>OZ023147.1:8620525-9366169 GCA_963675895.2 Styela plicata
AAATTTTCTCTAAATGCCCGCCAATTTATGATAAATGGCCAATACTGTAGTAATATTTACGTAAAGGAACTTCAAAAAAATTCAACAATTTCGATAATTGAACCAACAGATTATGCTAACCCAACTATTTTTACGTTGCCTTCGAAAACCTTCTCACATTTCAAAGATTTTTT
Organism: Styela plicata; assembly: GCA_963675895.2. NCBI lineage: Eukaryota > Metazoa > Chordata > Ascidiacea > Stolidobranchia > Styelidae > Styela > Styela plicata. Next base: position 8,620,699 of record OZ023147.1, read on the forward strand.
CGAATTTTACCACAAGATACAGACAATTAGAATTCATAAGAGTAATACCTAAGTTTTATGTATGCTACAGAGAGTGTTCTTATTTACAGCGACTGCTAATCAAACTCTTAGAGAAAAATGAGTTCGATTATAAACCGTTCGGTTTTTTGTAGTTGATTATAGGCAGGCTACTCTCCATAATGTAAAAGTAACCTTTACTTTTGATGCAATCTTCAGAATAAGAACGGTAAGTATTACAACACTTGGCTTTAAGTGAAATATTGTACTTTTTAGGGATAGAATATGCTTATCAGACTATTTTAAATCTAACTCCGAAAACCTACCAAAATTTCTAAGATTTTACAAAATCTTACCACGATATGCAGGCAAATAAAATCTATAAATGTAATTAAAAACATTTATGTGCTTTGCCAAAAATACAATTTTTTGAAAAAATTTAAGAATGTTTTATTTGTCTTAGTAGATTTGAGATAGCGCATTTTTCAAGAGTTTAAAAGTGTAAATTGTTTAACAGCAATATTCACAGTATACGCTATAACTCCTAAGCAGATTTACATTAAATTTTCTCTGAATACCCGCCTATTTGCAACAAATGGACAATACTGTAGTAATATTTACGTAAAGGAACTCCATAATTGAACCAACAGTTTATGCTAACCCAACTATTTTTACGTTAACTTCGAAAACCTTCCCACATTTTGAAGTTTTTTTCGAATTTTACCACAAGATACAGACAATTAGAACTCATAAGAGTAATACCGAAGTTTTATTTATGCTACAGAAAGTGTTTTAATTTACAACGACTGCTAATCAAACTCTCAATGAGAAAAATGAGTTAGATTTTATACCGTTCTGTTTTTCGTAGTTGATTATAGGCAGGCTACTCTCCAAGATGTAAAAGCGAACCTTTACTTTTGATGCGATCTTCAAAAAGTGACCTTTACTTTTAATGCTTTTCGTAAATGCGTATCGGTAATTTTGATTATCATATTGGCTCATTTTGCATTTTACGTATCGATATCGGCAAAAAGCATATACCAAAAAGCTTTGTATCCATTAGATTACCTACCGAGATTAGGCTAATTAATTAGATTTCACATCGTATAGCGGACAATAATTACCTAGACTGTTGTAAAAATTTGAGTATTTTTATCGCAAACATGGTATAAAAAACATTTATATTAGGGATGCACCAATACCCTTTTTTGCCTATCCGAAGACCAGTACTCTAAAAAAGGCGACATCCAATACCTTTTTCACTCAAAATTGTCGATACTTGCCGACACATATACTTCATCGATGCTTAACTGAAATGCTTTCAAAAATGTTCAAGAGCTTAACGTAAAATATGTTACAAATACAAAGTGCGGTAGGATTATCCAACAATTTAGATGCCACTATGACGCCATACCTTCCGATTTTCTAAAGCCCGTACCTACAGAGCACTAATATATGTGCAATAGAGTACTGATGAAAAATACGCAATTTCCTTACGTGGAAATTGTAGAAATCTGTTTTCTCGCGGTTGGCCTTTGTTCGCCTTGTTTTCTATTTCAAATCTGAAAAAAATTAAGCATATGAATTGATGAAGTCAAAATAATACTCAATAAGAAACACAATTTGATAAGATTATTTTGCAATGTGGCTGTGAGAGGTTGAAAGAGCATCAAAATATCCAGAAAGTGTGATAATTTAGTCCGGGAGGGGCGAACCAACGATAGTAATGCAGCATGGCATGGCGTGATAGTTTATTTTATTCAATTTCTCCTTTTCCTGTACATGGGCATAGTTAGTACAAAAAGCATTTTTTGAAATATTTGCTACGGCCGCTTCGTTAATCCACCAAAGAGAGGAGGCCTAATGTGGGGCTGTTAAATTAAGGTCGTTGGGTAGGGATTTTTTTAGTGACTGGGAATGTATTCTGTGCTACAGCTAGCTACCCGTGAGGTGTTTTGCTAAAAGAACCGTACCGCGGTGATGCGCCCAAGCATTCAAGACACTACAATCACGCTCAGTGGGCTCAAACACCAAGACGACCTGCCCCACGACGTAACTTGGCCAGTGAGTAATAACTTAGTACAAAATCTCCTCTTCAAGCACACGCCCGTCCCCAGTCGATTTATTTACTATAGAAGAACGATGCTTGAACAATAGGTTTGTTTTCCTACACATAAACCACTATACTTTACCTCATAAATTTTAACGCTTGTCTGCAATTACGTCATTTTTTGCTCAGTTTCGTTTCTCATAGCAACGCACAAAATTTCTTGGGTGAATCGCCATTGTCAGACGTCTTGAATTCACTGGAGTCTTTTCTGTAAATGTGACGGTTTTGGAAAGTATACTTTGCAAGACCTAGCACTGAACCTTCGTTTAAAATGGGCGATGGCCTAGCCCTAGTGGTACCGATGCTCCCAAAATGAGCGAGATCGACACAAGGCCCAAACTTATTCCAAAATTGCTCAGATATCATTTTTAAGATAAAAATAACGCACTGGTTTAGAGCGTTACAAGATTTCCGAAAAATTGAATATGACTGTGATGCTATCATTGTCACATTTGCCAAAAGTAGAGAACTGTACAACATCGGAATGACGTTTTACTTCGCAACTTTTTTTCTGGATTTTTAACCAGCTTTCCCACAGTAGTGCCACAACGCTGCTTCTCATTAGAGTACACATTTCGGTACAAAGTTCAATATTGCTGAAGAAAAAATGGAAAAATACAAAACTACAAAAATTATCACAAAAAACATCTTGAAAATTTTTTTTTTTTTATTCATACAAATGTATACATGGGGGGAAAGATTCTTAACTTGTTCGAAAAAAGTTTCAGTTCCATTTGCTAAATTTAATATTTACACGCTTGAAATTCGTGCAATTTTATAGTTGAGATAATAAAACAAATTATGAAACTAATTTCGTTCTCAAACCAATATTATGCATTTATGTATAATAATATGCAAATGAGCAATTTACCACTCGTTTCCGCTATTCGACAACTGAAATTATTGATCATTAATATATTTTGAACAAACCGTAAATAAAAAGCGGTATCAGCCATTTTCAAGACCCGATAGTATACAGATGCTCCGAAAAGAACAGATATCGATACATCGGTTAATCTCTAATATATACCCTTCGTCAACATTTAATATTTACCTCTTTCTGTTTGTTGAAGTGGAAATGGGCCGCGGCTATCTCCTGTGTCGTCAAGGGTGTGGTTTATTTAGTCCGAAAATCGTGAAGATCTATGACGCAAAAGCACATTACGGCACTGAATATATTCCCAATACGGACATTGCCTTTAGCCTCGCGCATAAAACAACTTATAGAACAGAGATTTCCCAGCAGTTAACTGAAACTATTAGATACCCGGCCAGCGCCAACACAAACGCTCATATAAACAAAACTGATAGGAACTGGAGTAGACTTTGAATGAAAGAGTAATCACAACCATACCAAATAGACAATTAGTCGTAAACATTGTGGATGAATTCAAGACGTAAACAAAATTAAAAAAATATGTAAAATTATCCAAAAAAAAAACACTAAAAAGGTCAATCACCAGTATTTGTAACAATAATAACACAGCAACTACGAGGGCACGGATTGTACTTTTTCTGTCGATGCCAATTCTCAAAAATGAGCCGTCACCGATACAACCTTTTTGTTTTTGTTTTTTTCATTGAAAAACACTGTAAGCAAGACAGGAAGCAGCGCCCAAAAGGAACCAACTGACAGTCACTTAATCGCAAAGCGCTACTACAGTACATGGTACCAGCAATTACCATCTAGGCAGAAAACATCCTAAGAAGAACTGCACCGCTATGATAACTCGCAGTGAGTACTATCTGCTTTGGGTGGTGTTTAAATCATATACGACTTCTTCATCTACTTTCAGTCGACACTTACGGTACGCAGGTACCGCAATCGATTTTCATTTCAGTATAAAGATATGCTCAACCGGTGAAATATGAACATGTAATTTGCCGATATTTCGAGTGTTTACTCAAATTGAATAGACAATCGAAACGTCGTAAAATTACACATATATCCCATAGAGTCTACCTGGTGGCAACCATTGACTAATGTATTTTTATTTTTCTTCCAAAAAAATCATTCTGGTGTTCGCATTGCTGTTATTATGTTCAGTATAGACTAAGTAATGCATGTAAGAATTTGTCTCTTACAATGTATTTTATTAGGCTGAGGAAGTTTGGCACAAAACCCTTGTGTATAATCAGAGACAATGCTCGCCTTTTAGCAATGTTTATTGGACATTCTATCCTTTTTGCCCTTCTTTTATTAAACCTTTTTTGTATTGTATTTACATATGTTTTTTTCACATGTACTGTATCGCCCATATGTCGACCACGGTGTCGAAATGGCCTATATCTATTTTATGATCAGTATTCAATAAGGAAAAAGGGTGGTAGTTGGCCATATTTGTTTTCCTCTGAACCCTAATTTGATAGGACTTGATATAGATATCTAACACTTTACAAAATCCAGTATCATTATATATAATTGACTCTCTAAATATTTCCCAACCGTTTTTTTTTATGAAGTCAGCAATGCCTATTTATCTTTCTTCAAAGAACCGCGATCCTATATATGAAATGTGTGGTTTAAGTCGCAATGATATCTACTTTGTGCTTATATTCAGCATTTATTATCAAATAGCGTGGTAATTGGACATATTTTTAATATATTCAAGCGTATTGTATTAACTTTGATTTGCTGTAGAATAAATATTTCTATAAATTCAGAGATTCCGACAAATTTCCTGTATAAATTTGATATTTATGGAACACATTTTAGTTTCATTTTGTCGTTAAATTATTTCAATTCTACTTGATTTCTTCATTTTACAAGTTACTGTTCCTATATGTCCGTTTCACAGCAAAAAATTTATTCTGCGAGTCGATTTGAATCTCCGAATTAAATTGCCCATCTCTATAAACAAAATGAAACAATAAATGTGATTTTTTATTCAACTTTAAATCAGGGCGAAGCCTATCTCTCGTAGTAACTGTAACAGAAAAAAAATTAACAATGTTAATGTTGGCATCACAGGTTTAAGTCCCAGCGAGTCTGACTCGAGCAAGTGCGAGCTCAAGGTTTATTCTATATATATGGACTTTGAAATAGTCCAAACGTTTTCCCTGCATGCCGTAAGAGCCGAGCCACTCACTGCACTTTAATATGGAGGTTCATTTATAGTGCTGATATCAAATCTTTCAAACTGTTGGCCAGTGATTGGTTCCTTCTGGACGCTTATTCCGCCTCTCTCAGACTGAAATTCAATAAAAAAACGTATATTTTGTGATGAGCCGACTAAGATGAAACAGAAAGTCCTGGCGGGTTTTACCATCAGCCGGGGCAGATGTGACTCACTGCACTTTATTATAGCGGTTCATTTCTGTTTGGAAGGTTTTCTGCAATGGTTTGTTGCTAGACGTTACTTACCCCCGACTTTGCTCTGTATGAATTCTAATAAAACGACTCGTAGCAAGAACAAAATAAGGGTTTAAGTTAAGAATAAATACAAATCACAAATACAAATTTAAGATTACAAATACAAATCCTCTGACCTATTCAATTAATTTATCCAGACAATCTTATTCTTCATGAGCTCGGACTACAGCAAAAGCATAATGTCATGCAACTTAATAAAGATAAATAAATACTTTGAAATTCTCCGAACATAGCCCTGTACCAGTGGCCACTTATAGACGATGTGAGTTTTTTTTTTTTGGTTCGAGCCGAGCCGGTTCGAACCGAGCCTACCCAATTGTTATTTTGCCGTAATTTTGAGTAATGAGCATGAATTAATAAGCCGCACTTTTATGATTAATATGGAATGTTTTCAGCTTGGGGTGCAGTTGCTAGCTTAACATTTTGTATCTTTTTGTTATTCTATTGGTTAGTTGGTTACTTTTTGACAGGCTAATCAGACACCCAAAGCAAATGGTTGCCATTTCGAAAATAACAAGCAAATGGGCCATATTTCAAAGTATTGCTTTTTAACACATTTTTTGTATAATCTAAAATGAGGACATATGACGCATAGCTTCACATTGAATAACTTAGGCCTTGGGTAAATGGGAATCGCAAGTTCGAAAATGACAAGTTTTTCCGTCCAAGATTTGATACCTTCCGTCCCATTGCTTATCGTAGTAGGTGATTGCACTGCACTTTCTTATAGCGATTAGGTACTCATAGATATACTCCCACATAGAATGCAGTTGCTGACACTAAATTTTCAAGTAATCATTAAGTGGCCGTTACCTAGATCTATTTAGGCAGTGCTCCTTCTGGACTTGCGTTGAAAAAATTTCAATAAAAAGTAAAAAACATATCATCGGCTACTATTACTGATTATTATTATTATCACTGTAAGTCTGTATCCTGTTCTCAACTTCATTTGGTGTTATTCACTGGATTGATAAGTCAGGATTTTGGCCAATTGATTGATGGCCAATTTAAATATTAATGAATTGAATCAGACCTATACAATTAGCAAATTCTTTTCGATATTTTCTTCCCATCTTTTCAACAAAAGTTGAATCAAGAGCTTGAAAGATTCTAGTGCATTTCAGAATTAAAGAAAGTACAATGCACTATTCTTATAATGGATAAACTTGCGATCAGCTTTTTCAATATTTCTTGTTTAATCCGCTGTAGGCAAGATCGGAAGCAGTGCTTAAAGTGAATTAACTAACAACCACTTTTACGGCGAAGAGTTAAGGCTGCAATACACGCAAAGTTGTCCTACTGACGCATTGCGCTGCGTTTCAGTAACAAATAGAAACGGCAATACACGCCTGCGTTGCTTTGCGTTAATCGAATCCACATGCCTTGAAGGCACCAACGCACGAAACGGAACGAGCACTCTCCGTCAGCTTGCGCAGCAGACCCTTCTGCTTCGTTGGAAAACGTGAGAAACTGCATGCCGAGCCTTGCGCTAGCGTAAAACGCAAGGGTGAAATAAAACAAACCTGAAAAAACACAATTAACGTGTATTGCGGCTTTTACTTCAATACAGTGGTGGTCGAAACTGTAAATTAAGCAGAAAACGGCCAAAACAGAACTAAACCGCTCTGACACAATGTGGTGAAAACATATCTGTACACAAATATATTTTGCAGTAGAACTAACAATTTGACTGTACCAGGCGTTGGCCAATAAAAACTTTTGACACATCATCTCTCTTTCATAATTTGCTATATTTGACAAAACATTTGCATTATGCCATCATACATATGAGAATATACGAAATAGGTATCATCAGTAAATAACAAAATAACATTTGACATCATTCGTAACTTATTAGGAAAACATTTCAATATTCAATTAAACGTCACAGCGTGTAAACCACGAATTGCTGGTAAGCCATTGCGAATGCAATTCCGTTTGTTTGATAATTTTTCAATTCGCCTACGCTGTGAAAAACATCAAGTATAATTCTTGTTGATTTACAGCAAATGTAAAACTTTCCAATATCACGAACGATTTTTAATCTTAAGGATTTTTGTACAAATAATAATGTGTCGCATATTATGTTTGTACATTTACTTTGCTGTAAATAACTAATTTAAAAGCTGTAAATTCCAGCAGAACTTTCCAGACATTTGTGGTGTGACGAAATATACAACATCGACATTTACCTAGACATTTTCACCGCGAGGTCATACGTGCACTGTTACAAAAGCTTAGTAAATTTACATATTTTCAGTGATTTCATATTTCTAATTTTGATAAGCTTTATGTTAGGTATGGGCACTTGATGAAACGCGTCGACGTTTATTGGCCAAAAATAACTATTCTTGAGTTTTATCTCAAAATGAACTATGAAAATAAATGACAAAGAATGGCGATTTTACCCCGTTATTTTTAGTATATATGATATAATCGCAACAGAGACTACTCGGGGAATTAATTCAATGTGGTAGAAATTTTTTATTTCAATTCCTCGATGTCACAAACACAACATATCCTGCATATTTGTCATTCTTCTGGTTTTCACTTATACGATGCCAAACTTGAGTATTCTCGCCCAAACAGCAAAGATCAACATCAACCTTGTTTGCTACTACGTGGGCCACGAGTCCAGGGCCTTGATCAGAGTAAATCCATTTAAATGATTGGCAATGAAAAAATAAAATATGTATCTGAATTTATCGATAATGCGTTTATGAATGTGTACGTAGAAAAAATAAAACTTTTTCTTTGAATTCTGTGTAGAAGACCAATGGTTCGTATCTTAGCCGATTCACTGAGCTCCAGACAAATTTTCTTTGGAGATTGAATTACCTTCATCACTAAAAGATATTTATTGAAATAAGTTTGAAAGCCATTTAGGTCTACACAAAGGTCTGGAGAGAAATGTAACGGTAACGATTGCCAAGTTTAAAAAAACGGGGAAAAAACTTATGGCATAAAACTGGGTGTGACATAGTAAATGTTCCACCGTGAATAAATACGAAATGGACGCCAAACGAGTCTGCCTGTTCAAATTTTTGAGGAGGATTTGATGGAGGAAATAGAGCAGAAAGCTACTTTAAAGAAACTTCATGGTAATATAAACAAAGTGAGGCAACGTTGAAACAAGCTTTGCAGATCTGAAAAAAGTTTGGGACCAATCAACCGAGTACACGTCGTTTGAACTCAATCAAACATATTCAGAAGAGTAACTGCAGAACTGTCCCAAATGTGACAACAATATGCAGGGTCGGTTAGGAGTTTTTTAGAAATATAGTATGATTTGGAACAAAAGATAATGTGAAAATCAATATAAAGAAGCGAATTTTATTTATATATTTTTAGCAATACTAGTGACATAGCCATCTCAATTAAAATCCTTGGAAATTCTATCTCTAGCGAGCCGAATGTGAGAAGATTCCCAATACTGAAAGGCAAATTTAAGCTTTATTTGCCGTATTGAAACGATTAATTAAAAAAACTTTGGTCTTTCTCGAGCTGAAAGGGACATGCCAATTGTTACCATAATCTAGCAATTTTGCTATCACATATCATAATCTATAGTTATTCTAAGTTGGGCACAAGCAATTTTGCTATCACATATAAGGTTATCAAGCAATGCAATACTATATAGCAAGAATAAAGTTGGTCCCGAGGCTCGATCTCCATGGGGAACACCAAATGAAATAGGATAGGTTCTTGAGCGATATTATTATTATTGAGAATATTTGATTGGAGATCCCAGATGACTGAATTACCTTTAAGCTACGAAAGTTGCTAAACTCTGTTGAAAGCTTCAAACATTATTATTCGAAGTCAATTTCAATCCCCTATCCTATATACAACAGTAAACAATTAATGCCTGTAACTGTGATTTATTTATTCATTAACTTCATCTTTTGAATAAACATCTTTATCCAAGCTTATCTTTCGGAAGCATCTGAAACAGAAAAAAAATAATTCATTGAAATAATCATTACACAGAAATGTAAGTTTACTGTGGTATAACATTGTCTAACTTCTTTAGATGAGATTAATTTATGGTGTTATTGGTTTGTTTATAAGCCTGATGTCGTTAAACCAAGATATCCTTTTAACAATCAACACTCCACAAGGTAACGTCGGAACGTTTCTTCCAAGAATATGTGGACTATAGAACTTTTTACTACAAAAATAACATAGAGATCAGTTTAATTTTGAAGAACTTGTAAACTTATTATTCTGATTTCAATCACGAATCCGTTTTCATTTCTATTTTACTCAAATTCATTCATTACGTGATGCATTGCTATACATTGTTTGTCAACAATAATTAAGAGAGGGAGCAAGGAACGCGGATTGATTTAAAAAAAAATATGCCCCTTAGAAAGGGGTCATTTCGAAATTCTCAATATAATTTTTCTTGGCACGAAATTCTTTTATCAATACGTTCATTGTTCTTTTTCGTCGCAATACCTACGACTCGCAATTGTTTTCGGCAGAGAAGGCAAAATTTCGATCTTAATTTAATGGTAGTACTTTTTTTCAATGCACTCATAAGAAGGAACGATGTGTCTCAAAGAAGTTTTTTCGCTGACGTACTAGCACACTGCACGCGAATTTAATCTGGATACATAACAAGATATCATTTTAGATTTGGTACCCTCGTATGGGATGGTTGTTACAGTCAGCGGTTTTGCTTTAATGATTTTTTATTATTGCTGATATTCACATTCTCTGCAAGATTGAAAGCAGCACCTAATAAGAACTTGGCAACGATTACCTATGTAGATAGATTTACTTGACCTTGTCTTGACAATGCTAAAAGCAACCTACCACTTCTTCACTTTGTTTTATTCGCCTCTTACGGTCCTCAGAAATTGGCGAGGTATTCCGAAGCCCATGCCACCTAACACTGGCGACAAAACCGAACGAAGAGGCATGCAAACAGTGTAGCAATAACAAACTGATGGTTGAAGTTGAAAATAAATATAACTCACGTTTAACATCTTCTGAACCCAGGACTGACATTCTCAAGTAATTTGTTCAGCCAACCTTGATCTGCATGATCACGAACTATAACAAAAGTATAATATTATGTAACTTAAGAAAATTTAAATTTTACAACCGGAGTAGTTGAATTGATCGTATAAAATAGGGTCGGTAAATTTTTTTAATATCGTTTAAACAATGAATATTTGGATATGTTCCCTCTATTAGTAGGGCTGAACAAACCGAATCATTGGGAATTCGAACCTGATTAGAATATTTTTTTTCAAATATTATCGAATCACCAATTATGTATAAATCAAAAATATTCCATTTTTACTGTTGAATTTAGGCTTTATTTTAAAAGTCAGGAATTTATAATTACGAATTACCAATATTATCATAAAAATCTCCGAGGCTAATGCATTTTCAATTCATTACTCCTGTCTAACGGCAAAATTTTTTATTTTTGAATCACAAAATGCAACCGATTTTGGTCAAGTTGATTCGAATCAACACTGCCAATGATTCCGTATAGATGAAAAAAGTCTTATTTCTTCTCACTTTACCATGCAGTTTAGAGTATCACTTTATGTTGTGTTTTCCTGGAGTACAGTTGCTAGTACTGCATTTCTGAAGTAGCTTTTTGTCATTTGAGTGAACGTTTGTTGGATAGTTTTAAGCATGACTTTTAGCTTTTTTCATTAAAAAAATGTAAAAAATAAAATTTATTTCCAGATCACTCTTCTTCGAGCGCAAGAATAAATTCGATCAAAATCGGATGCATTTGGTTGTAGGAGCATGAAAATTCATCTTTTTCTTTCAAATTAATTGATTGGATTTGTCCAAGCTTATACTCACGTCTATGACATCTAGGTCTCCCACTTGGAATAACATGATGCTACTCCAATAATCGTGAATATGATGAACACGAAAACCAGGAACTGAAAGAGTGATCTGGCGGTAGAAGCCATTATCAACACAATCTATATTGTCTGTTTAAATCTGTTAATATACAAGATTTATGAAATTTTATCCTGAAATAATCAGTCGATGACTTGTTGTTCCGTAGCCGGGTGGATAGCACCAAGAAGATGTACATGAGTTCAACAAAATAATATTTTATCTAGTAACTTATATTGAATATATAGTCACTCATCGCAGTGAATCAGCCTGACCAAGACCCTGTACCAGCGACCATCTATAGACGGACAGTATTAAAGTTGTTGGAAAGTTATCATATTTCCGGCAATGCTTAGCCTATCCAAGTCCTTACAACCTGGGTAGAGTGGTTGGCATGAATTAACGATCCGGTCTCGTTAAATTGTGATGCCAACATGATAACCATCATTTATCAAACAAGGATATTCTGCTCAGCGTATGGTAAATTAAGGTACTGATTCTACATTTGGCTATTGGCCGATTAACCAACGCTCTATTATTATAAGGTGCGGGTCTTAGAATTGCCCTTACGTTTTCCGCGTTTGTTGAGTGGGTTTGGGGAAAATCGAATTATTTAAAATTCAAATTTGATTCGGATATTTTTTAAAGAATCGGATCAAATCAATAATTTCCTGTAAATGACGTTTTTTCTTCTTCCCCTTACAATTCATCCACTCTAAATCAAGAAGTTAATAATACCAGATTCCCTTATAACGACTATTAAAGACTATTGTGGACATTTCTCTAAAATATTCATGGGTGGAGAACTCACGCTTGATCTTTCAAGGCACAAAAAAGTTTGCCTTGAAGATTAGCAACTGACTAAGACAATTTGTGCTACGAATCGGTTCCAATCACCGGATTTATTTGCCCAGCCCTATTTGTATGATTCCCGCCAGAAACCTTTTGTGCAAAAATAATTTTGTTAAACTTAAGTCAATGATGAATTGCGCCGCATAGGCGCGGACCATCTGTGACTCGTGCTTGACAAAACAATATATCCGATTGGAATACGACTGAAAGATACCAATGAAATTGTTCTGGTTGATGGTTTTGTTGCCGCCCAGAGAAGATACTACTCACTGCACTTTGATATAGCAGTTCAGGCTTTATTATGAGGTTATCCCCTCAAATCGAGTTGCTGATATTCAATTATGAAGATCCATTTAATGACAGTTAATGGGTTATTTTCAGAAAGCGATACTTGCGGTCTTATCTCATGGGTCTTGTTATTATACCTTATTCCGCACTGGATGTCGATTTTCTTTTCTCAATCGTATGTGGAGATAGGCTTCTTTCATAAGTCTTGAACACATTTGACAGATTTTTACATGACGGCCAAGTGACATATAAGTAAATTGAATTTGACAAAAAAAAAATAATATATTCTTTCCATTGCTTCCCATTGCTGAGAGAAAAAACTTCTTCGGAATCTTTTGAACTCCACAAAATATCAGAGATATCCTTTAAACTGAGGCGCGTTTCATCTGTGACTTAAGCTTGACAAAACGAAAGTTCTGATTGACAAATGAGTGTTTGACAAAATCAAACGTCTGGCTTGGATCTATCACTATACAATTTGTCTCGTATCAAAATTAACCTATTATGGGATATTCAAATAAAATAATATATTTTTGATTTATCATTGCATTAAAAAGACTATTTACCACAAAAACAAACAAACCATATTCTGCAGCGTTTCGTGACTTTTTGATTTTTTTTTGGATGAACAAAAAAAATTAAAAACCATCCTCACCGCTAGTTCATAACAGAATTGGTGATTTTGAATCACTTTATTAAGTTTGGTTACTACCAGACACTCAAAAAGAGTTATTTAAGTCTTCTATCGACAAATATATCATAAAATATTGCTCGTTCACTAAATTTTCTTCTGATGGAACGCATTTTTGTTCGGATGTCTGCGAAACAGGTTACCATGTTTATTGTCAGCACAAACAAACGGTATTATGCAACATTTTTTTTCAAAAAAAAAAAGTTTTTTTGAATTTATCTATTAGCTGCAGCCATGTTGGCGATTTCGGGCAAAGCCTCTATTTCACCTACTATATCCAGTTTACAAAATCTGTTTACTAAACACATACCTATTTTTTTCGCTGACTGGTTTACCCAACTTCTTACGTACCAATTGTTCTATCTGTTGTCTCACCCAATAAATTTACTAGGTAAGATAGAAAGTATTAACCAATTTTTACCTAGTATTGAGCAAATTTAACTAGATACATGGGTATAGAAACAACTCCCATTATATCAAATTCAGTAAGGTTTTAAATAAATTAAAAATTCGTAAATACAGAAAAAATGATTAGCATAGTACACCTGTTTCATACACAAATTCCTAGTTTCCAATATTCACTCGGTTACCTATTAATATTAATTTATTAATCAATATAAACTATTCTCGTTGACAACTAGATTCCCGTCACCATGCTTTACATATTACTGTTATGCCGCTAACATTGTTTGTTATTATCTTATCTTATATAACGAGAATGGTTATTGTCAGAACAAACAATTCTCATATTTGCCCTGTAGGTACGGACTATAAAATAATTCTGACGTATTTTCTCTGTGTAGTAAGAAACGCCTTTTTCATTGAAATCCCCCAACTAAAATCCACTTAATAGCAAAAAGCTACTAAACATGGTGGCCAACGTATATATTAGCGAATTGAAACAGACCGATAAAATGAGCATTTTTTTAGGATATTTTCATCCCATCTTTTCAACAGATGTTTAAATTCCGCTCTGTATGACCGATAATATCAACTAATAACGTTAATCGGGGTCCTGAAAGATTCCAGTGCGTTTCAGAATTAAAGAAAATATAATATACTAATTTTATAATAGATAAACTTGGGCTCAGCTTATTTAATATTTTTTGTTTAATTCGCTGTAGGCAAGATCGGGAGCAGTGCTTAAATCGAATTAACTAACAACCACTTTTACGGCGAAGAGTCAAACGAAACAAAAAAAAAAGACGACAATACAAGTCTGCGTTGCTTTGCGTTAATATTACTCACATGACTTATAGACCCAACGCACGAAACGGAACGACCACTCTCCGTTAACTTGCGAGGCAAACCGTTCTACTGCGCTGGAAAACGTAAGAAATGCCGAGCATTGAGCTAGCGTAAAAAAACAAGTGTTAAATAATACAAACATGAAAAAAACACAATCTACACAAACGTGAATTGCGGCCTTTACTTCAACACAGTAGTGGCCGAAACTGCAATTTAAGCAGGAAATGCTCCAGACAGAACTAAACCACTAAGACACAATGTGTTGAATACATATCTGTACACAAATACATTCCGCAGTAGAACGATTTAACTGTACCAGGAGTGGGTAAATAAAAAATTTTGCCAAATCATCTCTTTTACGTTACATAATGGATATGAGAATATACGAACTAAGTATCATCATTAAATAACAAAATAACATTTGACATCATTCGTAACTTTTTGGGAATACTTTTCAATGTTTAATTAAACACCACAGCGTGTAAACCGCGAATTGTTGGTAAGCCATTGTGAATGCAATTTCATTTGATTGATAATTTTTTCAATTTGCCTACGCTGTGAAAAACATCTGGTATAATTATTGTTCTTTTACAGTAATTGTAAATTTTTCCAATATTACAAACGATTTTTAATCTCAATGATTTTTGTACAAATCAAAATGTATCGCATATTATGCTTGTACCTTTACTTTGCTTTAAATAACTAATTTAAATGCTGTAGATTCCAGCAGAATTTTCCAGACATTTGTGGTGTGACAAAATATACAACATCGACATTTACGTAGACATTTTCACCGCGAGGCTATATGTGCACTGTTACAAAAGCAGGTTGCAGTACTTGTATATTTTCAATTATTCAAAACCAGGTTTTTAATAAGCTTTATGCCAGGTATGGGCTCCTGATGGAACGCATAGACGTTTATTGGCCAAAAATAACTATTCCTAAGTTTCATCTCAAAACCAACTATGAAAATAACTGACAAAGAACGGCGATTTTACCACTTTATTATTACAGGGATATGAAAGAACAGAAACACAGACCACTCGTGGAATTAATTCAATGTGGTAGAAATTATTTATTTAAATTCCTCGATATCACAAACACAACCTATACCGCATGTTTGTTATTCTTCTGGTTTTCACCTATCGATGTCAACCCGGGGTTTAGAACTTGAGTAGTAGGCTTGGCCCAAAAGGAAAGATCAACATTAACCTTGTTTGCTTTTCCGTGGTTGCATGTGCAGGGCCTTGATCAGAGTAATCCAAATGATTGGCAATGAAAAGATAAAATATGTATCTGAATTTAACAATATAGCTTTTATGAATCTGTGCGTGGAAAAAAATAAAACTTTCCCTTTAAATTCTGCGTTGAAGACTGATGGCTCGCTTTCGATTTACTAACAAGGTATATACAGTCTAGAAAGCAATGTGACGGTAACGAATTTAGAAAAGCGGGGAAAAAACTTATTGCATAAAACTGTTTGTGACACTGTAGAATTTCCACAGTGAATAAATAAGAAATGGACGCCAAACGCGTCTGTCGATTGACATTTTTGAGACGGATTTGATGGAGGAAATAGAGCAGGAAGCTCCTTTAAACAAACTCCATGAAAATATAAACAAAGTAAGACAAAGTTGCAACAAGCTTTGCAGATCTAAAAAAGTTTGGGACCAATCATATTGATTATATTGTCATCAAATTATAGGAAATTCTTGCCCAAACTAGACAAATGTAAGAAGACTCCCAGTACTGGAAAGGAAAATTTAAGCTTTAGTTGCCTTATTGTAACGATTAATTAACAAAACTTTGGTCTTTTCGAGGTGAAAGCAACGTGCCGATTGTTACCATTATTAGTTATTCTTAGTTGAACGCAAGCAATTTTTTTTATCACATATCAGGTTAACAGGCAATTCATTACTATATATAAAGGATAAAGTTGGCCCGAGGGTCGATCCATGGGGAACACCGAATGGAATAGGATAGGTTCTTGAGCGATATTATTATTATTAATATTATTGAGATTATTTGATTAGAGATCCCATATGACTGAATTACCTTTAATCTATGATTGTTGCTAAACTTTGTTAAAACCTAAAAACAAATTATACGAGTTGATTTGAATCCCCGATCCTATATACAACAGTAAATAGTGAATATATTTATATCCAAGCTTATCTTACGGAGCATCTGAAACAGAAAACAAATAATTTATTAAAATAATCATTACACAGAAATGTATGTTTATTGGGTCATAACATAGTCTAACTTCTTCAGACAAGATTGATTTACGGTTTTATTGGTTTGTTTATAAGCCTGATCTCGTTAAACCAAGACATCCTTTAACAATCCCCACTCCACAAGGTAAGGTCGGAACGTTTTTTCCAAGAATATGTAGACTATAGAACTTTTTACTCTAAAAATAACATAGGGATCCGTTTAATTTTAAATAACTTGTAAACTTATTAATCTGATTTCCATAGCGAATCCGTTTTTATTTTTATTTTACTCAAAATCATTCAGTACGGGATGCATTGCTATATATTGTTTGCCAACAATAATTATGGAAGTAAGGAACGCGGATTGATAAAAAAAAATGCCCCTTAGGAAGGGATCATTTCTAAATTCTCAATATAATTTTTCTTGACACGAAATTCTTTTATCAATACGTTCATAGTACTTTTTCGTCGAAATACCTCGACTCGCAATTATTTTCGGCTGAGAAGGCAAAATTTAGATCTTTATTTTATTGTAGTACTTTGTCGTACATATGAAGGAATGATGTGTCTAAAAGTAATTCTGTTCGCTGACGTACTAGCACGCTCCAACGCGGGTTTAATCTGGATACATAACAAGATTGTTAACATGATTGTTACAATTACGTTCCAATGGTTTTTATTATTGTTGAAATTCACATTCTGTGCAAGATTGAAAGCAGCACCTAATAAGAACTTGGCAACGATTACCTATGTAGACAGATTTACTTGCTAAGTCAAACCAAAAACTGCATCTTAAGCTTGAGAAAGAAACTTAATCACTATAGTTGAGTAGTGCGGCCCGCAATCCCTCCATTGCCTCCAGGTCTGACATTCTCAAGTAATTTGTTCAGCCAATCTTGGTCCGCATGATCACAAACTATAACAAAAGTATAATATTATTCAACTTAATAAAATTTAAATTTCACAACCGGAGTAGTTGAATTAATCGTATAAAACAGGGTCGGTAAATTTTTAATATCGTTTAATCAATGGGTATTTGTTCCACCTTATCGGTAGGGCTGAACAAACTAAATCATTAGAAATTCGAACCTGATTAGAATATTTTTTTTTTTCAAATATTATCGAAGCACTAATTCTGTATAAATGACAAGTATTTCATTTTTACTATTGAAATTTGTCTTCATTATGAAAGTCAAGAATTTTACAATTTTCAATTCCCCACCCATATCTAAGGGCAATAATTTTCATTTTCCAATCACAAAATGCAATCGATTTTGGTCAAATTACATCAAAATCGATTCCATTTTGACGGTAAAAAATAAAAATTTTAAATTATTTTGCAAGTTCGTGAACGATTCACAGTTAATTCAAAAATATTGTGCTTCTGATGGATTCGAATCAACACTGCCAATGATTCCGTATAGATGAAAAAAATCTCATTTTTTCTCACTTCACCATGTTGTTTCAGCACTTTATGAGGTGTTTTACTCTTAGAGTAAGTACAGTTGCTAGCACTGCGATTCTGAAGTAGCTTTTTGCCATTTGAGTGAACGTTTGTTGGATAGTTTTAAACACGACTTTTGGTTTTGTTCATCATAAAAATAAAAAAAATAAAATGTATTTCCAGATCACTCTTCTTCGAACGCAAAAATAAATTCGATTAAAATCGGATGCATTTGATTGTTGGAGCATGAGAATTCATATTTTTCTTTGAAATTATTTGATTGGATTTGTCCAAGCTCATACTCACGTCCAGCACATCCAGGTCTCCCACTTGGATAACATGATGCTACTCCAATAAGCGTGAATATGATGAACACGAAAACCAGGAACTGAGAGAGTGATCTGGCGATAGAAGCCATTATCAACACAATCTATAATGTCTATTTAAATCTGTTAACATAAGAGATTTATGAGATTTTATCCTGAAATAATCAGTCGATGACTTGTTGTTCCTTAGCCTGGTAGATAGCACCAAGAAGTTGTACATGAGTTAAACAAAACATTATTTTATCTAGTAACGTGTATTGAATATATAGTCTCCTGCTCGCAGTGAATCTGCCTGACCAAGGCCCTGTACCAGCGGCCACCTATAGACGGACAGTATTAAAGTTGTTGAAAAGCTATCATATTGCCGGCAATGCTTAGCCTATCCAAGTCATTAAAATCTGGGTAAAGTGGTGGGCATAGATTAAGTAGCCGGTCTCGCCGGGATTCGAACCTGAGATCGTCAAATTGTGATGCCAATATGAAACCCCTATTTATCAAACAAGGTTATCTTATTACTCTATTCCGAGTGTAAAAAAGTCACGAATCTTGGGTGAATAAATGAACAAATTATTCTGCTCAGCGTATTGTAAATAAAGGTATTGATTTTACATTTGACTATTGGCCGACTAGCCAACGCTTATTATTATAAGGTGCGGGTTTTAAAATTCCTCTTACGTTTTTTGATAAATGAAGGGACTGATTCAACATTTGACTATAAGCCGATTAACCAACGTTTATTAGGTTCCGGTTTTAAAATTGCCCTTACGTTTTCCATGTATCTTGAGTGGGGTTGGAGAAAATCGAATCATTTGAAATTCGAATTTGATTCGGATATTTTTCAAAAATTGGATCGAATCAATAATTTCCTGTAAATGAGGCTTTTTCTTCTTCTCTTACAATTCAACCACTCAAAATCAAGAAGTTGATACCACCAGATTCACTGATAACGACTATTATAGCCTATTGTGGACAGTGTTTTTAATATTCATTGGTGGAGAATTCACGCATTCACGCAGCAGTGCCTAAAATGCACCGATGAACACACCCACATGCCAAACGGAACAAAACCGCTATGAGAAAGTGCGTGAAACATTCACTTCTTTGTAAGCTGACAACTCAACATTACATTCTTATCCACACAAAAACCCTCTGTTTTAACATATCTTTTCCATACTCCGCTCTAGTAAGTTTTTGTACCAGAATTGGTTAGAGAAAAAACTTCCTCCGAATCTTTTGAACTCCACAGAACATCAGAAATATTTTAAACCGAGGCGCTTTCTATCTGTGACTTAAGCTTGACATCTATCACATCTAGTGTTTGACGAAATCAAACGTCTATCTTGGATCAATCACTATACAATTTGTCTCGTATCCAAATTTTCATTCAAATAAATAATATCTCCTTGATTTTATCATAACTTAAGAAGACAGGCTGTTCATCATAGGAACAAACAAACCATATTCTGAAGTATTTCATCATTTTTTTCATTCAAAACTATCCATACTGCTGGTCATAAAAGAATCGCTGTTTTCAAATCTTTTAATTAAGCCGGTGAACTTAACACTTTTTTAAACTCCAACTCATCACTGGTAAAGGACAACAAATACTTGTGTAACCACTATAATTCCAAATGTGCCCTACAATATGAACCAATTGTCTCCTGGAGAACTTATTTTATGATCGTAGCATCCGAGAAATCCAATCATAAATTGTCAAAAGTGGAGAGCACGTATTGCTCTCGTCTAGATAATGAAACACATTATTATTATTAGAGTATCAGCCAATATTCGCAAAAGCATTTGTTCGACGCTTGTTCCCTTTCATTCTCAAAACGTCTAATTAATAGCAAAAAATATTACAAAATACTGCCACTTACCAACTTACTTATTTCATAGTTATGAATTAACACCAAAAAATTTTCCTTTCAAAGGAAAAAATACGATCGATTTTGGTCAAAATTGCATTCTGTCGCTAAAAATACAAAACCCATATAATTTTACAAGTTTGTCATTCCTTTAAAGGATTCGACATTGACTCGGATGATTTGTTCTCCTAATCATGTTGCCAAACATTAATCACAGATGGATCCAGTCTCGTCCACGCGATTCATCAATTAACCATACTTGATAAAGCATATTTGGATTTTTTTTTGAAATGGAAAAACTCTGATCGACGATACAATTTCACGCAAAAAGTTGCTCTTAAGTAATTAGATATTTTAAATTATGCTTCAAACTATTTTTTTCGAGTATTTGAGTTGACTCATTTTACAATAAAAATCCCATCACTATATGTAGCCACACTGTAAAAAAGTAGTGTAAATTTACTGGTTATTTGCAGTAATTGCCTATTTCCAAAGTTAAAAAAACGCCATGTTGATGAGATCCATGTCAATTATGAACTGTTGATGAACCGGACCTTCGTGGTGCATTCCACCAACACCTCATATTTGGCCAAAAAGTCTATTTTTATTTTTTTCAATACCAACACGTTACATTACTGTCAAAGACCATTGATTTTGTTGCATATTTGTTACAGTGCAGTTAAATTCGGCATATGATCAGAAAATACTCGATCTAGGTCTTCGCGATATTAATTCTATGTTCCACCGGTGAGGGCGATGATCCAGTGGTTATCATATTGGCATCGCAGGTAGAAGATCACAAGTCCAAGTCCGGCTCGTTAATCTATGACAAAAAGAAGATTACCAACATATGAATACATACACATTGTAAGTGTTCAAGTGTTTTCATCTGAAATCTTTTCCTCCAACTGGGAGTCATCAATAAGATAATACTCGGCGTGTTTTACTATTCAGTGTCTGTTAATTGTAGGCAAATTTTGGACGGACAGGGTTAGACATTTTAAAAAGATATGATATTTCCAGTTCGACCTGGCCTCTCCAAGTTACACTCTTGTAAGAATGGCCATGGGTATTGACAGGAAATTAGTAATCTGGTTCGTCAAGACTTGAACCCGATATCTTCATCCTAGGTAATCATGCCGAAATGTCAACCCCGAGGACACCGCATCCAGATTATATCGTTCACTTGATAGTTCAAAAACACAAACTCGGTTCTGTGACAAGAATTCAAATTAGCGCGATTGATGTTATCATGCAACACGAGCTGTTTTTTGTCACAAAACAAATAGGCAGGCACAAGGATACGCTTTTTCTCATTTCCGCATAACGTATCTAAAAAACACATCAACAATGCGTTTATGAATCCATACTCAAAAACAAATTATTGCGGCCAATTGGTTTTCGCCAAAGACAAATAGTACCTATTTTAAAAGAATCTTAAGCGACATTCAAAGTCCAGTGAACGTGGACTGCAGACTATTCTCAAACTACAGCCCTTGGTCTAGCGTCTAACATAACATATTCGTACTAAATTTGCTTGGGTTGAACGATCTTCTTGAAATTTCAATTGGTCTTAAGTAATAAGTTATTTTAAATTATGATTCAAACTATTATTTTCGATTATTTGAGTTGACTCATTTTACAATAAAAATCACATCACTATATGTAGCCACACTGTAAAAAAGTAGTGTAAATTTACTGGTTATTTGCAGTAATTGCCTATTTCCAAAGTTAAAAAAAACGCCATGTTGATGAGATCCATGCCAATTATGGGCTGTTGATGAACCGGAGCTTCGCGGTGCCTTCCATCAACACCTCATATTTGGCCAAAAAGTCAATTTTGATTTTTTTTCAATACCAACACGTTAAATTACTGTCAAAGACCATTGATTTTGTTGCATATTTGTTACAGTGCAGTTAAATTTGACATATGATCAGAAAATACTCGATTTAGGTCTTCTCGATATAATTCTATGTTCCATCGGTGAGAGCGATGATCCAGTGGTTATCATGTTGGCATCGCAGGTAGAAGATCACAAGTCCAAGTCCGGCTCGTTAATCTATGACAAAAAGAAGATTACCAACATATGAATACATACACATTGTAAGTGTTCAAGTGTTTTCATCTGAAATCTTTTCCTCCAACTGGGAGTTATCAATAAGATAATACTCGGCGTGTTTTACTATTCAGTGTCTGTTAATTGTAGGCAAATTTTGGACGGACAGGGTTAGGCATTTTAAAAAGATATGATATTTCCAGTTCGACCTGGCCTTTCCAAGTTAGACCCTTGTAAGAATGGCCATGGGTATTGACAGGAAATTAGTAATCTGGTTCGTCAAGACTTGAACCCGATATCTTCATCCTAGGTAATCATGCCGAAATGTCAACCCCGAGGACACCGCATCCAGATTATATCGTTCACTTGATAGTTCAAAAACACAAACTCGGTTCTGTG
Organism: Styela plicata; assembly: GCA_963675895.2. Classification (NCBI taxonomy): domain Eukaryota; kingdom Metazoa; phylum Chordata; class Ascidiacea; order Stolidobranchia; family Styelidae; genus Styela; species Styela plicata. The sequence continues at coordinate 8,643,442 of OZ023147.1, forward strand.
ACAAGAATGCAAATTAGCGCGATTGATGTTATCATGCAACACGAGCTGTTTATTGTCACAAAACAAATAGGCAGGCACAGGAATACGCTTTTTCTCATTTCCGCATAACGTATCTAAAAACACATCAACAATGCGTTTATGAATTCATACTCAAAAACAAATTATCGCGGCCTATTGGTCTTCGCTAAAGACGAATAGTACGTATTTTAAAAGAATCTTAAGCGACTTTCAAAGTCCAGTGAACGTTGACTGCAGACTATTTTCAAATTACAACACTTGGTTTAGCGTCTAACATGCATATTCGTACTAAATTTGCTTGGGTTGAACGATCTTCTTGAAATTTCAGTTACAGAAATTATATATTTAAAACCGTCATGCTAATGAAATTTAAACAAACATCGAGGGCTGTTGTAGAATCTGTCTGGCTGCAAAATTTATCGTTTAAATCAATATCACCAAGTACAGGCACAGCCAAAAAATTCTAAGCTTGTCGCATTTTATTTTTTAAACGCTTATGAAACCTTTTACTTTTTTGTTGATCCACGTATGTTTTGTTAGAGAAATATATGATGGGGGAACCCTGCCACGTTCTGTGTTGCTTTCCTATCCCATGGGATTTATTTAATGATAATTCAATCTAAGCAAGTTTAAAATAAGCACCTGGAAGGGACTAACTCGCGCCCACAAACATGACACTAACCATAGATAGACAGCTCAGAGACAATAAGACTTTATTGACATTATGGACCAGTCGGCCATTTTCAACAGGCCCGTCCTTCCACACACTTTTATGTAACTATTATTCTTTTAAATGAAAGATTCAGAATTCCACCAAGGTAAAGATTAACTGATTATTCGCATTAACATTCATTGAACCAGTCGTACTGTGATTCATAAACAAAACAATAAAATAAAGTTTTATTTTTGGATTCTGAATCATCAAACATAGCTTTGTACTAAATTGGGAAGTATACCCTGACCCGATGGCACGAAATTTACTCTCATTTCACTTCCAGATATTTATTTTATTTTAAAAAACAACATATTATATAATGTCCAGGGTTTATTGTGTATTTGCAACGGCCTATTCGAGAATCTACTGATTCATAGCAGAGTGGGGGGATACCTCCGTGTGCTCTTTCAAGTATAGGACCTTGAATGACTACTACACAAGGACGTGGCCAATTCTTGTGACTATTCGAATGTCGATATAAACAAGAGACACAAACTGTAAATTGTTGCAATAGTATTCTACTGTGTTACAAGCACTTGTTGTATTCATGACTAAAAACCCATTATGGTCTTTTCAGAACTTTAAAGCATATGAAACTTTGGGTCCGTGTTCTGTCGTTTACATCACTTCAATATTTCCTATGTATTCAGTCTATTTTTTTTTGACCCGGTTTATTGATCATAGAATTATCAGGTAACCACAGGAATATGCTGACAATGCAAACCGTGGATCTTGGCCAATTTGATTCATTAATCGTGATTCATCAAGAAAGAACGCAATCTATCTGTGTAAAAAAATGATTTAAACGTGTTCTGTAAAGCTAGAGTGTGACTGATGGTTCGCGCCTTTGAGGCGCGGACCATCTGTGACTCGTGATTGACAAAATAAACTGTGTGAATCGATCGTAGGGACTTAAACGTCCCAAAAGGATTTCCGCGTTGATTCATCATAACGTATCGGTTTCAATGTAGATATTAAGTAAAGTATTACATTTGCCGACAAGTGTGTCTTCTGCTCGTTGCATACAAAATGCGTAAAACTGATAGACTTATGTTTGTCTCTTGTATTGTGCTTTGTATCGCACCGGAAGCTTTTTCAGGTAAAAGAAGTACTTTTTCCCATTTGTAAAATATATTTTGTCGAGCAAGATACACTGATGGATCGCGCATCTGTGGCGCAATCCATCTGTGGCCCATCATTGCCAACATACTTGATTGGATTGCAATCTAGGCGCAAGTCCTAATGAATTTTCTGATGCACTTTTATTTCGGAATATTTATATTAAAAATTGCTGTCTCGTAAAAAGAATTTTTGCTTTGACCATGGATGTTATGTTTGATACACGCCTAATAAACAATTGCTGAACTTTATTCACCTGTTGAGATAAACGGAAGCATAAAACTGCAAAACCATGTAGATATGGACTTTGGAATGTTCCTAACGTATTTCCTAAGAGGCGATAGTTTTACCACCACCCGGGACAAATGCCACTCACTGCTCTCCACCATGTCGGTTTAGTTGATTGAAAATTGATATTAACATTATATTCGTTTTTTCAAAACCTTCGGTTGTTTTAAGAGAGTAAATTTTTTTCACATTTTTCAATATTTAGGTGGTGACTGTGTAAGAAAACTCGTAAACGGAAAACTCTTATCTGTCGGAGATTGCCATGAAAACGACGGCTCAAGTATTGCGAAACAGATAAGAGATAAACTTAACACAACTGAACAACAAAATTGTGAGTTCGGATATGAATCGGCATGTTTTGTGTTATTTGCATCTCCAGTCGATGAGGCACCACCTGAATTGGAATTAGCGAGAACTGTTTGCACACAGGCGGGGATGGGGTTGCCAAATATATATGACGTCAGGCAATTCAGATCGCTACAAACTTATTTACGATCCAGAATGATCGCAAATAGTCTTCTAATCTGGACTGGAATGCAATACGAAGTAAGTTATTAAAGTTACTGTGTGGGCGCGATGGCCTAGTGGTTAAATATGTTGGCATCGCAGGTTGGAGATCACGCATTCGAGTCCCGGCGAGTCCGGCTTGTTAATCAATGCCCACCACTCAACCTAGGGTGTGATAACTTAGGTAGGCTGAGCCGAATAGAAAAAGATCGTATCTTTCCCTCCCCGTCAATAAGTGGCCGCTAGTACAGGGTCTTGGGCAAAGTGATCCACTACAAGAAGTGGTTATAAAAAAGACGAAAAACTACTACCTACTGTACTTTACTATGATGGTTAGGGTTCTGTAAATGGTGTTTTCTGCTTAGAGTGCAGTGCTTTGCTATTTGGATGACTTACGGTCTTGCTTAAGGTGAACTTCTATGAAAAAGAGCTTTTAGCGTACGTGTCGAGGTTTTCACAAAAAAGTCTATTTCATGACTTTATTTCGATATCTTCAAGCAACAAAATGATTGCCAAAAAGCAATAATTTCACTGCATTTTGCTAATGTGTACTTCCATCCTGCTATTCTAAATGATATATTGGAATCCTGCCTCTGTAAATTTCTTAACGCTGAGTCACATTATTTTTCCTCCAGGGCGACACAGTAATAACCACAAACGTGGATCAAACACTTCTGCCTAAAGAGTTGTATTACCCAACTCAACATGGATTCACTACAAATATCAGGTTATTGGTCTTGAAAGATAAATACGACATTAATCAAGGACTCACCAGCAGTCAACATGACGTTAAAAGTTACGGAGTCCTGTGTGAATTTTCGCAACAACCTATAGCACAAGCTTGAGTTCGTGATATAATAGACATCTGTGCACAACTATTCAAAACGTAAATGGAAGGGACAATGTTCAGAGATTTCCGTCGCTCAACTTATAACGCTGTAACGGGCAAAGCATGCAGAAAGTTTTAGTATTCTATTTACAGTAAATCAGGGTAAAAATACAAAATAAGCGCGGTAGAGGCGTCCAGCAGACTTCGCGCATATAAGCATCATCGCTTACGGGATCCGAATCTACGTCATGACGATAAGATATACGTAGCAATAACGTATTAACAACGCTTCACCGATAGATCCAAATCCATACATATACTTACCATGCTAGGAGTTACTATCAATTATGGTAAAAATAAAATTATATTTTTTAAAACTGAATTGTTCAAAGTGATTAGCATCTACCTTTCCCCTGAACAAATCATCTGTCAATTCTGCGCTTCCTTTCAATCGCCTTTTGTGACATGCGTGAGATGCGGCAACGCAATTGTGAAGGACCTTAAATAAGGGCACGAGCCTTTGGATGCCTGTGACTAATTTTGATGCAAGTTTTGAATATTTTCTCAAGTCGAATTTCTCGTAAAATGATTTAGAATCGAATCGTTTCAAGTATGATTCTATTTAAAAAATTTACTTTCCGACCGGTTTGAAGCACCGTGTTATATTATTTAGTATTAAAAACCAAAAAAAAAAACACATTCGTCGTTTAAACTTAGCCAACAATTAAACAGGAAAGAAATAGCTGTTTATTCATTTTACGATTGGACGCAACTAAATTTGTCAAATGTTTATCATAAAAAATCACCAAACAATAACAAAATGTTTGCTTTCGAAGTCGAAAACTTCACATACGCGACGCCATTTCAATTAACGTTAGTTGGAAATTCCAAAATTTATACCCCTACCTATGGCACTCAGCTAAGTTATGAACGAACGTAAAGTATTTTCGAATCTGTCCTATAGTCCTTACATCGAAATTGTGATGTAATTTGCCGATACAGTTATATTTGACTGGCTTACCGACGAAACTTCCCAATAAGCCACTTGGGATCTAGCATTTTTAACTAGATAAAAATGCTACATGTTACGGCGCAATACAGCTGAACGGAGGCAGTAAGGTCAATGAGTACAAAAATTCTATAGTGCTTGCAGGTTGACAGAATCTTGTTCTTCTCGGGAAGATAATAAAAGATTCGAAACCATCAACTACACTCCAGTATTTTGAGGAACGAGTATGATAGTCTCCTGCAGTCTTGCTCTGAGCAAACTTTGATAAAAAATAAAGTATCATGATTTTGAATTTTTTACTGCAGTTTCGTTGCTACCGGAGACTCGATGGAGTCATTTTTACCTTTTTGCAAGACATTTTCGAAGACATATGTCCATTCGGTAATTTTTCTTTTGATGGAATTAATTCTCTTCAGGCTACTTAGTAGCAGACTATGTGCCGATCTGCGTGTGTATATCCTTTAGCGTCTATAGTAATTAGCGCTGGCAATTCGATACAGATTATTCGAACCAATCGTGAATCGTTCATAGGAAGATTCGTAACTGTAAATTACTCGATTTTCATAATGGAGGCAATATCAGTAATAGTAAAAATGGGATAATTGTTATTTTATGGGAAACAGCGATTCGATCAGATTTGAAAAAATCATTCGAATTCCAAGTGATTCGGTTTTGCCCAGCCCTAATAGTAATCCAACACTTAAGAAGGCAGTAAGAATGATACAAGTTTGATTAACATGATTTCTTCAGTGAACAAGATTAACACACAATCATATTATTTGAAATCACAGTGATATAGCAGAACGTAATCAAATCTAAGAAATCAAATGATAATCTCGGAATTGTGGATTCATTTGTTCAATCGAATCTTTAATTACTATAAAGAAAATTTAGCACATTGGCAATCTTCTTTTTCTTGCTTAAAATGCAGTTGTGCTTTGAAGTTTTTAGTTGGTTATTCAAAGAAAATGACACCTAAAGAAAAACAAGATTTTCTCCCTCTAGACCACAGTATAAAGACGAAAATAGCAAAGAAGAAACAATAAATTGAAGAGGCTGTACAGACGCACGCACATAAACTTTAAAATGAATTGTTTTCAACATAACATAGACCTTATAACATTGTAATTTTTTTATGACCAGGACGAAATGAGAGGATGTCAAGGTGTCAATACAGATTTTCAGTGTTTGTTACGGCATATTCTATAGGCCCTTTGGCAGATGCTGCCTTATGCCAGTGCCGAGTCAATAATTTTTCCCGCGAGACTTCCTAAAAGGTAACTAGACTCGACGAGTTCTAATGTTTTTTTCTATTGTTCGCTGAAATGAATGACATGGCGGCATGTTGTCGACCTGCAACAAATTTTTGACAAGATCTGAACTAGGCCATCAATTTAATGTTCCCATTGTCTGAAGCAACCAAAAGTTGTCGTTTCATTGGGAGCACTGAAAACGACGTCAAAACTCCCTTGAAAGTATCGGATCTGAACTTCGACATAGCCCGAGGTTCTGATGTTGGCTTTGGATCAACAGCTGGAAAAGAATAAAGGTAGTGAAGCAGTTAGAAAAGAAAATGCAGTTAGAAAATGCATAGTAGATGAGCATTGAGTTTTATCGCATTTGATATAGCAGGCTAGCAATCATACTCTTTATCACATGAGCACTTGGGTTAAATTAAATCGTTTGAAGATTGATCATAGAGGTGTTACGAAAAGTACAAAATATCTGTTTTTTAGTGCATGAAAGCAATAATATTCTGCAAAGGCTTAAAATTTCAGCTTTACTGCAGTGCTACACAATCTGCAACAGTGGTGATGATAATTGAGTAATTAACTTTTAATCATCTGTGTTGGTATGGGATATTTTTCAAAAATTTTCACCTGGCATAACATTCTTCCGCAGAACATATTTATCATATTCACTTTCAATAACTTGAGATAAGACATCATTTTTAATCCCCAAAGAGAAAAGACAAGAATAATTAACAAATCAGCAAACCCTCCCTCTCGTTAGTTTCTAGTTCCAACTTATGGGTGGATGATTCACCTATTTACAGACATGGTTGGTTGGGGAAGCCAGCCATCGATCACATGATGCATAGTACACTAGTTCGAAGTCATATATGTAGATCTTCACACAAGGATTGTTCAGGGAAACTAATATTAAAGTTATCATACAAACCTACTCTTAAGCAAAGTTGAATAAAGATGAAATATATATATATATATACATAAAGATTCTACAGAAAGTTTCAAAAATTTTTAAAACCACAACATCGCTACGTAATACTACCAAAGTGTTGAGGATTTAGAGTTTGGTTGTTCCCCAGCCAGAAATACTTTGACCAAACAAGTGAAGAATGAGTCACTGGCGGATCGTGCCACTAAGGCAAGTTCCATCGGTGACTCATGGTTTGCAAAACAAAACACTGCTAGAAACAAAAGCAGAGAACACAATTTAACCTTTCGTCGAGACACAACCTGTCTTGTAGTCGCAAGTTCCAAATCACTGTTACGGCGTGGATGGAGGTGAAGATACGGATACATGAACAACCAATTTAGTGCATGCAAGTGTGTCTCATCTTCATGATGCTTATCAGATCATCCTGACCAAAACCCTGCACCAGGAGCCACTTATAGATAGAAACCGAATCATTTGGAATTCGAATTGGTTTCGAATAATATTTTTGAATCGGATCGAATTCGATGTAAATAACAATTATCCCATTTTTACCATTACAATTTGTCTTTATTGCGCATTATTAACTTAGTTTATAGTGTATTTCAAATGTGAACAATTTTCACATTTTAATGACAAAACACATTCATTTTTGGTCAAAATTTGACCAAAATCGATTCCATTTTGTAACTAAAAATGAAAATTCTTGTCCAATTAGTAAGTATTTGTTCCTATGAACGATTCACGATTGATTCGAATATATTGTGCTTCGAATCGAATCAAATTGCCCAGCCCTACTTATAGAGGAACACGGGTAATATATATATATAATACATTAATAGACCCACCATTACTTGATGAAGTTTCCCCTGGAAGTCTATGAACAGTGATTCGATTTGCAACAGAGCCAGCAATAATTTCATCATTAAATGTTTGCAGAACATGGATTGGTTCCTGGTAACTTTTGTAAACATAAACAGGCTGAGGTTTGCCAACTTCCCATAACTAAAATTAAAAATGACAGATTAAGACCACAATACACGAGAAGTTGTTTTACTGACGCACTGCGTTGAGTTAGAGCAACACGAACGGCAAAACATACTCGCTTGCCTGCAAAGCAATCTGCTGGCTTCCGTAGCATAACGCCCGGTGGTATTGGAAAAACTAAAAAAAAAACATGCACTTTTGTTCTAGCATAAAACAAAATGTTAAAACGGAACAAAACCAGAAAAAATACATCTTAACATGTCTAGCAACTTCACACTCGAGGCTAACTAGAGCAGTTAATTAGATGCAATTATTTCCATTTTTTTACTTTGATGCCGTTCAGGCGAGGAACATCTGTGAATCGTTTTTGACAAAAAAAAATCCCTGACCAAATAGCACTGACACTTACAGAGACAGTTTGATCAGCAGACGCTGATAAAAATTGCTTCTCCGACACTGTTGCCAATGTTGATATATCATTTTCATGCCCTTGTCTCATTGATAACAATCCTTTCCTGACATCCAGTATTGAGATAACACCTGTTGAGAATCCTATCGCCACCCATTGCCCATCACTCGTTGTACACATAGATCTGTGAATGAATATGAACTACTAAAAAGTGGTGGATGGATTAACTATCGCCAAGGGCAGATACCAATCGCTGCACTAGACCATAATATTAGCTACTCTGCTACTCAGAAAATCATTTCCATCAGAAGAAAATTGTAAGAAATGGGCAATATTTAAGATCTAACTTTTGCTAGAGGAAAATTTGTTTTGTTTCGAGTGTCTGGTGATCACCCAATTGCAGAAATAGGGTTAAAAACACCAAACCTGCAATGAATGAGCAGTTTTGGTGGTTTTGCAGCTTTTTCATCAACCGAAGAAAAAGACATGGACATTTTGGATACCCGAAGAAAAACTAAATTCTGCCAACCTGTACTGCACTTTACCATGGCAGTACAAGCATCATTAATCTACAGAGGATGGAGATTATACCGTGCTCAAGTTTGATAAAAAAATATTCTATGTCCCATTTCAACAAGTTACTTTACAAACTTTAAAATTTCGTATATACCCAAATAACTAGAAGTGTTAAAAATTATACATTACAAAAGTACATTATAAAGGATAGGTAAAAAAGTTTTCAGCACCTTTCTTAGCACCTTTATACAGCTTGATATCATAGTATATTAAATTCGCTCAACTTTTTTATAGCCACCCTGACCAAGGCTCTGCACCATAGTCTACAGACAGACTGAGTTAGAGTTGTTGGAAAGATATGATCTTTCCGGTTCAGCCCAGCTTACACAAGTTATTACACCCTGGATTGAGTGATGGGCATGGAGTCATGGATTAACAAGCTAGACTCACTGAGACTCAAACACCAGATCTTGATGTATGATAAGAATTTTAATGAAACATGCAAAGTAAATAGCAGAGACGATAGACAGCAAATCGAAATATTCAATTTCAAACCTTGCAATTCCAACAGAATTCCCTGCCACGGTTTTGAACTCGTGTGCAAGTATTTTACGTCTGAAATCAATGAAACGAAGAGTTGCCTCATTGGTGATCGTTAGAGCATAACGTTGAGGTGGAGGAAGCGTAGCCGCGAGAGAAAATCCAGATTTCACGTCAGTGTTGTCAAAGACCATGATCTGTACAGAATTTGTATTTCATTCACTATGAAACATGGCTGAAAGCAGTTCCTAAACAGCACAGGGAGACAGAATTACAATTTTCTTTGAGTGTCTGAAATGTCTATTTCTACTTCCTCAGATAGACAAAAGCATCAAAATCATCAACACTGCTATGAAATAGCATTTCGAAGCTTATTTTACGTCGTGGTTGGTACCAGACACTTTAAGAAGCAATTGATTTTCTAGCGAAATATATCCTGAAATATTGCACGTTAGCAATATGATAAAATGTTTTGCACTGCTTAAAGGAGAAAACCCTGAGGTATAAAAGAAAATAAAACACAGAGTCTCCTCAAGAGGGCCACAGGGAGTTATATAGTGGAAGAAGAGTGACTAGTGTAACTTCACTAAAGACCATGCAACCACATATAAATGGTTACCAGCACATTACATAAATTAAAAAAATTATTGTGAGACGCTACACACCAGACCGACGGATTGCTAGCTACTCTGCTACCCAAATAAAATAGTTTTCACTAAGAAGGAAATTTAGCAAGTGGACAATATTTTATGAAAGATTTGCTCTTTAAATATTTGAATGTATCTTTTTGAGTTTCTGACAGTAACCAAACAGTACAAAAAGGTTATAAATAATCAATACTGCTATGAAATAACAGCGTTAAAATCGGGGCTGTGGAGCCGGTATCAAAACATTTGACTCAAACTTCGACTCCAGAGTTAGTGAAACAACCGACTTCTCTATTGCTCAGTATCTATTTTATGTTCCACAAAAAGAACAGAACAGTTAGAGTGGATGCAATAAATTTATAATTGTTATACAATACTTTCATCAGACAACACGATGGAATTAATACAACAAATTATACTATATGAAAATAATATTATACTATTTTTTCTTATCATACTAATGCCTGAGGTAAAACTTTTAATAAATTTTATATGAAAAATGACTATTGAAACTAATCTGTCTACAACTCTGCCCTGATTGTCACTCCACTGACTATATGTTATCATTTTTCTCAGAGAACTTTGTTTTATTAACTTATTTAGAAACACAGATAATCATCAGCAGAGTTATGTGTGAGGACGTAATATTTGGCATTTTACTATGGAAGCATAATATTATGATAGGAGTCCGAGTCTGGAGAATTTCACATACAAACAGCAATATCTTCTCATTTCACAGAAATATAAATTTATTTTAAGCTTCCGTTAGATCATGGTCAATCCTCTTCAGAAGAAATTAAAGTGCAATAGATCTTATTCATATTTATATAGATATTTTCATTTCAGTCACCTGAAGAAAAAAAAAAAAGATGCTGCCACCCTGAGGCATATGGCTTTAGAGTCACAGCCAAACAGACCAAGACTCAGAAAAGGTTGAGAATAAATTCTACAGCATAATAGATGTCCTACCTGTTGTCCAGTGTAAGGATCCCACACATGTATATTGCCATCACTACTCAGTATTAATTGCTCCGTTTCAACTATTCCAACATAATTTATCGTTTTCTTGTGACTTTTATATGTAAATGAGGGATTGATCGATGATGGCTGGAAAATAAAAGAAAATTTAGAAATTGACCTAAAAATAAAATACTCTATTTCAATCTATTGGCTGACAATTCACACCTATTTACAATGGAGATCACACTGCGTCAAAAGTAATCTTATGCAAGAAGATTTCCCATAAGAATCCCTGAACTTTTGGAATACAACTTTGTATTCCTACTGCTTTACAATGCTTCAAAACTTAACTTAAAACTTTTTGGGGATAAAGATTTCTTATTCCTGCATTTATGTAGCTCTTTGCCCAATAGTCTCAAGAGATTTTTATGTATGAGAATGTATCTCTTACAACTTTGCTGAGAGAACTTTGAGAAAAATAGATGATTAAATCTTTGATTGAGAGCACTCTTGAATAAAACATTCAGAAGCATTATTATATTTTGTTTACTTAACTTCTATCTCCTGCAGAAAAAAATTATGTCTTATCCTAAATGTCTGAAAATCACCCCAACCATTCAGGCAATAGAATTGATGTTATTCATCTGTTTACAAACATCTTTGTTTGTTTATTATACGACTATGATATGAATATTTAATTTGATTCTGATAAAATATATTCGATTTTCCCCACACCTACGATTCAGGTAAGATAATTGCCACGGTGGGTAGCGGTGGTGTGATGAAAGCGACGATAGCTGCCGACTGTAATACCTAATGAATGACTTATGGTCAAGACCGATGAACGAAAAAGCCTTCAAAGAGCAATACATTCGGGGTGCCCATGGGCGAGGCACTGTAACTCACAGCCTTGGGACGATACTCCATAATCTTACCGGTTCCTCATTGGATGGGATAGCAAGACTCTAAATAAATCTCGTAACCAGATACAATTGTAAACATTGTTAATTGCATACCGTGAAATAAAGTTCATTTCACAAATCACCTGTTTATCTTTCTTCCCAGAATTATTAGCATTATTATTCCAAAGTGACCACAACTTCACCATCTTATCTTTCCCACCTGATACAAACCATTCTTCAGATGGATGACATGATAGACATCTGTTAATTAAAGAAGCTTTCATTGCGAGACATACAGTTCAAAAAAGTTAACAGAGAAATCGAAAAATTATTCTTCCTATAACTGCTTAAGGTACTCAGTAAATCAAAAAACATGCCTAGCAGAAATGCTTGCCAAATACGTAAAATATGCCTTGTTCAAAAATATCTACCACATTAGTTGCCTTTTATGACATGCAGGAACCATCTTAGGACTATTCTAAAGCTCGTATCTACAGGGAACACTGGGTATAAAGCACAAACCTGACAGAACTGCTATGTCCAGTGAAAGCCTGTAGTTCAATCTGATTGAAATGAATGTGTTTGTCATTGTCTGGAAGTCCAATCTCATGTTCCCAATACGCCAACCAATTCTCTGTCAGCTGAGACGAGGGGAACACTGAAATATAAAAATATTTTTTATTTATTAAGAGTGTTTTAAGCAAGACTGGAAGTAACACCTGAAAAGAAAACCACTATCAGCCATTCAACATCCAAGAACTATTACAAAATGTATTACTTGCAACTGCAATTTAAGCAGAAAACATCACAAACAGAACAATAATGCTATAATAAAGCAGATTTGATTTCTTGAACTTAAATTCTATCAATATTTCCTTTAGTGAAATATAATCCAAGGAGGTACTGAAATATGAAAAACGATCATTTTCCAGGTGTAGAACAAGCAACTGCAATCTGAGGAAAAGGTCCCAAACAGAACTGAATCACTATAACGAAGAAGATTCAATTTCTTGGACTTGAATTACATCAATGTTGTTTTCAATGAAATTCACTTCAATCAAGACCTAGGGCAGCGCCTAAAAATCAACTAACGACACTTCTATGGCTATACAGAATAGACGTTCAGTCCCAGCAATTCGATTGGAAAAAATCAGAAGGTTGTTCAATTATTAAATTAGTCGGTGATGCTTTGGTGCTCCATGTACCATGTAAAAAATGAAAATACGCCTTCCTGAGTGTCTGGTAGAAACCAAATTATGGGAAAAGGCTATAAATTATCAATACTCCTAAAAAATAGCAAAGTTGATAGTTTTGAAGCTTTTTTGTTAAGGTGAAGAGAAGAAGAAAAAGACATGGACATTCCAGACAACCAAAGAAAAACTAGATTCTGTCACCCTGGTAAGTCTTGAAAGAATACCCTCAACAGAGTCCGAGTCTAAATGGATTTGGTCCATCCCTACAAGATCCTAGCAATCACCAAATTTTATTAAAGATGTGGTTGCTCGATTTTCATAAGTTTTGTATAAAGGATAAAATTGCAGATTAGAAAACGTATATGACTAGCCTTGCAGGTTTCTTCTCACACTTTCTTCAAGTTTCCCTTCTGCGTTCATTCCACCACTCGATGTCAGAAGAGTGGTCATGATGTCGCAATCAGATTCCAGTGCTGCTGATGATTTTGCCTCTATCTAAATTTTAAAAATGATAACAAAATAACGCAAAATTAAAAAAAATGGCATCAAATATTGGCAATAATAGAGAAAGTAAATATCTGAGGCAAAGTATAAGTTTTGTAATTGGGTGCCAGTTTGCTCAAAGGGTGAAATGCAAGCGTGGATTGCACGAAAGAGAGAGCGGGTTTGCTGGACACCTCGCCGGCACATAAGTTCACCTAAGCGCTGGCTGGGGCATCCTCTGCCAACCCGAAAAACTAATAAATTGTTAAGCCAAAACTTCACCCAGATTCGCAGTCGCAGTACGTTAAATGGTCAAGCTGTATTCTCGGCTTTCCTTTCAAGCAGAAAAAGAATGAAATCGTATTTGTTTGTGGTATCGTGTCTGGAGGGTTTTGTGATATTGCTGGTATATTATATTTAAACCTAATATATTATCGCATTTATTTTTTCGATGTTTATCCTTACTTGTCTCTAAATTTCAATAAACAATCTGCTTCACCTGTGATGATTGTGATGCAACAACCAGTTTATTTCCAACCATTGTGATGTCAGAATTATAACTACTTTGTCCTGAGTATTGTTGATTTGAAGAAAGCTGACACGAAATTAAACAGTATGTTAACCAAGCAACAAGTGCAGATACCACCCGCTGCTTTTTATCATGGCATTTCAGCAGAGGTTGTTTTATGCTAAACAATGCAGTTGCCGGTACTACGTTATTAGTAGCTCCGCAATTTGAGTGGTCATTAGTCGGTGTCCTTTGCGCCCGGCTTCCAGCCTTGCTCAGAACAAACTTGCATAAAAAATAGTTGGGCGGTTAGAACACTCCAATACCTTTCCTGTCGACTGAGAGAAAAAACAAGTCATAGATAGTTTGAATATTGCTAAAGGCAAATACAATTCACAGTTCTTCATCATAGCAGTTCAGTTCTTTTTGGAATCTTTCACACTTCGAGTGCAGTTGCTGGATCTGCATTTTGAGGCAGCTTTTTGTCCTACAAGCCCTACACTGGCTAGCAAAGAACAAACAACACAGGATGGCAGAATCTAGTTTTCCTCCAAGTGTCCACAATTATCATATCATTTTCTTCTGTTGGACAAATATGCTTCAAAACCATCAACACTGCCATTTCGTAGCAGTGTTAATGATTTTTGAAACTTTTAATACAATTTGGTAACTATCAGACACTCAAAAGAGACATTTAAATCTCCCAGCCACAGATATATCATAAAATATTGCCCAGTTGCTAAATTTTCTTTCGATGCAACCATTTTCTTTCGATGCAACCATTATTTAGTCTCACCCCTCCTTCTGCAGAATCTAAACTTTGTTCATGCTGAGAACTCATCTTCCATATATGATCATGATCTTTACCCAGTATTTTCTCCATGTGAATATGACCAAGCAAACGAGTGAAGGATACATAAGAACGATATGCTGTTTCTGGACAAAATGTTGAACAAATCTCTTGCAGAGTGTCACTCATGTCATTTTGGTCAAATGATTTTGAGGTCTGAAATATGGTAAAATACACATCATTAGAATTAGTGAATTACCCTGACCGAGGCACTGTTCTGGCGGTCACTCATAAGACGGACAGGGTTAGAGTTGTTAGAAAGATATGATCTTTCCTGTTCTGCTTAGCCTACCCAAGTTCTTACATCCTGGGTTGAGTGGTGGGCATGAATTAACGAGCCGGATTCGCCGGACTTGAACCCGAGATATCCAATATGCAATGGCAACATGTTAACCACTCTGCCACAGAGCCCACGAGAGGGTATAAATATACATAAGGGTGATAGCCTTAAATGGCCAAATCTGCAAAATATATTGTTCATATTATTGGTCCGGGGGACGTGAACGGACTAACTACTTATCCTTCCTCTGTGCCTTTGTGTTTGCAGAACTAGTTCTTTATCACATGATGTGAATACCACTAATTAATTACTTTCTCATAAATTCTTTTGCTATTATATCCCAATAGTCACATTTTTGATTAGCTCGTCTTATCACTCCCAAACTGTTTAAGGGAAATACTTGACTCAATCAATTTTTAACTTCACTCTCTTTATTTTACATGCGAATTTCTTTTTATCACATCTTTTCAAAATACTTTTTTTTTAAAGAAGTTTATTTGATTTTGGTCAGACGAAACATTAAAGAAATGAATTTGGGTAAGTGTGAAGCGAGACTCTAAACTTTTTTTTTTTTTTTGTAGCCACTTCTTAGAGTGGATCGCCCTGTCCAAGGCCCTGTAACAGCGGCCACTTGTAGACGGACAAGGTTACAATTACTGGAAGATATCATCTTTTCCTGTTCGGCTTAGCCTAACCAAGTTATTACACCCTGGGTTGAGTGGTGGGCATGGATAAGCGAGCCGGACTCGCCAGGGCTCGAACCCGAGATCTTCAACCTGCGATGCCAACATGTTTAACCACTAGGCCATCGCGCCTCACAAAAAACTTGCTATATAATGTTCACCTTTCATTCAGATCAAATTACTATTCTCAAAGCAACAAAAAAATTTCAACCAACCTGCATTCCTTTATTAGGTGAAGGCGTCGGAGAATAGTCGAACCAAGACTTATGTAACTGTCTTGTCATCCCACTGGAACTTTCCTGCAAAACTGTATTGCCAACCTGATATCGAAAGATGGCAAAAAAAACATTCAACAATCTCAAAATTGTTTTTGTGCAGATTTTTCACTCAGGAATGAAATTCGCAATATTTTTTTTTTCATAGCCCCTTCTTAAGATTGGATCACTCTGTTCAAGGCCCTGTAACAGCAGCCACTTATAGACAAACAGTATGACAATTGCTTGAAAAATATAAATCTTTTCTTGTTTGGTTTCGCCTACCAAAGTTATTACACCCTGGGTTGAGTGGTGGCCATTGACATCCAAGCCGGACTCGCTGGGACTCGAACCCGAGATTCTCAACCTGCAATGCCAATATGTTTAACCACTACGCCATCGCACCCGAATATGCAGCATGTTTAGCACTGTAGACCACTGCAAATTATTTATACCTAACGGATTGAAATTTTCAGAACTCGCTTCACAACCACATTCCATTTTTAAATATTTGAAACTTGATTTGATGCAAATTCTAACTTAAATTCACCAAGGCAAAGAGATACAAAGTGCATTAGCTGGTTTCCAGAGCTGCTATAGAGTCCGCTACTTGATCAAGCAAAAATGATGGAATCACACCTAGCAAGAGCATATGGGTCTCAGCCATCGGTCAAAGCAGATCTCATTCACTGTACTATACTACAGCGAGTTGGCCTTGTTAAAGTTTAGGAAGTTTCTTGATGAACTACAGTGCAGTGGCTGGTTTTGTTGTAGCACATCACCATAGTGTGGCAGTTGATTGGATCCTTTAGGGCTAATAAAGAACTTGCTTAATAGAGCGAAATTCAATTAAAAAAAAATAGAAAAAAACTAACAAACCTTGAAAGTTTTCGTATCAACATCATGGTCGATTACAACGGCATCCGAATCCACAGAGTCAAATGATCTGTTTAATTGGTGACCTTTCATGCTTGACTGGGCAAAAACTTCAGGGCTCGTGATTTGCTGCTGAGAGAAGTGACTGAAATATAGAGAGGAATTGAGAACAAAAATAAAAACAGAACAGCATTGAAATTTAACAGCCATAAACAAACCATGATAGTAAAAGTATCTGGAACATTGAATTGCCAATGACAATTATATTCTAGATTGCCAATTTTCGAGCTTCTTTCTAAGTTTTCTGAATAAAAAAAACACATATCTAATTAAATCAAACAACTTAACCAGGACTGCAAAGTCAGAATTAAGTGAAATAAATTTAATGCAACACCGTTTTACTTTGTTCTAAGATTTTGTTAAAAAAAACTAAATACAAAAGCAATATAAAATTACTACAGTTGGAGTCAAAGGTCGTAAATGCCAAAAATAGGAAGGTAGGAGTCGAAGACTTCTTCTTCGACTTCTACCTTCCTATTTTTGGCATTCATGACTGACTCCAATATTAAAAAAAGAACATCTCATAATGTCTCCCAGCTGTCACATTAATTGGTTCAATATAAAGCCGAACATTAGAATTTTTAATTCATGCTAGTGGAAATTTCTATCACACCGACTCCAAAATACTGCAAGCTCAACTGATATAATTTTCTCTAAAGCGATACTGATACCAATAAGACTCATCATACCGATAGGCAATGAATGGCAAAATTTAATGAAAAAAATTGAGAAAACACGTAACTAAGATAAAAAATTGTGTGGGGTATATATTTTAGAACCTGAACTAGTGGAGGTTTTTTTATTCTGCCGATATTGGAGACATATAACAGATTAAGGCAGATTTATAAGTTGATCAATATTTCTTCTCGACATCTCTGATCTCAAAAGAACTATAGGATACTAACCTAAAGAATTTTTGAAACAGTGGAGTAAGATGTTGCCGAGACATTTCTCTTCCTATTCTTATTACTACGAGCGCCATCATGTGGATTACTTTCAAGCAGAGAGATTTACGAGCTTCCGATCCTCCGTAAAAGCTATGAAATCAAGATTCAGTTAATTTACTGAATTTTTTAGCATGCAACGCCAGAAACTAAGCAGTACTAAAGAAATCGATCATTGGCTACTTATGTGGTAGAGAGCTGCTGCAAAGGCAGTTCCAGTAACTGCACTCCAAAATACAAGAAGGTAATAGTTAAAAAAGTACTGGGTGACTACTGCCCTGAGTGATAGTAGAAACATCTACCATTTCTTGATGTTAAATAATGATTGAATATTACTATACTACATGCCTCCTTGAATCACTAACATCTATTTAGGGTGAGATATCCTTCCATACTATGGAGGAGAATGCTGGAAATGTGATTCCTATGTCAAATCCCGACCTTTCATCCAGTTATTAATTGGACCGGGTCAGAATCGCGCCGGTCCAAGTTAAGTCATTAATGCTTAACGAATGATATAACTGAAGGAGATAATCATAACACAAACCCATATTGCACATAACATACCTCACATCTGTCCTAGCAAGCAAATCCAAAATCGGGCTGATAATTTCCTTGGAAAGTCTCTTCAGTTGTTCCATGAGCAAAGTGTCAGTGAGATATGTCACAAAATGAGTTACCGCGGTAACACTAGCCTGAACAGCAGCCTGGTGTCTCGGTGCATATTTCGGGTGATGAACCGCTGAGTGTATCTTAATTAAAAAAAATAAATTTATTAATTTTAATTATGATTCTCCAGCATAGTTAGACAAAATACTTGCAGGAAAAAGAAATGTTAATATTAAAGAATTGCGTACATAAATCGGACTCAATTACGTAGGGCCTACAGCAAGTACAACCCAACTCTATTTTAGACTCCACTCTCAATCATAGAAATTTGAGCAACTTACATTATGAACAAGATGGGCGAAATATTGCAATGTCAGCATTGATGATCCAAACAATGATGCGGCATGAATCAGGCAATCTAACACTGGTTTGTGCAAGTCTGAGTCGCTTGAATTTCTCAATCCTGCAATAATCAGAAATTATTGAACTGAGGATATACCTCCACATAATATTAGCAGATTTCCTTAGTGGGCTTGATGCCCTAGTGGTTAAACATGTTGGCATCGAAGGTTGAAAATCTCAGGTTCGAACCCCGGCGAGTCCGACTCGCTTATCCATGCCCACTTCTCAACCCAGGGTGTTATAACTTGGGTAGGCTAAGCCGAACAGGTAAAGATCACATCTTTCCATTACGTGTAACCCTGGCTGTCTATAAGTGGCCGCTGTTACAGGGCCATGGAGAGGGTGATCCACTCTAAGAATTGGCTATAAAAAAAAACATTTTTAAATTTTGAAAGACATGTTACGAGTCGACATATATTGAAATATAGTTTCGCAATTCATAACGAAATACTTTAATAAACCAAATTTAACACTCTGAAAGCCCTCAATTAGGATAGAAAACATTCCAATTCATTATCCAATCATTCAGGTATGACTGTGGTACCATATTATTTTAAACAAAAACTACATTAGCGGTGAATAAGCTACATTAGCTGTGAGTGAATAAAAACTATATAATCAACTTTGATTCAGTCAGAAAAATTTTGTGTAATTATTTTTCCGAGTCACTGACAACGAGTCATGTTTAGCGCCGTGAATATTTCTCAGGATTGATTGAGCCAACTGGCGAGACAAAATTATATTAATTCAAGCCATCTCATTAGCTATCATTTAGCCTATTAACACTACGGTATCGAAGGTTGAAGAAGTTCGGACATCTATCAGCTATGCCCACCACTCAACTGCATAATAACCTGGATAAAATTTCCTAAACCGGAAATCTCTTAACTAACCTGTTTCACTTATAAGTAACATAAGGTTTCAGTCGAAGTGATCCCCTCCAATGAGTGACCATAACAAAATTGTTGAATTGAAAGTTTTACACACAGTATTAAGCAATTTCTACACATTGTTGGAAATAATCGAAAACCAGAATTACCTTCGTTGACTAGAAAACATTGATTCAAAACCCTGAATAAATGTCGAACAATATATTTTGATGTCAATGTTGGTCCAATCCTTTGCATCAACCAACATGTACTTTGCTTTGCTGTTTCTGTACAAATAATAACTTATATTCGGTCAATGCGAAAACCATAAAACAATCTATATTTTGGGGTCTCTATGCTATAAATGTTATGCTATAAATGAGCATTTGGATTCAATATTTCCACTTCAGATTTGCCTGACCAAATTTCATGCAAGTAGCAAGAGGCAGCTAAAGAGTGCCAAAGAAGTTACAACTGCACTCTAAGGGGAAAAGATCCCATGCGGAAATGAACCACCAAGGCGAATACCAATCGTTTGCGTCGCTGCCGTTGCCATTGTACATTTTAAATGAAAGATTGATATTAGATTTAAGTTTTTATGTTAACGTCTCAACAACCCAACTCTAGTGAACATAAAATATATTCCTATCAGTGGTTTAGGCTCGACAAACTAAGATTTCTCATTGAGATGACCTCTAATTAAAGGAAATCTACTGACCTGAAACAGAGAACTCAGGAGAGACAACAGCATCTGCCAGACGCCTGGGTATATTTTCAATGAAAACTTTCAAACCAAGTCTTGTGTTTAGTTGCAGTAGAAATGATTCTTCATATAATTCACTTAACACTGTCGTATCGTCGCTAATATTGCCTAGATCATCGTCGTTAGATTTATTTGCTGGTCTGTGAAAATGAACACAATATTAAGCATTTTAATATTCCTGCAGAAAAATATTCTAGGATTTTTTTATAACCACTCAACGAACAGGGTTAGAATGTTAGTGTAGTTTCAAAGATACGATGTTTCAGAATCAACCAAGCCTACATAAGTTATTTCCTTGGTTGAGTGGTGGACATGCATAAACGAGCCAGACTCGCTAGGGACTCAGATTCGAGATCTTCAACCTGCGATGCCAACATACTAATCGTGCTCATTTTCTTCTGGGGCCAGCAATTTCAATTGGGTCCCTAATTAGCAATGTGGCATAGTTTTTGCCAGCCTGCCAGTCAGAAAGATGATTATTGCTGATAACCAGACACAAGTGGTTATTGTTTTATCACCGACCGGAGCAGATACCATATACTGCACTTTACGATATCAATTCAGTTCCGTTTGAAGTGCAGTTGCTGGCACTACACCTTGTAGTAGCTCTTTGCTATTGATTGGCTGCTAGTTGGTTCCTTTTCGGCACTGCTTCTGGCCTTGCTCAGAGTGAATTCAAAGAAAAAAATCATCAGCATTAAAATATGATGATCAGTTCTTTATGGAATGTTTTCCCCTTCAGGTGCAAGACGATTGTTTCACATTTTATGGAACTGCTTACTATATTAATGGTTAATTATTAGTTTCTTTCATAGGCATCTTTCAAACTCGCTTAGGATGAAAGAGAAAACATATCTATTGCATTTGAACTACTACCTCTACTGATGCTGTAAAAATTTATCTTTTCCACCCCAAGCGAGTTCTTTTACAGCTTACTCAGCTTTCTTTCAGACTCATACATTCTATTTATTCAATGTAACAGATAGTTTCATTTCACCACAATGTCTCGCTAAGTCTGTTCAAATGATTATAAAAAAGCCTACTTTATATCAGGTTCAATATTGAATTGTTCAACTTCATCACTCAACCAGCTGACAGCAATTTCCTCTGTCGAGTCATTGCTGAATTGCTCAGTTTTGTCATCATCATTCCCAGACATTTCAGCGGTTTTAGATTTAGAAATATCACCATTGCTGTGACAAATACAAAATAAAATCAACATTTTTGAAGTGAAACTATACAGCTGAGTAAGAGTATGTAGTAGGAGCAATTCACATCATTTTATCCATAAAAATCGAAAACAATAATACACTGGGTGGTGGGAGAGGAGAACAAACAAAACCTTAATCCAAACGCAAATCGTGGGTACAACGGCCTAGTGGGTGAACATGTTGGCATCGCAAGTTTAAGATCTCGGGTTCGCATCCCGGTGAATCCGGCTCGCTTATCCATGCCTACCATTCAACCCAGGGTGTAATAACTTGTCCGTCTATAAGTGGTCGCTGTAGGGCCTTGGACAGGGTGATCCACTCTGAGTGGCTATAAATAAAAATCACTTCAGTATAAGTCATTAAAAATCAACCAATATCATGAAAAATGCTCCTACGTGCTGTTTCTGTCGATGATTATTAAAGTGATTTCAAAAAGCAACAAAAAATATTTAAAATTTGGGGACTTACTCTCCGGCAATGTCATCTTGTGAAAGTGATTTCACTTTATTGTCCTCGTGGTTATGTATAGAAGCCTCATACAACATCAATATATGTGGGAACAAATCATCACAAATTGCTTTGGAGCCCATAACTTTAGACACAATTTCAAAATTTTGAAGCAAAAACTTGACCGCAGGAACAATTGGTTGGCTGAGCAGTTGCTGTAGATGTGGAACCAATATTTCAAAACATTCTTTTGTGTCGTGAAGTTTTTCGAACATGTCAGATAGTCTTCTTGTAACGATCGATATTGCTTCATCATTGAGTGAACTTTGATAATGATTTGTATTTGTCTGTAGGAAAAAAAACAATGTTCCTTTAGGGTGCAGAATAGGGAACAGGGGTGGCCATTTTCATATATATATATATATTCATTTTTTTCTTATTATACTTCACTCTATGCAATGCTTGGAAAAGGCGCCCAAAACACATACTAACAATCACTTGAATTGCGAATGCCATTACTAATTGTAGTACCAGCACTCAAAGTGGAAAACATCCCACATGAAACTCCTTTATTTCCTCTTAGTTGCCTTTTAAGACACAGGAAATGCATTAAAACTATACCAAAGGATGTACCTACATGACAAGAATTTTTTTACACAGAAAATTTTGAATCGGACAGACCGAAACTAATTCAATCGAAAAAAAAAATTGATTTAAAAGTGCCCAGATTATATCTTTTTAACCAGAAAAGAATGGCGTTCATCACTAGTGCAGTACGGGGTTAGCTCAATCGGTAAAATAATGGAAACCCCCCGCACTGGACAGCTACGGTGTTTCACGTAAGCACTGATTATGACTTCCTTCCGCAACCAGGTCCACGCACACGAAAATGAGAAACATGACAAGCTAAAAATCCTGATTTGGACACCCACTCATAATTAAGCTGTATTTTCGGCCTCCATCCCCCGCAGGATAAACTTCTATCCTATCTCATATAGATAGATAATGAGAGATATACATGGGATATACAACCGGTAAAATAAAAAAGTATCTGTTTGTATTTCAAAGATTGGGTATATCTCATAGAGTTGCGAGATATTGATGGTATCAATGCAATTCGTCGATCATTAGTTCAGACGTTGTCAGCATAGGAGCATTTTGGCTGCCTCATTATTGGGATAAAGAAATGTGTCAACATATCGTGGTCTCAATTGTCATATCTAAGATTCAGCAATAGTAAGAACTTACCAAAATAAAGTCCAAAAGTTCATGGAGATCATCAAAGTACGGTGGGAATGGTAAAATGTGGATGTATGGCAATAGTAAAAAGCCAGGTGTGGGAGGGGGAAGACCTCTTTCCGAGACAGTTTTGAAGATGGATGCATAGTTGACACAATGAGATGCATTAGACGTCGTGAGAAGTTGAGAATATGTCCTGAAATAATGATGTAGATCTGCTCGTTGAGAAAACTCAAATAAAAAGAAACATCAAACTTGGCAAAGTGTGTTTTAAGAAGACTTTTAATACGGGTAAGACTCCCAAAACCAAAGCCACTTTTGCGCAAAAAGCTACATAAGTGCAGAAATGAAGACTAAAGGATCTTCATTTCCAAAGGATACTTATTGACTAGAGTTTAACAATCTTGCTGATCCACAAGATCGAGAAAGTAGCATGAAGGCGATGAATTCCAATCACAGAAGTTAATGTAACAAGAAAAAATAACTTACTGTTCTTCTGAATTTCTGAGATTTTTTAGGAAATATTCGACTGCAAAACTAATTCCAGATGGCATCTGGCCTTTGTGAAGCTTATAGCAATTGATGCAGAACTGAAACATAAAGTATAAGAGTTAATGGAACATCTGCAAAAAATAAATGATCACCCAAAACCAGATATGAGCAGATAAAGCTTATGATTTATATAAGAACTGACTATTTAAATTTTCAAATCAATTGGTTGTGCTGCAGAACCCTGATGAATATCTAATTTAAAATTCACATTTTCAAGGTGTCGATTTTTAGTTGTTGTTATTTATGTTGAAAAAAAAAAATTAAATTCTTAAGTAAGATATTTGCTAATGAGGAAATATTCGCCCCCAGCATGTCGTTAGGAGATATTACATAATCAATGCCATTTTATCTATGATTCTCAAATATTTTATCAGAATAATTGGACATACATTATTAGAACAGATTAATAATATAGAATATCAATCATGATACCTTGAACCTCTCAGCAAGTGAAGTATTTTCAGTCATTGTTCGCACCTCCAGAGGGAGATAGAGTTCAATCATCAAACAAATTAAAGCCACAACGTTCCTGTCAGACAATATATCTCTTCGCTGACCGCTACTGGCAATAGAATTTCGTGAAAAATTCAATGAGTCAGTGAGTGTAGTTGTAGAATCCGTTCTGATAATGTAAGAAATAAAAAATTTTCTATTTAATATAACACTTTTTGAAGCCAAGCACCGTCGACACTGATATAAATACAAAATGTAAAACATACTAGAGCAGAAATGTGGATTAAATCAATAATATTCTTTTTTAAATATCATGCAACATCACCTGACTCACTGTGTATACAACGCCCTAACATATTTTCAGTGTGACAAAAGAGGTGATTGAAGGAAGACAAACAAGTACAAGGAGATAAAATACACTTTACCATAGTGATTTAGCTCTGTAAGGGTAGCCGGTTAGCTCAGTCGGTAAAGGAGTCACGAATACGCTTCGAGCTATGCATCACCAGTGTTCTTGGTTCGAACCCCATGTGGGATGATTACATGCGAGAGGTCTAGTGGACGCCTCACCGGTATACGATGGATCACGCTACTTACAGTTTCCTCCAACCAGGTTCACATACAGGAAAAATGATAAATATAAGATAAAAACCTTCACCCTGATTCGGAACTGGTGTGAGATGTAAATGATCCACATCAGGTTGATCAGAGATGAGTGGCTCAAAGCGTATTCCCAACTCTTTACCAATTGAGCTTACTGAGAAGCCAAATACAAATTGAATGCTTAGTACTTTTATGCAGGTACCACTCACTGTTCTCTACTATACTAGTTCACTTCTATATTATATGTTTTCCACTTAGGTCGCAGTTATGTGTGTGACATTCAGGTTTTTGAAAATATAAAATTCATCAAATATCCGAGAGTATTTCCAATTAGTTCCTCACGCTTACATTGAAAAAAAAATTAACCTTACAAAGATTTTAACTTCACCAGAACTCTGAAATACTATTCAGTTAACGAGATCTTTAATACAAACCTTTTCCAAGTTTCAGCTTTGAACTTCAACAATTTCTCCAGTTCATCGAGTTCTTTCAGAGGATCAAATGACGGAGGAAAATCAACATAAAGTTCTCCATCAATATTGAGTGGAATAGGGAGCTCCGGTGTCTGAAATATTTATACAGAAGTCAACACAATTTGAGATATGGAAAGGAGACATTTCTGAATTAAACGCAACCACCCATTTGAATGGGTAACCCCAAAAAAAATTTTTAGCAAACCTATTAGCATGGCTTGATGGTTTTACCAACGCCCAGGGCAGACACTCTGCTTAACCATGGCGGTAGAGTGTAGTTGCTTAAATCTTTTAGTAGCTCTTTGCGATTAAGTCAAGTTTTCGGCACTGCTTCAGTCCTTGCTCAGATAGAATTTCAATAAAAGTAAAAAAGAGTGGTTCAAAAAAATGAAATTTTTCAAACACATAGCTACAACCCCCTAAAGGAGTGGTTGGGTAAAAATTAACGCATACTCAAATAAGGTAATAAAAAAAAAACATGATTTAGTCATTTCTTACCCAAAATTGAGCTTTATGCAAAATCATCCTAGAAAAATCTCAATATTGCGCTGTAACATTTATTTTCCTTTGGCTCAAAACTGTAAATTTCAAACCACAGGCCTGGCCCCGCTTCAAATCTTTTTCAAATGAGCTGAAACTATTTGTGTTATTTTTTTACCCATCCGCTCCTTTGAGGGGTTCTATCTATGTTTTTCAAAATTTTCATTTTTTTCAACCTCCTTATTAGTTAGTCTTATTGGAAAAACACACACTTTTTTAAAAAGCAGTGCGTATCTTATCAACTATAACCCAAGTTGAGCAATGAACATAACGAGTCTGACTTTGTAGGGATTCCAAACTAAGATCTTATTAAACCTGCAAGGTTTATTATGTCCAAAATCTTGATTTTCTAAATTTGGGGGTACAAAATTTTATAAACTAAGCTGTTTGAATGTTATAGTATTTCACCATCCCAAGCAAATACTGCATGGTGCACACTGCATCTTACTCTACCAGTTGAATCATGAAAAGGTTTTCCACAAAGAATGTAGGTTACACACCGTCTTTCCAATTACAACAAGAAACTGAAGTATTAAAAACCAATTCTCAAATTCGATAATTCCTTCCTATTGAAATTTACTTTAAGGCCAGAAGCAGTGTCTAAAAGGAACCAACTAACGACAACTAAATAGCAAAAAGCTACTAAGAGATGTAGTACTGGTGATGGCAAAACCATCTACCACTTCTTTGCTTCCTTTTCGTCGCCACTTTTAACATTCCCATACCCACAGGTCTTTAGGGCTTTAAATCGAGATTTGATTTCCTTTGGTATCAGCACTATCATGCACCATTGGGAACTAAATATTTAGTTGATGATGCCGTTTGTCATCCTTGAATAAAACCAACCAATGTTTTCCTACTTAAGTAATTGACAATTAAAAGTAGGTCGATATTTCACCTGAATTTTACATCTTTTTTGTGGATGTGGAGCATGAAACAACTGTGTGATGCCACGATTAGTTTGTTTCGTATGATTGTCCACCAGAGGGAGACATACATTCTTTGCCTCTGTAGCTTCCATCCCCGATAACTTGTAACCAAACGTAACATCTATCCAATGATGCAGCTGCTGTGACACCTGATCATTCTCTAACATTGCTCTGAAAATAAATAAAAGAAAAAAAGTTGAAAATAAAATCATTATCAAGCTTGTTATCAGAAAATAATTTAAAAATAATGAAATGAGATAACTGCCTACTAATGGACAACAATTTTCTATCTTGTAACAGCACCAAAAAGGACTTCCTGCCGGCCTGAGATGAACAAGCAACATTCTTTTTATTAATACTCTTCCTAAACAAGGCAGCCGAAAGCACCGCCTGTAAAAAATCAACTAATAATAAAGTGCCAGGAAGCTGAATTTTACTTTAATGTTATTTATTTTAGTCTGTGGGGGTCGCAAAAAAATTTGGCCGTGCAAAGTGGGTCGTGATAAAAAAAGTTTGAAGAACACTGTCCTAGGTAGTACATCAGCATTTAATCAAAAAGAACAGGTTGATTCCATAAGACGCGCCCTTAGAACATGAATACTGATTTTTGAGGATCATTAGCTCAATGATATGACACTATAAATTTAAATACTTTCACCTGTGTTTCTTGACAAACTCTTCAGCATTTTTGCACCACTTTGGCACAGCGAGGTCAGTCATATCTTCATGTATAGACTTGAACACAGTAGGATCAGTGTAAAACTCTGGTATACATTCATCTGGTGTCCAAACTTGCATACGTAGAATACTTGCTGGATATTCATTAGGCTCCCAGTAAGATCTGATAAGATTAGATATATAAAAGGTTGTTGCTGAGAATTTTAGGACATTTAGTTTATTTTTAGAGATTTAGAGTTTTAAAAGTCAGATTTAGGTCAAATTTACAAGATAAGAAGTTTATTAGAACACGATATATATCATTTATATCCTTGCTGAGAGGAAAGGCGACAATACCATGAGGCAAACTATGACCTATTACATGTGTGAAAATTTTTAACTCACAATTTCTGTACATGGACATGTTTGGCGGAGAAAGCCGCAATTAGTGCTTACGTGAACCACTGTGCCCCAAGCAATGTGGCCAGCAAAACTGTTGCACATAATCAATCATCCCTCACTAGATTTGAAAACCCTCATCAGGGCAATAAAAGAAAGATAAATAACTTGTAGCACGCGCCTAATACTTTCACCGATTGAGCAAACTGGGCAATCTAATTACTAATAGTAATTTCTATCGTCAAAGAAATCAATCCAGACCTGACAAGTTTGCACAAAATATCTTTCGATGTTCTTCTTGCCATGTAGACGTAGTAGGTGATGTCAGACAAAAACTCAGGAACATGGTGAGGAACTTGTGGGAGATTAGGAGCTCGGAATCTAGACTTTGTGTCTTTTACATCAGCGCTATCACACATCATTGTGAACTGAATATCTAGTTGATGGTCACCTTTGTTCAATCTAAAGTTGTTGCAAGTGAGAATAAAAAAATTGCGATGTCTGTCAGGGTCAAAATGAAACCTGTTGATCAACTCAAATGGTTGACTATAATTCATACTAAGAATCAAATATTTGAGATACTGAGCAAGGTCTTGGCTTTCGGATTGGATTCAATGTTAATAAGATCACTGAAACAAAAGGTTCCAGCCAGAGGGGCCATAAACCCAGGCACTTCTGTGCTAATTTACATATTAACCTACAAAATGCGAATTAATTAATTAAACTTCATGTGTGTCGAGAGGAATCACTTGAAGTGTCTTATAAGTGGTCAATTTCTTTTTACAAAGCAACAAATATAAATAGTTTTTATTTCACCTGTATTTAGATTTAGTGAGATCTCTCCACTCTTCTCCATCTTCAAACTCAAGATTTGAAACCCAAGGTAACACTGGATGATGGTTCGGATCTTTCTCTGATCGTCCAGATAGTTTGTTCAGAAACATGAGATAATCAAAATTGCTCAGTTTGCCCGATACCTATTTAAATATATAAAATAGAAATATGTAGATTTCTGGCTTATTTTTTTCTGATGACAGCCATTTACTCCAGTTGTCTAGGTTATGAGAGCGTATACAAAAATATCATGCTATCATTCCACAGAAATATGAGCCTATTGTAAGCTTTCGTTAGAACATAGGCTAGCTTTTTCAGATAAGATTAAGCACAAGATTAAAGTAACGAGAGAAGCCCACATTCTACTAATTTGATATCCTCATCCCCCTATTTCAAACCATGACAAAAAAAACATAAAATATTCGTCACTGGAAAAAATAAAGTTATTTTTGCAGTTGATTGAAGGTAAGCAAATATACAAGCAAGGTATGACAGAAATATAAAATCTTTTAATCAAGTCAAACCCTTATATCTCACCCATTTATCCAACAAATCCAGAAGTTGGTTTTGATCAGGCCCATCTCTTCTCTCATTTTCACCAACTGATGACTTTTCATTTGAACCACATTTTTCCAATGTTTCGATTCGAGCATTAGATTCATTGTCTAATTCTTTACTGGTTTGTAAATATACACCATCTGGCAAGTTGACTTTTACCCACAATCTCGAGTCCAGTTCAACATTGTTCCAATAAAGTGAACTTAAATCGAAGTTGAAACTTTCTTGAAAGTGATGAAAAAATTGATGAATTTGGTACAAAATAAACAAAGTTTGTACGCTCTCTCTTGGCAACAAAGCTGGACTGTACATGAGAGCATCCCCCACAGTATAACTCTGGCTGTTTTGAACTAAGAAAATTTTATTGTGCTTCGAAACCGCACATATTGCAGATTTCAGATTTGTGTGTGAAACCAGATCTCGTTTATTGCTAATTTGTGAAAAACTTCTTCGCAATGAGTCGTCGATTGCACTAGTTTTAGAAATATCACAGTTTGACTCATCTGATTCTGTGAAATCTAAAAGTTTTAAGCCATGCATCTCTGAAATTAACTGACGAAAGGTTTCCATTGTAGATCCACATTCAGCTTCCATATCACCATTACTTATCGCATCAATACAATAGCATTGTGAACTTGAACGTATCAAGTCTTTAAATAGCCCATTCTTATTCCCTTCCGAAATGCTTGACATAGTGGCCATAAATGACTTGCTGTATGCCTCATAATAAATAAAATCATTTCTATATCTCTTCTTAGTGTTTTTATCTCCTATTTGTTCGCAATCTAAAATATTGATGACCAATTTTACCCATCTATCGGGAGGGACATTAATTTTTGAGTTTTCCCAAAAATTTACATCCATATTATTAAAGTCGTTCACATCTTTGCAGTTTTTGAGTTGTTCAAGCCATTGAACTGGTACTGTTACAATAACGGAGAGCCGACCACAAGACTCTATATTGTCTTTTGGAATCTTGAACACATCAGATATTTCAGTTTGTATATCCTTATCCATTTTGTTGTCATTGCGCTACAATCCAAACAAGAATAGGAAGTGTCATTTTGTAGTATCATAAACAATTATTTCCCAACAATAATCATCTTTAGGAAATTAACACGACATTGGCGTCTGTAGTTTTAGCATTTTCACCACATCTTGACTTTGTTGGCAGGTAAAATCGGAATTATTAAGCATTAGTTGATTAATAAAATATCATAGCATTCAGATCTGCAGATAAACAATTAATTAGAACAATAAATAGCAAGAAAAATTATAGAAATTTGCGATAGAAAAATAATGGAACATCGGATAATTTTTTGCTCATTAATCAGTCACTAACAATTTGGGTTGTCTTTATAGTTTATATACAAAAATATCATGTTCTCATTCCACTATCTATAATAATTTTGTATACCGGTATATGCTTAATATTATCTCATTCGTGTATCCTTGTGAATTCTCTCACGCACCGAGCCAAGATTTTCAGAAAACAAGGAGGGATAGGTATTTCATTGCAGAATATCAACAAACCAAATAAAATTTGCATCTTTAGAGTTCAGTTTGAAAGGTATCGGAAATTTACTATATAAATAGAATGAAGCTTCATGATTTTGAATAAACAAAATTGCTAATATTTGACCGTGTTTCATTCACAGAACAACAGAAAAACGAAATTACCTTCAAAATTTGAATGAGTGTTATTCTGATATGGGTATTCTAACTAGGAGTCATTTCTTTGTACTTTTCCAATGTATCAGCAGACCACAATTACAGTCAGTGGAATCTAACACTCAAAAATGCACATCAGACTACCGGACTGTTAGAACGAAAGGTACTCTGCCACAGAGACACTCAAAGAAAACGAGTTCTATCAGAAGAAAATTTGGCAAATGTGCAATATTCCAAGATAATTTACTACAAGATGGAAATATCTCTTTCTTGAGTGTCTGGTAGTAACCAAACGGTATAAAAAAGTACAAAATCCTCACTACTGCTATGGCGCTTTTTCGTCTATCCAGAAAAAAAAATAAAAAAACATTTCAGAAACCGGGAGAAAACGAGATTCTATCGCATATACATCTTATTTTGGCAAAACCATAAACCGTATTTTTCACTTTCAATATTCAACATTGGAAATTTTGAACACTGATCAATAACATTTATGTCAGAACATCAATTAGTTTTATTTTTCTAATACAGTGTTTGATATAACATAAACAATTAAATGGAATAATAAAGTATTGAAATTATTTGATCAACAAGCACAAGACATACTCAAATTCAACATTTCTAAAAAACTGGTTCGGAAAATAATAATGAAAATATACATTTAAAACAAGAAAGAGATCCAGATTTTATAGTAAACGGCGTTGGGAAAATTTGAATTCTAAAGAAATGATGACACCCTGAAAACTTTCAGTCCTATCAAAGGTGCGAATAAAATGGAAGTAAACAACTTTAAATGTCACTAAAAATGGAAGAGCAAACATGAGTGCTCAAATCGATAGTAAGTCAAGAACCCTAGTACGATAAATCTAATATTGATACACAAGTAAATGCAATAAAGCAAACCGGTAACAACAGATTGCAATTTCGTTAAAAAAATCGCGAGCTCTATTTCATCTCTTGAAGGAGATTGGATACAAGATGGAGGGAATAAAATGATGCATACTATTTCTTCCTTCCATGTTGTATCCAATTTGTGCCATTAGGTTAAGATGTCTGTGCCATTATGGCCAAAGATTACATCTGTGCACTTGCCAGGCAAAATCAAACTCCTGATTGGGAAAAATAAAATATAGTTCTCTGGAATTTACTTATAAAAAACACACACATATTACTGTGATTCAAGTACAGTTCTAATATTGTCGAAAGATTCCATAATTGCATCAATAAATTTCTGAACATCTTTTTCATAACTAGTAATGTTGCATCCAAGATGATCGACCCTGCATCCGTAACCAATTCCAAATCCATCAGGCACTACAGGAGCGAAACCTCCAACAGCAATAGAATTGGTATCAAGTGTTGAAGTTGATAGTATAATATGGTTCATTACTTTATAAACATGGTCTTCAAATATGTTAGGAAGTTTTCCAGAGGTATTTGCAGCAGTGTATTTTAACCCAAACATATGTCGATCGAAACCAAGCCCCATTGCTGCTTCAAATGTCAAAGTATTATGCTTCTTACAGCTTTCCCTAATAAGAGTATTAAGTTCAGCTAAATTGGTTGTATCTTTCAAGCCTTTTTCGGTGATGTATTTGGCAACTCTTTGGGCTTCTACTGTGCAAGATCGGACTGTTTCAGTTCGCCCATGTTTGAATGCCGATGTACTGCATGACTCATAAGTAGCTGCTGGGTGTCCGTATAAACGTCTATGAGCAATCTGAATAGCAAGTTGTAAAACACCATCAGGTGATATCTTTTTTCCTTTCAGATATTCTTTGCTCATTTTGTCATATTTATCACCTGCAATTCTAAGCCTTCCTGTGTCCGCAACATAGCGAGTTTTTGCAGTTTCGCATGCAGATTTCAGACGATCATCCAAATTAAACTCTAACCTTTGAACAGTGGGAGATGTTTCTGCAAAATCTCTAGAATCAATACAGGGATTATTGATTGTGTCATCGTAAATTTCATTCATGTATCGAACTACTGCAACACCATCACCCCATGCGTGTTCAAAATTGAGCGCAGTTTCACCATTTTTAGCAACAATCAGAGAAAAGCTTTTGTCGTACCAACGTGAACCACCATCCCCATATAAAAACATTCTAGTGGTCTGGTCAATATCCGCGACATCACAATCATTATCGTCCAAAACAAGACAAAATAAACCAGAATCTATTGCACCAATTTGACTCACATTTCCCGATTGCACTAAATGTTGTCTCACGTTTGCCCATTTATCTCTCTCCTCAGTTGATAAGTAGGCGATTTCGTGCTCTGGTTTGGCAATTTTATCATCTAAAATAGCTTTCAAGTTCTGCATGATGCAATGCACAGGCACAATGTTATAATTATCGTCTAAAACATCAAATGTATAAAAATGTCCGTTTCTTACTACGACCAAATGCTTGCTTTTTGGGAATGTACGTAATTCGTCTTTACCTTGTTGTGGAACACGGGTTGACGCAAACAGATTCCCATACTGACTCATGTCAAGAGGATAAGCACCACCAAGATACATTGGCATGTACCTTAGATTGAAAACGTTTGGAAGAAATTTCACTATATTTTGCACAAGAGGTGACTTCGCTGTTTGTTTGGTGTAAAACACTTCTGGTGTCAAGACTTCATCCTTCAGCGTCTTGTAAAATCTCAATGAAGAGACAATTAGATTCGTTGAACGAACTAATTGGTCATTCATAATTTCATTCTTATCCCGATTTATCACCATAAAAGGGTTATAATTCAGAGGCAACGGTAACCTGCTTTCCAAGTACATATCAAACCAAGGTTTTGATATGTAGTTTGTGTGTGGATTCGCATTATCTGTATCAACAAGCACTTTATTCAAGCTTGGTCCTTCACCTTGCAAAAACGAATACACTCCACGTTTTGTAGCTTCAATATCATGCGCACTGACCTCGGGATGGCCCTCAAGCGCTTCAAGAGATGTTACGTATCGGCGCATCGTGTCTTCCAGCTTTGGAACAGGCAATCGAGGAAGGCAGTCCTGGAAATGATAACTCGGCAGAATACTCTTGTGCAAATAATTAGTTTGTAGCTTCGAGGACGAAGCGAAACTTCGTAGATGAATCCACGGCATTGACTTGTTTGTCGAGAGAGTTCGGATGAGTGAAGCCATTTTACTGAGTTTGATCTACAGTTCAAGTAATAAACTAAACCTGATATTAAGAAAGTATAATTACTTTATTGTATAAAATGGAATCGAATAATATGTTTATTGAAATTCACTCTAACGAGACGGTGGCCTAAATAATGTGGGTGACTTTGATAAATAAAATATTAAAGGTTACTATTCCGTATTAGTGATGTTCGTGCTTTGTTTTTTGAAATGAAAATATTTTCAATCTGCTCAGCTTATCTTAGTGTATTTCACAACTTCTTTTTCAATTCAAAACATTTCCGACGAATGCTCCTTGTCATAAAGTCTCACACATAATATAGCTATTCTATCAGTATGAAAATAACGCTCTTATCAGTGGGGGCAGAAGGTGTATAATCATGGGGAGACTTAAAAAAGTTTAAAATTTTTTTGTAACAAAACTTGTGCGGAAGGCATGCAAGAATTTTTCAGCCTTTATGTTGGGAAAATATACCATTTTGAGGACAAAAACTATAACCCTCTGTACCGGTATACCGGCATTTGAAGATTTTCTTGTTAAACCTCCATAACTGTCCCACCCTTAACCATAATGCATTGAACGAGTCCGCCGAAAAAGAGGTAAAAAAATATGAACGTTCACAACACTCAATTTTTGTGGTCTAATGAAGCTTAGTATCAGGAAACCCTGAACCGGGCGACTTTAATAATGCGAGCAACTTTAAATTAAATAAACATCCAAGTTCAATGCTTTGCCAAGCATGCCAAGCATGCTTTTCATGCTTTGACTTTTTTTATAATTGAAATATTTTTAATTTACCAATCTGTCTTATCATATTTTACAACTACCGTACTTTTTCAATTAACCATCTGCATTGCAGACAAATTCCAACCTCATAACGTGCAGACGCAGTATGAAACTAATGGTCTTATCAGTGGTGTAAAAATACCCTCATGTTGAAGGTGAAAAAACGCTCACAATTCCTTAATTCCAAAAGACAGTACGGGTATTCTGTAATGGTGTTAAAAATGAACTACCCATTTACCGAAGGCAGATTTTTTTGTTGGCCGGAAATGGGAAAATAACCTGATACCTTACTTTCTAAAGTCGCCCATTTTACCAGTTCAGAGTTTAAGGTATAATGTTACAGGTATCATATCATTATCATGAGCAACTGACAAGCTGAGCAACACATGCTGTATGATTACTGAACCACACACTATTATCAGTAACTATAGTACAGTAACTGCATATCAAACATTTCCACTTTGCAGTAAGATCCATTTCAGGATAGGATAGGATATCCATTTTCAGGATAGGATATCATTTTTATCCGATATCATTTTTATCCTGCGGGAGAGGAAAGTCGAGAATACAGCTTAATCATATGGCGAACCACGACCTCTTGTGCAGATACCAGTTTCAAATTAAGGTGAAAATTTTTGAATTACCATATTTCTTGTGCATGTACCTGGTCTGTGGTTGGCGGAGGAAGCCGGAAGCGACGCTACGCGAACCATCGTGCACCGCCGAGGCGTCCAGCAGACCTCACGCATATATTCATCATCACTCACGGGATTCGAACCTGTGTCATGACGATCAGAGATGCGCAGCTCGAAGCGTATTCCCAGCACTTTTACCAATTGAGCTAACCGGGCACCCTTAACACACAGCACAGAACAGATTAACTGATTAAGATGTGATTCCAGGAGTCTACTCTGTACTGATACTATCCAGTATTCCACAGGAAAAAACACGTTTGGCTAATTGACCAGGTCTATGCACAAGAAAAATGAGAAATACCATAATAAAAAAAACGTCCACCCCGATTCGGAACTGGTATCTGCACGAGCGGTCGTGGTTCGCCATACAGCATATGCTGTATGATTAAGCTGCATATTTTGCACAGTCAGTACACAGCCATATATTCCACGTAATTTAGATACCCTATCTAACTGATATCTGCACGAGAGGCCGTGGTTCGCCATACAGCATATGGTCAAGCTGTATTCCCGGCTTTCCTTTCCCGCCGGATAATGATATTCTATCCTTGGGTCTCATGAAGTTTAGTACCGGTACCATATATCCGATTATCATAAAAATTTCCCATGTTCCAAGCGACTCATCATAACCCAGGAGACAATGCCACATGCTTGCAGCATCGGCGCCCCCAAGCAGCTAGTAAGGATGAGAATATTCTGCCAGTTTTCATTTTGGTGACATTCGGGATTATGGTTCTAAACTACACTAGACCCCTATCCTTTTGTCTGTTCAGTGTTTGTCCTGCGAACTCTCAACTGTACTTTTACAAGCCATCACCATACACTGTACACTTTACAGCACTGACCCGACTGCGCATATTTGGCTATCTTTTCATCTCATATAAAAATTCGCCATAAATGGCCTTTGAAAATCCCACTATTTTTCAAGTTTGTCTCTTTCGGCCGGAGCATGTTTTTGGCAAAGAATAAGTACAAACTGCGGGACGGCTGCTTGTATTTTTTTTCTCTTGAATTAATTAGCACAAATTGAATGATTCAAGACTTCAGTTACATATTCATATGATAACATACCGGTATCTTCTCTATTAACATTGTTCATAAGTTGCAGGAATCCCAACAACTTACATTTAAGCAGTGCTCCATTTTTTGCTCTTTTTTCTTGTGCACCCTGCACCACCGAAGGGGAAGTACTAACTCCACGCGCCCGACGACAATTTAGTACTAGCCCATCGCCACCGAAGCGCAGATTCAGAATTTGCAGCAGGATCCTCGACTTCAACGGCGCTTTAGCTCCTTTTACCGATGAAGATTTTTCTACTATATATCCGTAAGGTGACGCTACCACTAAAATTAATTTGTTGCCAGATGGGGATTGGAAAAAGAAAGATAGGGTATCTAAATTACGTAGAAAATATGGCTGTGTACTGACTGTGTGAAAAATGCAGCTTAATCATATGGCGATTTACGCTTGCTCGTGCAGATACCAGTTCTGAACGGGGTGAAGGTTTTTTGGCTTATCATATTTCTTATTTTTTCTGTGCATGGACCTGGTTGGTGGAGAAAGCCGTAAGCAGTGACTATGTAAACCACCGTGCACCGACGAGGCGTCCAGCGGACGTCTTACATAAAATCACCATCCCTCACACCAATCGGACCTGCGTCATGAGGTGCGAGATGCGTATACCCAACGCTTTACCGATTCTGCTGACCATGCGATCGCGGTTTTGAAACAACTGCGGAAAAAGTTAAATTAGCAAGTCCCAAACTAGTATACGCGCAACTGTACGTGTCGGAAACACTGAATTTGGAAATCTACCAGTTACCCGTTAAACCTTCGGATGGATACAAGAAGCGGATGCTGAAAAAAGGGTACCGGTATGGAAAACGTTTTTTTCTCTTATTTCCCATAATACAGCAGACACCTTTAAAATGTTATGGAAAACGTAAATCTACCGGAAATGGAATAGGGTAATATAATTCTTTTTGCTAGTGGTTCATCTAGAAGTAATTGTGTGGCCATTATTTTTCACAATGATTTTTCCTACGTAGAAGAACAAACTTCCACTGGAAGTAGTACTTGGTCCAAACATGGACAAAGCGGTGGAGCAGCGACACACTGCACGTCCCATAATAGCCGATTAGTGAAAAAGTATATTAGTGAATTTTTTTTCTACGATGTTTTCAATAATGAATCCCAATACTCATGTATTTAGAAGTCGGCAAAGTAAATCTAACCTTTTTTTTCATTTTTTGTCGCGCTCTGACATTTTCCTTATCTCGGATGATCTTTTTGCAATCACGCAGAGTGCTACTATTGAACCCAGTGTTAAATCGGACCGTTCTATGACGGTTATTGAATTAAATCTAAATCCACAAAGGGACAAAGCTTTTGGAAATGCAGCTGTTTACTCCTTCAGGATAGCGAGTATTTGCAAAAGATTGATACCGTCATTCAATACAATATAATATTATCGACACACATCTCCCCTGATTTTGTGGGATACGATAAAATGCGTAATTAGGAGAGAAACGATGAAATACTCCGCTATAGCACTATAAATTACAACACACTTATTTCTTGCATGTCCCAATATATCGAATTACTGGATTGAACAGATAATTGCTCAAAATTTTTCATTGATTCCTGCTTTGAACCTGTGCAACAAACTGTTCGGAATCTCCTCCATCCATCCACAGGAAATAACTTTTAACACCATGCTATATGTTATGTGAGCGGTTTGTAATCTACGGAGCGAAAATCCGCGATGGTATTCCCACAACTTCGGACTTTTATATTTCATAAAAGTAATTTAATAATCCGAACGAATCATTGCCAGATAAAAAATGGCATTGACTTTAACATGGTATCCTGTGCCCTTACACCAATTTCCTTTAGTCATAAGCTTGTGCAACACTTGAAATGATTCTCTGCCCACTGCAGACCAACGATGGATAGTTCCTTTCCTTGTGTATTTCATACCTAAATCCCAATCTAACGTGCTGCAAAAAATTCGAGCGATTTCTCGCAATTTTTACACATATTTTGCTGGTTTAGGAGGATCGGCTTCCCAAAATAATTGACATTGGTAGAATACATCTATCCTCTTGTCGATTGTTTGTTTGAGCTATTTTTATTGCATGTTTTGTGAGAAAGTTGTATTGTATAATAAATTGTATTTTGCATTTTTGTAATGTTTAACGTTCAACGTGGTAGACTGGGGGCTTGAACGTCACAACCCAATGGGAGACGAATGTTCTGGTTGTCAATTAATTATATTGTTGTACACGAAGAACAAAGGAAAGTGAATAGAAAATAACTCAACCTATCAATGTTTATGCAGGTAATGCTCTGAATGACCTATGCAATCACACATGCATCCTATATCACTGTTTGGTTATATCTGTGTGGTCGGTTTATTTATGGAATAATTGTCACATGCTTACAGAACGCAAATCCGCTCAACGAAACCAGGACTCGAACTCCATTAGTTTGTTCGCAAACCGTTACGATGCGTTGCAAAACTTAGGGAATGCATTCGCAGTGTTGCGCTAGTGTAAAGCCCAATTAAAGTTTGAATTAAATTAAACCCAGAATAACGCAACCTACGCAAACGTGTAGCCTATAGGATATAGCGTACTATCTTTATTCCCTTAACAGAGGTAGGATACGACATAACTGTACGACAAACGATCAATAAAACAGTA
Source organism: Styela plicata (assembly GCA_963675895.2). Lineage (NCBI taxonomy): Eukaryota > Metazoa > Chordata > Ascidiacea > Stolidobranchia > Styelidae > Styela > Styela plicata. The sequence continues at coordinate 8,682,738 of OZ023147.1, forward strand.
GTTCAACATTTCATCAACTGAGACCAATCGTTTCTCCTGGTACAACTTAAAAAAAGAGGCTGCTCACGGAATATGCTGACAATTGAGCACGAATGCATTAGGTCACAATCATCGCTTCCTAAACACACTGAATCTGAGGATATGTATTATTTCAAAACCCTTCCACAGGCGACTCGAAAATGATGTTTAATTCAGTTCATCAAGGTATTAATCTAATCAATTCTGTACAACAACAAAAAACGCGGGCTACTAATTTTTGAGCCAAATCTCCCACCCGAACAAAGCAATAATGACGTTTATTTTGTTTGATTAACTAGGTTTATCTTGCCAATGCAAAAAGCAATATCTTGTAAACGATAGCATAGCCTGAATATACACCGCGCGCTTGGACGCTTTATATCTTTCCACAATGGGTTTCCATGCCAACCGAACCGCCCAATAACCCACCCTCTTGAGCTGACCGGGCGGGTAGCCGGCCCTCGCTCAGCCCATGCAAGGTTCGGCGATTTGGAATGGCAGCTAACCTTGTTGGTGAGCTTTTGGTACCATGTATATTTTATTAATCTATTAAATACCATGCTTTAAATTTCTACATGGATGAAAATCTTAGTCTTAGCGTCACATTCAACGACTGGTCACATTATTCAACAAGACAGATACTTTCGATTGCCATTGTGGCGTCACAAATGCTATTGAGATGGTGTGACAAGATATGACACCGTTTATAGTTTGGACCCTAGTAATTTTTTAAATTGATATTTTTCTGATTTTTTCTAAGTAAAATCTTGTTTATCATTGCTTTGAAAGAGTCAGTTTTACAGAGTTATTTAAATTATTTTTCACTTCAGATCTAATTGCCTGGTATTCTATGTTTACAAAAAACAGACGCGAGAATGCATATTCACCTGCAAGAATGATTTTTCTCAGATTTTCAGAGGTTATTTGCTCATAAAAAATTTTGCAACAAACATATCGGGCAAACGCGTCAGCATTTTTATGAAGTACCACATCAACACTGGTCGCGTGGCAAATACTGGATAAGGGGTTTCTGACTTGTTGCAGCATACTTTCGAGAATTATAAAGTCAACAAAATTCAATGGTTTTTTTCTCGAAACAGCGAAAATCGAAACGCTTTAAACCCTCGAAATAGTATTGCAATAATTGAGACAAGTTTTAGATCCGTTTCTGTACAGACAAAGTTTATTACGATTAATATTAAGAACACACTAACGAAATACTATAAATGTTAAAAATGTCAAAAAATTAGGAAACAAGCTAAGGGATTATGTCCTTTTTACAAATGTTTTAATAATAGGTCTTCGTAGACTCCTTATAATGGTTGGCTTCGCTTCAGCACTCTGACTTATCAATTTGAATGAATCATTTATAGATGCGTACTAAGCAGAAAGTATCCTTTTTATTTATTCTTTATGCCCAGAGTTTGCTTGAACAAGTACGAAATATTCCTGAAACGAATTTCATCAGGTATTCTGGAATACCACTGCTTGCTTTTTGTGCTTTTGAAGAACGGAGAAACCACGTTTGGGAAAACATCTTTCGCAAGTCTGAAAAAAAATCAATTTTCATCTAAGATGAAGATGAGAAAAATAATTTGGTTTTGATATGGGGGATGGAAAATCAGAGGATATTAATGAGCGAATTAATGGTTTGTTGAACTCACAAGAAAGTCACGCAAATATACATTTTTGTCTGTGTCTATTCTTTTATTGGAGCTCCTTTTTTGATTTATAAATTCATTATTGACCTTTTTACTTCCACTTTCTATCCAAGGTGCTGTAACACTGGCCCTGGCCACTTAGAAATGGCTCAGTGGCTTTTTTTGTACCTGTTGAGGGGACCCAATTCCCAATCACTGACACATACTTTCATAGTAGCGGATGATCGGGTGTGTAACTTATATATATTGTGTATTAAAATTTTGCTGAAATGCTTCCTAAAATGCTGAAAGGCATGTGTGAAACGGCCAAAAATCGAACCACCAGCTTCCTGGACAAAATGGTCACAGTTAACTAATCAAGTCTGCTAGTATTTGTACATTCTATTATTTATCGAATATTTACTAACTTAAATGACTTGAGTATTTATATTTGAATCTTTGTAGGTGCAGGCTTTAGCATTGCCCTAACATTTTTTTAGATTTTTCGAATTATTTGCTATGGCCTTTACGTGAACCTACTGGGGGGCTTATGCCCCACAACCGTTAGGCACGGACCTTTGTAGTGACTGTTTATCTGTTCTATGTTACAGCTACCCGCGAAGTGCCTTTCTGAAGGGCGCGCTCGGTGGCGAAACGGTCAAGCATCCGAACCATCGGCCTTCTGGACAATACGATCACGTTTAACCGACTGAGCCACCGAGCTGGCTATTTCCTGAGTGTAATAAGAGACAACTAAGGGGAATCAAAGAAGTGGTAGATGGTTTTATTCTTGTCGGGGACTGAGTTTTGGCATAATGAGTATTGAACATGGAGATACTAGCAAAAAATATTTCAAAAATATACATACCTCTTCTGTGGGGATGTTCCAGGTAATCTGATTATTATCTCATTTAGAAATTGCTGACACGTACTGATGTCTATGCATTCCAAAACACCTTTCAGTTTTTTGTTTGTAGCTTCATCGTGTATAGCCTCTTGAGAACCTGGAAAAGAGAAGAAAATAAAAAGACTGCCAGAAGAAGTTTGTTGAAAATATTTTGTCAAGTATGAGTCACTGATGTATCAAGCCGCTGAGGCGTGATTACAATACGAGGGGGGGGGGGGGGGGGGGGTGAGGAAGTTAAAATCACAAAAATGATGTAGTGCAAAAAAAATTATGCATGCTGATTGGCACCCGTTAATGACTGTATTAAAAATAGTGACCCTAGCGAGTTTCTAGCACTCCAAGGCAGTTTTTAATTCTGCAGTCTAAATCGTATGTTTTTGTCTGCGCTGCACTTAATAGTTTGCTGACTAAATCATTCCATTGCTGATCTTTCTGTATCTGCTGCTAGACATGTCCCATGGCATAAGAAAGACTGAGCATAATACACTTAATCTGTTAATTGCCTGGGATACATCCATAAGTCTGTGACATCAGACACAACAACACACTAATTTATCATATTCGGAACTATAGAGGCAAGCAAAACAGGGAAAATATGCCATACTGTCGTGACTTTCAACAAGCAAGTCATTCAGAAATAAATTCTGATAATTCCTCATCATAAGTTTAGAGCATTGAAAGTCATCCAAATCCACATACTCCCCCCATTTATGGAAAATTTGCTATTTACCAGATACAAGAAAAAGGATGAGAGTAAGGCAACTGTAAACTCCTGTAATTTGCAACCATGAAAGAATTAATATATGGCTCTAAAATATTCAAATATGGATATCACAGTGCACTTTCATACAGCGGATAAATTCTATCTGAAATATTTCCCACTTTATAACAGCTCTCCGCCCATAAGTGACTGTTGGTCTGTTACTTTTTTTACCCACTCATTTGAATGGATCATCCTAAGCAAAGCCCTGTACCAGCAGGCCACTTCGAGACTAACAGGGTTAGTGTAATTTAAAAGATATGATCTGTCTGATTGGCTCGAGCCTACCCAAGTTATTACACGCTGTCTTGAGTGGTAGCCATGGATTACTGAACTTGTTAGGACACAAAGCCAAGATCGTCAGCAATCGCCAGAGGCAAAAAACTTACTCCAAGTTACTTACCTTCAGGAAGTATTTCTGAGTAGGGGTCAAGTCCACGAGAAAAGTAAAGGACGGAGCGGTGCCAGGAAAGCCTTGAGTATAAGGCAAGTGTATGTTCAATGCAGGCTGTAGAGGGAATACCAGTCAACTCTGATGGAGAAATCTTACAGTCTTCTTCCAAAAATTTATCCAATCTTTTTTTCGGTTTCATTCGAACCTGTGTTTAAAGTATTCAAAAATCATATTAGCAAGAAACCATGATAATATCTGATCACAATTATTATCAAAATATGAACAATAATTTGGTTGTTTTCTTATTATACCTTTGGATATATAATTGAATTTATAAAATCAACACTGATGAAAAATGGGGCAAAAAGTATGGACCATTGAAAGCCTGCGCCACCTAGGTTCATGCAAAACAAAATTAATTCTGATACACTAGCAAATCCAGAGAACCAAGTGCCCCTCCCTCCACCCCCCCACAAGCAATGGACATTTTATAAATGATTAGGAGTACATGAGAAACGTAGTATAACAAAAAAAATTATTTCACACCATATCACCGTGGAAATGAGAACTTTTACACCATTTTCAAAATTAACTATTAGTTCCCTGTAAAGAAAATTATTTTTCTAGATCTATACAAGCTTCTATAAAGTGATTTGTTCACTCACTTTGGCTAGGCGTTTTATTCCATCTTCAAGTGATCTTACAGCTTGATACACAATTGCTGAGTAAGCAGAAATGCCTTCTGTCTGCATCTTTATATTGGCTGATAACTCGATCTATGAAAAAAGATTCAGTTCTTTATGTGATCACAGTGAACTTAACTAATAAACCTTCAATTGAATTTAATGTGGGTGCCCAACTAACTCAGTTGATTCAAAAGTAACTAAGAACAGATTAATATGTTTAGCTGCCCAGCGTACGAGAGGCAGTTTTTTCAACAAAGGATGGTTATGTATGGGAAGTGTTATAGCATGCTTCAATGGAGAAGTTCACATAACCACTGGTTATGCTTTCTTTCACGAACCACAGGGCACCAGAAAGGAATCCAGTAAACCTCTAACATATAATCATCCCCCACAGTATTCGAATTGCCATCAGGATGTTCAAATATGTATAGCCTGAAGCTTATTCCTAACGCATTTACTGATTGAGCTAACCTGGCTAGTCATATACTTCTAGCTGCTGTTATGTTATGATATATTCGAATAAGCAGTCAGTTATAAATCCAACACAACGCAATCCGAATAAGCATATAGACAGTTTAATAATAATAATAATCAACTAGAAAAAACCGAAACCCTTGAGCTGACAGATCAAACTCAAAAATGATAAAAAGCAATGTTTACACCTATTTAGTCTTGGGACACTGATTGCCAATTAATACATGATGGCGCGAGATCATTATAAAGTGAATGCATAAATTGCACTAGCTCACCGGCACCCACCTAAAACATTTTTGAGTATTTTTTTTTGTTAAGAAAGTAGTCAGTTAGCCCAATCAGGAAGAGCATTAGCAATACCCTCTGCATCAATGATTGTCCTGGGTTCGAATACCATAGAGAATTTTGAGACACTTCGCCGACCCACCATGGCTTAGTTAACCTCTGGTTATAGTTTCATCCACCAACCATGACCATGCACAGGAAAAAGCAGTTAAATCGCCAAACAAAAAGTCAGCACCGGCATCTGCATGAGAAGCGGTGCTTCATCATATAATTAGGCAGTATTCTTGACTTTTTTCTTCCGCAGGACAGAAATGGAATCTTATCCCCAAATAAAATTCATACATACTTGTGGATTGCATGATATCAAATCATTCCAATCACTCTCAATGCCGGCATTACTGCTGTACCAAATTCGTGGTAGTGTCTAGAACATAAAGGTTTTAAAGAATGAATAAAATCTGCACATAAATGCATCCATCAGACCTTTTTGCCCCGCCCCCTAAATGTCTGAAGGGGGCAAGGTTATGAGAATATGTATTTGCTAAAAATAAAACCCATGGAAATTTCTACAACCGTCTATATTTTCAAAAATATCAGACCCACCTTTTTCAGAATAATTCGTTTATCTTTCAGAAATTTCACTTCCAACTGTAAAAAATAAGTTTTAATGTTATTAATATTACTGTTGAAGCAGTACGAAGGCTCTTCTGCCACTGAGTCTGGCTTGTTAACCCATGTCTAGCACTCAACCCAGGATGGTAAAACTTAGTGACCACTACTATATGGTAGGGCCTTGATCAGATGATCCACTCAAATAAGTGAATGTGCCCGGTTAGCTTAATCGGTAAAGCGTTGGTAATACTGTCTGAGATACGCATCTCTGATCACCCTGACGTAGGTTCGAATCCTGTGAGGAATGATGAATATAGGATGAGGTCTGCTCGATGCCTCACAAGTGTGCGTAGCTAAAATGAAAGGCGGTCTTTTTTTATTGAAATTCACATTAAGCTAGGCCAGAAGCAGTGACGGAAAGGAAATAACCAACGGCCACATAAACCAAAGAGCTACTGCACTCTCAGCGGAAAACATTTCAAACAGATTGCTGTGGTAAAGTGCAGTGAGTGGTGTCTGCCTTGGGCAATCCCTGAGCAACCATCTAACGCTTCTTTGTTTCCTTTTAGTTTTAGTTGCCTCTTACGATGCACAGAAAACCAAAGGGCTAAAGTGCAATCTGACTAAATAATGATAGAATAAAATAGATTTACCTGTTTTTCCAGTACATCCAACTTGTATTGAAGATTATGATGTTTTCCAAATTCATCCACCGTAATCGTGTAAACAGCGTGTGTTTGTATCAATGGAAGTATATCTCTATATCTTTCTACGTTTAATATGTGAGTACTTGTAACGTCGCCAACATCGATTTCATGGAATCTTAAAAATACATTACAAATGTATGTATCATATTTAGTCAAGACTCTTATCCAGGTGGCAGAATCTTGTTTATTTTTTTCGGGTATCCGAAATGCTCATGGTATTTTTTTCGGGTGGACAAAAAAGCTCAAAAGCATCAACACTGCAGTTTAATAGCAGTGGTTACTATAAGACAATCAAAAAGAGATACTTGAATCTTCCAACCGCTCTTATATCATGAATATTGCCAATTTGCTAATATTTTTCTGGTGGAACCAATCTTTTCTGGTGTCTGTGTAGCTCAGGAGCTGTGATTCTGCCAGTCTGCTTTTATCTAACATCTCAATCAAATAATCAGATAATTTTGCAAATTACATTATGACTACAAAAAACACTATTACCCACTTAAACAGATTTCAAATTTTAAAATTTAGATCTTCAATTTTGTGTGCTGACTACACCAAAAGTATATTAACATTATCAAACATGTAAGCATGATAATATTTCAAAGCATTATTTAGAATCAAAACTATCTTTCGTGGATTTAGCTAATCACAATCTCAGCCTTCAGCTACCTGTTGGCAGAACCATATATCATGGCTTTAAGATATTAGCTAAGATCAAATTTATAGGCTGTGTGTACATGGGATATGATAGGATTCCATTTTTATTCTGCAAGAGGGAATGCCAAAAAGTATGCCAAGCCACGACTGCTTGTGTAAATAACAGTTCCAAGTGAAGGCTTGAGGATTTACATTTTTCCTTTTCATGAACATGGTTGGTGAAGAAAGCCATACGCTGCAGTTACCGTCTGATATTGGGATTCAAACCCAGGGCGTAAGAAATGTGTAGCTCAAGCTTTTAATACAGTTTGGTTACGAGTATATTCAACAAGCTTTCATTGATCGAGCTCATTGGGCATCGAATAATACCACTACTCAATCCTGAGTGTAAAAAGTTGGCTAGGTGAAATTACAAACTCCCTGACTTTCCAAAAACATTGACATGCCTGTCTGTAAAGAGTTTAGGGTCATTCATTAAAATAAAAGCAAAGCAATTCATTCACTTACTTGTAAGAAGTGTTGTCTGAAGCTTTACAGTTATCAATCACTGTGTTTTGCAGATCAATGAGATACCCAGCAAGAATTTTTGCGCATTGACCTCGTCCTATGTCGCTAGGTAGAAACATGGCTACTGGGCTTTCTAAGTTTAGTTCTTGAATATGTTCCCTAAGCAGAGGGCTGACAGCAGGACGCTGTCTAATAGTTGGTACAGCCTAAAGAGATTAAAGCATTGATAAAAGCTTCATTATCTTTTTTAAATTCATTTCAAACAAGAAAGCGACATGTGAGGAAACAATTAAGGGTCGAAAACATTGTGAAAGCGTGAGTTTGAGGGCGTGTTCCAATCTGCCACAAAAAGTAGCTTGACAACGGCCTGTATACAATGGCAACAAATTAATTTAACCAGTGGCATATATATGTGACGTCATACACAATCGAGTGGTATCAACAAGTTCAAGGAATTGAGCAGTAGAATGTCAGCTACTCGCGCACCCGATAAAATGGGTTCCACCAGAAGAAAATCTGTCTGGTGGTAACAAAACTGTGAAAAAGGTTCAAAATCACCAATACCGATATCGAATTGCAGAGTTTATGGTTTGAAAGTTATTTGTTTATTCAAAGAAAAAAACATGAACATTTCGGACACCGGAAAAAATACCAAGAATATGCCACGCTGGGTAGCAGCACCTGGAAAGAACAATTTAGGAGCCAATGATATAGCAAAAAGCTAGATAAAATATAAAGTCAACCAATGTAACCTAAGCAAAAATAAAATTCGTTCAATGTCAAACTAAGCTTCTAGATTGGAATGCAGTGAGTGGTATCTTCCATGAATAGTAAGATCATTTACTACAATTTACAACAAGATCCAACTTCTATTGTTTCCGTATTTACCTTATTCCATAGAGCTATATATCTCTCTGCTAGTGCAAATTCATCATCCTTGAGATATTTCAATAATGCATTTTTTTCAGCTTCTTCATATGACAGGGTGCCTTGGCATCTTAATAAACAAGATGAAGAACGTAATTCAACAATTGAAGACAGACTGGGGGAATGATAACAAAGTTATCATTGATACAAAATAAATAGAATATAGTTTCACAGACAAAAATTGGACAAAAAATAGGCAAATTATTGCCAACATTTTGTCTGTGGTATGAGTGGTCAGTAGTTAGTTTCACCGCTGACGTTGCTTTGAGCTACTTAAATAAGCAAATATATATGTGCCTTGGGCTTTTTCATTAAAATTCACTCCGAGCAAGGCCTGAAGCAGTGCCTAAAAGAGAACAAACTAACGGCCACTTAATAGCAAAGAGCTACTACAAGGTGTAATGCCAGCAACCGCACTCCAAGCAGAAAACATTCCTAACAGAACTGAACTGCTATGGTAAAGTGCGGTGCGTGGTATCTGCCCTGGATGGCGGTAAAACAACCTACCACTTCTATTGAAAAACTTTCAATTCTTTTTACCGATGTTTAGTCTACCTTTTTATTAGAATTCTTTGCAACTTCAGTGCCGACTCCAAATGCTGAACAAGTTCAAGATTTTCTGCTCTCAAAATACTCTTTAGTATGCTATCTATAAAAGAAAAAAATTGTTTTGTCAAATGCTCTTCTTTGCCTTTTGGTTTAAGAAAATAATATAAATTCTCCTTCTTCAAAGGGGTGTATCTATCCATGGATATAGGTTATTTCGGAACTTCTGTCTTATGTCACTTCTCACTCTAGAATTACCCACTTCATCATTATTGGGTAGACAAATATATTTTTTTGGGAAGCGATTGATCTTCTCTGATGAATCACACAAGAATAAATAACTAATTTCTAACTGTTTTGCTCAGCCTGTGAAATAAAAAAGGTGTATTGACAAAAATTCTTTATTTCGACAAATACTGTAGTTTTTCAATGACAGACTTGAGCTGAATCCCTATTCCTAGTCAAGTCGTGTCTGCATTTTGCAAGCACGGATCAAGTTGCGTTGCTAACACAACTTGAGTTGTGTCAAGTGACTGCCTTAAATCACATCAACTCTGCGCTATAGTAAAGCGGCAGTTGTCCTGGGCTGTTAAAGAATCTAATACTTAAAATATGAAAATAAAGCTGAATAACAAGATTCAGTACAAAAAATGGTCAAACATAGACTGTTTAAAAAAAATGCTTCTTACTTCTCTCGTTCTGCACGACTTGCTCCAATCTTTCGAAGCAGCAAAGTTCAGTATAATAACATAGCGCTTGTCTTTTCCATAGAAGATTTTCAGGAACAGAGTTATCATCATTATCACAATCATGTAAAAATCTAAGAAATAAAGCAGAATTAAGCTTATAGAAAGGATCACCAAAATTGTGAATTTTCTGATTTTAGAATGAAATTAAAATATTTTTTCTGATCAAAAAAGGTCTTCAATGTGTGAAACAGACTTAAATTCCAATCCGATATGAATCTGATAGGGACAGATTTAAATTGGGTTTGGTGATTATATAAATTTAAGGAATCGGTTCTAATCAAAGGAAAGTCATTTTATGTGGACGGATTTGTGATAAGAACGACGTAGAATCACCGGGGAAAAATTACTGCAAACATATGCCTCAAAATGCAAATATGCTTGTGTAAAATAACCGATACCAAAGCGTATCTCTGGTATCCGAATAAATCGGGCGGAAGTATATGAATATTAAGAGTGCTGAACGTGCGGGCTTCAGAATTATCCTAACATATTTCCTGCGTGTGCTGATAGTTGACTAAATGAAACAAACAAGTGCTATATCGTTTAATCACCACCCAGGGCCGATACCACTCACTTCACTTTATTATAGTTGTGCAGTCATCTCTGAACTCTGTTTTCTACGCAGTTGTTGGTACTTCATTGACCGTTTAAGTGACCATTTAAATACAAATAGACAAATATTTCCCCAAACTATCAAGTTATTTGAGTAGGATAGGATGTCATTTTTATCCCGCGGGAGGGGAAAGCCGAAAATACAGCTTAATCATTTGGCGAACCACACCCTCTCGTGCAGATACCAGTTTCGAATCGGAGAGGTTTTTGGATTATCATATTTCTCATTTTTTCGGCTCATGGACCTGGTTGGTGAAAGAAGCCGAAAGCAGCGTTTACTTGAACCACCATGCTCCGACGAGGGGTCCAGCATACCTCTCGCATATTATCATCATCCCTTTCGGAATTCGAACCTGCGTCATGACGATCAGAGATGTGTAGCTCGAAGCTTATTTCCAACGCTTTACCGATTGAGCTAACCAGGAACCCTATACATAAATCTGTGGTATCTTGACACCATAAACTAAGACGTTTTACCTGAAGAGAGGTGACTGAAGTAGACTTTTCCTCCTCAAACTTTTAATGTCTTGGAGAGTTTGTTGAACAACTCCAACTATCGAAAATAAGTATCTTTCTTGAAATTTTCTTTTCCACTCTCTTCTTCCTTCTGGTGATATCCAGTCATAGTTATCTTCTATTGCATCATGCTAAAAAATTGTATTTCAATGATGTTAGAGCAGTATGGCTTTTTAGTATAAAATACTGTGTCTGCAGTGGTTCGATGAAACCGACAGTAGCTGCTAAATCTAACGTCTAAGGAGGGACATGGGTTCAAAGCCCGACATTTACGCTGAGCAATAGTAAAACCATTTCAACCATTTCCCCAAATTGCTTTTTATGACAAGCAGGATTTAAATCAATGCAATTCTTAAGCCCACATGTGCAGAAAACTGGTTGAAATATTGTATTTTCAAGCATAGGCCACAGAGCGACCCAATAAGATGAAGGAATTTACTCTTTAGCTTTGAGAAAAAAAGTTTGTATAACAAACTTACCGAAATTTATAAAATTTTTGAATTAAAAGATTGGTTTCCTTAAAAATACTTTGATGCAGGAAATCTTTTCAAATACTCATTATTGGACTTTTTGGCTGACAGGTGCGGGTAACAGAATTATTTATGTGGGTGTCAAAAGTATCATAGCAACTTTTTGAGTGGAAAAAGGTAACAAAGTTTTGTTTTTCGTCAAATATCCTTAACTGGTTGACACTCAAAAAGACACATTCCAATTTTCCAACAAAAAATTCATTATCAAATATTGCATTGGTGTTAAAATTTTTTCTGATATAATCGTTTTTGTGCTAAATAGTTGAGCAACTGACATTGAATCAGTCCGGTGTCTGCCTATCTTTAGTATTACTTCTTTTTTGCCAGCTTGCCATGAAGCGGATCACCCTGACCAAATACCGGCAACCACTTATAGACGGACAGGGTTAGAGTTGTTGGGGAGTTATGTTTTTTCAATTTGCCTTAACATAGCAGCAAAGTTATCACACCCTGGGTTGAGTGGTGGGCATGGATTAACGAACCGGACTGCCAGGACTAGATACTACGATATTAAACATGTGATGCCAACATGATAACCACTAGGCTAAGATGACTCACAAACCTCAGATTCCCATATTTGACCCAATACATGATGCATCATGAGTGCAGTGTCAAGTAAATCCAAACCCCACATTCTCTTCAGCTTAATTAAGATTGAATACAACTTTTCTGATAAGTAATTGTCTAACTCTGGTGTCCTCACTGATTTCTTGAGCATGCTGAAAAACAATATTTATAAAATTTTTACAGTCACCCGTTTAAGAGGAGGTCCTTGTGTAAGGTCCTTTAACAGTGACCAGTTTTATATGGACAGAATCAGCATTGGTAAAAAGTTACACGCTTTTCTTTATGGCTGGGTCCACACAAGTTCTTACTGGTTAGGGTAAGAGGAGGGCATAAATTCACACCTTGTTTAGACCTTGTAGGGTATACTTAAAAATATAAAAAATTATAATAATTTTGACAATAGTGGATTTTCGAATCAAAAATATCATTTCCAATCCTTATTCTATTCTTGATCGATATTCAGGTATGTAATATTCAAGCACTCACATTAGAACTGCATTAGAATTGTTTGCATATCCAATCAGAATACTAGCATGTAAGATGAAACGGATAATTAATGTAGCATCTTCAAGATTAGGCTCGGTTATTTCAGTAAGCATCGTTGATAGTTCTAGTGAGCTAGTTTTTGCAGGTTCCAGAGCAAATGATCTAAATCCAGACATCATTTGACAACCTTTTTGTATGCTTGCTGCAACCGACATGACAAGCATTTGGACGAAGCCTCGTTCTCTTGAATCTTCGACAGAAGTAAGATTTTGAAAAGTCATAGCAATTTTACGATCCAAGTTTATCAAAGAATCGAGCTGGGTCTTATAGCCGCTAATGCTGCCATGTCGCATTATACTCTTCTTGCATTTCCGTTTAATTGTATACATTAGCTTGTTTCTTGTAGGTGGCTTGGCAGCTAACTCAGGAATGAAATCCCTATAGCCCTTTAAAGGCTTCTGCAAACCTCCCTCAACTTCAGCCAAGATTTCTTCGAAAAGCAGCCAATGATCTTTACTGTATACATTGCTCACTTCTCTCCATTTATGAGGAATCAGAACCTAAAAATTTAATTGTTATATGTCAAATGTACATAATGCACATATTATTTGTATTTGTAGGTAGGCAGGCCTACACGCTTTAGAATAATTCTGACATAATTTCTGTTTATCATAAAATGAAAACAGGGAAGTGGTAAAAGATTTCACCATTGCCCGGTGCAAATACTAATCGCTGTACTTCACTATGGGGGTTTAGTTTCATTTAAATTGTTTTCCACTCTGAGTGCAGTTAGTGGTGCCCTATATTGTGGTAGCTTCTTTGCTATTCAAGTGAACTTTGTCGGTTCTTTTTGGGTGTTGTGTCGGGTGTTTGTTGGTAAAACTTATAAAATTATAAACACTAATATGTGTTAAAAATGCCAAAGAATGGTTCGAGGTACGAAATACAACAAAACATATTGCAATAAAGGTTACTGTGAATAATATCCTTGTCCGAAACATAAACCTGTAAAATTAAGAGATCAATTGCTGTCCTTTGACCTCAAAATACAATCAAAATGGAAAGTTTCTATAGAAGGATTTATATGCTAAGAGCTTAATTGCAAACACATTCTCTCAAATGTCTTGTTTATGTCATAAATTGTGTTTATACCCTACTTGCGTCCCATCTATGGCTAATGCAAAAGAATATGTCTCATAAAATCATGACTCAAGAATAACAATTTGAATATTTTTGACCACCAGACTTGATATTAATTAATAATTAAAATATTTTACATTTGAATTACCTTCGCCACTTCAGATTCCAACATCTTTCTGTACCAATCCAAACCAAAGTGTTGACACCCTGCTTTTATGACAAGTTCCTTCACATCAACTACATTGCAACCTTTGCAAAAGTCAACAAAATATCCGATGAAGTCATTCATTTCACCAATGCTGTCATCTTTGCCTTTTTCATAAAGTTGAATTGCCAGGTTCCTGCAGATGTTTCGTAACACAGCCATTGCCTCCAATGTTTCCAGGTTCAGGTTTTGAGCCTTCACCAAAAGATGTATTCCTTGCAAGTCAGTTTCTGTGTTAGTAGTTGTTGTATAAAGTTGTTGTTCATAGTAGTACAATATGAACTGAACGATCTCTTTTTTCCTCTGACCATTTCGCCCTTGAAGAATTGCATTGATCTCACCTGTTACAATATTTGGATTGCTCTTTATAAGTTCCCCAAAAATGCAGGCTTTTGTATTGATATCAGAGCAAATTGCAACAGATTCTAAAGTGCTTTCATTTTCATTCAAGTTTGGCACTAGTAAAGTAAGAATAAGCTTGATCAACGCACGTGCTTCTTCACTACTCGTAGGTTTCATAACAGACACGAAGCAAATGTTTTTTAAAAAGTCGATAAAAAAGCTGGAACAACTGAACTGAAACCCTTGTAAATTTTTTTCATCTGCTGCAGAGAGTGTGGCAGCAGTGAAACCACCATTTTTTTGAAAACTGTTTAAACATCTTGGGCATTTAGGAACGAGATCCACAAGTATTTGCTGACAGCATCTCAGGCAAAGGAAATGCCCGCATGATAGACGTTGAGGGTCTTCCATTTCTTCATTACATTTTCGACAAGTTACTGATCCCCAAGATAAAAGCATTCTCAATTGTAGGTCACTGTAGCACCCACGCAATGTATTGCATACAATGATGGTCAAATCTTCAATATTGTTTTCTTCTGGAACAGTGACGAGTAACTCAGCAGAATTTGCGATGACCTCGGCATATTTATGTCTAAAACTGTCATTTGGAATCAGTTGTAGGAGTAAAACATTGAGTAATGATAGCGGCAACCACGCTTTAACCAGTTCATCTTTTTTTTCTTGAGTCTGAATAGAATCAAGCACCAAATAAACAGTTTTTTCGATACTCGCTGATAATTTCATCCATTCTAAACAGGAACTAGGATTTTCTGAAAATTCTGCAGTTTTTTTGGTCAGTTCACCGAAAGCCAATTTCATTCCCCATAAATGAAGTTCTCCACCGTGCCAATCCCAGTCTTTATTCCACATGTCATTATTGAGCGATTCAGCCACAAAAGGGCAAACTTTGAAGACATCTCTGAGTATACTCAGTTTGTCCTTCATATCACTGAAAGTAGCAAACAAAAGAACAAGTTCCTCTCCACTTTCACAATTGATTTTATCTGAAAATGACCTCTTTTGAACTAACTTTATAACAGCTTCGACTTCAATTTCAAGATGCTCTTCGAAACTTGGCGTATAATGGCTCTTCACAAGATCAGTTATATAATAATTTATCAATTCTGGGTACAAAGATATAGCCTGGGAAACAACTGGATATATTTTATGTTGTTTGAAGAAATCTGTCAACCTTTCTTTAAGTTCACCTAAAGAATAGTTTGCTAGTGATTCTAATTTTTTTAGCAAAATATTTGTTATCAAGAAACCAAATGGAAACTTGCATGTCAAAGATGGACACTCAGTTATTGGACTAACAGCAATAAAATCTCTATTCATCCAATCCAGCTGTAACGAATCAAACAAAACTTTTTCAAATATACTGAGCCATATATTCTTCACTTCAGTACCTTGATAATCTTTTGTGGGAAATTTTTCAATGAGATTCAAATTGCATTGTACGTCAATATCACTAATGCAATGGGCAATTAAATTTGATATCAATGTCTTCAAATACAACAAAAGCGATCTATGGAAAGTACCACCTTCTTGTAAATTGGCTTTATTCTTTGCAACGATGTTAACCCAATCATGGTTTCTGAGTTTATTCTCATTCAATAAAATTTTGTTCAACTTGTTCAAAAATATGTGACGAAAGCTCATGCTTATCTCATTCTCTTCTTGGAGAAGATTTGATATTATTTGCACTCTAACTTTATAGCGCTGAGCTGCATTTTGGGATCCCTCAATCTTCACCATTGCCTTGCTTAGACAATCTTTCAAAAACTTTTTGACAGAGGCAACGTTAGCATTTTCAGGAGAAAATATCTCAGGGAGGCTTTTGTTTAACAAACTTTGTGTGGAAAGAACATCTGTGTTATTCTCGTCATTCTCCAATGGTCTTACTTCATCTATATATATAATTCTGTTGTCTTGTGATTGTTGCATTAAAAACTCAGCGCTCCTTTCGATTGACCAAAGAACAACAGTGATAATCGGTGCTGTTACCTCTGATTGGTCCCTATTGGCCCATGAATGCTTTGCACATTCAATGAGTTTTGCATTGTCATGAGCATGAGGGCATTGTAAAATCAATATTTTTGGGTTTTGTTCACCAGGATTATTTTTGCATCCTTTTAAAAATGTATCGACATCATCTTCAAATTCTTTAAGTGTGTGAAATGCTCTGACGTTAAGTATCATCACATCATGCTTAATCAAATTTAAGCTCTTTTCTAGCTGTTCACGATCTGCCCCAACTAAACTACCAGAGAATGAGACCACCTCGAGCATATTACACGAAAGAAAATTTTGATTTCTGTAAGATTGTAGAGTTTTTCGTAGAAGATCCGCTAGGTTGTGATGACTTTGTTTTACAAAGTAAGTTGCATGGAGTTTATTGAGCTCATCAATGTCCGTGAGGCTTGTTCCCAGCCGATACATAGCATCCATACTTGCCGACTGGAGTAAAATCTCTTTACATACTTCCTTGTCAGAGCACAAAAGCAATGTAGAACTAACTGTATCTTTTTGATGGCCGATTAAAGAATCAGATTTTTTGAACTCATCTGCCACAAATATTTGAGTCCATTCTTGCAATTCTTTCATTTTCGGTCTCTCTGAATCCGGCAACAAACCATCAGAATCCAGCAAATGCTTTTCTAGTCTGTTCAGCAAAGGTATAGGATATTCTATGTAAGCCTTTTTCTTTTGCTCAAGTATGATTAGCCTGAATAATGGGGAAACACAACATTTCAATCTCTGACTTCCCAATCCTATGTCAACGTATCGTTTCCCCCCCAGAGTGTTGTAATGTTGATTCAGTGCATCGTAAAATGATTCTTGGATATCGGTTAGGTTCAGCATTACCACTGGGGTTCCTGTCTCCATGCATGTTTTCACCTCTTGAATATTTCTACAAATCTCTGCAAAATTTCCATCTCCAGGAAAACTAGATCCAAGAATAACTTTCATTCTATGAAAATCTTTAACAACTAACGAAACAAGATTTATTGATGGGATGTAATTTGTTAGCAAAAGCAAATATCGACTGTCTCTTTCATCCAAATTATTTTGTACCACCACGTCTATTGGCATTTGGGGAAACGCTACCTCATGAAAAACTGTGGAAATTGCCTTTTGAAATTTTTCCAAAATTTGTGACTCGGAACCTCCAAAATTTCTTACCACTGCATTGTAAAGCATTTTTGGATTCTCGAAATGATCAACGCATGATTTTACTAAGCTGTAAAAATCTCTAAGACCAAAATATTCTTTGTGTACTTTTTGACTATCTTCTATTTCCAAGTATGCATTTGTTAACACTTCAAGAACCGCTGGGGCCCTGGGATGTGTTTCTTTGTCCACTCCACAAATATCCAGTGCGGTTTGGTATAAATCTTTTTCCACTGGGTTTTCATGGAGTAAAAATGCCCCTCTATTTAGTTTTGCTGGGTCCAGTGGCCAGTTTGAGATCCCCAGGAACGCAACCTTCTTTTTTCTGTCACTGTTTTTCATGTTTCCAAACTCGAGCAATGGATGGAGAACCTAGAAAAAAGAAAAATTGTGAACACCCATTCCTTATTAACTTTAAATCAAAAATGAAAGTTTTAGCTGCACCTTTCGGTTATTTTCCCTTTGCATGCATAGACATGTCCAGCAAATCCTGCACATATATTCAATTCTCACAAAATAAGAACCAGTGTCAGAATAATCAGAGATGCATAGATCAAAGCGTATCCTAAATAATTCTATCGATTGAGCTAACCGTTGCTATAAATCTGATAGAGCAAGTTTCTTCTACCAATCTCTGGAAAAATCATATAGATGAATAAAGGAACAATACACTACAACACAAAATGTGGTATCATTGCTCTTCACCTACAATGTATTAGTTTAACTTTTAGGTTTTGCTTTGGTGAATATGTCTAATATTTTACAGCAGAGTTTTGATTCAAGGAAGTAATATTATGATAATTTATAACAACAAATAACAATAACTTCTATGATCATTTCTCACCTTGAGGGGCATACTTGGTGAATCTTCAGCCAGACCAATTTCATCCAAAACTGCAACAGTAGCAAAAGTATTTAGATCATTACTCTCCTGCATTTCCCAACATTGGTCGAATGTATGTATAATTCCAGCCGCATCAGAAAGAGCACTGCATTGATAAGACATCATGTTTGCCTGTTAAAAAATATCTAGCATTAAAAATAAACATTAAATTCAATAAAATGTATGTAAAAAGAGTGGTAGTTATAGAAACTTGCGAGACCGAGTTATAATAGATGCCGCGGCTCTAAACATACTCGCATTTGAACCAAAAACAAAAGTGAAAAAACCTGTTTGCTTCATATCATTTTTTGCAGTCACTCATTATAGTGGATCACCCTGTACAAGGTCATGTGGAAGTAGCCTCTCATAGGCAAACAGGCCAAGACTATTCAAACTGCTACACTCTTGGTTAAGTGGTGGGCAAAGATCAATGAGCTGAACTCAACGAGATGCAAACCCAATATCTTCAACGTGATATGCCAACATGTTAAACACTAGGCTATCGGCCATTAAAAAAAAAGAAAAAGAAAATGAGAAAAAACAATATTCACGGGTCTTAAAATATCATTGAATCCTCGATGCATTCTGAAGGTACAATAAATTTTAAAAGGATTATATTCGAAATCATTATTTGTATCATTTTTTGGTTGGTGATGAAGGGGAATGCTAATTTTTACTGCCAAATATAAATATATAAAAACCTGTTTCAATCCTTTGAACAGTCTTGAGTCAGAAAATCTTCCCCTCATACATTTGGACACCAAAGTCTTGGCCAATGATTTTGAGCTTCCTGGTTTTCCAATGACAAAAAGTGGAATTCTTAAATCCACACATATCACCATCATGAAAAAGTTTTCCATCAAAGCTTTATTAAAAGAAATATTATCAGTTCCTTGAATATTGGCTTGAAGTAAAAATACTTTCTGACAGGCTAGGAACTCTTGCGATATATCTTCTTCGGTGATATTTGAGATGCTTTCCTCAGCTAACGTTTTACTGACGCTTTTCCTGAATTCCATTCTTTCATGATGCAATGAACTATGATAGCATACATTCAGTGCATGTAATGTCTCTCGGACCTCATCGATAATGGTTGGAGGTTCTTTATTTTGAGCTTGATAAACTTTAAACTTTTCTTCATCAATGAGAGGAAAAATCACTCCACCATGTTTATGGAACCACTGACAAACAGTCATGCATCGTTCAACATCACGTAGGCTGACGAATCTGAACACATCGTCTTGTTCTCGAATAAATTTTTGAGCTCTGGATACAAGTTTACTGAGAAGTTTAGACTTTCTGACTACAAGATTATTAGCAATTTGTTTGATATAAAGTTCTTCAGTGCTGTCATTTGGCTGTGGGAAAGTCCAAACATAAGGCTCCATACTTGGGGGAAGAGGTAAAACTTTGTACAACAGATTTCGAACCTGACTTCCACTTTTTTCCTCCGCTTGACTAACATGAATTTTCCCAGCTAGTCCACAGGCCCCAAGCCGTTTGATAGCTGCATCGGGTATCTTTTTGTAAGGGTTACATGCAGCAATAATTGCTAAATTACTAGTATCAATAGGCTCTCCATCAAAAGTATTGTCACACATTACTTCCTTTATAGCATAAATCGCCTCAGTAGTGTTTGCCTCATCAAAAAACAATATTTTCATTTCCCTCTCAACTAAAGATCTATTATCAGAAGCCTTTGCAACACTTTCCCAAATATCAGAAGTAGTAATTCCACCATAAACCTTTCTTGTAATAAGCATTTCATTGTCCTTGTTATTTGAACCAGAGGACTTGAGTTTGCTCAGAAATTCTATCATTCTTGTTTTGCCACACCCTGTTTCTCCCATGATAACAACTGGAATCTTGCACTGTATCCTCATATTTGTCAAAAGAAGCTTTTTCAGGTTATCAGTGGTTAGTTTATAGCTAGGATCAGGGTCTCTTTTGTAAGCGACGTTACTTGCTAAGCACAAAAGACGAATCTGCTCTCCTCTTGAAAGTAAGTCAAAGTTCTGCACAATGTGGATTTTGCGTTTCCCTAGCTTTTCTTTTTCCATATTTGGAAATTCTGAGTGTATTTCCCTGTTCTGAAGATCAAACAGCCTTGGATGAACCAACTTGACATTTAAAAGCAATAAATTAATATCTTTTGCTTTCTGTGTTCCATGAAAGAATATAAACGGTTCTGACTCGATTGATGAAGTTTTTACATTGTGATCATTAAATCTTATAAAATGCTTTGCCATATTGATAATGTACTTCATCATAAACTCTTTTACACCCTTTATCAATTTTTTGTTTTTCTCACACCAAGTCTCACACATCAGAAGCTGTAGGTTTAGAAAAGTGACAAAGTGGTTAAACTGCGCCCAAGATGCGGAAGCTCCACAATATTCCAATAATATTTGTATGCATTCTTCCTCTGAACCCTTACCCCCGCCACGCTCCGTGTATGTAAAATGTTTTAGCAATTTTTTATCTTTCTGACCTCCAGCTTGATAGGACTTGTAACGTTTCAAATACTGGTATGGTCTTTGGAAAACTGGCGAGACAAACTTATTTGGATCCATTGAGACTGTGTTATTGGCAGATCTAAACCTCTCATCCAGCACTTCTTGAGGTTGGAGTGCGATAGTGTGAGGAAACAAATTCAATACAGTGCTCTCCGAGTGCTAAAGTATACACAAATTATAATCAATAATAGAAAATTTGTTATAAAACGAGTTCTACATTTATTCTACATCTACTGATAGTAGATAATTTGGAAATATTTGTTGAATTTAGCTCTTGTCAATGGGATGAGACAAAAAGCTTCAAAATCTTCAATACTGCTATATCATAGTCGTATTCATAATTTGTAATCTTTTCCTACAGTTTGGTTGTGACCAGACACTAAAAAAGACATTTTATTAGTTATTTATGTCCTAGCAAGAGATATATCAGGAAGTATTGTCCGTTTGCTAAATTTTTTTTTCGTATGGAACCGATTTTGACTGGGTGTCTGAGTAGCAGAGTAGCTGACTTTCTGCCAGTCTGGCTAATTATTATTGTGTACAGCATGTATAAAGATTTTTAACAAAAATATAGTTATTTTTTTTTTTGACGAAAAAAAAGAACATTTGGAGCATGACAAGATTTTTAGTTCAACATACTTGAAATTTTTGAGTTCTACCTATTTTGAAAAATGAAAAAAGTTGCCAACTTTGATATTCTTTTTTAGATTTTTTTCAATACATTTTTGGGTTACAGACTTCTCTTGAGAAATGTGTTCACTGCAACCTGGTTACAGTGACATCTCACAAGTAAGTTTTATATATGTAAATACGGTCACGTTGTGAAATACTATCATATTGTTACTTTCGGGTACTGTGTTTAACCATCCTTAAAGTGAATTTCGGTAAAAAATGTATAATTCAACTCTATACCTTCATGCTAACGAGACTGTTATCTGTGATTTCAAGCATATAATATTGATTGGGATGTCGAGTCCAAACTTTCCCAGTGTTATCGACAATCTTTCCAAGAACAAACAGACTAAAAACGAATTCTTCCATGCCCTTTTTAACCTAAATAAGAAAATTAGAATTTTCAGGTCTGGTTGAAATCCACTCATTTTACACAGTAAGGTTTTTTTTATTTGGACAGATTTTGCAGAAAAATTGCTCATTTTGCACGCTTTAAAAAAAACTGTTCAAGAAGTAGTGACTTTACATATATGAAAAAGAGTGGAGTGAAAAAACTCTATCCAACAATAACTTTTTAACTTTTTTAACGAAGTACAAAATATCCTAATCAAAAACCAGGTGATCACCTTCGTGGGGCATAGTATTCAAACCTTATTCTTAAAAAAGAGATTTGAGGTGTGACCACAAATATAGTTCGAATGCTCTATAAATTTAATTACTGCAGGGTATATCTGGTCAAAATCGGCTGATTTTGCAGTCTTAAGTGGCAATTTTGAATGAATATTTGGTAAGTTGATTTAAACTGCGCAGAAATTGTTTTAATGTGTTCACAAGTATCACTTGCATGAAACCATTGTACTGGCGGAATATTCAGTGAACTTCCTGCATATAAGCATTCGTCACCGCATTCAAACTTTTGTCGTGACATCAGAGATGAGTAGCTCAAAGAGTACTCCTAACGCCTGATTTAACTAAACCCCATTTAGGTAACCAAACCTATGGCAATGCATATAGCTTAAAGTGTGTTCCAAATGCTTCACTCGGGTGAGCTAACTGAACGCTCACAAAATAACCTCAAAAACCCATACGTCAGAACTACCCGGTAAACAATTGTGAACAAATCTGCATCTACTCACAGCATTGGTAATGTCAATGTAGACAAATATTTCATCCTTGAAGGATCCTTTGAATTCGTTAGGCAGAAGTTTTTGAATTGCTGTTTCGGGTTGCATTT
This sequence comes from Styela plicata, assembly GCA_963675895.2. NCBI lineage: Eukaryota > Metazoa > Chordata > Ascidiacea > Stolidobranchia > Styelidae > Styela > Styela plicata. Next base: position 8,705,484 of record OZ023147.1, read on the forward strand.
CATTTTCAAGAAATCGTATAGTTGCTATGCGTGGCTTCTCTTTGAATGATCTCAATGCTTCTTCCTGCTTCCTCGATATGTATAAACTTTTACCTGAATATGATAATCCGCAGTCAATACAGATTTTTCTTGAAAAGCAAGAGCAAACTAAAAATTGCTAAAAACATTTCAATGTTGCCATACTGTACACATGACAATATTTTAAGCATATTCCATATCTTAGTGGGGACTGATTTAATTTTGTGTTTTATATGTGCATACATTTGTGTATGAAAAATATTCGCAAAAATGATGAAACGTTATAAAAGTATTTCATTCGATCTGAATCAATCAATAAAAAGAAATGATTTGTTAAACTTATTGAATAAATTTAATTTTAATAAGATTCAAAAATGTCTACAATTATTATTAGTTTATGTATTTAGCAATAAAGCTTGTTGGAACCTCCAATTCGAGTAGATCACTCCGTGCAAGACTAATGGGTACTTATAGTCAAACAGGGTTAGTTAGCGTTGTTAGGAAGATATAAACTTTTCAGTTCTCACAACCTAGTTTTGGTTTGGCAGGATTTCATTTTTTTCGTTAGAAAAAGCTGTTAATACAGACCAATACCATTTCAAGGTCGGGGGTGGGAGAACTCATTTTGTATGTGCATTGGCAATTAGGCATGGTTGGTGTAACAAAAGCAATTTGCTATCCCCCATCCACTTCTCTTGGATAAAATTATCTCTCACAGAATTTGAACTTATATCAGGATGATTAAAGACGTATAGACATGACACAACTCGAAGCGTAGATAGATGTGCATCCAAAACGCCTGAGAGTTTAACAATTCAAACCGATGCAGGCATCACAATTTCTATATTTCCTGCATGCATCAGCAAAACAATTCCACACGTTCTGATAAAGTTTTTACCTGCCCCAACAGAACCCGACACAACAAGTCTAACAGAGCTTCTTATATTGTCCACAGCAGCTATGCTTTTTTCAAAAGTATGTTTGACAATCAGATGATTTTGAACATAGTCCGATATTTCTTCTAGACGTTTAACAAAATTCCCAGCTACTTGGAACTGAAATAGATAAAAATTAAGAAGATTAGTGTCACCATGGCTAATCGTTTCAGAACTGGCAGTTAAGTTACATTTTCAGTAAAAATTACATAACTATTCCTCACAAAATAGTAAGTGTGTAATTATGGCATTATATGAAATTGCACAATGAAAAATTAATCTTGAAACTGGATAAAGTTTTTAATTGCAAGCTCTGAAAAATTAATTTTATCTCTTATGAAATTTTTTATCGTTACTGCTGTGTGAAATTTCTTTTTAAAATGTTTTAGGTAAAAATGCTTCATATATTCAAACTTACTGTAATTTAATAATTTAATGATGTGCCAGAATCAGAATATGTAATAAAATGTTCCATCTTTCTGATCGAGCTAGAGATTTAGAATATATCATGAGCAGATGATACTCACTTCACTTTACCTTGGTGGTTTAGTTGCGTTTGAGATGTTTTCTGTTCAGAGTGCATTTGCTACATCTTTTAGTAGCTCTTTGCTATTAAGTGGCTGTTAGTTGGTTTCTTTTAGGTACTGCTTCCGGGCCCTGCTCGAGAGTGGCTATGGAGTTTCTATGGAAAAATACAACACAATGACAGTAATAAAAGAAAATTTTAAAAAATTATCATATTTTGAATATTCCGTCGACAACTGAAAGCACCTACAACTACTATCAATACTCCATAAATGAATTAGACATACTTTTTCAAAGCATGCTGCAAGGTAAGTTGTTGAATCACTACTCAGAATAGCAAGTTGATAATTTTCTTTGCAAGATTTTTTTAATTCCTCGTATATATTTTCTGCTGTTTTCATTACTGAATCTGTCAGCCTGTCTGAGAATGCCATGCAGAATATTGGATCACCTGAAAGAGATTCCCGTTCATTATTAAAAGCTAATTCAATTTAAATTAGAAAATACAAGTTCGTGGTTTTATAAATACTCCGCAACAATGACCCTATTTAACATATTTTTATCATATTTTCAATTTTCATACACTCCATGGATGAAGCGGTATGCAGGGGAAAATCCACAAGGTTAAAACAGAACGTATTTAAAGAGAACAGCATTTATGGTATTTATTGAAACTTTTTAATGTCAAATTGATCTAAGCCCTGTAAGATTGAGCGGTAAAAGAATTGGGATTGAGCTTTGCGGTACGCATCTGTACCTTCAAGTTTTCCTGCGCCAACATGGTTTGCCACAGGTTATGGCGTATTATTAGGCAGTGAATTAAACAAATTCAAAATCTATTTGAACCCAGCAGGTATTTTTTTCTGCCAAGCATAAATAGACCGTGTCTAAACAGCGCATTCAATCACTGATTCATGCGCTAAAAATTGAGCGTATCTTGGTCAATAATAAGGATAATGTACTATCAATTCCACTGAAATCATCAACTTTGAGTTTGTTCAGTAATTTGGATATACTGTCAGTAGATGAAGATTTTTTTCAGGGGATCTACTAGTTATTTTTCGAAAAAACCTTTAATTTTGTCTAATATTTTACATAAATTTTGTCGTTATCCAACTAAAAAATAAGTCGATTGTAGATATCGAAAACAAATATTAATTTTATTTTGCCGAAACCCCTTTTTTTAATTTTTGATTAGACATTCTCTATTTTAAACAGTGATATATTCGATATTCATCATCCATGCAAGTTGACAGACCTCATTGGCTGAGAATAGCAAACAATTTACCTGCGTGTCTAAGGGGCGACTTGAAAAAAACATATAGGGGTAGATGGTTAATTATCCAGAATAGATACCACTCACTACGCTTTAATAAACAGCCTCAATCTAGTTTGAGAATTGAATCACTTAGAGTGTGGTTGCTGATAATACAAGTTGAAGTAGCTTCGTTATTTAAATTTCCTTTTAGCATTGCCTCTGGCTTTTCCTGTAGAGAATTTGAAAAATTAAAATATTTGTAAAAAAATTTGGCATTACCGTTATTCTCAATGTGGTTCATTGCTCTGCAAAAAAACCTTTCCACTTCATCCACTGTAGTTTTATCAGTGCAAATCAGCACTTCTGAAGTCGTAGGCAAAGGTTGAGTGTGATCGTCCATATATAGAGAAAGAAGCCTGAGGTACATTTCGTGATCTGCGCATATGTGGAGGTTCGGTACACCTGGTTGAAGAGGCCAGGGAAGTCTGCGATGGAATAGATTCTCGCTTCTCTTTTTGAAATTGAGTTGCATAAGGAATTCCCCCAGATGAGCCATGCTAATAAAATCTTTCTGGTCTGATACCTGAAGTTTGAAAAAAGGTATTGTTAAATTTGTATAATATTTACAAAGCGAGACATTGCAGATCAAATATTTCAAGTTTGAGTCACTGTAATTTTGTCTCCTAATCCCTGCCACTACCCAGGGTGTGAGGAATGTAGACAATCAATTTTTTTATATCAAAAAACTTATCATATTTTTTCTAATCAAATATTCCTAATTTGATTACAATATAAAATTTATAAAAATGAATTAGCAGAATTGACCGATTTTTGGTGCGAAATCATAAAATAATTGATGTTTTGTTCAAAGCAATTGTCATATTTTACTAAATTACATCATACAGAAACAGATATTTATCTAGAGTTTATGTCCCAGCAAGTCCTGCCTGTTAATCTATACCCACTACTCTACCCAGGGTGTAATAACTTGGGTGGGCTCTATCGAACCAAAAAGGAATTTCAACACTTCTAACCCTATTCATCTCTGAATGGTCACTGGCAGAGGGCCTTGCTCAAAGTGTTTTATTCAAATAAGTGCCTGTAAAAACGTGGCATCCCTGATATTAGCTTTAAAGAATTTACAGAATAACCTTGGTTATCAAGAACCACTCACCGCCGATGTAGCTGTGAAGAAAGAGCATTTTTCTTCCAGGTATTTCAGAAGTGTCTCGTGTTTGCTGATACTTCTTGGATATCCAAGTGGTTTGTCTGATAGACTGGCTCTTGAATTTTTCAAGTCCACTAAACAAATATAAAATATATATTTTCAGTGTTCTTTTGAACTTTAGAACACATTTCCAGGGTTTCGTAACAAGAAGCTAAAAGGAAAAAAAGAAATGGTACATGGTTCCACGATCTCCCCAGGCAGATTGCACTCACTGCACCTTATTATAGTTTTTGTCATTTCTGGACTGTTTGCTTCATAGAGTGCAATTGATGGTACTTCATTTTGTACTAGCTTCATGCCACTTAAATAGCCATTAGTTGATTTTTTATGTACTACTTTTGTCCTTAGAGCTAATTTCACTAAAAAGGAAATTGCTAATTTCCCTCCATCCATCCGAAACTGGTCCTGACTCAACAATAGGAGTAAGGAATAACAGCAAACTAAATATTTGCTTCATTGTGTTATGAAATATAAGCCTATTAAGGAGGATTTGGTTTAGAAAGATATTCAATTAAAAAAACGACTTTATTCGAGTGGCTATTCGAGTGGCTTTTTTCAAATTTCATTACTAACCAATCTTTCTATCAAACTTTGTAGACAAATCTTCAATTAAAACCGTGTCATACTGATACTTCAAAATCCAGTTTTGACATTTAGCCATTTCTGAGTGTCCACATTGCTGAATTGCAGCCTTCACAATTTTTTCCTTCTTTTTTACTTTCTTTATTAAAGCTTTCAAACTGATCTTCATTTTTTGAATTTCGATGTCATTTGGGTCACTATCTGTAATAATATATTTTAATGTTTCGATTTTTCATATAATGTCAATTGATGTGTGTATTCCATGCTTTTGCCTCTATCTAGTAGTGGTTCTAGGGGCAGTTAAATGAAATGTTTTATTAGCGCAATTCCACTGAAAAGTATATAGCATCAGGAATCCACAAAACATTTCAGAAACATTGGTTCCCCGGAACTCCCTCCGTTGCAAAGTTGTTAAATTTCAAGAATATATACATATTTACACAGTGTGGGTCACTTGGACAGAGTGACTAATTCGAATCCTACAAATCCCTATTGCATCGTCGTAGGAGGCAAACAAGAAGCAAAGAAGTGGTACATCATGGTTTTACCATTGCCAAGGGCAGACACAACACACTACAGTTTTTCGTAGTGGTTAAGTTCTCTTTAGGATATTTTCCATTAATTGGCTGCTAGTTGGTTCTTTTTAGACACTGCTAATAATAGTTAAACATATAGTTTAAAAAACTTCAGTAGTTTGGAGAATTCTTCACCAAAGAGTTTCTCTAACCTTTGAGCTATGAGCAAATTACAACAGAAAAAAACTAAACAATGAATGCACAGGGTGAGAAAATATTGAATATTATATTGATTCAATACCAAGCGGGAATTCCTCTTCTTGATCAGGTATCTTTTCTTGCCGCAATTTGTCTTCTGCTATTTGTAGAAGATGAGGAATTAGATCGAAGTCCACATCTGAATCAATGACCGATAGTAAAGCAATAACCTAAAATAACAAGGTTTTTCACTAGTAATGTTCAAAAGAATAACATGGGTGTTTCAAGCATTTAAGCAACTAGGGTTGACAGCTTTATAATATTCCTGAAGTATATCCTGCAAGTCTTAAAAGGTGAATAAAAGAGAGCAAAGCATTGGTAGATGGTTTCATAATTGCCCTGGGGAGATACAGCACTTTAAGTGGCCATTTGTTAGCTTCTCAGAGTGGACAACCGAGCATACTCCAACCAAATAGCAAACCACGCCGACTTTTTCAGATACCAGTTCCAAGTCGAAAGTTGAGGGTTTTTTACTATTTGTTCTTGCGCATAAACAGATATGGTTGGTGGAGAAAGGCACGGGAATCATCATGCGACATTCACTTTTCAGCAATTTCTTCGCATATAATCATCTCGCATGAAATTGGAAATAAGGCTGATTAGAGATGTGTAGCTTTAGGTTTTTTCTAAAGATTTTTACCGGCTGAACTAAGCGCGTACCCCTGCTGTTACCTGGTCTTGTTGATTCTCAGCAGCAATATTTTCTTCAGCAAGATGGTGGCAAAGATAAACGATCTGACTTATCGAATATTCATTGAGGCAATAATACTTCATTCGCAACTGTTTGACATGTTTTTTCCACCTTTGTAAAAGAAAAATGTAAGATTTTTTCAATAGAAAATACATCTGTCCTCAATTTTTGATGAAAAACAACTATTATCATTGTTCACTTGAGTGAATCACTCTGAACCCTTGCGTTAGTTTTGTTAAGAGATTTCATCTTTGTAGTCAGGTCTGAGCCTACCCAAGCTATTAATCCCTGGTCAGAGTGGTTGTCCTGGATTAATGAGCAGGATATGTTGGGACTCAGACCCTGAGGTGCGAACCAGTGTTACCAATATGACAACACGATTCAATCATGTTAGCATACCATATATTTCTGAGGAATAAGAACATGGAATTGCAATACTAATTCATTCTTATGACTTCACTCACACATGGTTTCAATATTGTAAGGTAACAAGGAAGTGGGACAAGTGGTTCATTGCAAGATATTAACGTTTTGCCAAAACTAAGCTTACTTCGTGAGGGTATTCATCAACTCAATTGCAACATTTTCTGCATCAGCAATGGAGAAGAGTTCTTGGACCGAATTTTCGTCTTTGGCAAAAGATATGTTCATTCTTACATTATATTCTTCAGCTGGTCTAAATAATAATATAGAACATTATAATAGTTTAAATTAACAAACTTAAAATTTTTTTTTTAATTTTTATTTTTTTTTTGAAAATCTGTTGTATTTAGTACCATAGTTCTCTTGTGCAAATCAAAAATTTATTTTTCTGAGCAAGTTATACATGCAAGCTACTTTTATGTTCTAGCCTTGTAGGTGGGGGTTCAAAAAATCCCCTAACCTTTTCCTGCATACTCTAATGCCCTAACTTATTCCCTACATACTCTCTAATGACTAAAATGGAACTATTGCCCAGGGCAGATACCTCTCACTACATGCTGCTATAGTGGTTAAGGCTTTAAGGCTTTAAGGCTTTTAAGGCTGCATGAGGGGTCCTTAGTTGTCCTTAGCACTTTTTTGCTACGTGACTGCTTCCGAGTTTGCTCAGAACAAACTTTCAATAAAAAAAAAGATTGTCTGAACAAACAATAAAGTTGAAAATAAAAGATATGTACATGATTTTGATGCAGCAACTGCTGAACAATGTGAAACCGTCTTCAACAAGTCGTATTAAAGTTTTCGCCAATTTTTCAACGATTTCAAAAATGTGACTATAACGAGCTGGCATTCCAGTTTCAACCAGTCCTCCCATCAATGTCAATGTACTTTGCAAGCTCCAAAGATAAGAAAAATCAAATGTTGTTTTCATGTCTGAAAATAAATAAAACCTCAGTCAGAAAATTCAGTTTGCTAATTTGCAGATAGACATTCAATATGTAGATTGGTGGAATGAAAGTGAGCTGGGAAATATAAAATTCATTGAGCAATTCAAGGATAGGGCTAACTGTACTTCTTGCAGCAGTCAAGGTCCATTTGAGAACTTTTTTTCTGTGGTTGAAGTTACTACATTTGCCATTAAGTGGCCATTTGTGGGTTCACCATAGGTGCTACTTTCCACCTTGATCAGTTCGAACTTCAACTTTTAGATTCCAATGAAGCATAGATATATTTATAAAGAAAAGAAGGTTGAGGACGTACGGGATGCTGTAAGAAGCACGGTAAGATACATGCTTGGGATAATGCACAATATTCATGCTTGTTTTATATCGAGTGGAATAGCAACGTCTAAGGAATGAAATTGCAAACTTTTCAATTGTGTAGAATCGGGTAAGGGATTTTTCAATCCTGTAGTGTCTACTCAACCATGCACTGCATTACGTCACACTATATACGCATGAATGATTGTTGGGAATAAAGGTTTTGAGTGAGCCACAGGTGCATGTGCTTCGAGACTGGCAGTACTGGGTTAGATATGTAAGTTTAATCTGCTTTAATTAAACTGTTTGGTAATCAAACAGTACAAATCCTATATATATATATATATATATATATGTATATAAATGAAAATAAGGAAGTACAAGAAAACACTCTAGACATTATTCAAAATTGAAATAAATAAGGAAAGAGGGACAGATAGTTTTTCTACTTATTCTATTCTACTTATCTTGAATTCAATTTTATAAAAGTGTAGATGCATCTCAAACTGACAAATAAAACTAAAGAACCTTGTTCCAAACGTGAACCCTCAATTGCTTCATCAGTTGGTATGTGAACATGTACAATATTCTCCAAGGTTGGTAGTTCATTTGATTTTAAATGAATCTCGAATATTCCCCGTTCGTTTATAATTCGAACAGATTCTAATGAACTTTTTTCAACAGATCCATGACTGAATTCTATTTCTCTGAAAAACTCCAGATTGGCTGCAGACAATTGCTAAAAAAGAAATAAGTATGATTAATATTACATGTATTTGGAAAGTCAAATAAAATAAAACAAAAATAATCATCTTGGAAAATCATCAGTTCTAATTTATTCTGACTGGTTTTGCAAAGAAAACTGAGATTCGGTCTGGAATCGAACATTAAAATAATCTAGCATGACTCCAGCTTTCTTATAAGTGTATTTTCGAGTATTTGGTTTGAGGTTAAACATTCAATTCAGAATACACTAATTTAAAGTTTGGCTCGACTGAACCTGCATTCACTCCTAATAACTCCATGAGGCTATTGGTATACTTTGCTCAGAGAGACTCCGTCAAATTCTCAATTTTGAAAAGCTTCAGAGAAGTGTCAATTGGCAGCCTATATGTTGTACTTGCAGTGACAATATTTATAAACAGCCCTTTCTTATAGCCACTCATTCAAGTGGATCACCCTGAGCAAGGCTCAGTACCAATGGCCACTTTGTTAGCGAAGAGGCTCAGTGTTGTTGGTCAAGCCCACCAAAATATTGTACCCTGGGTTGGTTGGTGGGTATGGATAAAAGAGGTGGACTTGAACCAAAGATCAACTAGTAATGCCAACATGATAATCACAACAAAAGTCTTATTTGCAAAAAAAGAAATAAGTCAAAAATTAAATATAAAGTATTGCAATTTTGAAGTATTTAATTTGAGTCACGGTAATTTCATCTCATAAAGACATGTCTATCACTCATCTCAGTATGTAGTAATTTTGGCTTGGATCAACAGAACGAGAAATTTTTTTCTTTTCTAAACAGTAGTAACGATGTGGGGCTGTTCGTATTGAACCTTTTTTAGGAGGATCCACTCGAATGGGCAATTTCAAAAAGTTTCGAGAAAATGTATATTGAAACTACATAAGATCCCAGTTAGAATTGTAATCATCATTACACAAAAAAAACATATTGAAATAAATTCTTTAATAAAATCAATCCATAATCATAATCTTGACAGTTGCAAGCATAAGTCTTAATAAGTTTGCGCAGTATCTTCGGTATATAATTGAAAAGTTGATAAAAGAAAAATTTCAACTGATGCAAGTTTTTTAGGAGATGCAAAAAAAATTCGAAACTGGATAAAAACTGTTAATTCCATACTGTGAAACAAAAATTTATTCAAAAACAATTAATAACATACCCAGTCTTCCACAAGGCTGTTGTTATCTTTTATATTCTCTACCAATCTTTCACATTTCAGCAGTAGCTCCCCAAGTGGCAGTTCATCCTTGTTAAAAAGAAGAGGTTCAAAACCATTGATGGCCTTGACGAAACTCGATACAGATCTAACACCTCCATCGATGCCGTGTGTCAGAGCCAATTCTGCTAGAACATCAATTTCTGCTACACCTTTAAGTGAAATATATAAATGTTATACGTTCTATTTTTCTGCAATCCTTAATTTGAGTAGATCCCCGCGAACATGGCCCTATAACAATGACAGGCAAGAAAAGTCGGTAGTAATTTAGGATCGACATCACATATTTCATTATTTCATAATTCCATGCTTGCCATGAGATGTGACTAAAAGAAAAAAAATGACCATCCTTTTCCTGTTCTCAACTCCTTCCCTTTTGGGTGCTGTCGACCTTACTTAAGACGAACTTTTAAATAAGAAAAAGTCCCCCTGAGTTGCATCTTGGGTTGGTTGTCATGGATTTATGAGCCCAAGTTACCAAGACTTGAACAGGATATCTTCAACCCGCAATGCTCCCATGTTGACAGCTAAGTCATCCTGTCTATAATTAGATTAAGTAACAAATATTTGATTTACGGATACATATGACCATCAAAAGTGATTTGATACTGTATCAATATTTATAGGATAGGATAGAATTTCATTGGAAAAATTGGGAATAAAGCTCAATCATCCTCTTGGGCAGATACCAGTTCCGAATCGGGTGAACCTTATCATATTTCTCATTTTTTCTGTGCGGGGAACTGGTTAGGGGAGGAAGCTGTAAGCAAACCACTGTGCACCAAAGAGGTGTCTAGTAGACCTCTCGCACTTCGTCTTCCCTCGCAGAATTTGAATTTGCGTCTTGACAATCAGAGATTGTGCAATGGCCTAGTGGTTAGACATGTTGGCATCGCAGGTTGAAAATCTAAGGTTCGAGCCTAGGCGGGACCTACTCGTTAATCCATGCCCACCAAACCATTCAAGCCAAAGTGTAATAACTTGAGTAGGCTAATCAATAGGAAAAGATCATATCTTTCCAGCAATTCTAACCTCGTCCGTTTATGAGTAGCTGTCGGTCAGGGTGATCTACTCCGAGAAGTGGCTACAAAAAAATAAGTGGTTGCCAGAACAGGGACTTGCTTAGGTAATTCAGAGATGCGTCACTGAAAAAAAATTACTGTTTCCATCACATTGATACAGACTGGCAGAATATCAGCTATTCTGCTACCCAGACCCTGTTAGTCTATAAGTTGCCGTATGTACATCGGATAGTTCAGATTGATCTACTCAAATGCGTGGGTATAAAAAAAGGACCAAATGAACTATACCTGTGAGCTTATCCTGTAGCCATTCAATGAATTCCACTTCGCGGACAAATGCTGATATTGTCTTGGGTAGATCAATGTTACCAGTTTTGAATATTTTCATGTAGGTATCCAAAATAGGTATGACATTACCGATGGTGCTTGTGAATGATTTCAAAAGTGACTTCTCATCTTTCAAGAGTGTCTGTATAATTTTTTATTTTTTCTTATTTATTTCAAATTCACTCCATGTAAGGTTAGAGGCAGCAATGACACGCAGGAAATATGTTAAGACTATTCGGAAGCCCGTACATACAGGGCACAGGTTCGCTCTCCATCAGGATAAGAATGAAATGTTGTATCCAGTTGTGACTACAATCAAGCAATAATCAAGCCCTGTCAGTACATGCTTTAGAATAGTCCTAACATATTTTCTGTGTGTCGTAAAAGACAGCCAAAAGGAAGCAAAGAAGTGGTAGATGATTTTACCATTGTCCAGGGCAAATACCACTCCCTGCACTTTACCATGGCGGTTCACTCCCGTTTGGGATGTTTTATGTTTATAGTGCAGTTGCTGTTACTACATCTTTTAGTAGCTCTTTGCTATCAAGTGGTCATTAGTTGGTGCATTTTAGGAGCTACTTCCAGCCTTGTTCAAAGTGAATTTCAACAATCAATTTTGAGTTTAACAAACTCTTAATCAGCGGATAGAATAGCATTTTTATTCTGTGGGAAGAAATTCGAAGAAACCACAGACTCATGTGCAGTAATTAGTTGCAATTCGAAGACTGGGGGTTTTCAATTTATATATGAATGGACCCGAGGAGTGCAGTAGTGGGCGAGACGATTGTTACTATTCCTTAATCGTGAAAATCGGAGGCATTTTCTAAACACGATACGATTGTAATTTTCTTCCGATTAACCGTGAAAAATGTATCAAGTCGTCAAGTTCCTGGCGTGTATTATTGTCGGTAATTGATGTGCGCACTTTTTGTGTCGAATTACATTAAAGTCAAAACTGGTACCGATTGCGTTCGCGGGGTACTAGCAATAAAGCCAAATATGTGGATGCATCAAGTGTTAAGGGAATTAAAGGCAAGCAATATTTCCAACACTTTCTTTTGTTGTAGAAGTCGAAAGGCAATACACCATTCACGAGAACTGTTGTCCCTAAATTAAAAATTCAAACGCTTGTCTAAGTAAAAATTTAAAATTCCCAGATGCTTTTTGAAATCCTAATTCGTACAAAAGTAAAAAAAAAAAAAGTTTTAGTTATATTGGTAATTTTTCTTTTTAATACTAATCGTTTATCGCTCATTTAGTAACCAAAGTAAATATTCGTGCCGATAAATATCCATAAGTATGGTCAATGTGATATACGTGAGTGACATCTTGTATTACGTCATTTCTACGGCTTAGATAGACGTAATTCTAATTTCGATTTTCACTCTTGTTCGATCCAGTTTAAAAACGCTAAGCGTTAGAAAAGAAACTGTTTAAGAATAATAATATGACAAATTGCTTTGCTTGCTATGAGTTTCCAAATGTATGGAATAATTTCAGAATAGTGTCGAATCCAATCAATTCTCCACAAGCACGTAAATACGTAGGCGTGAAAGCGTCGGCGGCCACTTCTCTCGATTATGTCAAGTTGTTAATGATGTCCAAATCGAGTATGCTTTTAAAACAACGGATTGTGCGATCTGCGATCCATACGCGCTGTGTTTACCTTAAAATTTCCTCAATTTACGTAATGTCTTTGGTAATTTATCAATTGTCTGCAAGAGCATACGATACGTAAAGGGTTACGTCACTGGAATTTGACGAGTGTTTTGTGTGTCAAAAGCGAGTGTGATTTTGAAAAGACAAACTTTGCAATCTACAATTTCTGCATTTCAGCGTTTGTATGGTTACTTTCTTCATTCCCAAATGTCTCATTTTTATAGCAAAAATAAGGACGCTGATGGCCGCTCTACAGCCGGATTATAGGCAAAAGTTCTTTCATTTTGAAAAATGGAATAATCGTACTATTATTACCGATTAATACCGCCGAGTAATCGCATAATTGCCGATTACCAAAAAGTCACCAACCGCCCACCTTCAGCAGAAAGCAAAATTAATTAATTTTGCAAAACGTGACTAAAGCAAAATGTCGATGATTTCAACATCAACCACGGCAAGTGCCATGCACTGCATATTTCCTGTTTGACGTGCGAGATGACTAAAAGTAAATGAAGAAGCAGCAGATGATTTTATGATCGTCCAGGGCAGATAAAACTTATTAATGTAGTCATAGATGTTATTGCAGTACATAACTGTAGTGATTCGGTGCTATTTAGGATGTTTGCCACTTTAAGTGCAGTTACTGGTTCTACATTTCTTAGGAGCTCCTTAGCTTCAAATGACTGTTGTTTTGATTTCTTTTAAGAAACTAAAAAAGTATTACAATTTACAACACTACAAACTCCCAAAAGGCCACAACCTGCATCGTCTGAATATTGATGTATCCTTCGCCTTCAAAACCGAACTTATTCTTCAATAAGACGAGCATATCAATAACTGGCTTGCAGGTAGTCAACTGTTCATACCAACGAATCTTCTGAGCAATATCTAGTACAAAAATTTAAAAAATATATTAATTCATACAAGTTTGATTTTATGATTATCAACTAGATGTTATATGTTAAATATTTCAGTTGTCAGCTGGTGTGCAAGTGTGTGTTTTTTTTTTATCGAAATTCACTCTGATCAAAGACGGAAGCAATGCCTAAAAGGAATCAACTAACGGCCACTTATTAGTATGGAGCTACTACAAGATGTAGTAGTACCAGCAATTGCACTTCAAACGGAAAACATATCAAACAGAACTGAACCACCATGGGAGAGTGCAGCGAGAAGTATCTGCCCGTGGTGATGGTTTTCTCTTACGGCACACAGAAAATACGTTAGGACTATTCTAAAGCTCGTATCTACAGAGCCCAAAATATCCCTCCAACCTAACTCCATTGGACTAAAAGTCACCCCTGTTTCAGGTCCATACTCGGGGTGATCCCCTCAAGTTCCCCCAATATTGCATCAAGAAAACTTCTATAATAAAACGTGTGAAAACAAATATAAACCCTGCGGATACAGGCTTCAGAATAATCCTAACGTATTTCCTGCGCGTCGTAAGATGCGACTAGAAGGAAGCAAAGAAGTGGTAGATGATTTTGCCATCAATCAAGGCAGATACCTATCACTGCACTTTACCATGGCGGTTCAGTTCCTTTTTGGATATTTTCCGTATAGAGTGCCGGTGCTTACACCGCATCTTGAAGTAGAAACTGATCAAAAAGCTTTTAAATTCTCAATCCTGTGATACAATAGCTACAAATTAGTTACAGAGAGACAGGATTTTGTTCTTCCTCGGGTGTCTGAAATGTTTATGTTCTTTTCTTTGAACAATTAAAAAAACTTCAAATTTAACAATACTACTTCTTCATAGCAGTAATGATGATTTTAAGCCTTTTCCTACAGTTCAATTACTACCAGACACTCAAAAAAAATATTTCAATCTTCTAACAAGTGATTTATTCGGCAACATTGCTCTTTGTTAATTCTTCTTCTGGCATTCTGATTTTTTGGCGTTGGTGTAGTGTAACGAAGCAGCTGACATTCTGCCAATCTCGTCAATAGCATATAAACTTCAGGACAGACAAAAAACAAAGTGAAAGCCGTACCTTCAAATTGATGTTTCTGTGTCTCGCTTTCCTCTCTTGTTATTGTGGTCTCTGAAAAAGATATCAAAATTCCAATTACTTCGATTTTTCAGTATTGTCACTTATTGAAGCTAAGAATATATGTAGGTTGATAATCGAAATCCAATATGTTTTAAAAAATATTGCTTCAAAATTTAAAAAAAAGTTAATATAGGTTCGCAGTTTATACACAATATGTGACTATCTACAAAGCTAAAATTAACTTCAATAAGGGTTCCAGAATAGATCACGGTGGTAATAATATGAGGGTTTTTCTACTCTGAATTTCTTCAATAAACAACAAAAACTTTTCTAACCTTCACAAAAATTTTTAACATGGTTTTCCAATGTTCCAGACTGTTCTTGAAGTAAAATCTCCCAAGTTCGGAGACACTTTATGGTAGTTTCACCTGAATAGATATAACAGTATCTCAAAGGCCTATTCTTAAGAAATTACGCTGAGAAAGCCTTGTTCAGTAGAGAGAGTGTTATAACGGGTACAGGATTAAAATATGCTTACCTTTTGATATTCTAAACTTGATTGCAGGTTTCTTCTTAAGAAATTTTTATTAGACTCAATACTCTCAACACCTTAAATTCATTTATATTCTTGAAATATTGGCTTTTTGATAAACTTTGGTGCCGATAAAAAACTCCGAAAGTGATCTTTCAAGTGCATCAAAACGTACAAAAAAAATCAAAATTTTCTACGTGCATCGATGTGCATAGGATGTTACACTTTTTAGCCTATTTTAGGTCTTCCAATCCCCTTTTTCACATTTTTGCCTTTTTTGGTATGTTTTGTAGTAATATACAATTAAAGCCCTTTTGGAAAATAGAAATTTTTAGCCTGATGCACCCAATATGACATCATGATTTAGCTTCAAGGTTCTATATACAACTGTGACTGTACCTTCTAAAATTTGTTTGGCGTAGATGTTAAGCTTTCCAAGAAACAATAAAAGAATATAAACAGCTTCATTGGTAGAGAGATTCGACATCTCATGGTCACTGAAAAGTTGTGGAATTTCAGCGCAACGTTGCAAGAATACGACATTTCTCTAAAAATTGAACAATTAGGAATATCAAGCATTCTTAAAAGTAAGAACAATTACAGCATGCTTATAACATAACCACATGACCAACTCCTTGTGCAGATGCTAGTTTTAGGTCAAGGGTGGGAGTTTTCATCTAACTTTTTTTTCATGCACGGATATGGCTGATGGGGAAACCGCAGTCATCGATCACATAAACAATCGCGTGCCATAAGGGTATGTCCGTGTACAGGATAAAATAGGTATAAATGTTAAGTCAAAACCCTCACACCTGATTTAAATAAAACTGGTGTCCGCATGAGATGTCGATGTCGCGGTTCACCATATGGTTTTTTCTTATAGCCACTTCTTAAAGTGGATCACCCTGTCCAAGGCCCTGTAACAGCGGCCTCTTATAGACGGACAGGGTTACAATTACTGGAAAGATATCATCTTTTTCTGTTCGGCTTAGCCTACCCAAGTTATTACACCCTGGGTTGAGTGATGGGCATGGATAAGCGAGCCGGACTCGCCGGGGCTCGAACCCGAGATCTTCAACCTGCGATGCCAGCATGTTTAACCACTAGGCCATCGCGGCTCACAAAGCTATATTCTCAGATTTCCTCTCACACCGGATAAAAACAATATCCTATTCTATTTATTTGTGTTTCTGGTGAAAATAGAAATAATATAAACACTCTGAATCTCTTTTTGTATAATTTTCATAGCCATTATTTTAGTGAACCATTATCATCATAACCATATATAAGACCATTTCAAGTAAATAAAACGGATTTTGCTAGAAATACTTAAGATGAGCATATCAGAGTTATTACACTCTGATTTGAACATTGGATGCTCACAGTGACGGATACTCGACGGGAGGCCAAAGTTGACCCACTTTTGAATATTCGAGTCACCTTTGAATTTTATTGGAACAAACAAAACAAGAAAATTATTTTTTTTTAAATAAACCAACATGTGCTTCGAAGGAGATAAATACTTTTTTGATTTTGTTGATTTCAAATACTTGACAAAATGTAATTGAATAGTTTATAAATTGGCAAAACAAGAACCAAAGCAAATATTCTAGACAGCCCTACTCAAGATCAATGATAGGTGAGAGGAATAGAACCCCACTGTGACAAGTCAATAGGACCATTAAAACAACTTGGAAACTTGTAAGTTACCATTCCGGTTTGCATGTGATGGGTAATTGTCCATTGGTCCTCTCTTGCCTGAACATCATCAGAAAGAGAAATGAACTTCTCCATTTCTTCAAGTGTTTTTGTTTTGTAATTTTCTGGAATCACTGACATCAATTCGTGTTTCTGTAGTCCGATGCCAACTGAATTTAAAAAAAATAACTTATATAGTGTAATTTTTCAGTATCGTTACAGTGAACTGAAAAATTTGCCAGTAAGTTTTTTTTATCAGCTACTGATTAATAATTACAAAAAATGTAAAGAATCTGTCAAAAATGATAATACATTTTGAATAGTGGTTATTACCACAAATGGAAAAAGCCTAGAAAGAACCAACCCAGAGTTAAGAATGGCATCGCAATCAAGGGAGGAGGGCACTCCTTCCTGGGATACGCGACTCCCCCAAAGAATTTCTCCTTAAAAATACTTACTGAACCCATTAAGCTTTGCATAGACGAATATTTCACAATTCTTGCAACCATGCATCGCACAAATATTTTTTCATGGATTTTACTCCCGAAATGGTGAATTTTCACAAAATAATCTAAGAATCGTTCGAACATTTTCGGACACACGAAGAATACAAAAGATTTTGTCACAATGTGGTGTGATAATACCTTTATGGCAAATAGAACTTAAAATCTTGAAGTCTTGAGCATGTTGCATGACTCTCATCAAATTCTCTGCCCGTGTTTCTACGTTATCCAAACTATTGAATATCTCCTGTACAGCCTCTTGTGCCTGTCAAATTTAGTTGGTGTCAAAAAGTTTCAATTTGAGCAAGATTAGAAACTCATTATATATTATAAAAGTATTATTCATGAATAAGTAGAAAGCTGTCACTCTCACTCACAGTGAAATCACTCATCATAGTATAAAAATTCATTCCATGTGGGCGCGATGGCGTAGTGGTTAAGCTTGTTGGCATCGCAGGTTGAAGATCTCGGGTTCGAGGCTTGGCGAGTCCTACTCGCTTTCCCATGCCCACCACACAACCCAGTGTGTAATAACTTCGGTGGGATAAGCCGAACAGAAAAATATCACATCTTTTCTTTCCAGCAAATGTAACCCTGTCCGTCTCAAGTGGCCGAACAGGGCTCAGGGTGATCCACTCTAAGAAGTGGCTATTAAAAAAAAATTACTTTTGAATGTTTCCAGATTAAAATGCAGTTTTTTTTTAGCTTAAGCTCAGCAAGTCCAGCTTTTTTAATTCTTGCCATCCTTGCCCCTTAACTCAGGGTGCTATAACTTGACCAGGCTCAGCTAAACAACTCTAACTCTGTTTGTTTATAAATGGCTGCTTTTTCGAATAATTATCTTCATCTTTTGAGACATATTTCTTATTATTTTCTACAATAATGCTATCACCAATTTACCTCATTCTTTGATCTTTGTATTTCCCTAATGATGCTTTTTGCAACATCCAGTTTTGATACCAATATGAACAACATTCCCAGTTCTATCTGTTTGTTTTGCAAATTATTTAACACCGCAGTCTCAAAAGTTTTTGTAAAGGTGGTAACCGGACTGTACACATCAAGTTCGAGTTTTTCATCTGAAGAATAAGTTTTTAAAGTATTCAAATAATTGAATTTAATTACGACAGTTTTTTGGATTTTTTTTAATTTTTTGTAGTTAATTTTTAGATGACCCTACTATCGACCAGTACCTTCATCACAGCGGTACAGTTCTGTTTCTACTATTTTTCCACTTGGAGTGCAGTACTACATTTTAAAGTAGATCCATGGGATATAAGGGAACGTTAATTTGCTCCCTCAGGAATTAGGAATCAGTAGCTAATAAACCACATTTTTCTGTTCACTGTAACCATACTGAAAAATTACACAATGTAAGGTATTTTTTGAAATTTAGATAGCATCGGACTACGGAAACACGAATTGATGTCAGTAATTTCTTCTTTTGGATGCTGCTTAGATAGAATTTCGGAATTTTATTAGAAAAAAATAGTATTTTAAATATATTTATACGTACAGATGTGTCGATAGAACGCATGTGACACTTCCCAATTAAGAATGAATTCCAACTGTCTTTCATTAACAGTAGATCCCTCAATGTACCCAAACGCTGCACTCTCATCTTGGAAGAATTTCTCTGAAAATCTTGTTAGGTTTTTCATTTGCCACTGATGTTTAAACAAAGCAAAGTCGAACATTTTGTTGCTCTGTAAAATAATAAAAAATCATTCATTTGATTTTAAATAAATTCAGATTTTATGTGTTATGGATTTATTGTATTGTTCAGAAATTACTCACAGGCACTCTACCAAATCAGTTAGAATAAGATGTCATTTTTATCCTGTGAGAGAGGAAAGCTGAAAATATGGTTTAACTATATAGGAAACCATGACCACTTGGCATAGTTGGTGGAAGGTGCCATAGCTGTTGGTTATATAAATCACCGTGTATTGGCGAGTCATCCATCAATCCAATTGCCTATTAGTATCCCATACAGGATTTGAACCCAAGATGTCAGATATGCATAGCCTGTAGTGTATTTCTAGTGCTTTTATTGATTGAGCTAACCATTTAAGTTCTGCATAGGATGCATTCCGCCTAAACTACAATTTGTAGTGTACAATCCTATGTAACTTTTAGCATTCTAGTAGTTGTTACAGAAATTAGCTTATTAAGGTGCTACTTTCAACCTTGCTTAGAGTGCCTTGTAGGTGCGTTTAGAATTCGTTTAGATGTTGTGAGTGTGTCATGTTGGGCTAAGAGAAAACAAGCAGTGGTCGATGATTTTACCATTGACCAGGGCACTCATCGCACTTTAATATTAGTCATGTAGATACGGGTTTGGAATAGTTCTAACGTATTTCTTGCACCTCGTAAAAGGTGACTGGAAGGAAGCAATGAATTGGCAGATGGTCTTTCTAAAGCCCAGTGCAGATACCACTCATTGCACTTAACCATAAAAGTTCAGTTCCGTTTGGGATCTTTTCCGTTTAAAATGCAGTTGCTAGTACTACATTATTCAGTAGCTCTTTGCTATTAAGTGGCCGTTGTTTTCTTTTTGGCACTGTATCCGACCTTGCTCAAAATGAATTTCAATAGAAAAAAATTTATTGTAATCATTTTGGTTCAGTACTATTTGGAATTTAAAGTGTAGAGTTTGAGTGTTAATTTATATATGAAATCTTTTCCAAACAAATGGTAGTTGGTTGGCTCCTTTTACTAGGTGCTTCCAAATTTCAATGGAAAAAAGGAGAAAATTTTAAAAAAACATGTGATGGGCATAAATATGGATATATTTTTGCCACAGTAATGGGGCCATAAGACCTTATATTTCAGTACTGTTTGGCTCAGTCTCACAAAATGTAGTATCTCATACATTGTAGAGCAATTGTTTTCGATAAAATTCACTCGGAGACCAGAAGCATTGCCTAGAAAAAACCGACTAATGGCCACTTGAAAGCAAAGGTCTACTAAAAGATGCAGTACCAGCAACTGCACTCTAAACAGCATACATCCCAAACCCAAACGGAACTGAAACGCCATGGTAAACTGCAGTGAGTGTTTTCTGCCCTGGGCGATGGTAGAATCCTCTACCACTTCTTGATTTATGAATGGGTTGAGATCTATCAGAACTAAATATTTTTTATTTTGAATTTGAACTATTTTATTACAAATTGATTAAAAAAATTGAAATGTCTTTAAGTGAGAGTCAAAAAAGTTAAAAAAGCTTAAATGAAATCAAAACAATCTGTTTCTTTGAAAAAGGATAATATTTGTAAGCATTAGAAGAACTTTGTATGCTGCATCTTCATGTCTGAAGAGCTTAGACAATGACCAAATGAATGCTTGCAAATATACTTGCTGATGCCTCAGAATTTTATTTACTAACCTTGACCAGTTGAACAAAATAGTCATATGCAACATCGTCCAGTATCTTTTGCAATTCTTCATTTGAACTGTTATTTGTAGAAGAGTAGGCCTCGAGATAATTTATCTCCATTGACTCACAACTCTGGAAACAAGACGACTTCGAATTAGATTACGACTGAGGAGATAGAACAAAAAATAAAAAAAATATATAAAAAGTTGATTTTATCAATAGTTCATTGGAGGCTTAAAATTTACGTCTTTTATCACACTGTTAGGAAGGTTTAGAAGCTGTTGTCATCTATTTATATAAGCCAAAGTGGTATTCCATCGCCCACTGCCCTGATCTTGTCTGGATTCATAACATCGTCAAATTACATTAGTTTGTATTTGATTATTTTGAGTACCATCAATTAATCTATTCACAGTTGCATATTTTCCCCAGGTCGGCATACAGTAAAATATTTATCTATCTATCTCTCTCTCTCTTTATTTTTATTGAAATTCACTTCCAAATGAGGAACTATAGCTTGACAAAGCCGAATAAGATAGAATTTCAAACTAATTTAAATATATTTTTTCTGATTTGATCGATTACTAATTTACCATTACAATTTGCCGCCACTGTAAAAATCAATTGCACAGCTCTATGAGTTATTATATAAAAAAATTACTCGTAATTTCATTTCCAGTGGAATGTGAGTTTTTGTCATCCAGATATTTTGTACCAATTCGGAGTTCCATTGACATTCAAACATTTGTGTCCATATCTAGAGAAAAAAGTTTCAAATCATATGTCACTGTGAAATATCTTCGTAATAATTCAAACAAACTTTGAAATTAGTTCTACTTACCCGTACTTCAGCGTCATTAATTTAAATAATTTAATATTAAATTTAATGTTTTTTTCTAACATTAATTTTCAATTTGACTATGATTTTTAATTTTTATTATTGTTTTATGGTGCATGGGCAATCCTATTTTATTAATGCGTTCTTATTTATCGAATTTACCTTAAAATATTTGCTCAGCAGAAATAAAATTGCCAATATGCATACGTACATACTTACTACATGACATAGATCAAAGCATATTAAATCTAACACTTTGCATCACTAAGCTAAGTAGGTTATAACAAGCGTTATAAGACGGTATGGTGTCATGCGTTCTTCTCGCTGACCAAAAAAATTGAGAATGGCTTTTAAAGTGCTTTAAAACGTTGTAAAATCAGAAATGCTCCGCGTCTCTTAGGCGTGCAACAGTTATTTTCAATATTAGGTCAGTTTCAAGCCTTAAAACCCCATCTTCCTAATGATTTGTGGATGCACATAAGCAGCATACATGAGCAGTTCTTATGTAATCAAAATGCTAGTTTTCAAGCAAAAAATTGCTTGTCTGCACTTTTATTTGATCTTCGAAATTTTAAAAATTTTGACACCCCTTCCCTGGTCAAGATTTTAAACACGCTACTGTTTACAAAAAGTATTTACTTTTATCTTGTAGTTCATAACATCTTTTTCAAAAAATGTCATGTCTATGACAATGTTCCCCAGCTTGTCTTGAATTTTTTTTGCAAAAGTGCTCAGCTGAACAGAAAGTAGGTCAGAAAAGTCTCCCAAGGCCTGAAAATAAATTTTAAATTTTAAATTTTAAATTTTTTATTGAAATTCACTCTAAGCAAGACAAGAAGTGGTCCTTAAAGAGACAAAAAGAAGCGAAAACATCCTACTTCAACGGATGGAACTGAAACGCTATGGTGAAGTGCAGTGAGTACTATTGAGTACTATGCCTTGGGTTATCGCTAAACCATTCGCTGCTTATATTTCCTTATACTTGCCACTAAACAGGGAATTGTTTAAGACAGTAGGGCTGTTTAAAATATTCTATTCGTGATAAGCAGATGATAAATCATTCGGTTCGTTTTTTTTTTATTGGAAATCAACAAAATCAAAAAAAGTATGCATTTTCAGAAAATAGACGTATATTTTGGTGTTTTTGTAATTTCTACGAAAAAATATTTTTGTTTATTTATTTATATTACTGTTAGTTCGAATATTCGATTTGCAAAAATTATTCAATTCCATTCTGCATTCGACAGTTATTTAATTTTTTTTTTCAAGTGATAAAACTTGAGACAGTTTAACTCAGCTTGAACAAAAAAATACCCATAAAAATCAGTTTTGTTGTCTAGATGTTTATTGGAAAGGAATTTGGATGTTTGACTAGACAATTATACAAAGAATTACATTTATTCCATGAATATCTCGTAAAAGATTTAAAGTCTGTTCATGTGGTCCTGATATCTATAGCCAGTGAAAAACAAAACAAAATAATTTTTCAATTGAAATTCTATTTAGAAAATTTTCTCAGGGAAATTTTTCAATAAAATTGAATAATTATTTACAAAACTTTAAAACGTCAACAAGTCGTTTGAACTTGTTTTCATCACAAATATAAATATACCCGATAGCAATGAATATTCACTTACAAGATAATATTTAACACATTTAGCTAGAAAATAGGCAGTCCAAATTAATACTTCCCAACTGACGTCATCTCTTTTTGCGGCATGAACCACATTTTCAACCACAAATAACACCAAGTTTCTGTGTTTTCTGTAGAAAAATCAAATTAAAATACCTATACACAATGGAGCATTCAGAAACATAAAAAGAAAGAGGGAGAGTCAAATTTGAAATTGGTTTTCAAATCTCAGTGCCTGAAAAGATATTGTATATATAATAGAAAAAAATTAGCTAGGACTAATATTTAATAATAATTTAGAACAAAACAGTCCAAAATTTAGACAGGTGTAGAAAATTTAACAAAAAACTGAGTGGCAACTTGAAACCGACTCCTGCCTGAAAAATTATGGTACGCCATATAACTAAGGTTTTTATCACGCTTTCCTTCAAGTAAAATTAAAATCCCAGCTTTATCCCATTATTAGAAGGCTGTAATTACAAGTCTACATGCAAAGTGGAACATATTTTATCTTTGACAAAAAACCTAAAACTGTAAATAGTATTGTGAAGTGAAGGAGGCTACTTACGTATCTGTTTGTTTCTTAACTTCATCAGCAAATTTCCAAAAATATTCTTCAATATCTTGCATGTATCGGAGTTCCTAAAAAAATACCATACATTAAAACTGTCAGTGCAATGGCCCATGACCATGTTGGTATCGCATGTTGAAGATCTTAGGTTTGCGTCTCAGCAAATCTGGCTCGTTGATCCATGCCCACCACTCAACCCATGGTTTAATGACATGTAAGGTTAGCTCGGTCGGAAAGACCATCAGCACTGGCTTTGGTGATTATAATTGCTCAACCGTTGATCACATCACCGATTGAATAATTGAAATCACTATGAATGTTCCAGGTGTCAATCACTCAATTGTTAGTTCTAAATGTGTTTGTCTATAAGCGACCTTGTTTAGTTTGACCTGTCCGAATAAATGGCTTCAAAATTGTCTATTGATAGATATTCTCTTCATTAAAAATTAATGATAAATTCTCTCTAACCAAGAATTACAGTGTTTAAATATTGACAATATTTCATTCTTCTCAACTAAACTAAGTAAAATATCTCATTTCAAAGCAAGTGATAAAATAATTTTGCTTCTTTGAAATGGCTTATTCCTTTTTTAGAAAGAAAAATATTAATGCTAAGTAGTTTTAATAATAACCTTCCTTAGAGTGAATGATATTAAGTGGCCATTAGTTGGTTTTTTTTCGGTGCTGCTTCCAACGTTGCTCAGAGTGAATTTCAATATTCAAAAAAAGGGAAACAGAGACGTAGTGACTTAATTATCGCCCTGGGCAAATATCACTCTTCATTTTACCATTTCAGATTCTGTTGATTTCTGTTTGGGACGTGTTATCCTACAATCAAGTTTCTGGTAACATATTTGTAATAGCTCTGCAATGTGATTGGTCATTTGTCAGTTTCTTTTGGCCAACTGCCTTAGAGCAAGTTAATCAAACATTTAAAGATGAGAATCTTATTCCACATAGCATAGTCTAGCGAAAGCTTGGTGAATAAATCTTGTAACAAGTGGAATAGCAATCTTATTCAAATATCCATGCGGCTTTGGTCGTACACAGATCCACCTTCACAAGAGGAATGGAACAGAAGATAGACAGTTCATTGCACAACACCCGACGCATCTCTTCAACTAATTTAAAACAGAAAGTGAACATAAAAACAAAAAACTCACTGTTTCGCCATTCTTCAGTCGTGCTGACAAATTTCGAACAACAATCAAGGCATCGAATAACACTTCTTTTGGCCGCCGGCTTAATAAATCAATCATGACTCCGCATGTCGTTATTCCAAAATATTGTCTGGCAATCCATGGATAACCTTCACTCAGTTTCACTACACGATTGAACATAGAGACAAGGGCCCTGCAAATAATGTAAGTAATGGGTGATATTTTGCAGCAAGGACGGATGTGCTTAAACACTTATTAATAAAGGACATCGCAAAATTGTGGGCAAGGTAATGGAAGTAAATATCTTCCAATTAAGTGATTTAAATGTTTGTCAAACTTATAAATACCCTGGGCAAGAAGAAGACACGGGACACTACCAAGAAGTATTTAAAAAAGAATCTGGCAGGATACTACAAAAGGGTACGAAAAATATGAAACTCTGAATTACTCTTCAAAAGTAAAGTAATTGCACACAACATATTGGCGAATTCTGTTTTGATTCTTACATTTTGTGTACTCAACTAAGCCAAACACCAAATCGAAAGTATTGTTATAAAAACAAGGAAAATTCTCACGATGAGTGGTAGTTTCCATCGCACAAGCAGCGTTGACAGAAAGTACATAAGCGAAGCAAATGGTAGTCGAGGACTGCATAGTGTTTTAGGTATATTTGTACCACGAACTATTTGTCTATCCGAATATATAACGAAAAATCCTACTAGTAGGAATTTACTCATTTATGTGAGTAATATTGAAAGTGACAGGTTGCTGAGAGTGGGTGAGAAACTTAAATTGGAGTTTCAAATCAGAACAGTTAAACAAGAGTTAACGTGTAAACAACTGGCATGCAGAATACAGGGTGTCCTGAAAATGGCAATATCCACTGTAGCAGGGCCCCTATAGCAGAGCTTTTGCTGGCTATTGCTCTGCTATAGAGGCTACTGTTCCGCTACAGCGGTCACCGCAGCGACCGCTCTGCTGTGGCGGCTACCGCTCTGCTATGGCGGCTACCGCTATGCTATGGTGGCTACTGCTCTGCAAAGCGGCTACCGCTCTGCTATGAAGGCTACAGCCCCGCTATAGTGGCTACAGCTCCGCTATAGCGGCTGCAGCTCTGCTATAACGGCTACAGCTCGGCTATAACGGCTATTGTCATTTTCGAGACACCCCAGAATACGTAACACAATAAAAGAAAAGGTAACGGGATGGCCAAGCCATAACATGGCTATACAGCTCGAAAGATGCAATCTGTAAATGGCTGCAATGAAGCACTGTCAAATGAATGGATTGGATAACCAACAACTAACGCCACATATCGAGATATATATATATATATATATAACTTATAATCGAGATATGGTGGGACAAGAAAATCAAAGTTGTCTTACCGTCCAGTACGACAGACCTGGTATTGCCGCCTGGTATACCGTCATATATGCTATATTGTATATCATTGATATGAATGCTTTCATACAATTAAATTTGCAACAACGTCATCAAGGGTAAGCATAGCACAAGTTTCAATAAAAGAATTTGTTTTATGTATACATTTAAGAACTAGGGTTAGGGAATGGGCATGTTCAGTGTTTCCATGTCCGTCCCCCTCGCAGATTAGGAAAACTAAAAAAAAAATAAAAAATTCCCAGTGCTTTAACACTTAAATTCCTATTTTCAAACGTTTTTCACGCTTCTGGCCCAATTTTTGCATGCTCCATAAGGAATGAAATGAAACAGAAACGCTCTTTCCTGGGGTAATTTATTTCGCGATACCCATTACAATGTCATAATTTGGTTTCTTTCAGGCGCTGCTTCCATCCTTGCTCAGAGTGGATAAAAAAAGATCATCATCACTCACTGTACTTTAATATAGAGGTCAGTTTGGTTGGGGGTATTGTTTGCTTGGTTGAAGTTGTTTGTACTAAATTCTGCAGAAGCCCATCGTTGTATATGTGACTGATATGGGGTTTGGCCCAGAGCTAATTTCAATAAAAAAAATCATGTCTACTGTAGAAATGTTTTTGTCAGTTAAATCAGGTTCAAAAATTTTTGATTTAATTTAATATAACTTGAGTAGCTATCATTGAGGGAAGAAGATATCGGACACCAGGGGACCCAGTTCACCTTCGAAAAAGGTTTATACAAAATATAATATGTGCAGAGAATTTGTCATATCGCAAAACATAGCAATTTTATACCCCCCTCTCAAATAATTTATTAAACACTCTGACTCAAACCTTACCGTTGTGATGAATCACATTTCATTTTCTCCTCAACATTTGACCATTTTTCAGTAACTGACTCCGGTAACTCGTGATTATTATACAGCGAATATAGCGGCAGGGCGAGAATCCACTCAGGTTTGTTGGATAAAGATATTTGGTCGAATATCCTTTTTAATATTTCTCCTATTTCTGTTGGATATCTACAAAAAAGTTTGAAAAAGGAATCAGTTTGAATGTTGTCATATCATAATTAAGTCTGGGCAATTTTATTTGTTGATCCGAATACATCCAATGCACAGATTATTTTAATCAGTCCTGTCAATCAATTTACTGTATTTTCATTTTAAGAACTGATGTACACGAAACAAAATAACGTAAGGTCATGATGTATACTTTCTTTATAATATCAAATGCCAAATGACATATTTAATGCCATGGCGACAATACAAAAAAAACACTATTGATATTTATTAACATAAAATTGAAAATCTGTTAAGTTCCGAAAACTTCTCGAAGTTCCTCAAAATTTCCGTTTTGGTCGATATTGCGGATGATAAATTAACTCCACTATATCAAATTTAACTGTGTGCTATGCTGCTGAGTGTAATTTCACTGTGTGCAATTCCAACGGGGGCAATTCCATGTGTGTGTGTGTATGTGTGCGATTCTATAGTGTGCAATTGAGAATGTGTGCAATACAGATAAATAGTTGCACTTGTACTGTGTTCAATTCTATGGTCACCTAGATCCGAGTCTTCCTCAAAGTGAATTTCATCAAAAAAGAACACAAAAAGTATATTACTGGAATGATATTTTATCCCGATCAAGTTGATTGATAATACTTCCAATATCCGGTCGATCATCTAGGACCAAAGACTCGCAAACGGTGTCAAAAACATTTTTGTCAATTTTAAGGTGATCTATTGTCAACCCGAGGAACAGAATCATGTTAGAAATCCTTTCCAATGGAGTGTTCTTTTCAGTGAAAGATAATGCTTTGTGAAAAACCTGTGAAAAAAATGCTTGGTGTCAATAGGTTAGTATTTCATTTTCTCTCCTGTGAGACAGTGGCAAATCCAGAAAATAATATTGGGGGGGGGGATACACAACAATTTTTTCCAACATTCCAACAATAATGCATTTGAATTCCAAAAACGAGCGCACCAGAATGCGCACGTTTTTTCTTATTTTACTATGTTTCTTTACACTCCTGTTTTTTCCGAAAAGCTTTTTGGGGGACACTTACCCAGTCCCCCTGGATCCGCTACCGCTGTGAGGGAGCCAAGATAAACTGGTATGTTATTTTTGCATCACCCACGGCAGACACTACTCACTGTGCTTTACTATTGTGGTTCAATCCTATTTAAGATGCCTCCGATATGTTTTCCACTTAGAGTGCAGTTTTGGTACTTCATTCTGGACTAGCTCTTGGTCCCTTTAGTGGCCGCTTGTACAAAAAAGAGAAGCTAAAAAAATTATGGTGCTGGTAATCATACTGCAGAAGGATTCTAAAAATTTGGAAAAAATGGTTTTTAAAATAAAATATTCATCCAAAACTTCAAAAATCAATCTGTCTTATCAAGTCTAGGTAAGAGATAGGATGTTATTTTCCTATGTCGTATGTAGGCATATATATACCTTGACAATACCATCCTTTTCATACAAAAATGAACTTTGGGGGGGGGGGATTTTATTGCTCCCATGCTACTGCCCTACCAGGTATCAACTGTTTGTTGCACTGATGAAAAATCATTTATCTTACCCTGCCTAAATCTTCTTCTTTTAAGTAAAAAGTCGGATTTCCTCTGGTCGACCAACCGTATACGATTTGTAAATGCCATAAATATAATTTCTTATTCCAAGCCAATGCTTTAGCTCCTTGTAGAAACCTGGGCAGTTTCTCTTTGAAGATTTCACTCCATTGGAAAGGCGGGTTTTGTCGATCTCGGATTTGACGATTCACGACATCAAACATTGCAACATGGTCGCATCGATCTGAAACAATTTATCGTAGCTATAGACATGTACAATGGGTGCAGTACCAGCAACTGACTTGAAGCGTAAAACGTCCAAAAAATGACTGAACCACCATAATAAAGAGCAGTAAAATATATCCCCTTGGGTGATAATGCAACCATCTACCACTTCTTTAAATTAGCGTACCTTTCTTTAGGTCTTGCTCTCTGATTGCCAGTCTCCAATCGTAAAAGAGATCCTCATAGTTCACATCCGAGTATTTAATGTTTAAGCTGTATCTTAGTTTCTTGATATCAACTGGAATCTCAGTCGTAGCGTAGTAAAAATCGTTTCTGAAAATTTTATGTATTTTCGAAAATGGCTTCTTATTGATAAGAGCTAGGGCTGGGCAAATTCGAATCATTTGGAAATTCAAATCTGATTCGGATAGTTTTTTCGAATCGGATCGAATCGTTCATTTTATAAAGATAACAAATTTTTCTATTATTATTATAGTCTTCATTATTGTAATTAGGAAATATACAGTTACGAATTACAAATATCAGCATAAAGTGACTTAAAACCGATGTATTATCATTTTAACGTCGAAATACAACCGATTTCGGTCAAATTTGACCAAAATCGATTGTATTTTATCGTTCAAATGAACAAAATTACCTTCATTTTGCATGTCTTTGTTTTTGACCATCTTACAATTGATTCGAATGACCTGTACTTCGCGCTTAATCGGATTGCCCCGCTCTGATCAGAACACAAACATTCGCTCTATGGTTGTACTAAGACTCCAAATTTTTGGCATATTTGAAATTATTTTTACAATCAATTACAATTTAATCAAAAATAGTGTACTGGTTTCTCTTAAAATATCCAAAGTCATTTTTCAGTTAGCTAACAATTGGGGCGGAAAAGGAACGATGACCAAGTGGTCAACACGTTGCCATCACAGGTTGAATATCTCGGGTTCGAGTCCCGTCGAATCCGGCTCGTTAAAACATGCCAACCACTCAACCCAGGTGGAATAACTTGGATAGGCAAAGCCGAAAATGAAAGATGATATCTTTCCAACAACTCTAACCCTGTTTGTCTATAAGTGGCCGCTATTACAGGTCCTTGATCAGGGTGGTCCACTCCAAGAAGTGGATTTGAAAAAAAAATGAGTATCAAAACGTGAGAAATCTCTTAAAATTTTTGGCGTGATTTTGGTCTCATTATACAGTCAGTGACAGACCTTCTATGACAATTCTACGAGCCTTCGAGTGCTTTACCGTGATATATGGTAACTTTCAAGTCCAATTTGACGCCATAATTCAGGAATTTGATTTTTATAATTTATACCCATTATTACGAGGTACTACTACTGCATTACAGACGGAAAGAATTTCATTCCACGAAAACGTAAATTCAGTGTGAGCTCACAATAAATTTACTTCTTCGTGGAATGACATGTTATCAGTCTGTTTTATAATTCTAATACTATCTTATTCAAGCGTCCTTGTAGAGGTATCTACATACGGAACCGAAATTGTAAGAAAACGAGGAAAATGGCCCAACAGTTCATCAAACGTTATCTTTGATTTCTACTACTACATTGTTGTGTCACCTTAGACCAAGTAGTCGTGTTATATATCACGCGTCGGCGTGAGACATTATATTGAACAATGCCACGACAACCTTATCGGTCGGTACATTTGAAAGACTCTGAAAACCTTAGCCTAATAGTTTATTCTCTTTCTATGTCTTCCTTGCTTTGCCAACTGGTACAAACTTTACACAAAGGAATGTAAGAGAGATTGGGTAGTTAGTTCTATATGTAGACCCGACCAAGAGCACGACCAACCTTAGCCAACAATAATACGTTATATTATCTTGATGCTCTCCATAGCGCCCAAAATATGGGTTTTAGTCACTTGAGGTTTGAGCTGAGCAAAACCGGATAATCGGGAATTCGAATCTACTTCGGATACTTTTTTTGGGTCGAATCGAATGACTATTTCTATAAAAACAGCAAATTTTGAGTTATTACTATTTTAATTTGCCTCGGTTATCAAAAAAGAAATATTTATACTAACTGTTATTATTTAAAGGGGCAATGCAATCTATTTTCAGTCTACACATCGCACTTTATGGAAGAAATAAATTTGACCAAAATCTAGAGCGTTTTCGTTGCACTTTGCCGCTAAAATATAAAATTTCACTTCATTTTACAAATTTTTATTCCAGTGACCGATTCACCACTGATTCGAATCAACTTTGCTTCAAAGCGATTCAAATCACCGAATTGAATTGCTCAGCTTAGCTCAGAAATGTACAAGAAATGAAGCAAATATTTGCCTCAAACTTACTCAGAAAATTATTGGCATATATTTTTCGGTAAACATGGGTCTCTGATGGATCGCGTTGCCGAGGCGCGATCCATCTGTGGCTCGCGCTTGAGAAAATAAAAATTTTAACAGGCTGAGACCAACCAACGACCACTAAATAGCAAAGAGCTACTACAAGATGTAGTCATAGAAACTGCGCTCGGAGCGGAAAATATCTAAATGGAAAGGGACCGTCGTGGCCACGTGCCGCACTTTACACTGTTATCTGAAGAAAACTAATTTAAATATTTCCAAATTTCTAGTTAAAATCTCCTTATCTTCATGAGATGTATTCTTCGTGGTTAAATGAATTTTCAGTCTAGAGATAGGCCGATGTATCGGTATCGGCAAGTATCGGTGATTTTTGTAGTATAGGTATCGGTACTGGTATCGGAAAATTTCATCACCGATACCACCGTTACCGATACCGGATACGTCTTTACAACGGAGCATACGAATTTACTGATTATAAATGGAAAGACCTCGCATTCCACTACTCTGAAAAATAATTAAAACGGGGCATGCCTCGCATGAACGATTTTATTCACACCTTGGGCTGGTTGTGTAACCACGAACATTTGCACTCAATTTTTGTACCCATGTATGCTTGAACGCAGCAACTATTCAGTATATTTTCATTCATAAAATTTTGCACTCAAATGGATCAAGAGTTGAAGGGTGCAAACGTACGTAGGCGCACACATACGTTGGTGCAACGATAACAAGGGCATAAGCATGTGGATACAAAAAGGCCTTTAACATACTTAACAAAGTACTCGGTATCGGTATCGGAATATAAATTACGAAGGTGGTATCGGTACTTGTATCGGTATCGGCGGAAGTTTCCGTAACGGCCCATCTCCAGTTTTTACATTGCTTAACAATCTGGCATCGCTTGAAGATCTCGTGTTCGAGTTCTGGCGAGTCCGACTCCTTAATCCAAGCCCTCTACTCAACCCAGAACCCAAGATGTAATAATAACTTGGCTAAGCGAAACGAACCTGAATGTTAATATCTTCCCAACATCTCTAACCCTGTATGTTTATAGGTTGCCACTGGTTCAAAGGTTTGGTTAGACTGATCCAAAAATTATATATGTAGCTAGAGCTGGGCAAAATCGAATCATTAGGAATTCGAATCTGATTCGAAGATTTTTTTCGAATCGTATCGAATCACTAATTCTATGTAAATAACCAATGTCCCATTTTTACTATTGCAACTCGTCTTCATTGTGGAAATCTAGAAGTTTATAGTTAATAGTGTGTATTTTTAATTAATATTCCATGTCTAAGAACAACAATTTTCATATTTTAACAAAAAAATATAATCGATTTTGGTCAAATTTGACCAGAATCGATTGCATTTTATTGGTAAAAATGAATATTCTAGTTCATTCAGTACGTTCTTTGAACGATTCACAATTGATTTAAATAAATTTTTACTTCGAATCGATTCGAATCACCGAATCAAATTGCCCAGCCCTATATGTAGACCATTGGCCTTCATTCGCTGGGGGAAAACTTTTTCATATTTCCTCAAATATTATTTTGAACAAACATTATTGAAAATACTAGCAATGATTCAGCTTACACTCGATGATAAGTGACATCCGTTTTGCCGTTCAGTCGACACACAAAAGTACTGTCAGTATCCAAGTCTCCATCAGCAACGTATAAGTAGAGATGTAGTGTTTGATAGTTTGACGCTGAAAAATAAAAGATAAGGGAAGCCGAATGGAATCTGTCTGTATATCTAAGTTAGCTCTAAGTAGGGCTGGGCAAAACCGAATTATTTGGTATTCGAATTTGATTCGAATATTTTTTCTAATGTGATTGGATCACTAATTCTGTGTAAATAACAAATATCCCATTTTTACTATTATAATTTGTCCCCATTGTGAAACTGAAGAAATTTATAGTTTGTAGTGTATTTTCAAATCCCACTAAGATCAACAATTTTCATATTTTAACGATTTATTTAATTTGACCAAAATCGATTGCATTTCGTCGTTAAAAATATTCCTAGTTCACTTCTAGTTCACTAGTTCAAAAAGTTTTCTATGAACTATCCACGATTGATTCGAATTAATCGTGCTTCGAATCGATTCGAATCACCAAATTGCCCACCCCTCGCTCTAAGTAAAGCCCGAGCAACGCCTAAAAGGAGCTAACTAACGGCCACTGAGATTGCGTAGGTATTACAAGATGTAGTACTCTAAGCAGAAAAAATCAAATGTGGAATGCATTATGATATGCATTAGCTGATGCCTGCCCTGGGCGATGATAAAGCCATCTTGAATTTTGTGTTTCCTAGATGAACGCAAAGGGCTCGAAAAACAAGCGGTTCGCACTTGGGCGTGTGGTCACTGCAGCCCACATATATGATACGATGTTCCATGATCTTACCTGTTTCTTGTTTGGAATACACTAAATGAAATAAAAAAATTACAAAAAAAATTCTATAACTGGAAAAAGTTGTAAAACAATTTAAATTCTGGCGCCTATCGCCAGAAAGTGCATAAAGGAGGATGTCCTGAAAATTACTACGCGCCATCGTCGAGCAGTACTTATTTCACATATTTAGGCAATTTCAGGCTCTGATCCTGAGATCTCATTTTTAATATTTTTTTCTCGAGTTTGCGGTGTGAATTTCGGGCTGTTTTATCGCCATGACAAATAAAAATATGGTCTTGTCCAAAAAATTTTCCCCTTTGACATCGATTATGACGTCATAATTTGGCGCCTAGCATTTTTCAAACTTTCTTCCATTCAAAAGATTCTAAATATGCTTCTAAATGAAACTTACCTTTTGAGAACAAAACGCCAGCCACATTCTGTTCTTTACTTGACATCGTTGACGTCGTCTACAACTTTAAACTACATATGATATGAAATATGGAGTCTATAACTATCGTCGATAACTCCAAGACGCCATATCTATACTGTAAAATATAACACAAAGATTTATAAGAATCGGAAGGTGTATATATTTTTTTTTAGAAGGGCGGGAAAATGATTTCCCTGTGAGCGGTGGAAGGGTCATCTTCTCCAGCTCAAACCACTTCAACTTGTGCAAATAGTTGTCTAATTAAAACAACTTCTCGTATACTGTGAAGATCTCGGTTTCCCAGCTCGTCAATCCAGGCCCACCACTCAACCGATCGTGCAATAACTCCGGTAAGCCCGAGACGGGAAGATCATATTTCTTCAATAACATTAACCCTATTCAACTCTGTTCTCTACTATCAGCTGATTATGTTCCGTAATATATCCTAGGGGTCAACA
This sequence comes from Styela plicata, assembly GCA_963675895.2. NCBI lineage: Eukaryota > Metazoa > Chordata > Ascidiacea > Stolidobranchia > Styelidae > Styela > Styela plicata. Next base: position 8,740,296 of record OZ023147.1, read on the forward strand.
TGTTGGCATCACAGGTTGAATATGTCGGGTTCGAGTTCGGCTCGTCAATCCATCCCCATCAACCAACCCTGGCTGTAATAACTAATAGGCTAAACCGATCATCTCTTTCCAACAACTCCAACCCTGTCCGCTCTCAGTTTTCGAAGCTCTCTCTCAAATTTCGAAACATTGTCGAATCGAATTGACATTTCCCTCCCAACGATTAAATTGGGTACACTAACTATCCAGAATTCAAACTTCATCATTGGTGAAAGGCTGGGACTTGACGAAGCCCTTCCCAAATAAAAAAAAATGAAATGAAGTCAAATGAAAATGTTAAGCTTATCTATAAAAATGCCGTAAATGCAGCAAAACGCCAATTACCTAGTTTACTTGCCAGAAAAAATATTTCAAGCAAGATATATTTTACGACTGTTTTACGCGTACTTGTTTTGTCACGCCATAGTGACTATAACAACCGAATTTTTTGTTGTTGCTGCGTTATATTGTACGATTGGCAATGGGCCAAAGTTTCTTCTTTGTAGTATGTGTGTTGTCACGCAAAACATTATCACACGCAATGAAAGATTTTACCGAGTGCGTTCAAATTGAAAAAAAAAATTGTCAAAGCATCACATGTCAAGTATGGGCCACTGATAGATTAAGTCGATGAGACACGGTCCATCTGTGGCACATCCTTGGAAAAAATAAATCTCTGATTGGCATGATAGATAGTGTCAATGAAAGATCTTTTGCTAAGGATTGCTAAGAAAATTTTAGGAGCAAAATGCCAAAAATTGAATTAACTCAGTTTTTTTAACACAGAAATATTGTATTACTCGACAATATTCGCGCCCTCAGCGGGATTTTCGAAATCACTTTTTGAATTGCAGTTGCGTACCGTTAAACAGTTTCGTCTACAGCGCTGATCATGGCGTTGATATATGTAAACCACCCCATTCCATCGGATAAACATTCAGGGAAAAATATTATTTATATACTTTTAAATATGCAATAGCAGTCGCTACTTAAACTATAGGAATACTTTCTTCAAGGAACACCTAAAAAACACAAACAGGAGAAGATAACATGGCAACATCGCCATTTGGTATTTTCTCAAAGCTGGCTAATATTTGCTAAAAGTAAACGAAGGCACAAATACATTGCTGGTCATAAAAATATAAATCAAACATGCTTTGTTAAGCATTACCCACTGATGGATCGCTCCGCCGAGACGAGTTCCATCTGTGGCTCATACTCGACAAAATAACATTTCTGACTGGCTTGAAACGAGAACGAATATTCGATCACATATCATTTGTCGATATGTATTTTGTGACCCATGCTTGACAAAAATAACAAATAGCGCGACTGAGTCATGAAAATATTTTTTTTCCATTTTTAGCTTATTTAGGCAGCTTCTACAGTTTACAAAGTCATAAGTAGCGTTAGACAGTTTTGTTGTCGGTTGTCACACATGACCAAACACCACACACAGCACTTCTGCATGGAACGTCTGCGCTTGGGGCTCAGTTGGACATGGTGATCTACGTAATATTTGGTTACAGTGTTCTCCACCGAAAAACCGTGTAAGAAAAATTCCGAATAAAAACCTCCATCTTCGATATAGTTTGTTCCTCATATAGTCCAGGCGTATTATCGTCTTTCCTCTCGCATGGGATAAAAATTTAGTCCAATTCTCATGCTTCAAAAATTTAGTTTCCTCAGAACCGAACTTGCTAACCGTTCGTTAGTTGCTCCCAAGCATGATGTTCCAATGGATCGAGTTGCAGATAGGGGTGGGCAAAACCGAATCATTTGTAATTCGAATAATTTTTCGAATCGGATTGAATCATTAATTCTATGTAAATAGTAAATATCCCATCATTAACTATATCATGAGAATCGAAAAATTTATAGTTTATAGTTTATTTACAATTCACACTCCATGTCTAAGCGAAACAATTTTCATATTTTAACGACAAAATGTAATCGATTTTGGTCAAATTTGATTGCATATCGCCGTTTTGTTCATATGAACGATTCACGATTGATTCGAATATTCTGTACATCGAATCGATTCGGAGTGTGATTATTCGAATCAATCGACCCTAGTTGCAAAGAAGCATTCAATCAGTAGCTCGTGCTTGACTAAATTGTTTCGACAAATGTTTTCAACGGACATTTTTATATACCCTCGCCTAATAATTTTCAACGAACGTGATTGATCAATAGAAAAGGCCATGTCCAGCGCCACGATGCTTATTTTTAATCAAAATTAATCAATCCCGAATAAATAATAAATTTTTACTTATAGTAATTATAGTTACGAATTACTAATATTAGCAGAACAGACGTAAAGGCAAAGTATTTTCGATTCATACTACATATGTCTATCAGCAGAAATTTATATATTTTAACGATCAATACAATCGACTTTAAAATTCTAGGTACGGGCTTTCGAATAGCCCTAACGTATTTCCTGCGCATCGTGAAAAGGGACTAAAAGACACACAGAAGTGACGGGTAGTTTTATCATGGCCCAGTGCAGATACCATTTCCATCTGGAATGTTTTAACCTTGGAGCAGTTTCTGGTACTACATCTTGTAGTAGCTCTTTGCTGATAAGTTGGCATAAATCTCTTAAACATGGCGACTTACAAATGAATTTGCAAATAAACGGTATATTCACCTCACTTTTGGCGCACGGGTACGAGAAAGGCAACAACTTTCTCTTTTTCGGCTCAAATTAATCAAATGTGTTTGAAATAGTCGGCTGTATATGCTTCGGATCTTTGAAATTAATCGAATACTAAAGAAATCAAATGGGCTTAGAGGAGTTTTTAATGTTGTTCCCTGAGTTTTTTGCCAAAAAAGAGAACAACAAACAAAATAATTCTAAAGCACTGATGGATCCTTCTGACTATCTATGGTTTATAAAATTCTTAGTTATTCTTTGCAAAACCATTCACTCGCTAAACCCACACTTCACTTTTTTACTTCACTTCACTTCACTCTTGGACTTGCTTAGAGTGAATTTCAATAAAAAAAATCGATTGCATTATGTTGGTTAAAAATAAACATTCCGCTCAACTTAACAAGTTTTGTATTTAATCTGGAAACTTTGACCGAACATGCTTGACAAAATACAATTTCTAGCGGGGTATGAAGAATTTGTCATCAATTCGAATAGTTTGTGCTTTGTGATCGAATCGAATCAATAAATTAAACTGCCCGGCCCTAATTCCAACTTCGCTAAGAGTAATCTTGACTCGATCGGAAATTGATTGTTTTGTTGGAAAACGCGAAACTATACCTTCAAATACCTAGTTTACTTGCCAGAAAAAATATTTCAAGCAAGATATATTTTACGACTGTTTTACGCGTACTTGTTTTGTCACGCCACAGTGACTATAACAGCCGAATTTTTTTTGTTGCTGCGTTATATTGTACGATTGGTAATGGACCAAAGTTTCTTCTTCATAGTATGTGTATTGTCACGCAAAACATAATCACACGCAATGAAAGATTTTACCGAGTGCGTTCAAATTGAAAAAAAAATTGTCAAAGCATCATATGTCAAGTATGGGCCATTGATGAATTAAGTCGATGAGACACGGTCCATCTGTGGCACATCCTTGGAAAAAATAAATCTCTGATTGGCATGATAGATAGTGTCAATAAAAGATCTTTTGCTAAGGATTGCTAAGAAAATTTTAGGAGCAAAATGCCAAAAACTGAATTAACTCAATTTTTTTTACACAGAAATATTGTATTACTCGACAATATTCGAGCCCTCAGCGGGATTTTCGAAATCACTTTTTGAATTGCAATTGCGTACCGTTAAACAGTTTCGTCTACAGCGCTGATCATGGCGTTGATATATGAAAACCACCCCATTCCATCGGATAAACATTCAGGGAAAAGTATTATTTATATACTTTTAAATATGCAATAGCAGTCGCTACTTAAACTATTGGGATACTTTCCTCAAGGAACACCTAAAAAACACAAACAGGAGAAGATAACATGGCAACATCGCCATTTGGTATTTTCTCAAAGCTGGCTAATATTTGCTAAAAGTAAACGAAGGCACAAATACATTGCTGGTCATAAAAATATAAATCAAACATGCTTTGTTAAGCATTACCCACTGATGGATCGCTCCGCCGAGACGAGTTCCATCTGTGGCTCATACTCGACAAAATAACATTTCTGACTGGCTTGAAACGAGAACGAATATTCGATCACATATCATTTGTCGATATGTATTTTGTGACCCATGCTTGACAAAAATAACAAATAGCGCGACTGAGTCATGAAAATATTTTTTTTTCATTTTTAGCTTATTTAGGCAGCTTCTACAGTTTACAAAGTCATAAGCAGCGTTAGACAGTTTTGTTGTCGGTTGTCACACATGACCAAACACCACACACAGCACTTCTGCATGGAATGTCTGCGCTTGGGGCTCAGTTGGACATGGTGATCTACGTATTATTTGGTTACAGTGTTCTCCACCGAAAAACCGTGTAAGAAAAAATCCGAATAAAAACCTCCATCTTCGATTTAGTTTGTTCCTCATATAGTCCAGGCGTATTATCGTCTTTCCTCTGGCATGGGATAAAAATTTAGTCCAATTCTCATGCTTCAAAAATTTAATTTCCTCAGAACCGAACTTGCTAACCGCTCGTTAGTCGCTCCCAAGCATGATGTTCCAATGGATCGGGTTGCAGATAGGGGTGGGCAAAACCGAATCATTTGGAATTCGAATAATTTTTCCGAATCGGATTGAATCATTAATTCTATGTAAATAGTAAATATCCCATCATTAACTATATCATGAGTATCGAAAAATTTATAGTTTATAGTTTATTTACAATTCACACTCCATGTCTAAGCGGAACATTTTCATATTTTAACGACAAAATGTAATCGATTTTGGTCAAATTTGATTGCATATCGCCGTTTTGTTCATATGAACGATTCACGATTGATTCGAATAATCTGTACTTCAAATCGATTCGGAGTGTGATTATTCGAATCAATCGACCCTAGTTGCAAAGAAGCATTCAATCAGCAGCTCGTGCTTGACTAAATTGTTTCGACAAATGTTTTCAACGGACATTTTTATATACCCTCGCCTAATAATTTTCAACGAACGTGATTGATCAATAGAAAAGGCCATGTCCAGCGCCACGATGCTTATTTTTAATCAAAATTAATCAATCCCGAATAAATAATAAATTTTTACTTATAGTAATTATAGTTACGAATTACTAATATTAGCAGAACAGACGTAAAGGCAAAGTATTTTCGATTCATACTACATATGTCTATCAGTAGAAATTTGTATATTTTAACGATCAATACAATCGACTTTAAAATTCTAGGTACGGGCTTTCGAATAGCCCTAACGTATTTCCTGCGCATCGTGAAAAGGGACTAAAAGACACACAGAAGTGACGGGTAGTTTTATCATGGCCCAGTGCAGATACCATTTCCATCTGGAATGTTTTAACCTTGGAGCAGTTTCTGGTACTACATCTTGTAGTAGCTCTTTGCCTTTAAGTTGGCATAAATCTCGTCAACATGGCGACTTACAAATGAATTTGCAAATGAACGGTATATTCACCTCACTTTTGGCGCACGGGTACGAGAAAGGCAACAACATTCTCTTTTTCGGCTCAAATTAATCAAATGTGTTTGAAATAGTCGGCTGTATATGCTTCGGATCTTTGAATTTAATCGAATACTAAAGAAATCAAATGGGCTTAGAGGAGTTTTTAATGTTGTTCCCTGAGTTTTTTTGCCAAAAAAGAGAACAACAAACAAAATAATTCTAAAGCACTGATGGATCCTTCTGACTATCTATGGTTTATAAAATTCTTAGTTATTCTTTGCAAAACCATTCACTCGCTAAACCCACACTTCGCTTTTTTACTTCACTTCACTTCACTCTTGGACTTGCTTAGAGTGAATTTCAATAAAAAAAATCGATTGCATTATGTTGGTTAAAAATAAACATTCCGCTCAACTTAACAAGTTTTGTATTTAATCTGGAAACTTTGACCGAACATGCTTGACAAAATACAATTTCTAGCGGGGTATGAAGAATTTGTCATCAATTCGAATAGTTTGTGCTTTGTGATCGAATCGAATCAATAAATTAAACTGCCCGGCCCTAATTCCAACTTCGCTAAGAGTAATCTTGACTCGATCGGAAATTGATTGTTTTGTTGGAAAACGCGAAACTATACCTTCAAATACCTAGTTTACTTGCCAGAAAAAATATTTCAAGCAAGATATATTTTACGACTGTTTTACGCGTACTTGTTTTGTCACGCCACAGTGACTATAACAGCCGAATTTTTTTTGTTGCTGCGTTATATTGTACGATTGGTAATGGACCAAAGTTTCTTCTTCATAGTATGTGTATTGTCACGCAAAACATAATCACACGCAATGAAAGATTTTACCGAGTGCGTTCAAATTGAAAAAAAAATTGTCAAAGCATCATATGTCAAGTATGGGCCACTGATGAATTAAGTCGATGAGACACGGTCCATCTGTGGCACATCCTTGGAAAAAATAAATCTCTGATTGGCATGATAGATAGTGTCAATGAAAGATCCTTTGCTAAGGATTGCTAAGAAAATTTTAGGAGCAAAATGCCAAAAATTGAATTAACTCAGTTTTTTTAACACAGAAATATTGTATTACTCGACAATATTCGCGCCCTCAGCGGGATTTTCGAAATCACTTTTTGAATTGCAGTTGCGTACCGTTAAACAGTTTCGTCTACAGCGCTGATCATGGCGTTGATATATGTAAACCACCCCATTCCATCGGATAAACATTCAGGGAAAAATATTATTTATATACTTTTAAATATGCAATAGCAGTCGCTACTTAAACTATAGGAATACTTTCTTCAAGGAACACCTAAAAAACACAAACAGGAGAAGATAACATGGCAACATCGCCATTTGGTATTTTCTCAAAGCTGGCTAATATTTGCTAAAAGTAAACGAAGGCACAAATACATTGCTGGTCATAAAAATATAAATCAAACATGCTTTGTTAAGCATTACCCCCTGATGGATCGCTCCGCCGAGACGAGTTCCATCTGTGGCTCATACTCGACAAAATAACATTTCTGACTGGCTTGAAACGAGAACAAATATTCGATCACATATCATTTGTCGATATGTATTTTGTGACCCATGCTTGACAAAAATAACAAATAGCGCGACTGAGTCATGAAAATATTTTTTTTCCATTTTTAGCTTATTTAGGCAGCTTCTACAGTTTACAAAGTCATAAGCAGCGTTAGACAGTTTTGTTGTCGGTTGTCACACATGACCAAACACCACACACAGCACTTCTGCATGGAACGTCTGCGCTTGGGGCTCAGTTGGACATGGTGATCTACGTAATATTTGGTTACAGTGTTCTCCACCGAGAAACCGTGTAAGAAAAAATCCGAATAAAAACCTCCATCTTCGATTTAGTTTGTTCCTCATATAGGCAAGGCGTATTATCGTCTTTCCTCTCGCATGGGATAAAAATTTAGTCCAATTCTCATGCTTCAAAAATTTAATTTCCTCAGAACCGAACTTGCTAACCGTTCGTTAGTCGCTCCCAAGCATGATGTTCCAATGGATCGGGTTGCAGATAGGGGTGGGCAAAGCCGAATCATTTGGAATTCGAATAATTTTTCCGAATCGGATTTCCTCTCGCATGGGATAAAAATTTAGTCCAATTCTCATGCTTCAAAAATTTAATTTCCTCAGAACCGAACTTGCTAACCGTTCGTTAGTCGCTCCCAAGCATGATGTTCCAATGGATCGGGTTGCAGATAGGGGTGGGCAAAACCGAATCATTTGGAATTCGAATAATTTTTCCGAATCGGATTGAATCATTAATTCTATGTAAATAGTAAATATCCCATCATTAACTATATCATGAGTATCGAAAAATTTATAGTTTATAGTTTATTTACAATTCACACTCCATGTCTAAGCGGAACAATTTTCATATTTTAACGACAAAATGTAATCGATTTTGGTCAAATTTGATTGCATATCGCCGTTTTGTTCATATGAACGATTCACGATTGATTCGAATAATCTGTACTTCAAATCGATTCGGAGTGTGATTATTCGAATCAATCGACCCTAGTTGCAAAGAAGCATTCAATCAGTAGCTCGTGCTTGACTAAATTGTTTCGACAAATGTTTTCAACGGACATTTTTATATACCCTCGCCTAATAATTTTCAACGAACGTGATTGATCAATAGAAAAGGCCATGTCCAGCGCCACGATGCTTATTTTTAATCAAAATTAATCAATCCCGAATAAATAATAAATTTTTACTTATAGTAATTATAGTTACGAATTACTAATATTAGCAGAACAGACGTAAAGGCAAAGTATTTTCGATTCATACTACATATGTCTATCAGCAGAAATTTGTATATTTTAACGATCAATACAATCGACTTTAAAATTCTAGGTACGGGCTTTCGAATAGCCCTAACGTATTTCCTGCGCATCGTGAAAAGGGACTAAAAGACACACAGAAGTGACGGGTAGTTTTATCATGGCCCAGTGCAGATACCATTTCCGTGTGGAATGTTTTCACCTTGGAGCAGTTTCTGGTACTACATCTTGTAGTAGCTCTTTGCTTATAAGTTGGCATAAATCTCGTCAACATGGCGACTCACAAATGAATTTGCAAATGAACGGTATATTCACTTCACTTTTGGCGCACGGGTACGAGAAAAAGAGCATCTTTCTCTTTTTCGGCTTAAATTAATCAAATGTGTTTGAAATAGTCGGCTGTATATGCTTCGGATCTTTGAATTCAATCGAATACTAAAGAAATCAAATGGGCTTAGAGGAGTTTTTAATGTTGTTCCCTGAGTTTTTTGCCAAAAAAGAGAACAACAAACAAAATAATTCTAAAGCACTGATGGATCCTTCTGACTATCTATGGTTTATAAAATTCTTAGTTATTCTTTGCAAAACCATTCACTCGCTAAACCCACACTTCACTTTTCCTTCACTTCACTTCACTCTACTCTTGGACTTGCTTAGAGTGAATTTCCATAATAAAAATCGATTGCATTATGTTGGTTAAAAATGAACATTCCGCTCAACTTAACAAGTTTTGTATTTACTCTGGAACATGCTTGACAAAATACAATTTCTAGCGAGGTATGAAGAATTTGTCATCAATTCGAATAGTTTGTGCTTTGTGATCGAATCGAATCAATAAATTAAACTGCCCGGCCCTAATTCCAACTTCGCTAAGAGTAATCTTGACTCGATCGGAAATTGATTGTTTTGTTGTAAAACGCGAAACTATATCTTCACACCGATCGATACGTTTCAAATTTTACAAGAATGGTAACGCTCGATGTGTTAGGGCAGAATATTGGTTACCGTTACGCTTCAGTTGAAGACAAATGACGAATTTTTGAGAATACCTTAGTGTGTGTTTGTATATACTTGGTAGCTTTCAATGGACGACAATGTCGCTGTATTCATTAAACTATGACATGGAATGAAAACCGGTTTTGGACGGATTTAACCAGTCCTTTCAAGCAAGCCACAAACATTAATTTTCCAAGCATAATCCACATATATTATAAGTCGAAGCAATGCGTTTTATTAGTTTATCAGACTTTATTTAAGTTTTATGCACATGGGTGGGCGTGTTAACATTCAAATCAGCAATGTGTGTGCCATTTCTAACAAATCCCGCTTTTTATTACAATTTTAGTATTGGGATATAGTAGGATTTCATTTTTATCCTGCGGGAGAGGGAAGCCGAGAATACGACTTAACCGTTGGACTAACCACGACCTCTCGTGCAGACATCTGTTCCTAACCGAGGGTGAAGGTTTGTAGCCTCACCCTTAATATTTAATAATTTTCCCTTTACATTGACATGGTTGTTGAAGGAAGCCGTAAGCAGCACTTTCGTGAACCACCTGGCACCGGCGAAGCGTCCAGCAGACCTCTCGCCTTTGGTCAAACTCCCCACGGAATTCTATCATACGTTAGGACGATCAGAAATAAGTTGCTTAAAGTGTATCCCAAACGTTTCACCGATTGAGCTAGCGGGGCATCCTATTGTGGAAAAGACATGCGCTTTCCCCAATCATAAATTTTATTTTGCCAAGCATGAACCACCGATGGACTGCGCTTTGGCAGCGCGATCCATCAGTGTCTCAAACTTGACAAAGGTATTTCTGATTGAGTATAAATCTTTCCCTTTATAACATCAGGATTCCATACACAGGTCTTGGTCAAATGAGGAATATTAAATACTGGCTTGATTTCGGATTCATTTGGATTTAATAACTACATTGACTGTGACAAAAATGGGGTAAATCGCCAGTTGTCGTAATGATTTTAATCGGTAATATTAATATAAAACTATATAAAACAGAACCTTTCAGCTAAAACTGGGATGTCAATGGACCGCGTCGCAGATGTTTGATCAATCTACAGAAAAAATCCAATTCCCGCAAATGAATGGCAAATTTATGGCACGTTTATTACAGTGTACTCACTCGGATTATAAAGAACAAAACAGAAAAATGGAAATAAAAGACGTTTTCATTCACGTCTTACCTTCGTATCGGTTCCGCAGGTTGATGTTTACAAACATACCTTCTTTGAAGAGCATTCAATAACAAAATACCAAGTTTTTGCATTGTATGCTAAGATTTGTTATTGTTTTACATGAACTGTGGTAAAGTCCAGTGACTTTACAGTTTATTTACGGTATTTATATATTTTCTTAAATCTCATTAACATGTCGCCATGCAAATGAATTTGCAAATGAACGGTAAATTCACTGCACTTTTGGCGCACGGGTACGAGAAAGGGAGCATCTTTCTCTTTTTCTGCTTAAATTAATCAAATGAGTTTGAAATAGTCGGCTGTATATGCTTCGGATCTTTGATTTTAATCGAATACTAAAGAAATCAAATGGGCTTAGAGGATTTTTTAATGTTGTTGCCTGAGTTTTTTGCCAAAAAAGAGAACAACAAACAAAATAATTCTAAAGCACTGATGGATCCTTCTGACTATCTATGGTTTATAAAATTCTTAGTTATTCTTTGCAAAACCATTCACTCGCTAAACCCACACTTCACTTTTTTACTTCACTTCACTTCACTCTACTCTTGGACTTGCTTAGAGTGAATTTCCATGATAAAAATCGATTGCATTATGTTGGTTAAAAATGAACATTCCGCTCAACTTAACAAGTTTTGTATTTACTCTGGAACATGCTTGACAAAATACAATTTCTAGCGAGGTATGAAGAATTTGTCATCAATTCGAATAGTTTGTGCTTTGTGATCGAATCGAATCAATAAATTAAACTGCCCGGCCCTAATTCCAACTTCGCTAAGAGTAATCTTGACTCGATCGGAAATTGATTGTTTTGTTGGAAAACGCGAAACTATACCTTCACACCGATCGATACGTTTCAAATTTTACAAGAATGGTGACGCTCGATGTTTTAGGGCAGAATATTGGTTACCGCTACGCTTCAGTTGAAGACAAATGACGAATTTTTGAGAATACCTTAGTGTGTGTTTGTATATACTTGGTAGCTTTCAATGGACGACAATGTCGCTGTATTCATTGAACTATGACATGGAATGAAAACCGGTTTTGGACGGATTTAACCAGTCCTTTCAAGCAAGCCACAAACATTAATTTTCCAAGCATAATCCACATATATTATAAGTCGAAGCAATGCGTTTTATTAGTTTATCAGACTTTATTTAAGTTTTATGCACATGGGTGGGCGTGTTTACATTCAAATCAGCAATGAGTATGCCATTTCTAACAAACGTTTTGAAGTCATTGTTAACATTGTAGGTCAAAAAATTCTTAGCGATTTTGTTATAGAAAAGTATAAGGGTTCTAGAGACCTAAGCACAGCAAAAAAAGTTATTGACCGAAACAGTTTGCTAGATTCAGTTTTCATACCAACTCCGATGTAAACATGCTATGCCTAATCAGGTGATGCCATCATGGCATAATCAAGTCAAAAAAGAAATTTTTAGTTGAATTTTAAGAAATAATTCATTAGTAATATCAATATCTATCTAAAGATGCTCAGAGTCTGGCTTCACACTTCTGGCTTCTGACCAAAGTCAAACTTCTTTGGACAAGCATATAAAAAAATGTGATAAAAAGAAGTTTACATGCAAGACTCAAATGCTTTAAAGTAAACAATTGATTCACTATCAAATTGCAATTGTTCCACATATTGCATTTGTATAGACTGGGAATATTTTTTCGTTCTGTCACCAGGCTTTCTCTTTGTTAGTGAACCAATGAGATTTCATTCAAATATTGTAGGGAGTATAACTTTTAAATGATCAGGACTTGGCCTACTATCAATAAATACCATCTTTAATTTTTATTCCATATCAATCATATTCCCTACAAGTTTCATTGACGGCACTTTTGCATGACTTTAACATTAATTTTTTTAAGGTACTGGTGTGCCTTTGTAAATTTCAGTATATCCTGTATTAAGACGGCAGCCTGGGGTGAAAAGAAGCAGGGTCGGAAAGTCTTTAAAGTTTAACTGTGAAGTTGATCAAAAAAATTTCTAATGGATTGAATGTCTTATGTGTGTCTGATTATATAAACGTATATGCATAAGTGAAACTCATGATGTTTTGACAGTTGGCTGGTGAAAGGCCGTAAAGACATTAATCTCTCTTGACCCAGGTTGACTTAACTTATATTAGTATGAAGTAAAACACCAGTAACAAAGTCTTTCATGATAAACCTTATTTTAGATGGACTAAACATTTTCTATTAATATTCACTCAGAGCAAAGCTGGAAGCAGCGACAAAAGGAACCAACAAACGGCCAGTTGATTGCAATAACGTACTACAAGATGCGGTGCCGGCCACAACACTCTTAGTGGAAAACATTCCAAACAAAGCTGAATCGTCAGAGTAAGGTGGAATGAGTGATATCTGCCATGGGCGATGGTAAAACCTAACCAAAATTGGACACAACCTCTAATTGATAACCTTACCAAAAGTGGAAAAAACTTCTCATGGATAATACTACCTGAAGTGGACAAAACTTCTTATATATGACCTTGTTAAACGCGGACAAAACTTCTCAAAGACAACCTTACAAAAGTGGAAAAAACTTCTTATAGATAACCTTACCGAAAGTGAACATATCCTCGTATGAATAACCTTACCAAAAGTAGACAAATCCTTTTTGAAATACCCTTACCGAAATTGGACAAATCCTCTCATAGATAATTTTAACAAACTTGGACAAAGCTTCTCATAAAAAACTAAATTAAAAAAAACTTTTCTAAAAGGGGAAAAAATTCTTATAAATAAGCTTACCAAAAGTGACCTAAACCTCTTATAGATTACCTTACTCTAAATTGGACAATCGTCTTATAGATAACCTAATCACTAGTGGACGGATCCTTTTACAGACACCCATACAAAAAGAGGACAAATTTTCTTATAGATTTCCTTACTCAAAATTCAACAAATCCTCTTGTAGACAACCTTACCAAAAGTGGACAAATCCTTTTTGAGATACCCTTACCAAAAGTGGACAAAACGTCTTATGGATAACCTTTCAAAAAGGTGACAAATCTTCTTATCGATAACCTCACCAAAAAGGGGACAAAACCTCTTATTGAGAACCTTTCCAAAAGTGGACAAAACTCTTTTCAGATAGCCTTACCAAAAGTGGACAAAACCTCTCATAGAGAACCTTACCAAAAGTGGACAAAACTTTTTAAAGATAACTTCACCTAGAGTGGACGAAGTTTCTTATAGATAACCTTACCTAAAGTGGACAAAACTTCTTTATAGATAACCGTACCAAAAGTAAACAAATCCTTTTTGAGATTCCCTTACCAAAATTGGACAAATCCTCTTATAGATAATCTTAAAAAAGTGGACAGAACTTCTCATAGAAAATTTTACTAAAAAGGGGAAAAAAAGCATATAAATAACCTTACCAAAAGTGAACTAAACTTCTTATAGATTACCTTACTCAAAATTGAACAATCGTCTTATAGATAACCTCACCATTAGTGAAAAAAATTCTTTTAGAGATACCCTTAACAAAAGTGGACAAAAATAATTATAGATAACCTTACCGAAAGTGGACAACACGTCTTATGGATAATCTTACAAAAAGTGGACAAAACCTTTTATAGATAACCTTACCAAAAGTGGACAAAATCAATTATAGATTTGTGGACAAAACTTTTTACAAATAACTCAACCAAAAAAGGGACAAAACCTCTGTTTGATAACCTTCCCAAAAGTGGACAAATCTTTTTTGAGATACCCTTACGAAAAGTGAACAAAACTTTTATAGATAGCCCCACCAAAAGTGTATAAGACTTCCTATTGATAACGTTACCTAAAGTGAACAAAATTCCTTATAGAAAACCATACCAAATTTGGACAAAACTTCTTTATAGATAACCTTACTGAAAGAGGACAACACATCTTATGGATAACCTTACAAAAAGTAGACAAATCCTTTTAGAGATACCCTTACCAAAGGGGACAAAAATTCTCATAGATACCCTTACTAAAAGTGGACAAATTCTTTTACAGATACCCTTACCGAAAGAGGACAAAGTTTCTTATAGATTTCCTGACTCAAAATTTGACAAATCCTCTTATAGATAACCTTACCAAAAGTGGACAAAACTTTTTATAGATAGCCTAACCAAAAGTGGACAAAACTTACTATAGGTGACGTTACCAAAAGTGGACAACTACCCTTACCAAAAGTGGACAAAATTTCCTATAGAATTCCTGACTCAAAATTGGACAAATCCTCTTATAGATAATCGTAGCAAAAGTGGTCAAAACTTTTTTATAGATAACCCCACGAATAGTGGACAAAACGTCTTGTGAATAATCTTACCAAAAATGGACAAATCTTCTTATAGATAACCTTACCAAAAAAAGGACAAAACCTCTTATTGATAATCTTTCCAAAAGTGGACAAAACTTTTTCAGATAATCTTACCGAAAGTGAACAAAACATTTTACAGATAATCTTACCAAAAGTGGACTAAACGTCTTATGGATAACCTTGCAAAAAGGTGACAAATCTTCTTATCGACAACCTTAACAAAAAGGGGACAAAACCTCTTAATGATAACCTTACCAAAAGTGGACTAAACTTCTTATAGATTACCTTACGCAAAGTTTGACAATCGTCTTATAGATTACCTAACCAAAAGTGGACAAATCCATTTAGAGATAGCCTTACCATTTGTGGACAGATCCTTTTACAGACACCCTTACCAAAAGTGGACAAATTTTCTAATAGATTTCCTTACTCAAAATTCGACAAATCCTCTTGTAGACAACATTACCAAATGTGGACAAACTCTTTTTGAGATACCCTTACCAAAAGTGGACAAAATTTTTTATGGATAACCTTACCAAAAGTGGACGAAACTTCTTTTAAATAACCTTACCAAAAGTGGACAAAACGTCTTATGGATAACCTTAAAAAATGGTGACAAATCTTCTTATAGATAACCTTACCAAAAAGGAGACAAAACCTCTTATTGATAACCTTTCCAAAAGTGGACAAATACGTTTTAAAGATAACCTCACCAAAAGTAAGCAAATCCTTTTAGAGATACCCTCACTAAAAGTGGACAAAAATTCTCATAGATACCCTTACTAAAAGTGGACAAATTCTTTTACACATACCCTTACCAAAGTGGACAGAATTTCTTATAGATTTCCCGACTCAAAATTGGACAAATACTCTTATAGATAACCTTACCAAAAGTGGACAAAACTTTTTAAAGACAACTTCACCTAGAGTGGACGAAGTTTCTTATAGATAACCTTACCTAAAGTGGACAAAACTTCTTTATAGATAACCGTACCAAAAGTAAACAAATCCTTTTTGAGATTCCCTTACCAAAATTGGACAAATCCTCTTATAGAAAATCTTACAAAAGTGGACAGAACTTCTCATAGAAAATTTTACTAAAAAGGGAAAAAAAGCATATAAATAACCTTACCAAAAGTGAACTAAACTTCTTATAGATTACCTTACTCAAAATTGAACAATCGTCTTATAGATAACCTTACCATTAGTGAACAAATCCTTTTAGAGATACCCTTAACAAAAGTGGACAAAAATAATTATAGATAACCTTACCGAAAGTGGACAACACGTCTTATGGATAATATTACAAAAAGTGGACAAAACCTTTTATAGATAACCTTACCAAAAGTGGACAAAATCAATTATAGATTTGTGGACAAAACTTTTTCCAGAAAACTCAACCAAAAAAGGGACAAAACCTCTGTTTGATAACCTTCCCAAAAGTGGACAAATCCTTTTTGAGATACCCTTACGAAAAGTGAACAAAACTTTTTATAGATAGCCCCACCAAAAGTGTATAAGACTTCCTATTGATAACGTTACCTAAAGTGAACAAAATTCCTTATAGAAAACCATACCAAATTTGGACAAAACTTCTTTATAGATTACCTTACTGAAAGAGGACAACACATCTTATGGATAACCTTACAAAAAGTAGACAAATCCTTTTAGAGATACCCTTACCAAAGGGGACAAAAATTCTCATAGATACCCTTACTAAAAGTGGACAAATTCTTTTACAGATACCCTTACCGAAAGAGGACAAAGTTTCTTATAGATTTCCTGACTCAAAATTTGACAAATCCTCTTATAGATAACCTTACCAAAAGTGGACAAAACTTTTTATAGATAGCCTAACCAAAAGTGGACAAAACTTACTATAGGTGACGTTACCAAAAGTGGACAACTACCCTTACCAAAAGTGGACAAAATTTCCTATAGAATTCCTGACTCAAAATTGGACAAATCCTCTTATAGATAATCGTACCAAAAGTGGTCAAAACTTTTTTATAGATAACCCCACGAATAGTGGACAAAACGTCTTGTGAATAATCTTACCAAAAATGGACAAATCTTCTTATAGATAACCTTACCAAAAAAAGGACAAAACCTCTTATTGATAATCTTTCCAAAAGTGGACAAAACTTTTTCAGATAATCTTACCGAAAGTGAACAAAACATTTTACAGATAATCTTACCAAAAGTGGACAAAACTTCTTATGGATAACCTTGCAAAAAGGTGACAAATCTTCTTATCGACAACCTTAACAAAAAGGGGACAAAACCTCTTATTGATAACCTTACCAAAAGTGGACTAAACTTCTTATAGATTACCTTACGCAAAGTTTGACAATCGTCTTATAGATTACCTAACCAAAAGTGGACAAATCCATTTAGAGATAGCCTTACCATTTGTGGACAGATCCTTTTACAGATACCCTTACCAAAAGTGGACAAATTTTCTAATAGATTTCCTTACTCAAAATTCGACAAATCCTCTTGTAGACAACATTACCAAATGTGGACAAACTCTTTTTGAGATACCCTTACCAAAAGCGGACAAAATTTTTTATGGATAACCTTACCAAAAGTGGACGAAACTTCTTTTAAATAACCTTACCAAAAGTGGACAAAACGTCTTATGGATAACCTTAAAAAATGGTGACAAATCTTCTTATAGATAACCTTACCAAAAAGGACACAAAACCTCTTATTGATAACCTTTCCAAAAGTGGACAAATACGTTTTAAAGATAACCTCACCTAAAGTAAGCAAATCCTTTTAGAGATACCCTCACTAAAAGTGGACAAAAATTCTCATAGATACCCTTACTAAAAGTGGACAAATTCTTTTACAGATACCCTTACCAAAGTGGACAGAATTTCTTATAGATTTCCCGACTCAAAATTGGACAAATACTCTTATAGATAACCTTACCAAAAGTGGACAAAACTTTTTAAAGACAACTTCACCTAAAGTGGACGAAGTTTCTTATAGATAACCTTACCTTAAGTGGACAAAACTTCTTTATAGATAACCGTACCAAAAGTAAACAAATCCTTTTTGAGATTCCCTTACCAAAATTGGACAAATCCTCTTATAGATAATCTTAAAAAAGTGGACAGAACTTCTCATAGAAAATTTTACTAAAAAGGGAAAAAAAAGCATATAAATAACCTTACCAAAAGTGAACTAAACTTCTTATAGATTACCTTACTCAAAATTGAACAATCGTCTTATAGATAACCTTACCATTAGTGAAAAAAATCCTTTTAGAGATACCCTTAACAAAAGTGGACAAAAATAATTATAGATAACCTTACCGAAAGTGGACAACACGTCTTATGGATAATCTTACAAAAAGTGGACAAAACCTTTTATAGATAACCTTACCAAAAGTGGACAAAATCAATTATAGATTTGTGGACAAAACTTTTTACAGAAAACTCAACCAAAAAAGGGACAAAACCTCTGTTTGATAACCTTCCCAAAAGTGGACAAATCCTTTTTGAGATACCCTTACGAAAAGTGAACAAAACTTTTTATAGATAGCCCCACCAAAAGTTGATAAGACTTCCTATTGATAACGTTACCTAAAGTGAACAAAATTCCTTATAGAAAACCATACCAAATTTGGACAAAACTTCTTTATAGATAACCTTACTGAAAGAGGACAACACATCTTATGGATAACCTTACAAAAACTGGACAAAACCTTTTATAGAAAACTTTACCAAAAGTCGACAAAACTTCTTTTAAATAACCTTAACAAAAGTGGTTAAAACTTTTTTATAGATAACCCCACCGATAGTGGACAAAACGTCTTGTGAATAATCTTACCAAAAATGGACAAATCTTCTTATCGACAACCTTACCAAAAAGGGGACAAAACCTCTTATTGATAATCTTTCCAAAAGTGGAAAAAACTTTTTCAGATAATCTTACCGAAAGTGAACAAAACATTTTACAGATAATCTTACCAAAAGTGGACAAAACTTCTTATGGATAACCTTGCAAAAAGGTGACAAATCTTCTTATCGACAACCTTAACAAAAAGGGGACAAAACCTCTTATTGATAACCTTACCAAAAGTGGACTAAACTTCTTATAGATTACCTTACGCAAAGTTTGACAATCGTCTTATAGATTACCTAACCAAAAGTGGACAAATCCATTTAGAGATAGCCTTACCATTAGTGGACAGATCCTTTTACAGACACCCTTACCAAAAGTGGACAAATTTTCTTATAGATTTCCTTACTCAAAATTCGAAAAATCCTCTTGTAGACAACATTACCAAATGTGGACAAACTCTTTTTGAGATACCCTTACCAAAAGCGGACAAAATTTTTTATGGATAACCTTACCAAAAGTGGACGAAACTTCTTTTAAATAACCTTACCAAAAGTGGACAAAACGTCTTATGGATAACCTTAAAAAATGGTGACAAATCTTCTTATAGATAACCTTACCAAAAAGGAGACAAAACCTCTTATTGATAACCTTTCCAAAAGTGGACAAATACGTTTTAAAGATAACCTCACCAAAAGTAAGCAAATCCTTTTAGAGATACCCTCACTAAAAGTGGACAAAAATTCTCATAGATACCCTTACTAAAAGTGGACAAATTCTTTTACAGATACCCTTACCAAAGTGGACAGAATTTCTTATAGATTTCCCGACTCAAAATTGAACAAATGCTCCTATAGATAACCTTACTCACTGTGGACAGATACCCTTACCAAAAGTAGACAATTTTCTTATAGAATTACTGACTCAAAATAGGATAAATCCTCTTATAGATAATCCTAGCAAAAGTGGACAACACTTTTTTTTATGGATAACCCCACAGAAAGTGGACAACACGTCTTATGAATAATCTTACAAAAAATGGACAAAACGTCTCATAGATAATCTTACCAAAAATGGACAAATCTTTTTATAGATTACCTCACCAAAGGAACAAAATCTGTTATTGATAATCTTTCCAAAATGGGGCAAAAATTTTTTCAGATAACCTTACCAAAAGTGGACAAAACTGTTTTAGATAGCCGAAGCGAAAGTGGACAAAACTTCTTATAGATAACCTTAACTAAAATGGATAAATCTTCTTATAGATAACCTTACTAAAAGTGAACAAGACTCCATATAGATAACCTTACTAGAAGTGGACAATACTTCTTATAGATACCCTTACCAAAAGTGGACAAAACTGATTTAGATAACCTAAGCGAAAGTGGGCAAATCGTCTTATATATAACGTTACCCAAAGTGGACAGAATCTCTTCTAGAAAACCTTACCAAAAGTGGACAAAACTTCTTTATAGATAAACTTACCAAAAGTGGACGAAATATCTTATGGATAACCTTACAAATATGGGCAAAAGTCGTCGTGGATAACCTTACAAAAAATGGACAAAACTTCTCATGAATAACCTTAACTAAAATGAATAAATCTTCTTATAGATAACCTTACCAAAAAGGGGACAAAACCTCTTATTGATAACCTTTCTAAAAGTGGACAAAACTTTTTACAGATAGCCTCACTAAAAGTGGACAAAACTTCTTACAGATAACCTTACTAAAAGTGGACAAAACTTCTAACCTTACTAAAAGTGGACAAAACTTCTTATAGATAACCTTACTAAAAGTGGACAAAACTTTTTATGGATAACCCTACCAAGAGTGGACAAAACTTCTTTTAGATAACCTTACCAAAAGTGGACAAAACGTCTTATGGATCGCCTTACAAACTGGTGACAAATCTTCTTATCGATAACCTTACCAAAAAGGAGACAAAACGTCTCATAGATAACCTTATCAAAAGTGGACAAAATTTCTAATAGACAACCTTACTAAAAGTGAACAAGACTTCTTATAGAAAACCTTACTAAAAGTGGACAAAACTTCTTATAGATAACCTTACCTAAAATGGATAAATCTTCTTATAGATAACCTTACTAAAAGTGGACAAAACTTCTTATAGATAACCTTACAAAAAGTGGACAAGACTTCTTATAGATAACCTTACTAAAAGTAGACAAAACTTCTTATAGACAACCTTACTAAAAGTGGACAAAACTTCTTATAGATAATCCTACTAAAAGTGGACAAAACTTCTTATAGATAACCTTACTAAAAGTGGATTAATCCTTTTACAGATACCCTTACCAAAAGTGGACAAAACTTCTTATAGATAACCTTACTACAAGTGGACAAAACTTCTTATAGATAACCTTACTAAAAGTGGACAAAACTTCTAATAGATAACCTTACTAAAAGTGAACAAGACTTCTTATAGATAACCTTACTAAAAGTGAACAAGACTTCTTATAGATAACCTTACTTAAAGTGGAAAAAACTTCTTATAGATACCCTTACCAAAAGTGGATAGAATCCCTTTTAGATTTCCTTACTCGCAATTGGTCAAATCCTCCTATAGATAACCTTACCAAAAATGTACAAATCTTCTTAAAGAAAACCTTACTCAAAGGGAAAAAAGTTCATATAGATAAAATTATTATTATTAAAAAAGTAGACAAAACTTTTTATGGATAACCTTACCAAAAATGGTCAAATTTTCTTATAGATAACCTTACTAAAAGTTTACAAAACTTTTTATAGATGACTTAACCAAGAAAAGGACAAACCATCTTATTGATAACCATTCCAAAAGTGAACAAATCCTTTTTGAGATACCCTTACCAAAAGTGGACAAAACTTTTCATAGATAGCCTTACCAAAAGTGGATATGACTTCCTATATATAACGTTACCTAAAGTGAACAAAATTCCTTATACAAAACCTTACCAAAATTGGACAAAACTTCTTATACAAAACCTTACCAAAATTGGACAAAACTTCTTTTTAGATAACCTTACCGAAAGTGGACAACACGTCTTATGGATAACCTTACAAAAAGTGGACAAAACTTTTTATGGATAACCTTACCAAAAATGAACGAAACTTCTTTTAGATACTCTTACCAAAAGTGGACAAATTTTTTTGTAAATTACCTTACCTAAAGTAGACAAAACTTCTTATAGATAACTTTACAAAAAGTGAACATAACCTTTTATAGTTAATCTTAACAAAAGTGGACAAAACTTCTTTCAGATACCCTCACCAAAAGTGGACAAAAATTTTTGTAGATTACCTTACCTAAAGTAGACAAAACTCCTTATAGATAACTTTACAAAAAGTGGAAAAAACCTTTTATAGATAATCTTAACAAAAGTGGACGAAACTTCTTTCAGATACCCTTACCAAAAGTGGACAAAAATTTTTGTAGATAACTTTACCTAAAGTAGACAAAATTTCATATAGATAACCTTACAAAAAGTGGACAAAACCTTTTATAGATAACCTTACCAAAAAAGGACGAAACTTCTTAATGGATAACCTTACCAAAAGCGGAAAAAAACTTCTTATAGATAACCTTATCGAAAGTGGACATATCCTCTTGTGAATAACCTTCCCAAAATTGGACAAATCCCCTTATAGATAACCATAACAAAAGTGGACAAAACGTCCTATAGAAAATTTTTCTGAAAGTGGAACAAAAATTCCATATAGATAACCCCACCAAAGGGGGACAAAACGTCTCATAGATAACCTTACCAAAAGTAGACTAAAAATCTTTTAGATAACCTTACCAAAAGTGGACAAAACTTTTTGTGGATAAACTTACCAAAAGTGGACGAAACTTCTTTTAGATAACCTTACCAAAAGTGGACAAAACTTTTTATGGATAACCCTACCAAGAGTGGACAAAACTTCTTTTAGATAACCTTACCAAAAGTGGACAAAACGTCTTATGGATCGCCTTACAAACTGGTGACAAATCTTCTTATCGATAACCTTACCAAAAAGGAGACAAAACGTCTCATAGATAACCTTCCCAAAATTGGACAAATCCCCTTATAGATAACCATAACAAAAGTGGACAAAACGTCCTATAGAAAATTTTTCTGAAAGTGGAACAAAAATTCCATATAGATAACCCCACCAAAGGGGGACAAAACGTCTCATAGATAACCTTACCAAAAGTAGACTAAATTTCTTATAGATTACCTTACGAAAAATTGGACAATCGTTTTATAGATTACCTAAGCAAAAGTGGTCAAATTCATATACAGACACCCTTACCAGAAGTGGACAAATTTTCTTATAGATTTCCTTACTCAAAATTTGACAACTCCTCTTGTAGACAACTTTACCAAGAGTGGACAAAACTTTTTAAGGATAACCTTACCAAAAGTGGACGAAACTTCTTTTAGAAAACCTTACCAAAAGTGGACAAAACTTTTTATGGATAACCCTATCAAGAGTGGACAGAACTTCTTCTAAATAACCTTACCAAAAGTGGACAAAACTTTTTATGGATAACCCTACCAAAAGTGGACGAAACTTCTCTTAGATAACCTTACCAAAAGTGGACAAAACTTTTTGTGGATAAACTTACCAAAAGTGGACGAAACTTCTTTTAGATAACCTTACCAAAAGTGGACAAAACTTTTTATGGATAACCCTACCAAGAGTGGACAAAACTTCTTTTAGATAACCTTACCAAAAGTGGACAAAACGTCTTATGGATCGCCTTACAAACTGGTGACAAATCTTCTTATCGATAACCTTACCAAAAAGGAGACAAAACGTCTCATAGATAACCTTATCAAAAGTGGACTAAACTTCTTATAGATTACCTTGCGCAGAATTCCACAATCGTTTCATAGATTACCTAACCAAAAGTGGACAAAACTTTTTATAGATAGCCTAACCAAAAGTGAACAAAACTTCCTATAGACAACTTTACTAAAAGTTTTCAGATACCCTTACCAAAAGTGGAAAAAATTTCTTATAGGATTCCTGACTCAAAATCGAACAAATCTTCTTATAGATAATCTTACCAAAAGTGGTCAAAACTTTTTTAGAAATAACCCCACCAAAAGTGTACAAAACGCCTTATGAATAATCTTACAAAAATTGGACAAAACGTCTCATAAATAACCTCTCCAAAATGGACAAATCTTCTTATAGATAATCTTATCAAAAAGGGGACAAAACCTCTTATTGATAATATTTCCAATAATGGACAAATTCTTTTACAGATACCCTTACCGAATGTGCACAAAATTTCTTATAGAATTCCTGACTCAAAATTGGACAAATCCTCTTATAGATAATCGTACCAAAAGTGGTCTAAACTTTTTTATAGATAGCCCCACCGATAGTGGACAAACCGCCTTATGAATAATCTTACCAAAAATGGACAAATCTTCTTATAGATAACCTTACCTAAAGTTGTCAAATCCTTTTATAGATAACCTTACCAAAAAGGAGACAAATCCTCTTATAGATAACTTTACCAAAAGTGGACAAAACTTTTTATGGTTAACCTCACCTAAAGTTGTCAAATCCTTTTATCGACAACCTTAACAAAAAGGGGACAAAACCTCTTATTGATAACCTTACCAAAAGTGGACTAAACTTCTTATAGATTACCTTACGCAAAGTTTGACAATCGTCTTATAGATTACCTAACCAAAAGTGGACAAATCCATTTAGAGATAGCCTTACCATTAGTGGACAGATCCTTTTACAGACACCCTTACCAAAAGTGGACAAATTTTCTTATAGATTTCCTTACTCAAAATTCGACAAATCCTCTTGTAGACAACATTACCAAATGTGGACAAACTCTTTTTGAGATACCCTTACCAAAAGCGGACAAAATTTTTTTTATGGATAACCTTACCAAAAGTGGACGAAACTTCTTTTAAATAACCTTACCAAAAGTGGACAAAACGTCTTATGGATAACCTTAAAAAATGGTGACAAATCTTCTTATAGATAACCTTACCAAAAAGGAGACAAAACCTCTTATTGATAACCTTTCCAAAAGTGGACAAATACGTTTTAAAGATAACCTCACCAAAAGTAAGCAAATCCTTTTAGAGATACCCTCACTAAAAGTGGACAAAAATTCTCATAGATACCCTTACTAAAAGTGGACAAATTCTTTTACAGATACCCTTACCAAAGTGGACAGAATTTCTTATAGATTTCCCGACTCAAAATTGAACAAATGCTCCTATAGATAACCTTACTCACTGTGGACAGATACCCTTACCAAAAGTAGACAATTTTCTTATAGAATTACTGACTCAAAATAGGATAAATCCTCTTATAGATAATCCTAGCAAAAGTGGACAACACTTTTTTATGGATAACCCCACAGAAAGTGGACAACACGTCTTATGAATAATCTTACAAAAAATGGACAAAACGTCTCATAGATAATCTTACCAAAAATGGACAAATCTTTTTATAGATTACCTCACCAAAGGAACAAAATCTGTTATTGATAATCTTTCCAAAATGGGGCAAAAATTTTTTCAGATAACCTTACCAAAAGTGGACAAAACTGTTTTAGATAGCCGAAGCGAAAGTGGACAAAACTTCTTATAGATAACCTTAACTAAAATGGATAAATCTTCTTATAGATAACCTTACTAAAAGTGAACAAGACTCCTTATAGATAACCTTACTAGAAGTGGACAATACTTCTTATAGATACCCTTACCAAAAGTGGACAAAACTGTTTTAGATAACCTAAGCGAAAGTGGGCAAATCCTCTTATATATAACGTTACCCAAAGTGGACAGAATCCCTTCTAGAAAACCTTACCAAAAGTGGACAAAACTTCTTTATAGATAAACTTACCAAAAGTGGACGAAATATCTTATGGATAACCTTACAAATATGGGCAAAAGTCGTCGTGGATAACCTTACAAAAAATGGACAAAACTTCTCATGAATAACCTTAACTAAAATGAATAAATCTTCTTATAGATAACCTTACCAAAAAGGGGACAAAACCTCTTATTGATAACCTTTCTAAAAGTGGACAAAACTTTTTACAGATAGCCTCACTAAAAGTGGACAAAACTTCTTACAGATAACCTTACTAAAAGTGGACAAAACTTCTTATAGATAACCTTACTAAAAGTGGACAAAACTTCTTATAGATAACCTTACTACAAGTTGACAAAACTTCTTATAGATAACCTTACCAAAAGTGGACAAAACTTTTTACAGATAACCTTACTACAAGTGGACAAAACTTCTTATAGATAACCTTACTAAAAGTGGACAAAATTTCTAATAGACAACCTTACTAAAAGTGAACAAGACTTCTTATAGAAAACCTTACTAAAAGTGGACAAAACTTCTTATAGATAACCTTACCTAAAATGGATAAATCTTCTTATAGATAACCTTACTAAAAGTGGACAAAATTTCTAATAGACAACCTTACTAAAAGTGAACAAGACTTCTTATAGAAAACCTTACTAAAAGTGGACAAAACTTCTTATAGATAACCTTACCTAAAATGGATAAATCTTCTTACAGATAACCTTACTAAAAGTGGACAAAACTTCTTATAGATAACCTTACAAAAAGTGGACAAGACTTCTTATAGATAACCTTACTAAAAGTGGACAAAACTTCTTATAGATAATCCTACTAAAAGTGGACAAAACTTCTTATAGATAACCTTACTAAAAGTGGATTAATCCTTTTACAGATACCCTTACCAAAAGTGGACAAAAATTTTTGTATATAACTTTACCTAAAGTAGACAAAATTTTATATAGATAACCTTACAAAAAGTGGACAAAACCTTTTATAGATAACCTTACCAAAAAAGAGCGAAACTTCTAAATGGATAACCTTACCAAAAGCGGAAAAAAACTTCTTATAGATAACCTTATCGAAAGTGGACATATCCTCTTGTGAATAACCTTCCCAAAATTGGACAAATCCCCTTATAGATAACCATAACAAAAGTGGACAAAACGTCCTATAGAAAATTTTTCTGAAAGTGGAACAAAAATTCCATATAGATAACCCCACCAAAGGGGGACAAAACGTCTCATAGATAACCTTACCAAAAGTAGACTAAATTTCTTATAGATTACCTTACGAAAAATTGGACAATCGTTTTATAGATTACCTAAGCAAAAGTGGTCAAATTCATATACAGACACCCTTACCAGAAGTGGACAAATTTTCTTATAGATTTCCTTACTCAAAATTCGACAAATCCTCTTGTAGACAACTTTACCAAGAGTGGACAAAACTTTTTAAGGATAACCTTACCAAAAGTGGACGAAACTTCTTTTAGATAACCTTACCAAAAGTGGACAAAACTTTTTGTGGATAAACTTACCAAAAGTGGACGAAACTTCTTTTGGATAACCTTACCAAAAGTGGACAAAACTTTTTATGAATAACCGTATCAAGAGTGGACAGAACTTCTTCTAAATAACCTTACCAAAAGTGGACAAAACTTTTTATGGATAACCCTACCAAAAGTGGACGAAACTTCTTTTAGATAACCTTACCAAAAGTGGACAAAACTTTTTATGAATAACCGTATCAAGAGTGGACAGAACTTCTTCTAAATAACCTTACCAAAAGTGGACAAAACTTTTTATGGATAACCCTACCAAAAGTGGACGAAACTTCTTTTAGATAACCTTACCAAAAGTGGACAAAACTTTTTATGGATAACCCTACCAAGAGTGGACAAAACTTCTTTTAGATAACCTTACCAAAAGTGGACAAAACGTCTTATGGATCGCCTTACAAACTGGTGACAAATCTTCTTATCGATAACCTTACCAAAAAGGAGACAAAACGTCTCATAGATAACCTTATCAAAAGTGGACTAAACTTCTTATAGATTACCTTGCGCAGAATTCCACAATCGTTTCATAGATTACCTAACCAAAAGTGGACAAATCTATTTAGAGATAGCCTAACCAAAAGTGGACAAAACTTTTTATAGATAGCCTAACCAAAAGTGAACAAAACTTCCTATAGACAACTTTACTAAAAGTTTTCAGATACCCTTACCAAAAGTGGAAAAAATTTCTTATAGGATTCCTGACTCAAAATCGAACAAATCTTCTTATAGATAATCTTACCAAAAGTGGTCAAAACTTTTTTAGAAATAACCCCACCAAAAGTGTACAAAATGCCTTATGAATAATCTTACAAAAATTGGACAAAACGTCTCATAAATAACCTCTCCAAAATGGACAAATCTTCTTATAGATAATCTTACCAAAAAGGGGACAAAACCTCTTATTGATAATATTTCCAATAATGGACAAATTCTTTTACAGATACCCTTACCGAATGTGCACAAAATTTCTTATAGAATTCCTGACTCAAAATTGGACAAATCCTCTTATAGATAATCGTACCAAAAGTGGTCTAAACTTTTTTATAGATAGCCCCACCGATAGTGGACAAACCGCCTTATGAATAATCTTACCAAAAATGGACAAATCTTCTTATAGATAACCTTACCTAAAGTTGTCAAATCCTTTTATAGATAACCTTACCAAAAAGGGGACAAATCCTCTTATAGATAACTTTACCAAAAGTGGACAAAACTTTTTATGGTTAACCTTACCTAAAGTTGTCAAATCCTTTTATAGATAACCTTACCAAAAAGGGGACAAATCCTCTTATAGATAACTTTACCAAAAATGGACAAATCTTCTTAGAGATAACCTTACTCAAAGTGGACAAAACTTGTTATAGATACCCTTACCAAAAGTGGACAGAATCTCTTATAGATTTCCTTACTCAAAATTGGTCAAATACCCTTATAGATAGCCTTACCAAGAGTGGACAAAACATTTTATAGAAAACCTTACCAAAAATGGACAAATCTTCTTATACATAACCTTATCAAAAAGGGGACAAAACCTCTTATGGACAATCTTACCAAAAATGGACAAATCTTCTTATAGATAACCTTACCAAAAAGGGGACAAATCCTCTTATGGATAACCTTACAAGGAGTGGACAAAACTTCTCATGGATAACCTTACAAAAAGTGGACAAAACTTCTCATGGATAACCTACCAAAAATGGACAAATCTTCTTTTATAGATAGCCTAACCGAAAGTGCACAAAACTTCCTATATATAACGTTACCCAAAGTAGGCAAAATTAATTATAGAAAACCTTACCGAAAGTGGACAAAACGTCTTATGGATCATCTATCGAAAAGTGGACAAAACGTCTCATAAATAACCTTATCAAAAATGGACAAAACTTCTTTACAGATAACCTTACCGAAAATGGACAAAATGGCCTATGAATAACCTTACAAAAAGTGGACAAAACTTCTCATGGATAACCTACCAAAAATGGACAAATCTTCTTTTATAGATAGCCTAACCGAAAGTGCACAAAACTTCCTATATATAACGTTACCCAAAGTAGGCAAAATTAATTATAGAAAACCTTACCGAAAGTGGACAAAACGTCTTATGGATCATCTATCGAAAAGTGGACAAAACGTCTCATAAATAACCTTATCAAAAATGGACAAAACTTCTTTACAGATAACCTTACCGAAAATGGACAAAATGGCCTATGAATAACCTTACAAAAAGTGGACAAAACTTCTCATGGATAACCTACCAAAAATGAACAAATCTTCTTATAGACAATTTTACCAAAAAGAGGACAAAACCTCTTATTTATACTCTTTCCAAAAGTGGAAAAAAGTTCTTTTCAAAACTCTTACCAAAAGTGGACAAAACTTTTTATAGATAACCTCACCTAAAGTTGTCAAATCCTTTTATAGATAACCTTACCAAAAGTGGAGAAAATTTCTTATAGATTTCCTTACTCAAAATTGGACAAATCCTCTTACAGATACCCTTACCAAAAGTGGACAAAACTTTTTATAGTTAGCCTTACCAAAGGTGGACAAAATTCCGTATAGATAAGTAATACAAGTTTTGCTTATTTAAGAATTCGAGATGATGGAGTTCCTAAAAATGAATTAATTTCTAAAACATTTTGTTTCCTTATCATCCATAGGTACCAGAATCCTTGTAGGACAAACCAGTAAACAGTAAACCAGTAAACATATCTGAACGATGATGAGACATTCAATTGTACTTTGTACTTTTACCAGAAGTCCACAATTGCATTGCTTCATAATGGGACTATTTTTGCATTGATGGGGTAAGGTCATCTATAAGAGGTTTCGTCCATCTTGAGTAAGGTTATCTATAAGAGGTTTTGAGCACACCAGGTAATAAATAAACATAATTGTTTGAACATCAAAAATTCATTTTCGGAAAAGGCAAACATGGCCAAGTGGAATAGCATATTTCTCATTTCTCAAAATCCTTGCATACGTACGAAATGACATACGAACGGACTTTGTAGGTATTTTTGTTGTTTGAGATTCTATTTACCAAATGATCCCAGCACTGCTTTTTTATTTGAAAAGAAAAAAATTTCATCGACTTCCTACAATTAAGTGAAATAAATGACGAATAGAGACATTGTAAATAATGGACGAGCCACAGATAGACCCTATCTAACAGGTTTTGATGCTTGATAAAGCAAGTTCATAAAAATATTTTTTGAATGAAAACCATTTTTTTTTTTAATAAAACTTTTCCTTTTGCAAAACTTCGACTTCTTATGCAATAACACACAGTGTAGCAAGAGTTCAGGGTGCTTTTCGTTTTTGCATGTTGTTTTAGATAGTTGGCAGTGACAATGTGGTTTATATGTAGAAATTCTGGTCAATTTGATTAGACAATGCTTTATTGGACATTTTTCATTGTGTTAGCTTCTAGTGATCTTAACTAACTCAGGTGATTCCCTTCATCTCGAATAAAAATAGTTACCGGTGTAGAAAATGGGACTTTGTTGCAATTCATTATAGAATGTTTATTTATATTTTCTCGTGCTAACTACTACGGTACTCATAAAATAATATTGATATTGATACTCATATTTGTTGAGTTTTTATTCTGGAGAATTCTTTGGACATTATCTCATTCTTCATCATTATATGTTCACGTTGTAGAGATTTGTGATAATATTTATTACAATGTAGAGGTAGAAAATGAATTGTCAAAATCAAATTTCTGATTTGATTCGTTTTGAAACATTCAGTCCTAATTGTCCGCTTTGAATTATCTATATATATTATATAGATATTGAATTACTATATATTGAATTATATCTTTATCTTATATCTATCTATATTACGGTTTAAAGCCAACAGTTTTATTAGATTTGAATGATTTGTTTTATCTAGTGACAAGAGAAACACATTTAAGTATCTTTTGTCCAACTTTCTGTCTGTCAGAACGAAAACATCTTTTAAGCATGTTCCATTCCTGAGGAGATGGGTGGTATGTGCTATTGTAAGTTATAACATGGTTCAACAACCTCATCAGAAATTTCATTTTGTTAAGTTTGAGCCACTGACGTACCACTCTATTGCGGCACGATCAATTAGTGACTCTTATTGACAAAATTTTTGGTACATAATTTTTCTGATTAGGAATGACCCGCGATCTAAAAGTTTTCTCTCTTAGCTGGTGTAACAGTGCATTTTATTTACAGCTCATGCTGATATCATATCAGTATTCACATAATATGTTCATTTATTTATTTTCTATTACAGTCTTCTCTGTTGGCAAACAGAAAATATGCTTTATATATATATATATATATATATATACAAGGGCAATACTAAATCGAACAAATTAAGGAATGTATTGCTCATATCACCGGAAAATGATGTTAATCAACAATCAATGGGCAGTATTGCTATAAAAGCATAGTCTGTTACAAAATTACATCTTTGTTTGTTTATTATACGACTATGATATGAATATTTGATTCGATTCTGATAGAAGATATTAGATTTTCCTCACACCTACCGTAAGATAATTGCTGTAAAGTTTTCTGCGAAAAATGATAAGATATTGTCAATGAACTGTCGACAACTACTGCTGGCACCGTAATCAGAGCAGAGTTGTAGATAGATTAGTTTTGATAGTCATATTTTGTATAAAATTTATTTTATATACTATTTTATTTTGGTAGCACAGTAGCTAGCAATCTGTCAGTCTGTTGCCACACATCTCACAATATTTTTTTAAATATATGTAATGCAGAATCTGCTGGTAACCATTTATAGGTGGTTGCGTGGTCTTTTACTGGAGTAGCGTCCGTCACTCTTTATCCACTATAAAACACCGTGTGTCCCTCTTGAGGAGACAAGAGCTGCCGGTGAGAATTGCTGCGCAGAGGAACCTCCCCTGCGTTTTATTTTCATTTATACTTCAGAATTTTTTTATTTTCTAGTGCAAAATATTTTATTATATTGCTAATGTTCGATATTTCATGATATATTTCGCTGGAAAATTAAATATCTTTCCAAGTGTCTGGTAGCAACCGCGGCGTAAAAAAGCTTCAAAATCATCAATACTGCTATGAAATAGTAGTGTTGATGCTTTTTTCTATCTGGAACAAATATTTTGTACTTTTTATATATATCAACACTCAAACAATCCTGATCAATCCTCAAACAATTTAACTTAACCCAAGTGCTTATGTGATAAAGAATATGATTGCTAGCCTGCTATATCAAATGCGATAAAACTCAACGCTCACCTACTACGCATTTTCACTTTTCTAACTGCTACACCACCATTTTTCCTATCCAGTTGTTGATCCGAAGTCAACATCACAACCTCGGGCAATGTCGAAGTTCAGATCCGATACTTTCAAGGGAAATTTGACGTCGTTTTCAGTGCTCCCAATGAAACGACAACTTTTGGTTGCTTCACACAATGGGAACATTAAATTAATGGCCTAGTTCATTTCTCGTCAAAAATTTGTTACAGATCGACAAAATGTCGTCATGTCCTTTATTTCAGCGAACAATAGAAAAACATCAGATAACTCTGCAGAGTCAAGTTACCTTTGAGGAAGTCTTGCATGAAAAAATATCGACTCAGCACTGGCGTAAGACAGCATTTGCCAAACGCTCTATAGAATATGCGAAACAAAATATGAAGATCTGAATTGGCACCTTGACATCTTCTCATTTCGTTCTCATCGCATAAATTTACAATGTTGCAAGGTCTACGGTATGTTGAAAACAGTTCATTTTGAAGTGCACGTGCGTGCGTCAGTACAACCTGTATAAATCTTCAATTTGTGGTTTCTTGTTTGCTATCTTTGTCTCTATACTGTGGTCTGGGGTGAGGAAATCTTGTTTTACTTTGGGTGTCATTTTATTTAAACAAACAAAAAAAAAACTTCCAAACGAGCGCCACTGGATTTCATAGCAAGGAAAGTTGCCAACGTACTAAATTTTTTTAAAAGGTATTAAAGATTTGATTGCACAAATGAATCCACAATTCCGTCGGATGGGATTATCATTTGACTCCACAGATTTGATCACGTTCTGCTATATCACTGTGATTTCAAATAATATGATTGTGTATTAAATCTTGTTTACTGAATAAACCCTGTCAATCAAACTTGTCTTCTTAAGTGCTGGATTACTATTAGGGCTGGGCAAATCCGAATCACTTGGAATTCGAATGATTTTTTCGAATCTGATAGAATCGCTGATTCCATAAAAACAACAATTATCCCATTTTTACTATTACTGATATTGCCTCCATTATGATAATCAAGTAGTTTACAGTTACGAATTACAAACATCAGCTTAAACAGAATTGAACGTGGTGTATTTTAAATTAGACATTTGTCCAAAGGCGAAAATTTCAATTTCAAAGACTGAATGCAATCGATTTTGGACAAATTTGACCAAAATCGAGTGCATTTTGTCTTTAAAATGAAATATTCCACTCCGTTTAGCAAGTTTTTGTTCCTATGAACGATTCACGATTGATTCGAATAATCTGTACATCGAATCACCGAATCGAATTGCCCAGCCCTAATTACTATAGACGCCAGAGGATATACGCAAGCAGATCGGCACATTGTCTGCTACTAAGTAGCCTGAAGAAAATTAATTCTATCAAAAGAAAAATTATCGAATTGGCATATGTCCTCATAAACCTTTTGCAAAAAGGTAAAAATGACTATATCGAGTGCCTGGTAGCAACGAAACAGCAGAAAAATCATCAATACTTTATTTTTTTTATCAAAATTTGCTCAGAGCGAGACTGCAGTAGACTATCATAATCGAAAAATTTTCTGAAATTACTGAAGTGCAGCCGATGGTTTTGAATCTTTTATTATATCCACCCGAAGCAGAATAATATTCTGTCAACCTGCACTCGCGATAGAATTTTTGTACCCATTGACGTTACTGCCCTCGGCCAGCTTTATTGCGCCAGAACAGGTGAAATTTTTATCTAGATTAAAATGTTGGATCCCAGGGGGCTTAATTGGGAAGTTTCGTCAGCAATCCAGTCGAATATACCTGTATAGGCAAATTACGTGGCAATTTCAATGTAAAGACCATAGGACAGACTCAAAAATACTTTGCGTTCGTTCATCACCTAGCTGAGTGTCACAGGTAGGGATTGCGTCACGTATGTGAAGTTTTCTTGAGTTTTGCGCAGGCATTCAAAGGCTCATTCATCTATTTAAGGTCCTTTACAATTGCGTTGCCGTATCTCACGCATGTCACAAAAGGCGATTGAAAGGAAGCGAAGAATTGATAGATGATTTGTTCGAGGGAAAGGTAGATGCTACTCACTTTAAACTACTATAACAATTCAGTTTTGAAAATAAAGTTTTTCCTACCATGATTGATAGAAAATCTTAACATGGTAAGTATATGTATAGATTTGAATCTATCTGATTCGGTAAAGCGTTGGTAAATCGCTTAGAGTTACGCATTTCTGATCGTCATGACGTAGGTTTGAATCCCGTGAGCGATGATGATTATATGAGAGAAGTCTACGGCGCCTATTTTGTATTTTTACCCTGATTTACAGTAAATAGAATACTAAAACTTTCTGCATGCTTTGCCCGTTACAGCGTTATAAGTTGAGCGACGGAAATCTCTGAACATTGTCCCTTCCATTTACGTTTTGAATAGTTGTGCACAGATATTTATGTTTATTATATCAACTCAAGCTGGTGCTATAGGTTGTTGCGAAAATTCACACAGGACTCCGTAACTTTCAACCTCATGTTGACTGCTGGTGAGTCCTTGATTAATGTCGTATTTATCTTTCAAGACCAATAACCTGATATTTGTAGTGAATCCATTTTCAGTTGGGTAATACAACTCTTTAGGCAGAAGAGTTTGATCCCCGTTTGTGGTTATTGCTGTGTCGCCCTGGAGACAAAACAATGTGATTCAGCATAGAAAAATTTACAGAGGCATGATTCAAGTATGTCATTTAGAATAGCAGGATGGAAGTACACATTAGCAAAATGCAGTAAAATTAATGCTTTTTGACAGTCATTTGTTGCTTGAAGATATCGAAATAAAGTTAAAAAATCGTCTTTTTGTGAAAACTTTGATACGTACGCCAGAAGCCCTTTTCTATAGAAGTTCACCTTAAGCAAGACCATAAGTCATCCAAATAGCAAAGCACTGCACTCTAAGCAGGATAATACAGAACCCTAACCATCATATAAAAGTACAGTAAGTGGTAGCTTTTCGTCTTTTTTATAACCACTTCTTGGAGTGGATCACTCTGCCCAAGACCCTGTACTAGTGGCCACTTATTGGCGGGAATTACTGGAAAGATACGATCTTTTCCTATTCGGCTCAGCTCAGCCTACCCAAGGTATTACACTCTAGGTTGAGTCGTGTACATTGATTAACAAGCCGGACTCGCTGGAACTCGAATCCGATATCTCCAACCTGCGATGCCAACATATTTAACCACTAGGCCATCGCGCCCACACAGTAACTTGAATAACTTACTTCGTATTGCATTCCAGTCCAGATTAGAAGACTATTTGGGATCATTCTGGATCGTAAATAAGTTTGTAGCGATCTGAATTGCCTGACGTCATATATATTTGGCAACCCCATCCCCGCCTGTGTGCAAACAGTTCTCGCTAATTCCAATTCAGGTGGTGCCTCATCGACTGGAGATGCAAATAACACAAAACATGTCGATCCATATCCGAACTCACAATTTTGTTGTTCATTTGTGTTAAGTTTATCTCTTATTTGTTTCGCAATCCTTGAGCCGTCGTTTTCCTCGCAATCTCCGACAGATACGAGTTTTCCGTTTACGAGTTTTCTTACACAGACACCACCTAAGTATTGAAAAATGTGAAAAAAATTTACTCTCTTAAAACAACCGAAGGTTTTGAAAAAACAAATACAATGTTAATATTTCTTATCAATTTTCAATCAACTGAACCGCCGTGGTAGAGAGCAGTGAGGGGCATTTGTCCTGGGTGCTGGTGAAACTATCGCCTCTTGGGACACGTAGGAAATATGTGGGGAGCACTCTAAAGCCTATATCTACATGGTATTGCATTTTTATGCTTCAGTTTATCTCAACAAGTGAATAAAGTTCAGCAATTGTTTAATAGGCGTGTATCAAACATAACATCCATAGTCAAAGCAAAAATTCGTTTTACGAGACAGCAATTTTTAATATAAATATTCCGAAATAAAAGTGCATCAGAAAATTCATTATCACTTGCGTCTAGATTGCAATCCAATCAAGGATGTTGGCAATGATGGGCCACAGATGGATTGCGCCACAGATGCGCGATCCATCAGTGTCTCTTGCTCGACAAAATATATTTTACAAATGGGAAAAAGTACTTCTCCTACCTGAAAAAGCTTCCGATGCGATACAAAGCACAATACAAAAGACAAACATGAGTCTATAAGTTTTACGCATTTTTTTACGCAACGAGCAGAAGACACAATTGTCGGCAAATGTAATACTTTACTTAATATCTACATTGAAACCGATACGTTATGACGAATCAACGCGGAAATCCTTTCGGAACGTTTAAGTCCCGACGATCGATTCACACAGTTTATTTTGTCAAGCATGAGTCACTGATGATCCGCGCCGCAAAGGCGCGAACCATCAGTGACTCAGGCTTGACAGAACATGTTCGAATAATTTTTTTCACAGGAATAAATTGCGTTCTTTCTTGATGAATCACAATCGATGAATCAAATTGGCGAAGATCCACGGTTTGCATTGTCAGCATATTCCTGTGATTGCCTGATGATTCGATGATCAATAAACCGGGGCAAAAGAATAAAAAAATTTGGCCGAAACACATAGGATATATTGAAATAACGTAAACGACAGAACTCGGACTCAAAGTTTTTGGGATATACTTCAAAGTTCTGAAAAGATCGTTATGCGTTTTTAGTCTTGCATACAACCTGTGTTTGTAACACAGTAGAATACTATTGCAACAATTTGTGTCTCTTGTTTATACCGACATTCGAATAGTTATAAGAATTAGCCACGTCCTCGTCTAGTAGTCATTCAAGGTCCTATACTTGAAAGAGCACAGAGGTATCTCCCCACTCTGTTATGAATCAGTAGATTCACGAGTAGGCCGTTGCAAATACACAATAAATCCTGGACTTTACATAATATGTTGCTTTTTAAAATAAAATAAATATCTGGAAGTGAAATGAGAGTAAATTTCGTGCAATCGGGTCAGAGTATACTTCCTAATTTAGTACAAAGCTATGTTTGATGATTCAGAATACAAAAACAAACCTTCATTTTATCGTTTTGTTCATGATTCACAGTATTGCGTACGACTGTTTCAATAAATGGTAATGCGAATAATCAGTTAATCTTTACCTTGGTGGAATTCTGAATCTTCCATTTAAAAGATAATAGTTAAATAAAAGTGTACGAAAGGGCGCGCTTACTACAACAAGTGAGTTAAACCGATGCTGTTGACAATGGCCGACCGGTCCGTAATGTCAATAAAGTCCTATTGTCTCTGAGTTATCTATCTATTGTTAGTGCAATGTCTGTGGTCGCTAGTTAGTCCCAGCCAAGTGCTTATTTTAAACTTGCTTAGATTGAATTATAATTAAATAAATCCCACGAGATAATAAAGCAACACAGAACGTGACAGGGTTCCCCCCACCAGGTATTCTCCGACTCTAACAAAACATACGTGGATCAATAAAGAAGTGGAATGTTTCATAAGCGTTTAAAAATAATATTTGCTAAGCTTGGAATTTTTCGATTGTGCCTGTAGCTGGTAATATTGAATAAATACGATAAATTTGACTTTTGCTGCCCGATAGGTCCAACAACAGCCCTCCATGTTTGGGTAAAATTTCATTAGCAAGAGGATTTTGAATATATAATTTCTGTAATTGAAATTTCAAGAAGATCGTTCATCACAAGCAAGTTTAGTATGAATTTGTATGTTGGACACTAGGCCAATGGTTATAATTTGAGAATAGTCTACAGTCCATGCCCACCGGGATTTGAAAGTCACTTATGAAGTCGCTCTTTTAAAATACGTACTATTCGTTTTCAGCAAAGACCAATTGGCCAGAATAATTTGTTTTTGAGTAT
This sequence comes from Styela plicata, assembly GCA_963675895.2. Taxonomy (NCBI): domain Eukaryota; kingdom Metazoa; phylum Chordata; class Ascidiacea; order Stolidobranchia; family Styelidae; genus Styela; species Styela plicata. The sequence continues at coordinate 8,778,628 of OZ023147.1, forward strand.
GAATTCATAAACGCATTGTTGATAAATTTGGATATGATATGCGGAAAAGCGCATCGTGACAGAGAACCGAGTTTGCGTTTTTGCACTATTAGGTAAACTAGATAACCTAGATGCGGTGGCCTCGGGGTTGACATTTCGGCATGATTACCTGGGTTGAAGAGCTCGGGCTCAAGTCACGACAAACCGGATTACTAATCGCCTGTCGATACCATGGAAATTCTTACAAAGGTGTAATAACTTGGAGAGGCTGAGCCGAACTGGAAATGTCTCATATTACCAAAATGTCTAACCCTGTCCGTCCAAAATTTGCCTACAATTAACAGACACTGAATAGTAAAACACGCCGAGTATTATCTTATTGATCACTCCCAGTTGGAGGAAAAGATTTCAGATGAAAACACTTGAACACTTACAATGTGTATGTATTCATATGTTGGTAATCTTCTTTTTGTCATAGATTAACGAGCCATACTTGAACCTGAGATCTTCAACCTGCAATGCCAATATGATAACCACTGGATCATCGCTCTCACCGATGGAACATAGAATTATATCGAGAAGACCTAAATCGAGTATCTTCTGATCATATGTCAAATTTAACTGCACTGTAACGAATATGCAACAAAATCAATGGTCTTTGACAGTAATTTAACTTGTTGGTATTGAAAAAAATCAAAATTGACTTTTTTGGCCAAATATGAGCCCATAGTTGGCATGGATCTCATCAACAATGCGTTTTTTTAAATCTGGAAATAAGCAATTACTGCAAATAACCAGTAAATTTACACTACTTTTTTACAGTGTGGCTACATATAGTGATGTTATTTTTATTGTAAAATGAGTCAATTCAAATACTCGAAAAAAATAGTTTGAATCGTAATTTAAAATATCTAATTACTTCGGTAAGAGCAGCTTTTATGTGACAACGTATTGCCGATTAATGTTTATTCAATTCAGAGAAAACTCCAAACATGCTTCATCAAGTATGAGTCACTGATGAATCGCATGGACAAAACGGGATCCATCTGTGATTATGGTCGGGCAACATGATTCGATGATTCGAATCGATATGAAGAACAAATCATTCGAGTCAATCGCGAATCGTGTATAGGGATGAAAATCTTGTAAAATTATGTTGGATATATGTTTTAAACGACCAAATGCAAATTTTTTCCAAAATTGATTTCTTTAAAATGACAATTTCATCTCATAATTCATAACAATAAATTTCTTGATTATCTTGAAATGAAGACAAAATGTAATAGTAAAAGTGGGATTTTGGCGTTTACATGTGCTGAGTGATTCGATCCAATTGTAAACAATTATCCGAATCAGATTCGAATTCTAAATGATTCAGTTTTGACCAGCACCATCTGGGGTTTATGCTTGATCAAATAGAATCTATGACGGGGATCTTGCTTCGTGCTTAATAAAAATAAAGATTATGAATCTGTATTCATTGTATTTTATTGCGAAGCCATCATTTTTTGTATTTATTTTTTATTCAAATTCCCTCTGAGCAAAGTCTGTAGCAATATCTAGAAATAGCCCACTAACGGTCCCTTAATAGTAGAGAGTTAGTACAATGCCAGCAACTGCACTTCAAGCGGAAGCATCTCAGACAAAACTGAAGCGCAATGGATGTAATCTGCTATTGGTGTTGTTAAAATTATCTATCATTTTTCGTTTCCTTTCAGTCGTCAACATTTCAAACGATATGCGATAGAATTCTAGTTGAAACATAAGCAATACACCTGTCTTTTCGTGGCGTGGCTCATATCACCCCAGGTCATTTGAAAAAATTATGTCGAAATTTTTTTCTGTTAAATGTGCGTCACTGATGGATCGCGTCAATGAGACGCGGTCCATCTGTGGCGCATGCTTGACGAGATAAAATTTCTGATTAGGTGCTCGCCAGAAGATTCAGCATATATTGTAGTTGTGATGGGAACAATCACATTTTTTGTGATGGCAGTCAACAAATATTAGACAATGTGAACGGCGATTTCGCACATAAAATTAGTGTTGTGCTATTTTGAACCTAGCATTTAGGGCAAAGAATTTCTTCACGAAATTGATTCACAGTAGTTACGAGCCAATTCACAGCAGTTACAATATTCTGAACAGTTTTAACGTATTTCCTGCGTGTTGTAATAGACGACTAACAGGAAGCAAAGCGGTGATAGATGGTTTTACAATCGTCAAGGGTAGATACCACACACTGCTTTTCACCATGGCGGTTTTAGTCCGTTTGGGATGTTTTCTTTGTGCAATTGCTGGTACTACATCTTTAGTAGCTCTTTGCAATTAAGTTAATTTTAGTTGGTGGATTTTAATGTAAAAGGCATTTCGTACCACACGAAGAAAATACGTCAGAACTATTTTAAAGTTCGTACCTACAGGCCAGATATGAGAGTTGTTTGTTCTGACAATAATCATTCTCGTTATGTAAGATAAGATAATAACAAACAATTTTAACGACATAACAGTAATATGTAAAGCATGGTGATGGGAACCTAGTTGTCATCGGAAATAGAAAAAGCATAAAGTGATTAATAAACTAATATTAATAGGTAACCGAGTTAACATTTGAAAATAGGATTTTGCATATGAACCAGGTGTACTATGCTAATCATTATTTCTGTATTTACGAATTTTTGATTTATTTAATACCTTACTGAATTTGACATAATGGGAGCTGTTTCGTTAACCATGTATCTGGTTAAATTTCCTCAATACTACTTAAAAATTGGTTTAATTGGTAAATTTATTGGGTGAGACAACAGATAGAACAATTTGCACGGAAGAAGTTAGGAAACCGGACCGCGAAATAATAGGTATGTGTTTTGTAAATAGATTTTGTAAATTAGGTATACTAGGTGAACTAGGCGCTTTTACGCCGACACTACTGCACCAAATGGATAAATTCAGAAACTTTCAAAATATGTTGCATAATACCGCTCGTTTGTTCTGACAACAAACATTCAATGTTATGTAAGGTAAGATAATATCAATCAAATGGCAAAAACACTCGTAAATGGCATGCCAACAATGTGTAGTTCACAACAGACTCGCAGAATACCATGTACTCTGTTACACAGACACCAAACAAAAATGTGTCCTATCAGAATGAAATTTAGTGAATGGGCAATATTTTATGATATATCTGTAGTTAGAAGATTTGAATGAGTAATAAGTAGTAAGTAAACTTAATAAAAAAGATATAAAATCATCAATTCTGTTACGAACCAGCAGTGTGGATGGTTTTGAATTTTTTGTCCGAAGAAAAATAAAAAAGTCACGAAACGCTGCAGAATATGGTTTGTTTGTTCTTATGGTAAACAGTCTGTCTTCTTAATGTAATGATAAGATCAAGAATATATTATTTATTTGAATATCGCATAAATATGATAATTTTGATGCGAGTTAATATCGCTTTGTCAAGCTTAAGTCATAGATAGACCGCGTCTCTGTTTAAAGGGAATATTTCTTATGTTCTGTGGTGTTCAGAAGATACCGAAGAAGTTTTTTCTTTAAAAAATCTATTAGTGCGAAGTATGAGGATTTTTGTGTAGATAGGTATGTGATGTTGAGTTGTGAGCATACACAGAGGTAGATGTTTTCCGCCGTAATCAGCAGCACTTTTCGTCTGATTATAATAGTCAAAGGTAGAATCAATCCCTTCATTTACCGTACGCTGAGCAGAATAGTTTGTACATTTATTCACCTAAGCTTCGTGACTCTTCTACACCTGAAATAGAGTAAAAAAAGCCTCGTTTTATAAATAGTCGTTATGATGTTGGCATCATAGGTTGACGATCTCAAGTTCTAGTCCCGGCGAGGTCGGCTCGTTGATCCACGCCCACCCCTCAACCCATGTTGTAATGACTGGGGTCGGCTAAGCATTGCCCGAAAGGTGACTATAAAATTAAAATACTTTACTAGATAAAATAATGTTTTGTTAAACTCAAAACTTAAAATGAACTTAAACTTAAAATGTCTTGGTGTTATGCACCCGGCTAAGAAACAACAAGTCATCGATTGATTATTTCAGGATAAAATCTCATAAATCTTGCATGTTAACAGATTTAAATATACAATATAGATTGTGTTGATAATGGCTTCTACCGCCAGATCACTCCTTCAGTTCCTAGTTTTCGTTTTCATTATAATCGCGTTCATTGAAGCAGCATCATGTTATCCAAGTGGGAAAAAGGGATCAGGACGTGGGTATAAGCTTGTGCAAATCCCATCAAGCATATTAAAAATACGTTGAATTTTCACGCTTCAACAACGAAATCATCAGATTTTGATCAAATTTATTCCTGCGCTTGAAAAAGAGTGAACTGGAAATACATTTTAATTTTTCATTTTTTAATGAACAAAGCCGAAAGTCATGCTTAAAACTATCAAACAAATGTCCACTCAAATGGCAAAAAGCTACTTCAGACATGCAGTACTAGCAACTGTACTCTAAGAGGAAAACACCCCGTAAAGTACTGAAACAACTTGGAAAGATGAGAAAAAAGAGACTTTTTTCATCTATATGGAATCATTTGGCAGTGTTGATTCGAATCGATCCGAAGCACAAATATTTCGAATTAATTTCGAATCGTTCATAAACTTGCTAAATAAAGTGAAATTTTTATCTTTCAACGATAAAATGCAATTGATTTTGTTGGAAGTTGACCAAAATCGATTGCATTTTGTGAATGAAAATTTTTTTCCTTAGACACGGAGGGTGAATTGAAATTACATTTTCTTTCAGACCTTTTATGCTAATATGGTAATTCGTAATTAAAAATTCTTGACTTTTATAATGATGAAAATAGGTAATAATAATAATGGAATATTTGTTATTTATACAGAATTAGTGATTCGATAATATTTGAAAAAAAAATATTCTAATCAGGTTCGAACTCCTAATGATTCGGTTTGTTCAGCCCTACCGATAGAGCGGAACATATCCAAATACCCATTGATTAAACGATATTAAAAATTTACCGACCCTATTTTATACGATCAATTCAACTACTCCGGTTGGAAAATTTAAATTTTAAAGTTTAAAAAGTTGCATAATATTGTACTTTTGTTATAGTTCGTGATCATGCAGATCAAGATTGGCTGAACAAATTACTTGGGAATGTCGGTCCTGGGTTCAGAGGAGGTTAAACGTGAGTTATATTTATTCTCAACTTCAACTATCAGTTTGTTCTTGCTACACTGTAACAAAAGTACAGTAAATTTATTGGTTATTTACAGTAATTCTATATTTCCAAAGTTAAAAATACGCCATTTATGCCAATTATGGGCTGTTGAGAGACCGCGCCTTGGCGGTCCATCAACACTTAATGAATGGAGAGATTGCGGGCCGCGCTACTCAACTATAGTGAGTAAGTTTCTGTCTCAAGCTTAAGATGCAGTTTTTGGTTTAATTTAGCATGCAAATCTATCTACATAGGTAATCGTTGCCAACTTCTTATTAGGTGCTGTTTTCAATCTTGAAGCGAAACCGTCGACTGTAACAATCATCCTATGCGAGGGTTCCAAATCTAAAATGATATCTTGCTATGTGTCCCGATTAAACTCGCGTTGTAACGTGCTAGTACATCAGCAAACAAAATTACTTTTAGACACATCATTCCTTCTTATGAGTGCATCGAAAAGTACTAAAATAAAATCAAGATCAAACTTTGCCTTCTCAGCCGAAAACTATTGCGAGGTATTGCGACAAAAAAGAACAATGAACATATAGATAAAAGAATTTTGTGTCAAGAAAAATTACATTGAGAATTTAAAAAGGACCCTTCTAAGGGGCTGGCTGTCTTTTTTAAATCAATCCGGGTTTCTTGCTCCCTTAATTATTGTTGGCAAACAATATATAGCAATGCATCACGTAATGAATGATTTTGAGTAAAATAAATAAAAAAAGGATTCGTGATTGAAATCAGATTAATAAGTTTACAAGTTATTTAAAATTAAACTGATCTCCATGTTATTTTTAGAGTAAAAAGTTCTATAGTCCACATATTCTTGGAAGAAACGTTCCGACGTTACCTTGTGAGGTGTTGATTGTTAAAGGATGTCATGGTTTAACGACATCAGGCTTATAAACAAACCAATAACACCATAAATTAATCTCATCTGAAGTAGTTAGACAATGTTATACCACAATAAACTTACATTTCTGTGTAATGATTATTTCAATGAATTATTTTTTTCTGTTTCAGGTGCTCCGAAAGATAAGCTTGGATATAGATATTTATTCAACAGATGAAGTTAATGAATAAATAAATCACATTACAGGCATTAATTGTTTACTGCTGTATATAGGACCGGGGATTGAAATCGACTCGTATAATAATGTTTGTAGCTTTCCACAAAGTTTAGCAACTATCGTAGATTAAAGGTAATTCGGTAATCTGGGATCTCCAGTCAAATATTTTCAATAATAATAATGATATCGCTCAAGAACCTATCCTATTCCGTCCGGTGTTCCCCATGGATCGACCCTCGGGCCAACTTTATCCTTTATATATAGTATTCAATCGCCTGATAACCTGATATGTGATAACAAAATTGCTTGCGTCCAACTAAAAATAACTAATTATGGTAACAATCGGCACGTCCATTTCAGTTCGAGAAAGACCAAAGTTTTGATTAATTAATCGTTACAATAAACAATGCGACACATTATGATTTGTACAAAAATCATTGAAATTAAAAATCGTTCGCAATATTGAAAAAATTTACATTTACTGTAAATGAACAATAATTATACCAGATGTTTTTCATAGCGTAGGCAAATTAGAAAATTATCAAACAAATGGATTAGCATTCGCAATGGCTTGCCAACAATTCGTGGTTTACACGCTGTGGCGTTTAATTAAATATTGAAAAGCATTCATAATAGGTTACGAATGATGTCAAATGTTATTTTGCTATTTACTGATGATACATAGTTCGTAAATTCTCATGCAAATGTTTTGTACGCAAAAGAGATCATTTGTCAAAAGTTTTTATTTACCCACTCCTGGTACAGGCAAATCGTTCTACTGCAGAATGTATTTGTGTACAGATATGTTTTTACCACATTGCGTCATATCGGTTTGGTTCTGTTTGGGAGATTTTCTGCTTAAATTGCAGTTTCAGCCACTACTGTGTTGGAGTAAAGGCCGCAATACACGTTTGCGTAGTTTGTGTTTTTTCAGGTTTGTATTGATTAACCCTTTCATTTTACGGTAGCGCAATGCTCGGCATGGACTTTCTTACATTTTCCGACGCAGCAGAACGGATTTACTGCGCAAGCTAGCGGAAAATTCCCGTTCCTTTTCGCGCGTTGGTGCCTTTAAGACATGTGAATACGAATAAAGGACGCAATACACGTGAAGTTGTCTAACCGATGCGTTGCATTACGTTTCGGGTAATAAAATAAAAACGGCAACAAACTCCCGCATTGCTTTGCGCTAATCTTGTTCACATGCCTACAAAGTACAAACGCGAAAAACGAAACGAGCAATAATCGTTAGCTTTCATAGCAAACCATTCCGTTTCATTGGAAAACGTAAGTGAATGCACGCAGAGCATTGTGCTTTCGTAAAACACAAGGGTAAAATAAAACAAACCTAGAAAAAAACGCAGCCTACGCAAACGTGTAGTGTGACCTTAACGCTAAGCAATGCGTGTATTGCGTTTTCATTTTTTTACCCGAAACGCAAAGCAATGCGTCGGTAAGACAACTTTGCGTGTATTGCAGCCTCAACTCTTCGCATTAAAAGTGGTTGTTAGTTAGTTCATTTGAAGCACTGCTTCCTATCTTGCCTACAGCGAATTAAACAAGGAATATTAAATAGGCCTAGGGCAAGTTTATCTATTATAACGATAGTATATTATACTTTCTTAAATTCAGAAATTCTTTCTTTGATTGATATTGTTGGCCATTAAAAGCAGTATTTTAACTCAAAAATGTACAGTCAGATAAATTTGAAGACATTAAACTAGAGATAAAGTTTAGATAACGGAAAGAATTCAATATTTGTTTCGTCTGATATATAACTTTTCCAGCACGTAAAAATCTGTCAAAGGGTTTGACTTATCAAAGGAGCGTATCTTAACATACGACTTAGAAGAAACACCGACATCAAGTTCAGAATAAGGTATAATAACAAGACCCATGAAATAAGACCGCAAGTAACACCTTCTGAAAATAACCAATTAACTGCCACTAAAATGGATCTTCAAAATGTAGCAGCAACTTCATGAGATAACCACATAAAGAAGACAGAACTGCAATACCAAAGTGCAGTGAGCAGTATCTTTCCTGGGCGACAACAAAACCATCAACCAGAACAATTTATTTGTTGCTTTTCAGTGACACTATAGTGCAACTATCTACCTATAGTGGAACTATCCCAATCAGATATATTGTTTTGTCAAGCACGATTCACAGATGGTCATCAGTTTCAAACTCAAGTTTAACAAAATTATTTGAGCACAAAGGGTTTCTGACTGGATTCTTACGACTAGAAATGGGCAATTGAATCGAAGCACAAATTATCCGAATCAATTGCAAATCGAGCATCGGTACAAAAACTAATAACATTAAGTTGATTTATAACATTTTGAAGAAAAAAATCTGGCAAACTTATTTGTACACTAAAAGATCAAGCGTGAATTCTCTATCAATGAATATTAAAAACTATGTCCACAATAGTCTCTCATAGTCATTATCAGTGAATCTGGTTTGTTAAATTCTTGATTTGGAGTGGTTGAATGGTGTGGAGAGAAGAAAAAACGTAATTTAGAGGGAATCATTGATTCGATCCGATTCTTGAAAAATATCAAATCTAAAATCTGCACCTTTTGATAATAAACGTTAGTAAGTCGGCCAACAGTCAATTGTAGGATCAATCCCTTCATTTACCATACACTGAGTAGAATAATTTATACATTTATTCACCTAAGCTTCGTGACTCTTTTCCACCTGAAATAGTATAAAAATATTTTTGTTTTATAAATAGTGGTTATCATGTTGGTATCAGAGGTTGACAATCTCGGATTCGAGTTTTCGCGAGACCGGCTCGTTAATCCATGCCCACCAATCTACCCAGGATGTAATGACTTGGGTTAGGCCAAGTATTGCCGGAAAGGTGATAGATTTTCAACAACTCTAATACTGGATGATCAGGCGAGGAGAGACAAAAAATTAAAATACGTTACTAGATAAAATAATGTTTTGTTAAACTTATGTACAACTTCTTGGTGCTATCCACCCGGCTAAGAAACAACAAGTCATCGACTGATTATTTCAGGATAAAATCAAATAAATCTCGTATGTTAACAGATTAAAATATACAATATAGATCGTCTTGATAATGGTTTCTGTCGCCAGATCACTCTTTCAGTTCCTGGTTTCGTGTCCATCATATTCGCGTTTACTGGAGTAGCATCATGTTATCCAAGTGGGAAAAAGGGATCACGACGTGAGTATAAGCTTGGGTGAATCCAATCAAGCAATTTGAAAAAAAAGAGGTTGAAGTTTCATATTTCAACAAGAAAAATGAATTTTCAATAATCTGCATAAATTGATTGATTTCTGTTTTTTCCAAGCCCGGTTCCACCCAATGTTAGATTACATGCCGTTCGTACCATTGAAAGACAAGAGGCTCTTGTCTGAGAGTGGTAGACAAGACAAGACTCCAGCACACGTATCCAGATACTTGGGAAAATATATGCGATTAGGAGATCCAGAATTCAGATTAAAATCAAAGTTCAATCAAAGAGTATTTATACCTTACCAAATATGGCTTTATTTTTTAGTGAAAAAAGATATTGCTCAAATTCTTACAAATAATTCGCAAAGGTTGCTATGTAATAGCAGTGTAGATGTTTTTGAAGTTCTTTTATTAACATCGGGAACTTTGATCAGAAACCTGATAAAAACAAGATTCTGTCATACTGTCATGTCAATGTGGTAACTGTCATTGTGATGTCTTCTGTTTCGGACCCCGTTGAATATGAAAATGAAATCAAATACTCTCTTTTTCATGTTGTACTTTGTTCGTTCTCCTGCCATAAGAATTGCGTACATACCTTTTTTGTCAAACTTGAGTCACTGATTTCATGCTCCGAGAATGCACGGGCCATATGTGACTCAAGCTTGACGAAGAAACTTTTGCTCATTTTTCCAACACTTTGATTATATGTGTCCGAGCAAGATCGTTAAATTTCAACGGCTTATATCCCATAAAGGGCAATTTGACAATTGATTTTTTTCGGAAGGAAAAGTAATGAGAGACATAATTCCCTCCAGCAAGAATTCTTACTATGTTTTGTTTTGATCTGTTATTTCCTGAATCTACTCTGAACCGAAGTGCTGCATAACAGTCTAGTCTTGATAACCGGGTTCTTGTTGGCCCGCATTTATGTCTCAAGTTTTTATGAATTTTACATTGTATTTACATAAATTTGTTGATTGTTTCGTCACTTCATGTGTATTTTAAAATTCTGAAATAACGAATTGTTTTGCTAATGAACGGGGATTTTACTAAAATTTTATCGTAGTATAGAATTTTAGAGAGGCTTTTGACGGCCATATTGGAATGGAATAATGGAATAGCATTCGCAAAGACTTACCAGCAATTCCTGGTTTACACGCTGTGGCGTTTAATTAAATATTGAAAAGCTTTCCTAATAAGTTACGAATGATGTCAAATGTTAGTTCGGTATTTACTGATGATACATAGTTCGTATATTCTCATATGTATGATGGCATCATGCAAACTTTTGTACGTGAAAGTGGTGATGTGTCAAGTTTTTATTTACCCACTCCTGGTACAGTCAAATCGTTAGTTCTTCTGCAGAATGTATTTGTGTACAGATATGTATTCACCACATAGTGTCATAGCGGTTTAGTTTTGTTTGGGGCATTTTCTGCTCAAATTTCAGTTTCGGCCACCACTGTGTTGGAGTAAAGACCATAATACACGTTTGCGTAGGTTTTATTTTCCAGTTTTGTATTATTTTACCCTTGCGTTTTAGGTAAATCCAATCACGCAATTTGAAAAAAGAGGTTGAAGTTTTATGTTTCAACAAAAAATCAATTTTCAATAATCTGCATAAATTGATTGATTTCTGTTTTTTCTAAGCCCGAATCCACCCAATGTTAGATTACATGTCGTTCGTACCATTGAAAGACAAGAGGCTCTTGTCTGAGAGTGGTAGACAAGACAATCCTCCAGCACACGTATCCAGATACTTGGGAAAATATATGCGATTAGGAGATCCAGAATTCAGATTAAAATCAAATTTCAATCAAATAGTATTTATACCTTACCAAATGTGGCTTTATTTTTCAGTGAAAAAAGATATTGCCCAAATTCTTACAAATAGTTTGCAAAGTTTGCTATGTAATAGCAGTGTAGATGTTTTTGAAGTTCTTTTATTAACATCGAGTAATTTGATCAGAAACCTGATAAAAACAAGATGCTGTCATACTGTAATATGGTAACTGTCATTGTGATGTCTTCTGTTTCGGGCCCCGTTGAATATGAAAATGAAACCAAATAGTCTCTTTTTTATGTTGCTCTTTTCTAGTTCTCCTGTCAAAATAATTGCGTATATACGTGTTTTTGTCAAACATGAATCACTGATGGGAATGCACGGGCCATCTGTGACTCAAGCTTGACGAAGAAACTTTTGCTCTATTTTCCAGCACTTTGATTATATGTGTCCGAGATCGATAAAATTCAAAGGCTTATATCCCATAAAGAGTAATTTGACAATTGATTTGTTTTGGAAGGAAAAGTAATGAGAGACATACTTCCCTTTAGAAAGAATCCTCACTATGCTTTGTTTTGATCTGTTATTTCCTGAATCTACTCTGAACCGAAGTGTTGCATAACAGTCTAGTCTTGATGTCCCTGGATCCTGTTTGCCCGCGTTCATTTCTCAAGTTTCCTATGATTTTTACATAGTTTTCTTTGGGCATTTTCTTTCATGGCATTTTATGACACCCAAAACATAGTGCCTCGATTATCCTGTTTTATGTCCAATGTCGTTGTACTTTTTCCGGACATTTTGCTACTTTGGCCCGAAGCATGGCCTATCCACAATTTCCAGTTGATAAACAAATTTGTTGTTTCGTCATTCCATGTGTATTTTAATATTCTGAAATAACGAATTGTTGCCAATGAACGGTGATTTTACTGAAATTTTATCATAGTGTACAAATTTTGAGAGGTATTTGACGACCATATTGACAAGAAAACAGTAAGCACGTGTTTACTGTATGATCTATTAGCAAACCATTCTTGAAATATATCTATAGTGTTTTTTTACATTGATATCATCCAATAACCTTCAACTCTATTTGTTCAAAAATAACTGCTTTTTCTACTTATATTACCACATTTTCTATTAATGGTTGGTGCTCAAAAATTAATGGGCAGAAGCATTGTTAAAAAGTCACCAAGTGTTTGTGCTATTATTTTATTCCAGCGACGAATAACAGTACTAAATTCAGTAATATTATTGAGTTGAAGTGAACATAATCAATCTCAATCTCAATCAATATGTAAAACATCATTTTATTTATTTTATGGTGTTGAATTTTGTTCTCAAATCCATTAATGCCATCCATGCCACAAGCAGCATCCGAAAATTCAACTTAGACATTTCATTTGTTCATTTCGCAATGTGATGTCGTGTTAATATATTGTTTATTCTGGTTTGCGGTTCCATTTTAGCTATAAGTTTGATCATTCGATTTATTGACTGATAATTTCCTTCATGATTTTCTTTTCTCTGTTTGTAGAAATAAAATGTTACACCAGAACAACTGTTTGTTTATGGTATATTATGAATAAATATTGAAGTCTGTGGTTAAAAAATATTAAAGCTTTTATACCCTTTTTAGGCTCTGAAGTTTTATTTTATCTAATGACCATTGATATAGCAAAGAAGTGAAGCCAATAACTTTTCCCAACAGCAACTTCTTGAAAAACAGAATGGAATGGTCAAATACAAATACCCTGCAATTTGTGTTCTGGATTAAGCGGAAAATGTTGTCATAACCTTTTCGCTGTAGCGATCATGACCTAAGACATTTTGATGGCACAGTCATACGTTTCTCGAGCTTAGCTAAGTCTGTTGCGATTACAGTTTTTTTCCCCGGCTTAAGTTTGTGCAGAAAATACTGCTTCGCTAATATTAATGACTCTCACTCATAATATTTGACTGATCTTGTACTTCAGTAACGACCCATCATTATATAACTGACCAATAATAAAAACATATGTATTTTTCTTTATTATTTCAACATGTTTGCAAGTCCTTTATTCCCAACGTAAAAACTTTGTGAGGTTCTGGAACGTTACTAAATATTTTCTCTCCTGTTACTGAGTCGATGTAATCCTTGTAATGAATAGTATTCACAGTGTTGTATCCAAGCTTTTCTGCTATCTTTTGACTGTAGTAACCCGTTGCAATTGTGCATGCTTTGGCGCAACCTTCATTTATTGCAATTCGGTTAATTCTTTTCCATAATTCAGTGCCAATTCCTTGTCCACAGTAATCTTCTTTGACGCAGAAACCGCACACTATAGAATAATTATTTGTGTTTAATCTTTTTTCCAATGAGTCGCCAATTAGCATTCTTTCCATTCTCAAATATTCCTGCAAATGTGGTGTAAGTACGACATCACTCGGTGATTTAGACTGGTATTTACTTGCACTCATCATAATCATTCCGATTAATTGCCCAGATTTTATATCAAAAGTTCCAAGGGATAAATTTTGTGCTAAAACTGGTTTCAAAATTTTTCGTACATAGCTTTCAGCATCTTTTCTTGTTGCTTCCTGAGCGACTGTTGTTGGTTCTCTTGGATAGTACTCGGTAGCTACAAGCTCCAATACTCGCTCAAAATCAAGCAAAGTTAAATGTCTATAAATAACGGTCTTATTTGTGCCATTCATTGTGTTCACTAATCTTATATTCTTTTTTACCGACTGTGAGGAATGTTTGCATCATTATAATTGGTTATAATTGGTCAACAATATTAGACGAGTTTCATTTTATCTCTGTGATTTTATTCTTGGTTTATCGCAATTCCCAAAATCAGAATTTACGACTTTCTTATCTTGCGCGTGATTTCACGGGGCGTTTTTCGGGAAACAGGCACGTTTAACCGTCCAGCAGTATTGCGTTTTTCCATCGAGTAGTTCGTCAGAATTTTTTTCATTAAAATTCACTCTAAGCAAGGCCCGGAGTATCTCCTAAGGAGAACCAACCGAATTCCACTCAATAGCAGAGTGCTACTAAAAGATGTACTACAAACAACTGCACTCTAAACGGAAAACATCCCAAAACGGAACTGAACCGTCATGATAAAGTGCAGTGAGTGTTATCTGCCCTGGGTGATTGTAACACCATCTACCACTTCTTTGCTCCCTTTTTTTCGCCTTTTACGACTCCAGGAAATACGTCAGGATTATTTTAAAGTTGGGAAAAGTAATACTTTTGATTAATTAAATTGAGAAACATAATTTTCAAATACCTACATTTAACTTGGAATAATATAATTCATTCTTAGAACAACATAATTCTTCGAAAATCCTACGAAATACAAATTGGCTCTTATTGCTGCTAATCATGATATACGCCAAATTTTACGTCGCAAACATCATAAAATTCGGTGGTAAATGTCACAAACAAAGCCAGAAAAAGCAGTAATTTGTCTTGCCTAAAACATTTCTACCAAATTCATTTAATTTTGAATGTTAAAAAAATTCTGGCCAAACCCTCCAAAGATTCCCCCATTAATTCTGTTTTTATGCATCTGGACCCAACCACGAACCCACCCAATGTTAGATTACATCCCACACAGCTACGTTCAACGGTTGATAAGTCACTATTTATTTCAGTGCCATTGAGAGGCACGATGCAGCTCACCTAATTAGGTGAGCATTAATACATGTGATTAGGAGATCTTGAATTCAGAATAAAATCTGAGTATTTCTACTAAACCAAAAGTGCCTTATTTTTACGGTAAAATCATGATATTCTGTCAATTTTTTGCACTAAAAGCTACGAAATCATCAACACTGCTATGTAGTAGTGAAAATATTTTTGTAGTTTTCTATTAACACCGATATATTTATTCAGAGACCTGATAAAAACAAGATTCTGTCATACCATAATGTGCTAACCGTCATTGTGATGTCTTCTGCATTGGACGCCGTAGAATATGAAAATGAAATCAAATAATCTCTTTTTTATGTGTAATTTGCTTGTTATCCTGTCATAATAATTGCGTGCATACGTTTTTTTGTCAAACATGATTCACTGATGCCATGCGCCGAGAATGAAAGGGCCATTTGTGACTCAAGCTTGACGACGAAACAGCTAGGTCAATTTTTCAACACTTTGATTATATGTGTCCAAGCAAGATCGATAAATTTCAACGGCTTATATCCTATAAAGAGCAATTTGACAATTGATTTGTTTCGGAAGGAAAAGTAATGAGAGACATACTTCCCTTCAGAAAGAATTCTTACTATGTTTTGTTTTGATCTGTTATTTCCTGAATCTACTCTGAACCGAAGTGTTGCATAACACTCTAGTCTTGATTACCCTGTCTCTTGTTTGCCCTGGCTTATGACCCAAGTTTTTAGGATTTTTACATTGTTTTCTTAGAACAAAACGAAACTGCAATTTGCAAAGCTTTCTCCTGGCTGCACATAATGAGCATTTTATTACACCAAAACATAGTGTCTGAATTATCCTGTTTTATGTCCAATGTCGTTGTACTTTTTTTTGCAACTTTGGCCTGAAGCATGGCATATCCACAATTTTTATTGAGTTAAATAAATTTGTTGATTGTTTCGACGCCTCATGTGCATTTTAAATTAGTGGAATAACAAATCTTTACTAATGAACGGTGATTTCACTAAAATTTTATGTAGAATTTTTCTGAGAGGCTTTTGTGCGGCCATATTGGCAAAGAAACAGTAGAAAAACACATTTCTTCTTCATGGTCTATTAAGAAATATACTTAAAATTTATTCATAGTGTTGTTTTACATTGATATCATCCAGTAACCTTTGAAGCTATTTGTTCAAAAATAACTGCTATTTCTACTTATTTTACCACATTCTGTTATTTGAAATTGTTCCATGATGCCCCACTAAATGATTGCAGTTTCTATGTGTGGGGAGTGATAAAAAATTAATGGGCAGAAGCATTGTTAAAAAGTCACCAAGTGTTTGTGCTATTTTATTATTCCAGTGACAAATAACAGTACTAAATTCAATAATATTATTGAGTTAAAGTGAACATAATCAATCTCAATCAATATGTAAAACATAATTTTATTTATTTTTTTGAGTTGAATTTTGTCCTCAAATCCATTCATGCCAGAAGCAGCATCCGAAATTTCACCTTAGAAATTTCATTTGTTCATTTCGCAATGTGACGTCGTGTTAATATATTTTTTATTCTTATTTGTGGTTCCATTTGAGCTATAAGTTTGATCATTCGAATTATTGACTGATAATTTCCTTCATTATTTTCTGTTCTCTGTTTGTAGAAATAAAATGCTGCACCAGAACAATTGCTTGTTTATGGTATATTATGAATAAATATTAAAGACCACGGTTCAAAATATTATTCTGGTATTTGAAATTGTTCCATGATAGCCCACTAAAAAATTGCAGTATTAATGTGGTTAGTGCCCCAAAATTAAATTTGAAAAAATTTAAACAGGATAAAGGAGGCAATATATATGTTTCGCCATCATAAAATGCCCCTGCAGTCAGAATAACTGTAAAAAAATGCAATGCAAGAATACTACTAACCGAAGCGATGTAACCAAGCTATTGAGTTCAGCGCTAGGCAAAACTAAGATTCAAAATTGATCCAGGAAATGACAAGCCAAAGAAATGTCAGCGCGAATTTGTATTGGAGGCAATATGATTGACATTTCTTTATTTACAAAACAAATCTCGTTTCAGATTAATCTGATTCGATATCAACCGATCAGAAATAACAAACATGATAACTATATGAATCACGCGGAATAGGTAATATATATAATCGAAGTATCAAAAGAACAAAAAACAATACAAAAATGAGGTTTTTTAATTTCAATCTCATATTTATAAGCGTCTCAAACAAGAGAACTCACAATGATGCAGAGGATGTGATTTACTTTTATCTACGTAGCAATGATATTGTTGAATGTTTTCACTGGAGAAACATGTCAAGATACTGAGCAGCATGATACAGGTAGGAATATGAAG
The DNA here is from genome assembly GCA_963675895.2 of Styela plicata. Taxonomy (NCBI): domain Eukaryota; kingdom Metazoa; phylum Chordata; class Ascidiacea; order Stolidobranchia; family Styelidae; genus Styela; species Styela plicata. The sequence goes on from OZ023147.1 coordinate 8,795,926, forward strand.
ATAGGATTTTATATTATCCTGCACAAGAGGAAAGCCGAAAATACAGCCTATTAACAATATGGCGGATTAAAACCTCAAGTCAGGTTTGAGACTTTTTCATAACCGATTACCGATTTTTCTATATATGTACATGGTTGGTGGTAACCTGCAGTTATGTGAACCAATGAGCTTTCGGGCAATCTTCCCGCATATAAACTTATAACTTAGCTTATAATATCGTAAATATAATGAAGGTCACTGATCTATATTCTCCAGTAGACGCAAATGAGATACGTGAACACGTGCTATTTTCTTTGAATCTTCCTTTAAAACTTATTCTCTTATTCTCTTGGCACTTTTTAAACATTACTTCAGGCTTAGTTTGCGTTTCTCATAACTCTGTAATGTGATATCTTTATTTGTATCGCCGTTTGTGTTGACAGAGGTGGCAAAATAAACTATGTCTATGAATATCTATACTTCAAAATGCTATTTTTAAAGTGATTCTTTGTGATTTGTTAAATCTGTTTTAAAATTTATTTTCTATTTTCAGGAGGTTTATTTAACAGGGAGTGAGAGGAATTATTTCATTTTTATACCAAGTTATATGAATTGCAGTACAATGGACCTTAGAAGACCATATTTTATATCCGGTATATCCTAAAAGATGACAAAAATTACCTGCAAGAAAAAGTATTTTATTTTGTAATGGATAACAATTTACATGGTAAAAAGCAACTGTGGCTGATATCGCATTTAGAATGTAGAATGTTTTTTTTATCCATCAGAAGGGGAAAGTCAATAATTTATTTTCTTACCACAAACAAATATCTTATATGTAGTTAATAGAATCATATCAAGGCAATGGAAATGAAGGACAGAATACCTGGTTTATAGATAAAAATATAGAATTATTTTTGACCTTTTTACAAAATTAATTACAAAAGGTAGAAACAAAAACAAAATAAAAAACACAAAGTAATGCTGTACTAAAAACTGACATGACCAAACTTGAACCAAATGAACATATCTACAGAAGCGAGATATTAATCACGACGAATTATCTGATTTTTTTCTGAATTTTCCATATTCAGCACTTTTCGTATCAAAGGCTTGCTCTATAGAATTTCACCGTCACGACACGATTCAACAGTAGATCATACTTTGCAAAACATATTTTGTCAGATATTTTCTAATGGGAATAACTGAGAAGAAAAAGCTCAGTGGAATGCAGGAGCCTGATTTTAATTTTAAATGAAGAATTCGGAAATACTATGGATTAATAAACATATCAAACAAAAAGAAGTTTTAAATACCAAGAGTAGCAGAGGTGACCAAACAGTTACATGATGGATGGGTTGTATAAATCTTGACACTTTCACACTTCAGACAAGGCTACAAACAGCACTTAGAGGACACCAACCTGCAGCCAGTAGAGCAGGGAACAACACTTCCGAGTGAAAGACAACCGATTGATTGAAGTCATGTAATGGTGGATAATCTGAGAGTTCTTCCATAGGATCAGTACTGAAGTTTCACCTCAGGAGCAAGTTGTGGAGCGTATTCTGAAAGCAGAATTAGACAAAGAATTAAATCTGTAAGGTAGAAGAATTGTTCTTCATGAGATAACGTTGAAATGATGGGGCGGTTAGCTAGAGAACGGTGGAGCAGAAACTGTGACAATAAGATGAGAGAATCAAGGATAGGTCGGTGTAGGTTCATAAAATATGGAATGTATAGATCTTCTTCAAATAAGCACCGGCCTTATAGGAAAATGTGTTGACACCGGAATATTATATGGAGGACTCGAAATCACTTCAGAAACTTGGACCATATTCATGAATGTCACTAAAAATCTTCGAGTTAAAAGCTTCATCCTGACTCGGGAAACAATGACATAGGCCTGGAGCAATTTCGCAGGAAAAATCGAATGAGATAGTTTTTTCTGAAGAATCGCTCTGTCTTAACACATTTATTCGTATTCGTTCGTAAACAAGGGTCTCTCTTCAAGCCGCATAAGATTCTAAACACTGTGGAAGACGGTTCTTTATTTATACACTTTCGGAACGTGGAATCGCACGTTCTTTAGCACTAAAGGCGCGAACGGATATTTTTCTGTCCACTTTCGGCCGAATTAGTTTTCGTGTGATATGTACGATGTCAATGTTCTCTCCCCTATTAGCACTATTGTATATATTCAAACCTTGGAAATGATTCGCATGCTTCACAACCAGAACATTTCTACAATGCCAACTAATCTCAGTCGATTAATGCAAATTGTTGAGAATCAGAAAAATGTATTTGTCGCGAAGAATAAACTGGACACAGCAATCGCTGCTTATGAACATTATTTGAAAGATTTCATTTTGGCATCTACATCCGATTAAGCCATGAATGTCGACAATGCCTCGCTATATTTGACTCAAATTGTTGGCTCGGAGAAATCTACTGTAAGGCGACATAGATTACGTCAAAAGGGAAATCTGGCTGTTAGTTCTCACAAATCAACTCATTCATGACATTCTACACCTTTGAAACCCACAAGCACAACCTCATCGAAACGTCTGGCAGTACAAGGAAAGTTGTTAGAATTGGGAGCAACTGAAGAATTAGAAGATGTTCAGATGGAATCACAAATGCAAACTAGTCGACCACATTTTGAACGGCAGAAGGCCAAAGTATTAGCGGAGACCAGCAGCACTAAATCATCAAGAAAAAGCTCAGTCAATGATTCTTCCTGCTCTTGATGAAACTATGTCTGATCCACCACCAGCAGTGAACTTGGGGGAATATGTATCGCCAGTAACAACATTGAAACAACAAGGATGGACAATTTATCAGGTATGGCTCGTGTATTATCCACATCTGAACTGATATCTGGTTTCTCCCCACCCAGATTCAATATGCGATAATTTCAAACAAATAATGAATGAGGTTTGGCACTGTCCATGAGGTTGGGTACTGTCCACTGCACCGAGACTAACATGTTTCGAACTGCCGAGAATAAGCAACAGAATTCTGCTTTGTTAAATATGTCACTTTTATCTCACACCTACCAGGTAAAAGTCTCCCGTTATTACATGCACAAACTGAATGAATCATGCGCCAAAAAACATACTTGGACGGACGGGAATTCTATTATTCTCATGATAGATCTTGTGAAATATTTTCCATTAACAGGAAAGAGTACAATGTTCTCCGACTTGAGTTCCAAATGCGCACAAAATACGCCTAACAAACACTTGTCGCGTCTTATACCTTATCATAAGTTTCCCACTCGCCATAAGTTCATATGGTTGTGATTTATACACAGGGCTGGAAATGTTGAATCGATTCAATCCCAAGTTATTCAAATTAATGGCTAATCCACTATATAAACAAAGGGTTTTGCAATAAAGGTGTAATTTCGTATTTTGCAGAAACCGATACGAAATATCGGTTCATTTTTATTTACAAATACTCATTTCAGCGAAGTACCCTAATTAGTATCATAAACATCGGCGGTAGGCAGCAGGCATAGAGCCCTGCTCAGGATGCTCCACTCAAATATACCAAGTTAGAATGATTTTAATTAAACGTGTTTTCTTAAGTATGAGTCGCTGATGGATCGCGCTTCTGATTCGCAGTCTGATTTGTCAAGTAAGAATCACTGATTGATTGCGCCGCTGAGGCACATTCTGTTGAGTCAGTCAAGCATGAGTCACTGATCGAGTGAGCGTGGAGTAACTGAGTTAGTATGTCAAATATGAATAACTGAGGCTCGGGCCATCAATGGCTCATGTTTGACAAAATGAAATTGCTGGTCAGGAAGTATAAGTGTGTTTTCTAAATAATTATATATCATACGCATTTATATTTTCTGCTAAAAGCTATGGCCTTTTAATTTTCATTTATTCCATCTCTTTTCGGCCACTTGACCTATTCCATATGTATAATAGAAAATACTCTGCCTTGCAGCAAAATTTTAGTTTTTGTCTTTCTCCCGCGTTTCGATAAGGCTGGCATTGGCCAAAGATAAGGTGAACACTCATTTCTGGCCATGCTCTTCCCCCAATAGTGTTACGGTGTTGATTCAATAGACTTCCTTTGAAGAGAATTCAATATCAAATAACATAATTTCCGGCCGTTTGTCAAAACACGCTTCGGCAAGTGTGAGACGCGGTTTGTTTCATACTTGGCTCACGCTTCAAAAAATTCAATTTTTGTGATTGATCCTAAACGCTCTCGTGGCTCGGCGATCCAATTCACTAGTGGCCAATACTTAACCAGAAATATTTTTGTTCTAATCTCACTTAGGACAATTCAATAAGATTTTTTGTTTTGTTTTATTTTATAAAAATTTGCTAAAAGCAAGGTTGCAAGTAGGGCTGGGCAAAATCGAATCATTTGGAATTCGAATCTGATCCGGATAATTTCCCGAATCGGATCATCACTAACTCCATGTAAATACCAAATGTCACATTTTTGATATTACAACCTGTCTCCATTATGAAAATCAAGAAATTTATAGTTTACAATGTATATTTTTAATTCACATGCCAAAATTTTCATATTTCAACGACAAAATATAATCGATTATGGTCAAATTTGAACAATAAATGTGAAAATTCTAGTTAATTCAGCATAATTTTGCTCCTATGAACAATTCATAATTGATTCGAATAAATTGTCCTTCGAATCGATTCGAATCACCGAATCGAATTGCCCAGTCCTATTTGCAAGGGACATCTTACATGTAAATTTGCAGACACCACTAGTGTGCAAAGATCTACATAAATGCAGAATGAAAAAAAGGAAAATTTTCATTCTCGAATGAATTCAAACACTTTATTACTGAATTTTTCTAGTCGTAGGCTAGCAGTAGGCGCAAAAACTTGAAACAAAAACAAACAATTATGCTATTATATTTTGCAATCATTTACAACAAAATGCATGGTCGGTACCCAAGAACAACTCATAAAACCTATTGCCGAGTAAAAAAGAGTTCGTACAGAACTTCTCCGTCAGAAATTTTATTTTGTTAATTATGCCCCCAGATCGCCTGCGCTTCGACAGCGCGAACCATCAGTTGTCCACGCTTAACAAAACATGTTCGATCAATATTTTCCGACTGATTTAATCTTAACATCAAGGTGCAGTGGTTTATGGTGAACAGGCACGGCCCATCTGTAGAACATATACTTGACAAATTAAATTTTCTGGCTGGACCAGGCGTATAATTTTACTTATTTTTTCACTGATGAAATTAGCATATTCTGGCATTTAATCAAATTTAAATTATAATACTCTACTCTGATTTTGTGGTTTTTAGCCTTTGACGATTTTCTTCTGTTCCAAAAAAATGTGGTTTTAAGATGGGAGGAAAGTGGTAAAACTGAGAGTATAACAGAAAAAATGGATGATTTAGAAATCCTGTCAATGGTGGATAAAAACGCTTTCAAGTGAGGTTTTAACATAAGTCTGGGAGAACAAAATTTCATCATGCTTTATCTTGAATACAAGTTTAAAAGAGCCCTCTACTCAAGAAATATATAAAAGTATGAGTTTACGCGATAGAAAACAGCAAATCATATCTAGGAGATGCAAACATTGACTTGTTTTTCTTACATCAACGACACTATACCATACGACAAAGAGCTACTGTATAACAAGTTGAGGTATCTGCCTTGGACGGTAGTAAAATCAGATGCAACATTTTTCTTCTTATTAGTCGTCTTATACGACGCGCAGGAAATACGTTAGGGCAACTCCAAAGCCCGAACGTACTGGGCACAAAAATAATCTAAGTCATTTATACTGCGGTAGTCCTTGTAGTATTTCGCACACTGCTTTATTTTTTCAATGCTCTTCTGTCATTGAACTGCAGCAAGGAAACATTAATTTCTTCCAAGAGGGAAAAGAGAGCACGCTCATCAATAAATTAACAATCAGACTTAGGTACATTGACAGCGGCAATGTTATCCCGTCCCGAAGTACCGAGGAAGCAGACATGCTCAATGCAACTGAATCCGTAATTGAACAGATAAGCCCAGATATAAAAGCTCGTTGTGTTATTGACCGGATCTTTGATGCTCTACTTGAATTACCTCCCTGAGGTGCATTGGCGCTGTGTTTTCGCAATGGGAGCACGAACAACCAGAGCAGCAAAACTTGCATTAGAACCGAGGTTGATCCCATTATGACCCACATAAGCTGGGGATTGATAGTTGAAGCAACAATAGCGCATCCCGAATCCACGACAGCAAATGTGTAGGCTGATACGTAAATTATATGAGTCGTAATAGGAGAAAGAAATAACAGAATCACGACAGAAATACTCAAAGTTCGAGTTAATTTCCTTGTGAGGTGTGTCATCGCTGGATCGCTGTAGATTGATCGCTGTCGAAGCCATAGATTGAAATATATTAAAAGCAAACTGTAACTTCCCCCTGTCCCCCTGATTCGTCTCACAATTGGACAAATACTTGGAAGATACAGATCCACGATAACTTTTTCAAGAGCTGGTGTATTCATAAGCACCAAAATTGCGTTCAAAAGTAAACATATTTCCATCAAAACGCGGTATCGTCTTGATCCCTTTTCCTTGATGTTTCCAATAATATTCTTCATTTTCGAGAAATGAACGAGCATGGCGATCATAATGCAAAGATTTATAACAAATCCACAACCAGAAACGGCAACTATGATGCACCAGTTTTTATAAAGGCGTTCCGTTTTCCAAATTAAAATGCCAACAGTCGATGTGGTATCAGAAAACGTCGTGTTATCTTGAAGTGCTGTCGAATTTTCGCCCAATGAATTGGACTTCGAATTCGATAAGGTTGGGAAAATGCTTACTGCCATTGAAACGAAGGTAGTCACAGTGGAATTTTCCATCCCGAACAGTACGCTGGAGCCAACAATGCTGAGATTTGTCCAACAAACACAAAGCAAAATGACCTGTAATGTAATCACTGGTCGACTTCTATGTGGAACACTGTAACAAAAATCATCAAAATCGCTGCTCTTTGACAGTAACTTTACTCGTAACATTTATATAAAACTATAATATCGATCTTTCCGACAAATTATGGGATGTATACCGACCGCCCGCCGAGGCTCGATCCATCAACAGCCCATATTCGACATGTTTATTACAATCAAAACGATGTTAAATGTAAATTCAACAATTACAATTACTGCAGAATACGGTCTTAGAGGCCCCATTAAAGATATTATTACTCACTATTTGTCATTCAAAAGATCTACTTTGCGTTAAATATTATAGTTGCTACTTGTGAATGCTGTGAGGAAAGTGCAGTAAAATCACCGTTCTTTGACAGGAAGTTTTACATGGTGATATTGAAACAAAAACAGAAAAATCTACTTTGTCGAGCGGCGCGTTGTATTAAAAATACAATTTCAAATTTTGGAATCATACTGTTACTAGAAATGGAAGGTTAATTCACTGTATTTGTCGCCGTTGAATTAATCTAATCATTCTTAGTCATTGTCAACCATCTTTAGAAAAATATACACTGAACTGCAATGAGAAATGTTTATATATCATTATGTGGTAAACCCACATAAGTTTCCGTCTTAGTTTGTATAATATGGCTAACTGATAAATTGCGTCAAATCTTTGAATGCTAAAATATTTTAGTAAGCTATGAGCCACTGATGGACCGCACCGACGAGTCGTGGATCTGGTTATTGGTTGACTACTGTTGTGGACAGCCTCCAACCCTAGGAGTGAATTTACAATATCCATGCACTATACCTTATATGAGACGAATGGCACACAGGCGACTACAGACAAATGGATTAAAAAAAATCACATCAAACAAGAAAAGCGCAATAAGTTTGCTGTTCATCAGCAGGAATTATTTAATTGCAAATTCCTAACTGCCATTTGGGTGACATATAGGATAGAGTAGGATTTTCATTTTCATCCCGCGGGAGAGAAAAGCGGAGTATACAGCCTAATCATATAGCGAACCACGATCTCTCGTGCAGATACCAGTTCCGAAACGGGGTGGAGGTTTTTTGGCTTTTGTCATATTTCTCATTTTTCCTGTGCATGGACCAGGTTTGTGGAGGAAGCGGTAGGCAGTGCTAACGTGAACCACCATGCACCTGCGAGGCCTCTGGCAGACCTCTAGCTTACAATCATCACCACGGGATTCGAACCTGCGCCAGGACGATCAGAGATATTGAGCTAACCGGGCACCACGAACACACATATATGTCAAACATGAACCGCGCACAGGGATGCGCGATCCATCAGAAATCCTTCCATTTTATACTTTTGTTTTAATATCACTCAGTGAAATTACTGTCCAAAAGGGGCAATTTACTACACTTTTGTTACAGTGTGGGTTGTTTACAAAACATTTATTCAGTTGTACGTGGGCGAGTACTGTGTATCTTGATTTGTTAAATTCATTTAATTTTTTAAACAAAGCAGCCGTTTTAACTGAGATAAACCGTCGCAAACTAATTATCAACTCATTGTGAAATATAGTTATACAATCATTCAGTATATGCAGTGAGAACAATTTGCGATAAACGTATATTTTCCAAAATTTGGAATCGCTTTATTGATGAGATTTGAGCCATGTATAAGCTATTGATGGAATACGCCTAGCTCTGAGCAGCTGGCCACAGAAACAGTTCGTGAAGATCCTCTCACCCAGGGAGCACAGCATGCACACAGGGATTGTAACTAAACACGTTTTGTCAAGTATAAGACAATGGTGGATCGCGCCGGCGCAATCTATTTTACCGAGTATGAGTCACTAATGGTTCGCACCGCTTGCCTTGCTTTGTGCAGTTTGGTCTTATTAGTATCAGTGAATTTCTTGGATTCCATAGTATCAAAAACGGAACATTTGCTGGATTACTTGATTAAATGCGATCCGAATATTTAATCCGGGGTATATAGGAATAGTAGGTACGACTTCAGTATTTGCTTTTGCGTGGATTAATGAACAGATCTTGCAAGGATCCGATTCCGAGAACTTTAACCCGTGATGCCAAAAAGGCATTCACGAATCCATTGCGTCCGAGGGTGTTTTATAGAAAAGGGTTTATCGTCGCCCAGGACAGATACTACTCACTGCACTCTACCATGGTGCCTTGTTCCGTACGGAATGTTTACCGCTTAGAATGCAGTTGCTGGCACTTTATCCTACAGCAGCTCTCTGACATTGAGTGGCCGATAGTTGACTAATTTTATACAAAGCTTCCGGAATTAGTCCGAAAAAACTTAAATAAAAAAAATAAATATCAGTTTATCACTATAAAAGCCGCTAAAATTCGCTTCCGTGGTTTGTGTTATATCCATATTATGTCCTTGTCCCTTTGAATTGATCGAAGCACGCGTTTATTACCTGCTAATTTATTATTATTATCTACAAAACTATAAAAATCTATAAAATTACACGGTTAATAGCAATTCCGCTTTGTTTGGAATGTTTTCCACTTGTAGTGCAGTTACTGGTACTATATATTGTAGTAGATATGCAACATAAGTTGCAGTTAGTGGGTTCACTCTGAGCGCAGCTTTCCGCCTTTTATAAACCTAATCTAAATAGAAAATTCGCCTGTTAGGAAGATATCGGCTCTCCGGTTCAACAGATTTTACACAGGTTTTAATATCCTTGACATATATTGTCAAGTTGGAATCTGTGGGACTCGAATACGATAACTTTAACTACGATAGTAAGGTTCTAGATACCCGATAGGAAATTAAGCGCAACCTCAGCTGTGCAGTTCGTCAAAGACCCAAAATTAATCAAGCTAAAATTTTCTGATTGGGGGCAAAAGCATTGATTAATAAGTTTGTATATGTAAGCCGCACGTGTTTATCGTGAGTCGTAAGAAACGGATGAGGGGAAGCAGGGCAGTAATGAATGATTTGCCGGGGCCGATTCTCTTCACTGCATTTTATTATAGCCCATAAATATTCTTAGGAATATTTTCCACTTCGAGTACTGTTGCTGGAATTACATATGCTGATGGTCATATTAGAATAAGTTGGTTGTTTCCCTTTAAAGTGAATTTTATTAATAAAAATGTGACAACCGAATCATGCAAAGTACGTGATCAAATATGAAGGATAAGCACTTGCATCTCTGAAAATGACAAATATAGAAGGATGCGAGACATTATTCACTACACTATCATATAGTTCAGTTTCATTTTTAAGTCTTGGGTTAGTAGGAGGGGCTTTGTACTCCGGTTTTCCGACACAATATTCGCCAGTAATAACATTAGCAAGAAACATTCGACGAGTGCCACCGGTGCTTGCTTCTGTATAAATATGTGCAAGAGATGAGTCTGTAGCGAAGTACGTTCCTTTTCCGTATACAGTTGCTGAAAAGGAAGTATTTTGAGATTCAAAGATTTAATGTGAACAAAGTTCTTATACAAATGTATATAAATTCATTAAGAGTATGTGTGTCTGTGTGTAAAGAGGCGACAAAAACCTTCAGGAACTTGAGAAAAGTGGTACTCGGGGATTGCTCCAACATGGCGCATTCAACCTGTTTCAAAAGTTTTGCAAATTGAAGAGCTGGATATGAAAACATAGATGTAGATCAGAGCCGTACAAAACCAAATCATTTTGATTTCGAATCTGATTTGGATAATTTTTCGAATATAAACGAATCCTTTTGATTTTTCACGTTTTTAATTCTATGAACAATCCATGATCAATTCAAATAATTTATGCATCGGATCGATTCAAATCAACGAATCAAATTGCCGGCTCGAATGAAGATACACGTCGGATTGAGAACTGACTTTTTATATCCGCTCATTTGAGTGGATCACCCTGAACGAGACCCCGTACCAGTAGTCACTTATAGACGAACAGGGTTAGTGTTGTTGGAAATATATAATATTTCTGGCTGGCCGAGCCTACCCAAGTTATTACACCCTGGGTTGAGTGGTGGGCATGAATAAACTATCTGGACTCGAACCTGAAAACCTGTGATGTCAACATAATACTACTACACCACCGCGCCCATTGAACACTTTTTCAGAAAGAACTCCATGCAGTATATGTCAATGAGAAATTTGCTCTGCAAAGCACGGTTTGCCCACTGGCTCAGGCTTAAGATAGAATTTTTTGATTGGGAACCACGTCTAAAATTGGATTTTATGGATAAAATTTCTGAATGGGAAATCAAAATTTCTTAATAAGAACTTACCGTTTTTGCCATGAAATCCTTTATCGAAACCTTGGCTTATGATATTTTTCCATTTGCTTGTTCCATGAAATAGCTGTCTCTCGATTGGGTAAAAAGTGCCCTTTAGTTTTTGCTCGACTTCTTTTTTCTTAGAAGTGTACATTCTGTACATGGAGTAGTTTTGTATTCTAATAATCTAAAAATTTAATATTAGGCATCAAAAAAAAAAAAAATCACAGAAAAATAGCGTAGAACTCAAATGGAAAGAGCTACTACATGATACAGAAGTGCCAACAACCGCACTGCGAGCGGAAAACATTTCTTACAGAACTAAACCCCAATGGTTAAGTGCAATCTGTTGTATTGTATGTGTCATTGCTCTTTTTCATTGAGTCGCCAAATATAGAAATACGTTGGAACTATTCTAAAGCGAAATGTCATGATATAATATATATATCACGGGTATAATTTCAAAAACCGAAGAAGTGGTGAAGGCTTTTGTGATCATCAGCCGAGGCAGATACCACTAACTGAACGTTATTCTAGCGTTTCAGTTTTGTTAATAGTGTTTTACGTGTAGTAGTAGATTTGATCTATACAACGCAACCCATCGTTATATATGTGATCGTTGGTTCTTTTAGGTGTGTGACGTTATTAACCCCCTCCCCCCCCTCATAATATGTACAAAACATATTGAAATCATTATCAAATCGAAAATTTTATTTTGTCAAGCATGAGCCAGATAACCGCGCATTAATTGTTCTGTTTCGTTTGTGCTGCTTCCAGTTGCTGATTTTATATATGATGGTAGCTATGTGAAGTAAAGTGCTGGTCTATTTGTTTCTTAACTTTTATATTTTCAACCATGGGTCACAGATGGGCAGCACCTGAACGGCGCAGACCATCAGTGACCCATGCGTAACATAAGCTATTTTAAGAAAAAAAATTATGAATGAGTAAACGCCAATTACAGATTTTATCATTTTATATTTTATTCCACTGGATCTAAACTTCGTCGCGACCATTTGATATTCGTTCCTGGTATGACTCAAAGTTACTCGATCACACGGAGAGTCGAGTGATGAGCTGGCCCAGTGCGCTGGAAGATCTGAAAAAAATGCAAATATATATAGAAAAACATACTGTGCAATAAATTTATTTTTTTTTTGCAATAAGTGGTAGATGGTTTTACTATCGCCCAGGTAGGATACCCCTCACTGCACTTCACCATTGCAGTTCAGTTTCATATGAAATGTATTTGGCTTAGAGTGCAGCTGCTGGTGCTACATCTTATAGTAGTTCTTTGATAATAGGTGGCCATTGGTTGATTCCTTTTTAGGTGCTGTGGAAAACGGAATGCTTTATTTTTTCCTAAAAATGATTCCACATCTTATAATATGTTCCTATATCTATGAGCAATTACATACGACAGATTCGATTGATTTGAGCTTCGAATCACCGCGTTACGAGCGCAAATCTGGTCTTTGAGATAGGACCCCTAAGTCACTTACGGTCTGATCGACCTTGGCTGAATAGACATACAAAACATTAGTAAACAACACCATGTGTAATGCGACTGTTGAGCATTATACCGTTGAATGTTTTATAAAGAATTATAGATAATATGCTCAATAGGCTAAATACAAACGATGTAATTTGTCGATATTTTGTAAGTCTATTCAGTCAATTATAATATACAGAAGGAATTTTTATTTTTACTTGACAGGTAAATTTCCACCTGGATTCCACCTGGTGGCAACCACTAGCCATAAATGTTTCGACTCAGTAAGTCGCACAGAGTTTTTCACCCACCTTGTCTGGATTCATCTTGTTGCAGAATTCTCCTCCTTATTCCTGTGCTTTTCAGGCCAGTCGGATCAGCTTCAACATCTTGGAAATCAATTTTAAAACTTTCGTTTGAAATATTGATTAATATCGAAGACGGTACGATACCACGCCCATACGGTTTTTTGTTGTTTTTAATCCACTCCTGAAGTAACATATTCATTCATACATTTTTAAAATGCTTGCCCGAAGAAGTCTGACTTTGGTCAGACGAAACGTTACAAAAATAAATTTGTGTAAGTGTGAAGTCCTTGCATGTACTGCATTCAGATCCGCAAATACAAAAGCACAGATGAAGGATAAGTAGTTAGCCCACGCCCCCCAGACCAATAGCACACTTTTGTAGGGTATAAAATGCACAAGTGATAAAATCAATCGATGTTTTACCAACGTTTTGGACACTGTTTAATTGATCCTCATAGAGGTGATAAAAGAGGGGGAATAAATCCATATAAATTATATTATACACATTAACACTCCAACATATGACAAATTAGGAAATATGTATATTTTCGGTTTGGAAGCAAAGAAATTTTTCAAAATTTGTATTTGTATTATTATAAAACATGCTATTCGACATGTTATTCCGAATAAAGTGAAGACAAAGAGGTGATACGAAACATCCCAAACTTACACTGTACGCCGTTTCCACAGCAAAATTCTCCATTAAAGGCAAATCTTCCCAAATGATTTTACTTAAAGATTTTTGCTTCTGCCATCGAACAAACGTACTGCAAGTCTCAGCAGCAGCGAATTCATGGAGAAAGCTCTTAATTTTATCATAAGCATTCCATACGTCATCTTTGAAACCCTCCAATGTAATTTGATCATCCCTGAAAAAGGGATCATTGTCCGAATAATAAAATCACTATGAGAAAAATATAAATAAATAAATATAAATATCATCAATATGTTATTTCAACTTTTGAAAATATGCGTAAATTGAAAAAGACAGTTAAATTTCTATACTAATATCATAGAGTTGATATTTGATAAAATTCTTTTCAAAACTATATTTTGTGCATTATGTTTACGAAGTTTGAATCACTGATAGATAAAAGTTGAGACGCCGTCTATCTGTGACCCATACTTAACAAAACAAACTTTTTAATAATAAGGAATGAATGAACCCATTACACGAATTGGACGTGTATCCAAACCGATTACAAACGTGAATTTAAGAATGGAATTCGAAATGTTTTTCCAAAATTGCTAGTTTTGTAGTTCCTGATAAAAATTTCATTTAACGGGTCTAAACCATGAAGGCTTATAAGGGGAAAACATCACATAAACGCTATAGGAAATTGCAGCGAGTGATATCTGCCCTAATCGTCACTCTTTATTTCCTTTCAGTCGCCTATGTTGACAGGCAATACGTTAGTAAATTTGTCGTACCAAGCAAAGTTTTATGATGTTTTTATATATTTACACAACTATCCATGTAATTTTGAATAAATCAGAAAATTTTTTACGTGTGATATCCCTTTGAAGATGAGTAGGCAATTTTTACGTCAAATTGTTTCGTATACTCTCGAATCTTATTCCTTTCATCAAGACTGATGCGTTTTATCGCGTCGTTTCGTATCACCTGTTTGACTGTGACCACCTTCACTTTATTTTGGATTTGTTCAATGGCCTGTTTAATAATAATAAAACTATAAGTAAATGAAAATTGTTCTATGTTCCAAGATTTTGACACTTTATTTGCACTCCCGGCCGCAACTGGTGGTAACGTGTTTTTTTTTTAAGCCCGACAAGTCATTGAGGGGTCGTCCGCTAAGTCATCGCTCATCTTGGACAAAAGCAATTTGGTTTGAGTATCAATTTCTGCCAGGTATTCCTGCCCCTACTTCTTGTTTCCTTCTACTCTTCGACCCGCATGTGAGTGCAGTCACAAGGATATACGAACAAGGTAATACTGAGTTTACTGGTCTCATTCCACAAAAATATAAGCTTATTGTCAGCTTTTGTGTTAAATCATAGTCTCACTTCTTCAGACAAGATTTAATTACAATAGAGCATACGAACAGCGAATATGAATATAACCTGTTGATTGAGATGATGACATATTTTGTGACATGACAAAACACGCCAATTAAAGGATATTCGAAGTAATTATCGATTTGAAAAGAGGTTAAGCTGTCTAAATTTTAAATGGTCAACAATATATATGGTATCAAAGATCGTTGAATATGAAGAATAACTCATACGCTATGACCCAGGAAAAATAAATAAACTGCACATTCAAAGACACTTCTAATATGCGTTACTATCCCTTACTTTATTTACATTCGTCTGAGAATTTCCGCAAACGTATATGTCAACAGTTGCTTTCATAGGAAAAAGAAGACGCCACTCTGATGTATGAGAACCTGACAGAAAAAAGAATTAACATCAGTTATTGTCTTCGCAAATATCCTAGTAAGATATATTTACTTGCGTACGTTTTGTCAGGTATGAGTCACTGATGTTTGAGCAGCACGATCCATCCGAGGCTCATGCTTGACAAAATACTATTTCTAAGTGGAAGTGGTAACATGTGCAACTCTGGATGCAACATGGAAGTACATAATGCTGAGATAAACTTTAGAAAAATATAATATAAATGATATATAATCTGAAACAACGCCACACATAATGAAATATATTCCGGGCATTATTTCTGATTGGCACATGCCTGTATATGTAGGGATGGTGGAAGTACGACTGGCAGATATCAGCGACTCTGGTGCTCGGACATTCGAAGACAATGAATATACTTTCAAAAAAAAAATTTATTCAAAAAGAAAAATACTAAATGATTAGCCAATCACTAGAGACATAATTATCACTTTCTGAGTGGTTCAGTGGAGTATTCAAAATCAAATATTTTTTTGAGTGGGCGTAAAAGCCTTGTGGCTGTCGTTTTGACGACAAATGTGAATGATAACGGTTGTGCGTCCCCCAGAGAGCCTGGTTCGCTTATCCGTGACCACCATTTAACCCACAGTGTAATGACTTTGGAAGACTAAGACGAACAAGAAAGATCTTATCTTCCCAATGAAGGAATAGCGACTACCTTGCTAATATCGAACATAAAGAAAGTATCAGCTTCTATTTCCCTCGGTATATCAAAATATTCACGCTGCGAAAAAATCAAAAGTACACTCTCCACCGCATTCTACATCAGTTCATTTTTGTAATGTTTTACTCTTTTTTATTTTATTTTTAATTCCGAACGTCTATCGTACCTTTTAGCTGCATCTTACGACAAGCGTAAAGTCAAACCAACCAAATATCTTGATCTAAAATTATTCCAATATAATTGAATGCTTTGCGTATAAACTTAAATCGTTATGGAGGGCAAATCTAAACGCCTACCTACATGGAAATCCAACTTACCTGGTATATTATGTACTATTTCGCTCTCAGTTTCAATATTTTCTCCTTCATCATTTTTAACTCTCTATTGCTGCAAACAAAATTGACTTTGCGGAGTGATGTTTGTTCATTTAACCGAGAAAAGTTTTCAACCGCAGTTCTCAATGCAGATAGATTTTTAGAGGATGCGCCTGGAAATTGAAAGTTTAATGATTTCATTAGATTGGTTCACTGTCTTGTCTGAACGGATTGCGCGAACTTGATAATATATTTGTGAAATCGGGGAAGGCCTCTGCTGAACATATCTCCCATTCTTCCCGTGCGCGGGCCTAGCGGTGATTCAGCAGACCTCTCACATAACATACCCTCGCACTTTAAGACAATGAGAGATGAATCGCTCGAAGCGTATTCCCAACGCTTTACCGATCGAGCTAATCGCTCAAAAACAAACGGGACGGCTTTTCAGTCTTTCGTTTTGCGCTAGCGAAACACTATCCATACATTTCTTTCCGTTTTTTAACAAGCAAACGGTTTGCCACACAAGCTAACGGAGAATGCTCATTTCGCGCATAGACTTGCAATTTACAGACAGCAAGATTCGTCAGAAAAAAATTCTGAACACTTTTGTTAATCTTGAGTCACCGTTGGACCGCGTTAATGAGACTCGGTCCATCTGTGGCTTATGCTTGACAAAACTTCTGATTGAGGCCGTTCTCTCAAATATCGCCGAACACCGTTGCAACCCAACGTGGTGCATCGTTGAAAAAACTTCACGTGTATTGTTGTTAGAAGACTTCAACATATCGTGTTGCCATGATATTGAAAAAATACAGATACAATACAGATACAGATATTGAAAAATTACTTTTTGGACTTTGGCTTTTCTTATTTCAAGATGACTCAGTAATTTATACATATATATATATATAAATAATTGATATTTATTTCCATTACTTTGATGAAGGACATCTAAATAGATGCTCGAAACGTTGGCAAAACATCATTTTCCTTTCACCTGTATATACATGTATACTTGAGGACAGTAATTCTAAAGCCTGCATACCCAGTGTAATAAAATTCCTGTGAAATTACTGCTCCTTGACAAAAATTTCAGTCGATAAAATTTAAATAAAAGTGAAAAATCGACTTTTTTGGCCAATTATGGTCTGTTGATCGAGTGCACCCCACTTGAAAGCACTTCAAATAAATAGTAAATTTACTGTTATTTTGCCACAGTCAAAAACCATATTATATTTATATTATGTATAAACTTAAAGCGATCGACCACAGAGAGGACGAAATTATAAAAACGCCGGGAAACCATTTTTATATACTTACATTCATTTTGCAGGTATTTGTCCCCATGACTTGTTCACGACTGATTCAAATCAATTGTGCTTCGAAGCGATTCGAATTACCCAATCGAACTACCCACTCCTAACAGGCAGACTCAATAAAGGAAACATTACTGACTTGCGGCAATAACATCACTTCTTTCGTGTTTTATATCACCAGTATAAACTGACACTAACATCGATCCTATAATTGCTGAGGAACTGTGCGGATCGTCATTTTTGAACTCGGATAAAATTGTGAACAGGGGATCAAACACTTCCCTGAACGCCTTAAAAAAAGATAAAAATATTCGTTATAAAAGCCTTATCATTTAATGAAATTCATTGCATTCGCACTTATCTTCCGCTTTCAAATTTTAAAAAGAAGAAAGTGAAATATATTTTGTATATATAAGTGGAAGTGAGTTAACGACAAAATGCAATCGATTTTGGTTCAATTTGGTCAAATGGGATATTTTCATGAGATCATCAATTTGATCCGATTCGGAAAAATTATGCGAATCAGAATTGAGTTTCAATTGGTTCGATTTTACCCCTGCCTAACCGCAACTAACGGTGCGTTCCATCAATAAGCCATAATTAATTGAGTCCTGAAAAGGTTTTATAAATTTATTCTAATATTGCCCAGTACGAGTAAAGTCAAAGATTTTGTTTCGGCGATTTTGTTGCATCTTTGTATAGGTTAGTCTTGTAGATACAAGTTTAAGAATAGTCCTAACGTATTTACTGCGTGCTGTAAGAGAAAACTTTAAGGAGAGGAAGAGATGGGATGTTTATCGTTTAGTGCAGTGCTGGCACTACACCTCATAGTAGCTCTTTGCTATTAAGTGACCGTTAGTTGGTTCCTTTCAGGTACTGCTTCCGAACTTGCTCAGAGTGAATTTCAATAAACAAAAAGACTTTTATTCAATGATGGAACTCTTACGTTTTATATGTTAAAGGTCGTTTTAATAATTTTGATCTTCGCTTGAAATAAACGCGTAGACATCTTTTAATTTTTCGAAATATTTTTTTTTTTCTTCAATTACGAGATTTAAAAAAGTTACTCAAAACATACGTAATCAATTTTTAGTCCTGAAAATGTTGAAAAAAGAGTGATATCGAGAAAGACGGAGAAAAATTTCACTTTTTGATGATAACTCAATTCATTTTTGTATATTCAGTGGAGGTGCACTCCCCACTTTTTCCGAAACATACAGAACATCAAATTTCCACTGTCAGAGTTTAATGTACACTATGAAAAGTGTGTAGTAAATTTACCGTTCATTTACTGTTATTGCATTTTCAAAATTCAGAAAAAACGTCTTGATAATGAGTTGTATGCAATTATAGACTGTAGATGTAGGGTACATCAAAGAGAATGACCAGAAATTAACTGAAAAAGTCGAATCATCTAGTAAAGTTATTGTTACGGAGCTGCAATGTTCATTACAACGTACACTGAAACCAAAATGCAGTACAATCATATATTTTGACAGTAATTTCACTTGGTGATATAAAAATACAACTATAATTACTGTTTTAGCCAGTTATGGGCCGTACATAGAACGCACGCTAAGGTCCATATTTGGTATAAATCTCAGGAGGTTTAAATTTTGGAAATCTGGGATAATTGCAGATAACAATTAAATTTACTGTAGTTTTATTATAGTATGTATGATAGTGTAGTTAGTACCTTGATAACCGGGGCATTCGTCGGGTAAAGAACAATAATAATATTCCTGAGACATTGTCCTGAAAACTTCGTAAAGGTCTCTTTCATCCAGTTTGCCACAGATGCAGCAGGGTATCCGTATCCACCAGTACCAATGGCTGGGAAGCATATTAAACTGTTAAACCAGAATCGAAAATATTTAAAATTCATTTTTTGAGCTAATTGAAATGAGAAAGATATTCTAAAATCGCATTGCTCCTTGTGTGCAAATTTCAGAATTTCTCCAACTTTCATTCTGCTTGTTATGAGCTGCGAACAAACTAGATCAGAGAAGTGACAGATGGAGGTACAATAGAAAATGTATGATTCACTGCACTGTACTAAAGTGGTTAGTTTCGTCTTGCGCTTCTTTTTATTCAAAATTCTGGAGCTACTTCTAAAAAGTTCATTTGCTGTATTTTTTGCCTCGCAGTTTAATCTGCTCCCTACTTTCAGCCTTAAGTGAATAGAAGCAAAAAGTTGTTTTATTGTTTGAACTACCGTATCAAAAACGTCACTAATAATTTCCATGCATACTTTAAATTTATTTGTTTGAGCTATTTCAGCAGTCCTAAAGTTGGCTTAGCTTTGAACAAAGGATGTCCATTGACTTAATATTTTATTGGAATTTTTTCATATTATATACATATGCAGCGTAATTCAGAGGGCCACAAAGACGAAAACGTCATCAAGAGAGCAACAACAACACTTTGACGAAACAGTCAGTCATACCCAGGAGGACTTGTTAGGAGCTGCTAATGGAAAGCTAACTTTGGTTGGACGTGAGTGGACCACCCAGCAGGACCCAGGTAAAATAGACAAAATTTCTACGCACCTCCGACGCGCAATAATTTTCTTGTACATTGTTTCTATTTCATGCCTTAAAATGAATAATTTCTCAACAAAAAGCCAAAAAAAAATATTTCTTAATGTATTATCAATGACCCATTGTCACTAAGGGATCATATGAGAAATAAAACAAAAACACTGCATACCCGAAGCATATTTTCAAACCGCAAAATGTTTCACATTTATCAATTTGTCAGCAAAATCTTTTAGATTATTACGATTTCATTACTATAAATAGTTAAGGGTGATTGCACATACCTATAACCGGAAGAATCGGCTTTCTTTAAACATTTCATGATAATGCTTTGTATAAGCAATTTAGCGTTCACTGAGTTATAATACGATATCAAAGCATGGTATATATAGGTGTCAAAGCAACCTCCTTCCGATCCTAGAACATCTCCAGCGACGTAGGGTTTTGTAGCACCATCCTGTAAGAGAGAAAGAACGTGGTTATATTCAGTGGCGGTTCTCCAACATTAGAAGGGTCCGAGTCGCCGGAGAGAAGTTGATTGACAGATTTGTACTAACAAAACCTGCGTCAGAGAAATTTTTGAGTCATTTTACAAAATACGACAAAATTTTAGCTGGAAAGCATGATTAAAATTAGGTTGTGGTACGTCCGGAAAAAGGCGCCGAAGGTGCAAAAAATAGCGGGGTTTTGCAATCTTATCTCTCCCGTGGTGGTTCAGTATAAATGCGTGAGGATTGCTGCACACATTGTCTATGCGATCCGAATACGATACGAAGCATTCAATGACAAAATGCAATCAACTTCGGTCAAAGTTGCATTCTGTCGTCGATTATGTTAATATTAGTTATTCATTACTATAAATTTTTGGAATTTCATAATAGAGACAATTTGTAATAGTAAAAATGATATATTCACTATTTATACATAAGTTGACATAAAAATATCCGAATCAGAGTATAATTCCAAATGATTCATTAATGCCCAGCCCTATTCACAGCTAACAGGTAAATGACAAATCAACCCAATCAATGAAGCAAGCGATGAAGTCGTTATCCCTTCACTGGAGTAGATGCAAACCCAATAGAGATTTCCTCCAAATATGCTTGAACCTAGAACGGTTTCGTAAATTCTTCCAGAAATGTTTTGTTCTAATTTCTAACTTTGTGCTACTTTATCGTTCATCAGTGAGTACTGTATTTTCATTTTCGGAACTACTGTACATAGGGCTGGGCAATTCGATTCGGTGATTCGAAGCACGATTTTTCGAATCAATCGTTAACCGTTCATAGGAACAAAAACTGCGATATTCGTTATTTACATAGAATTAGTGATTCGGTCCGATTTGAAAAGATATTCAGTTTCGAATCCCAAATGATGCTGTTTTGCCCAGCACTAACTGTACACGAAACAAAAATATCGTAAGGTCATCATGTATATTTGTTTCATAATATTAAATTCCAGGCCACAGCAACAATACAGAAAAAAGAAGTCCTATTGGTCTTTATCAACATAAAATTTAAAATTTATCGAAAGTTCCTGAAAATTCCTGAAGTTCCCGTTTTTTTTTGCCGAGATTTCAGATGATATTTTAACTCCCATCAAAATTTCCAAAAATTTGCAACCCTAGTCACATTGTAGTTCATTTACCGTATCAAGCCAATCATCATGCAATGACATTCCTTTTGATAATGCTCTTGATATAGCGGATCCATTCATGCCTATAAGGTGTTCTGGAGTTGTTGTATTGACAAGAACATCAGCAACGCTCTATATTAAAGTAACAAATATCTCAATAAAAATTGTAAACCAGCCATAGCATATTTTGCCTATTATGATTTATCCCTCCAAGTTCTTGTTTTCAACCTTGTTTCAAGCAAATTTCAATTAAAATTAATAATGTAAGATTTAAGATAAAATAACGTCATCATATATTTAAATATGAACTATGTACTATATTATGACAACCCTAAAACGGCAAGTGATGCGAGATGCAGCGGCGAAATTTCTCCACGCAAAAGCGAGTCTTACAAGAGGTTCCAGTAAATTACGTTTTTGTGTTCCACTTTCGCCTTTGTACCCTTCGCATTACTCGCACCATTACATTTGAGGTCAGCTCTATTATTTCCTCTTAAGAGCTGGCCTCTAATCTATTACGTGGGCGCAATGGCCTAAGCTAAATATCTCTGAATTGAGTGCCGGGAGTCCGGCTCGAAATCCATGTCCAGCACTCAACCCATCGCGTAATAGGTAAGGTAAGCAATAGGTCATATATTTACTACAACAACAAAATCTTGTCTGCCTAAAAGCGACCGCTGTTACAAGGCCTGGGTCACGATGATCCACTTCAGAGTGGCCATAAATAGCAACACTGAGCTATAGCGGTGCACACGAGGTACGAGTAGATGAGTCTTTAAATTCAGAGTAAAGTCAAGTCACTGTACTTTCAAATCGGAAGTCAAGTCGAGACATGCATTTATGTGTCGCACGTCTAGTGACGAGTCGATTTTTAAATCGATGCAGCATGTAACGGCAGACAACATATTTTTCAAAAGATGATAACAAATTCGGGATAAATATTCACTAAGTCTCTAGTCCAGAGTCGTGTCCACATTTTGTCAACTCCAGCACGAGTCGACTTGTTTTGCTATTTATTTAATTTGTTTATTTTTATTATGATAGGTATATACACTATTGCGGGTGCAAGATGAATCCCGAATAGGAAAGGTACTCTTGAAGAATGTTACTAAGCTACATGACGGGAGGTTAAATAAAAACACTGTAAATCCGCACAGAACTGAAGAAGACTGGAAAAGTGCAATGCCTAAATTCTGAGATTTTTTTGTGAAACCGTAGTTTGGGTATTGTCACTACTCCCGTCTTTGTTTTGTTCTGGACTATTTAAAACACCTTTTCTTTAATAATTGGACACTTTAACTGAATCTGAAGTTTATATATTTTCTACAAGGAAAATTTGTGAATCGTAAAATTCACTTTATCCCCAACTCGAAGCGGCGAACTCAAATTCACCGAGTTGATCAGCCCGTTATTGACAGATGGGGTTGTCTCTAAGGGGTTGATATTTGCTTTTCTATCAATGTATTTAATGGTAAAAACATACTTGTTGATCCAAAATGTCTCCTTCCACTAAAGTAACTTTGCAGTCCACGAATCTCGGTGCTTGAAGCATACTTGAAGAGATAGTAGTATTCTGAAATTAATGAGCAGTCAATAAATAAGAGTAATCAGATCCTAGTCCTTTGTGGAAGTGAGGATACCTTAAACTTTTTTTTTTCGTAATTTGCTCCGTTAGCGTGAATTGGGTTCGGTATTCCCGATAACAAATTGACCAAAACTATGATAAAACACCCAATTTTCGCAAAAACGGAGACTGCCTTTCATTGTGCTGTGCTAATTAGTCGCTGTGGTCCACAATGATTCTTAATGACGCGCGTTGAAAATCTTGGGATCAAGTCCAGACAAGTCCGGGACTTTCCCCATTCAACCCAGCAAGAATTAGGGAGGTAGCCACGGCGAAACCGTAAAGTCTATATCCTTAGAACAACACGAACTCTGTTCGCCTGTCAGTGGTTGCAGGTATAGGGTATATCTTTGGTCTTGGGGTGATAAATTTAAAATGAGTGACTTCAAAAAATATTATCTGCAGAAAAAATTTTACATCATGCTAATCTTCAAAACGTGATAGGTTGCAAAATTTTTCTAACGCAAGAGTATATACCAGAAGCATAGGCAATCTCAAGCTAAAGCTGAAATTTAATTTTTGACTTCTTTTAGGTCGAACGTCGCACTTTGGACTGTTTTTCGTGATATGCTATATATAATGCTAGTTTTTACTTATTTTTTGTTCGGAAAGCCCATTATGACGTTATGTTTTGATAATCTGCTCCTCCTCTAAATACGTCATTGCATCCTGAATCTTTTTGAATTCATGAAAGGAATTAGGATAGTCCTAACGCTTTTCTTGTGTATCATAAGAGGAGACTAAAAGGGAGCAAAGAAGTGTTAGATGATTTTACAATCACCTAGGGCAGACACCACCCACTGCACTTAGATATGGCGGTTATATTTCGATTGGGATGTTTTCCGTTCAGAGTGCAGTTGCTGGTATTACATCTTTTATTGGCTTTTTGTTATTAGGTTACCGTTGGACGGTTCCTTTCAGTAACTGCTTTCAGCGTCAGATTGAATTTTAATAATAAAAAAAAAATATATGGCCCAACCATATATGGGAGCATAGTTCTGTCACCCCCTTTTGGGTATCGATAGCAGATACTAGCGCAACGTAACGGGAGAAATATAATCCATTAAAAGTAAATATAATTCAGTGAACAAAATAACAAATAGCCTACGCACGTTTAATCTTTTGCATTCCTTGATAAATGATGTTGTAATCACACATTCAAAAAGTTTTTCTGTCGTTGAAATAAATTGCCTTCCTTCTTCATCACAAAAATACTTGCAAATTTTCGGCTCAAATAACGTTGCTTTTTTCTCAATGATATTTTTAAAAGTTTGTTGAATACATTTGTGTGCTGCAGAAATTTTACAAAGCATTTATTGGAAGATTTAATAAAATAATTAAAAGATAAAAGATTATCATATTTTTAAGAAAAAGTTTGACTGTGGCAGACATTATAACGTCTTAATTTAGAAGTTGTGAATCATTCCTCCCCTCAAAAAAATTTCTAGTCATGTATATGACATATCAACTTTATAACTAAAA
This sequence comes from Styela plicata, assembly GCA_963675895.2. Lineage (NCBI taxonomy): Eukaryota > Metazoa > Chordata > Ascidiacea > Stolidobranchia > Styelidae > Styela > Styela plicata. Next base: position 8,820,896 of record OZ023147.1, read on the forward strand.
TTAGCAGTCAAGTCCTAAAACGTCTCGCGAATGAAATGCAACATTTAGCGATCATTATTCATGTTATCTAGAAATATTCGAGATTTAGGCCCTAATTTATAGATTTTCAAAAAGTACAACAAATTGGAGATGTTAGGCACTATTCATATGAAGAAATGATCAAAGAATACCAAAACGTTACGTCGAATTTATGACATCCTCGATGACATGACATTAAAATATTTATCAAATAATACATTTAAAAGCGAAATTAACTCAAATTTGTAACATCACGTCAAGTTTTTGCCTAAGGCGGCGCGATTCATCGGTAACTCATAATTGACAAAAAATGTTTTAACAAGATTTTAATGACTAGTATATTCAACCACTATAACGCTGTCATCTTCCTAAAATGCAATGGTCACCAAACCTAAGTCTGGGCAAAACCTCATTTGGAAATCATATCAAATTCGCATAATATTACCCAAGCGAATCACTGATTTTAACCCCTTTCTTCTATCACAATTTGTTTCCATTATTTAAACCAAGAAATTTATAGTAACGACTAGTTAATATCAGCACAAACGAACTTAATGGCAATGTATTTTCAATACACACTCCATGTCTAAAAGAAAATATTTTTTATTTTATTTTAACGACAAAATACAAATGATGGTTAAATTTACTAGAATCTAACATATTCTTCGCTAAAAAGTGAACATTACACTTCCCATAGCAAGTTCCTATGAACAATTTACGATAGAATCGAATAATTCGTGCTGGGATTCAAATCAGTCCAACCATAATCACGCCCAAGCTTACCCCTTTCAAATGATTTGTTTGGCCCCGTCAAAAGTATTCCACCTCCATGCTGATCGGTCACTTTACATGAAATTCCTAAATTTCTGAGCACATCTGACCCATTCTGTGTGATGAGTTTTGCTTTACCGTATGTCATAGTGTAAACTTTTGACAACACTTCGTTTTCTTCCATATACCGCAGGATTTGACATTTTGCTTCAAGTACCTCCGTTTCAAGTCCGAATAACGTCAGAATCTTTTTAGTTTGCTGAAAGAAATATAAGTAAATTGTTTTTATTTTTGAGTTTTCGAATAATTGCTATGGCCTGTCAATGTACCGACGTTATTGTGCGCACTCATACCCAACAACCGTTGGACGCGGACCTTTGTAGTGACTGTGTATCTGTTCTATGTTAAAGCTACCCGCGAAGCGCCTTGCTTAAGAGCACGCTCGGTGGTGAAACGGTTAAGCTTCAAACCAACGCACCGCCAAGGTGCGTTCATCAACAGACCATAATTGGGGCTTAGCTAATCAACAAAGCATTTTTGAATTTTGAAAATATGTAATAACGGGAAATGAACAGTAAACAGTATTCTTTCCTATTTGTCCCAATTTGGTTAAATTGACAATGTCAATAAACCTGAAAAAACTGAAACATTTTCCACCCCGAAAAAATCGCGGATTGGCTTCGCAAACAGTACTCTTAACGTGGTTTTTGCGTTAAATCCGAGACACAACTGATAAATTCTTGTTGAAATATCATTTTCGATAGTATTCATTTTTTCGAAATAAAAAAGTTATTGGGAAATGCCTCGTTCCATTTATCCATGTTCTCTCTAACAGAAACGAATGAGTCATAAATTTCTAAACACCATTGGCGTCCGTCGGACAAGAAAGTCGAATTCTCTTTGGTTTTTCATTGACATTTTTAAACATCGAATAATCTGATTTCACAGCAAGAACATTGCGTTTTGCCAAATTTTTTACACAACAATATAAGCAACTTTTGGTAATACATTATAATTTCCACTTGCCTCCTCAACCCAAATCATATTTTTTAGTCGCATATCTTTCATAAAGACAAACAAGTTTCGGGAAGATATACTTGTCCAATCATTCACAGGAATGGTTGCTATTTTGAAAAGTTCCTTGACAATTGTCTCTGCACGTTGACAATACTCAATTTTTGTTCCTGTGATTGAAACCTCCTGTCCTTCTATCAACAGTGTGGCTGCAAAGGAAAATGAGTAAAAGGTTGGATTAAAAATTCTTTCTCTGACTCAGCGTAAATTTGCCTGTACTGTCATTGTCTCTGATAATCATTATCTCTAACTTTTCTGTTATAGGCTTCTTGATTTTGATGATGCGGTGAATGAAATGAAAAAAAAAAATAAAATGTCATTTACAGGGAATTATAGATTTGATCCGATTCAAAAGAATATCTACATCAGATCCAAATTTCAAATGAGGGTTTGTCCAGCGCCATATGCATATAGGAAAAAATAAGAATAAAGGGGAATATAAGTGACGAACTCCCTGCCGAACTTGGAATTGGCAAATGCACGAGATATACATATGGTTAAATCGCTTGATGGTTACCATCTGTTTCACCACAGGTTTAAGTCCTGACAAGTCTGGCTAGTTAATCCATATACGCCACAGAGAAATTGGTGAACTAGTTCTCTTTACTCACCATTCAAACCGCTTTGATTGAATGCTTCTTGTATTGTTGAAATAATACTCGGTTCTCTCCTCATTGTCGTAAGAAAATATGAATTCAAGTTAATATCACGCCATATTAATCTCACTTTCGGCAGCATCTGCAAATACATAATACAAGTTTTTAGCAGCCTTCGTGCTACTGACGTGATCAGTAAGGGTGACCATGCGCTCCACTTCACGCTGCGGATAAAAAAAACACAAAAGCCCTTTTACCCTGATATGGATATGTCAATGCCGACCGATATTGTCATGTTATAATTTGAGAGTTACAAAATTTAAATTCAGCTACTTCTTTCCTTTTCAAATTTCTCGATAAACCATTGCTTCGTCTCATACTGAAGAAGCACTGAACCTCGTTCCAGTCAGACCACTTGTATTCAAACATGTTGTGTTAAGTTTATCAAGTATAACTGTTTATCAAGGCATACTTACATTAAGATGGATGAGAGAATCGGTTTGAAATTTTGCTACATCAAGTTCAGGTCCAGTTAGTGTGATTGTTTTTGTTTCAAATTTATATTGAACAAGTACATTCTTATATTTCATTTTAACCTCTTCTAAAATTCCCAAATGACCCAAAATCCTGAACAAAAATATAAAATGTCAGTATAATTCCTTGATATTTGAAACACATTCTTAACGGACGCTTTAAAAAAAAAAGAATATTATACAATATTTGAGTGAGAAGTTTGATTAGATAATTCGAAACGATTTCGGAACAACAAATTCCATATGAATCAATTGTAACTCAGGGCAGTTTAAATTGATATATATTCCCATCGTTTGGTGAGAGCCAACTACGAAAAACCAAAGAATCGATGGATTGTTCTACTGGTAGATATCACATACTGCACTCTATCATATCTTTTAAGGTTTTGTAAGGAATTTATCCGACTGAAGCGCAGTTGCTGTCTTATCATTTAATGTGGCTCATTGATATTTACGTTTACGTTGCCGCTTCCCTACCTCGTTTAAAGTCATTTCCAAATAAAAAATGACATATTAACTATAATTTTTATATGTGTGCGATATATATATATATAACAAAACATGCATACTATGTTAGTATTCGAACCCATGAGGGAAGGATATTAAAATTTAAATTCGAATTTCATAGAAACTCATATCTTTGCTAAAAATGGCCAAAATATGGTCAGATATCAGCATTTATAAAAAATAAATTCTATTTGTACATTGAATCTCGAATGCCGTTTGGACTAAAGTATAAAGACAGCCCTAATATCAATCCAAAATTCATACTCAAATTGGCCAGCCTTGATTTTCATATTAACTGTTGATAGATTCAAACGTTCCGTAATGTATTCCAACATTTCTTTTGCAGATTGTTTTAATCCAATGACTTCCACTTTATTATTTGTCCAACTGAAAAAATAATGAGGAGTATCAGTGCCGGCAAAAGATGTAGAATCTTAGACGTGGCATTAAAATATATGTTGGATTGGTTTTGCCCCAACACTTGTACGAAGAAAGTATGCAATTGTTTTTGGTTTTCTCATCGAAAAAAGAACATTTTTGGATCAAAACGATCTGACGATCTATATTTCGGTTATTTCAACGATTATTTGTTAAAATCCAGAAATCTTGGGATCTCCCTCAGCAAAACTTCAAAACTTTTATCTTCACAGTCATTTTAGATATGGTCCAGGACCGGGCAAAACCAATTCACTTGAAATTTAAATCCTACTCGGATAATTTTTTCGGATCGGACCGATTCACTGATTTCATATAAATAGCAAATATTCTGTTTTTACTCCAACAACTAGTCTTCAATGAATTCATAGCTGCGAATCACTAACTCAGGGACAATGTATTTTAAATTTATACTCCATATCGAGGGCCAGAAGTTTCCATATCTTAACGAAAAAATACAATGAATTTTTGTCAGATTTGACCCAAAATCGATCGCATTTCGTCGCTATAAACGTCAATTCCACTGCCCTTAGCATGTTTTTGTTCCTATGACGGACTCACGATTTATACGAATAATCTGTGTTTCGGATTGATTTGAAACTTTTAGAACAGAGATAAACATCATTTTTTATATTGGAGCTCAAATGCTATTCCTCTCAAACTCGCCAAAGTTTTCTGAACTGATGTAGAATCAAAAAAATTAGAATTAGCTGTTGATATGTCCGGTTCAGTCATGATTCATGGCAACATGAATCTAATCCAAACAGGCAGTTACCTTATCGCCACATCATCATTTCCCGTGAAACTTTCGGATATTTCTGGACAGATTTTGATCAGCCTTCCTTTCTTTAAAATATCTTCATCAAATTCTTCCGTAAATGCTTCATAATTCTTAACAAAATCTTGAACTTGGCTTTGGCACGCTGTTTCGAAATCGCGTTGAGGTTCTGCTTTCTGAATATAATGTATATATATATATATATAAACATTCTCGTCACAAGCCACCCATTACAGCTAAGCAATTAAACTCAGTGATTCGATTCGTCCGAGACTTAATTTTTTTTAGTCTGTGCGGTCAAAGGCGAAAGGGTGTCGAAAGTTATATTTATATATTTTTAGCAGTAAAATGTTACATTTGATAACTCTATAGAGATTGTTATTCGATCTGATTCGATCTTTTCCCGCCGTACGATTTCTTTTTTTCGCTTAAGTCCCTCGTAGAAAATTGTTTTCAAAAGAAATATAATTTTAGCGCAAAATAAAAACAATTTATGAAAAATCATATCTATCATGGAAATTTCTAGTGAATCGTTATTTTAGAGTTATAAAAATATGAAAATCCGAGTCAAGCATGTTCTGAAGTAGTATAGGCAAGTATAGTAGTATAGTAGTAGTAGTAGTATAGTAGGCAAGTATAGTAGTATAGTCCGAGCTTGCCTAGCATATCTAGCTCCCCGAGATTATATTTAAAATACTTCTACCTGGTTTCTCAGATATCTGATTTACCTAGTTTAACTTTGACTGGATTTCTTTGAACATATACCTAACAAATTTACGACGCAAAATTGGTAAGTTTACCTAATTTTCAACCACGGACCTAATCTGGTTTAAAAAACGAGACACCTGAAATAAAAATAAAAAACTAGGTATAAAAAAGCTTTTGGATCAGCAGATTCGAAAATTTCAATCAAATTCAGGAAAAATGGAAATTAATTATGGACACACGAAGTTCAAGGAGCTGATATAAAATATATTATCAGCAACTCCACTTTAATGACTGAACCATCCTAAACATAGAACTGAACTACTTTCCTCCTAGACGCGGTCCATCAGGGTATAGGCAAATCCAGATTATTTGAATTCCGAATCTGATTTGAATACTTCTATTGAATCCGCTCGAATCGTTGGATCTATTTAAACAGCAAATACCGCGTTTTACTTTGCCTCTACTTTTAAATTTGCCTTTCGGTTATCATTATTCAGAAATCTGCATCTTCGAATGTAATATTATTGGTATAGAAAAACCAGGAATATTTTTGTTGTATTTTTCCCCTCAAAATTTAAAAATTTTGTTCTTGTGACGGTTGCGCGACTAATTAGTATGAATTGTGCTTCGACGCAATTTGAATCAACGGGAGTGGAATTTTCCATCGCTGAAAAGTACATTTTGATTTTTAATAGAACTAGCAGAATTATAATAAAATTATAAAAAAGAACGTTATTACCTTTGAGATGAATCTTAACTTTGTTACTACATCCCCTTCTTTTATGAATTCAAGCACAGCAAAAGTGACGGAGATCTTCAACTGTCCAGAATGCTTCTTGCTATTGCATATTAACTGCAGAATCTTATCATCCGAGTTGATTGAATCGCAGAACGTTCTGATAGAACTTTGATATTTTGGTACTGCAAAATAAATTTTATTTTCCAGGATATTAACTAGGAAATTTCACTTTTCCAGCGTGTAACCCAAATCATTCAGAAATACGTTGAACAAACATTTTTTAAGTATAAGTCCTTTGAAAATAAACTTGGTTAACTAGGTATACTGGGTGAACTAGGTACTATTACCTAGAATTGCCAACACTAATTTAGAGTTACTTTTTAGAAGTCAGTGGCAGTGGCGATTTCGAACAATAAAAGGAGGGAGGGGTAATAATTTAAAAAAAAATCTTGTTGGAAACATGATTTTTTTATAAAAATTAGCGTTCCTATTTTATATTACAATAAAACAGCACAATAATCACGCCCGACGAATTTGATTCGAATATTTTTTTCAAATCGGATCGAATCACGAATTTCATGTAATAACAAATATCCCATTTTTACTTATGTCTAAGAGTAACAATTTTCATATTTTAACGACAAAATATAATCGATTTTTGGCTAATTTGACCAAAATCGATTACATCTTGTTGCTAAAAATGAAAATTCTAGTACATTTAGTAAGTATTTGTTCCTATGAACAAATTTGTTGTGGCTCGAATCATTTCGAATCACTGAATCGAATTGCCCAGCCCTACCTACAGCTGTGCAGACAATTTTAAAAATTCCTATACACTTGAGACTTCCCAACCATAAAACTGATTGGTATAAAAATTACATACCACTTTCTCTTTTATGATGCTGATCTCGAGGTGTATAGCGTAAACTTGCTGTGATATTCTTTCTTTCGTGAATTTTCTCCAAGCTATGAAAGTATAAGTGGACATATACTTTCTGTCTTTGAATAACTAATGATGTTGAAACTAATGAGTTGAATCCTCCCACTATATTTTCTGCGTCTGCAAATAATATTCCAATGATTAATTAAAACTGTGACCAGTAAACACGATTTTAGAATTGCCCTAACGTATTTATTGAGTGCCGTGAGATGCAACTGAAAAGCAACAGAAAATTAACAGTTGATTACGGTCAGCCTTTCCATTGTGTTTGAAATGTCAACGCTTTAGAGCAGATGTCTATGTCACTGAGCCAAACTACATGCATTAATACATCATAAATTGCCTTGGTTGTTGTTGTTTCGGGATTGCGGGATGTACTAATTAATAGTCAAAATATTTTATTTTCAACCAAACTAAGGTTCAATAGCAAATCCGGTAACAGGAAGTCAGACGAGAGCGCTCATTTTACCACCAAAATTGTGAGATGGGCGTGTTTCTGACGTCATTAACCTCCATTGCAATTAAGTTTTTCTGGGAACATTTTATTTTCTGAAAGCTTGACCAATAAAAAATACTACGGTACTTGAGTTGTGGGGGGAGTATGCGACATATGCACATCCAGCCCACTTCACTCATGCACTTCCAGGTCACTTTATAGCACAGCTGAAGCGATCCGTCTGTGGCTTATATCGAACGAATGTTATTTCTTATCTGTGTAACTTCTACGATGAACGTATTGGAAAAGCGTTGTAACAAATTTAAGGTTGATCACAGTCACGTTATATTAAGGATTTGACTCACTGTAACAAAATTGCAATCAATTCACAACTCATTTTCATTGAAACTCGGCGGTGGGATCCATCACCAGCCCGATTTCACAGTTTTATTAAAATATCAGCCAGTATATCAAATTTTATATGAATATGAAGTGATATTGTTGTAAAACAACGTTGGTTTTATTGCATTTTTGTTACAGTGGATATGACGTAAAAATATGTAACTTTGTGTTATAGAAACGGGAGCTATACCGTCCGTCGAGAGAAACTTTTCTGATGGTAATTAATTCAATCCAATTAAGGTCAGAAGAGGAACCTAAAAGAAACCAAATAAACAACTATAACTTACTTATTGAAAATACCAACCTTTGTAAGACCCAAAATAAACCTACGCAATATTGTCGCGCAACCTATCAACTTTTGTTACAGGCCCACCGCTTGATCGTTTTTTGTTTTCAAAATACATTTGAATCACATGATCGGATATTCTTCCATGAAGATTTGTAACTTTTAAACAGTCAGTTCGAAGTAACTTTGAAGCCTAAAACAAACAAAATAATTCAGCATATTTTTATACAAATTCGCATCTCAATTACGAACATTTCAAAATCACAGAAGGGTTTTGTATAGACTCTTTTTTATAACAAACGACTACTACAAACGGAAACAGAAATCGAATTTCTTCACATACAACACTAGCAAAATAAATCGACTCGTTCTCGACATGGACAATTGATAAATTTGACAATTTAGCCCGAGTTTGCAATAACCTTGTTTGCCATTGCGTGATCACCGGAGAAGAAAACGCGCCTCCCAGACGGATAAAAATATGCAATATACCCTGCTGCATAATCCGTTTTCGTCTACTCTATATTGACGATTCTAAGTGGATATTTTTAGCGTGAGATGCGGCTAATTAATCTGTCATCGCTGTTGAATAGGTTTAGATATCGACTTATGACTATCTTGCCACTTGAAAGTACAATAACTCGACTTGACACTCTAAATTTAACATTTGATACTTGGGCACGACTCGCGCATTCTTCAACTCGATTTTAGTACTCCATCAGAGTGACCCACATATTGGAAGGAATAAAAAAAATCTGATGCCAGGAATACAACCTTCATCTTTCGCCCTTCAAGTGGTCGACTGTTGATGTTTTCGAGCAACTTTTCCGTCTCCGATTTATCTGAAACACCAGGGGCTTTTACCTCCGATAGAGAAATAGTGTCAATATGTTTTGATAAGCATTAATCAATTACTAACTCACTAGAGGAACCGTGGATGGTGAAAAATTAGAAGTGCAAAAAAATTAGTAAAACAGAGACAAAACGACCATTTTCGGTGTTATTTAAGTTGAATTACAAAAAATAGAAAAATTTTATCACGCCTCCGACACGCAATTACTTTTTTATGACAAATATTTTATTTCGTGATGTTTCGCCTCTAAAATATGAATTTTGCGCTTCTCCGGCGCGCTAATATTTTTTTAAGTCGAATGCATGTTTGTATGTTAAAACAAAATAAGTTTGCACCTGAGGAGTACAACCAACTCGTTTAATCTAAGATAGCCGGGAGCATCGCCCCAAAGAAACCGACTACCGACTACTTAATTAGCAGAGACTAACACAATGTAATACCAGCTATTGCTCTCCAAGCGGAAAACACCCCAAACGAAACTGAAACATCATGGTGGTTCCAAGTGCAGTGAGTGGTATCTGTCAAGGGCAAGGATGAAATCATTCACCACCTTTTCGTTTCGCAGGAAATAAGTCCGGACTATTCTACAGCCTTTAAATACAGTGTTAAAAGTAGTGTTGTCAATTTTGGGTAAAAATATCGAGTTCACCTGTTGTACCTATCGAGTTGCTCTTACCAAAATCATTACGGTATGTAACATAATATACACCGGGATAATCTGTTTTTCGACACAGCGAAGGACTGGTTTCCTTTTCCGAGCAATTCTCCAAGTAAAGCTGGAGTGTTTCCATGCTCGTTCTGTTCTGATCATTAGATTCCTAGAATAAATAAAATTAGATAGTTTTTTTTATATATGTTTTGGGCATTGAAAGGAGAAGGGGAGGGATCGTATTTTGAACACTTCTTGGAATCAATTTATGACATCATAAGGGAAGACGCCAGCCAATATATTATAAATACCTGAGACGCGCCATCGACGCAAACACTAAAACGTTTTCCCACATTTTGATAAGCTACAAAGGTCATTCTGACTTTTTTCAGTGCATACAAGAGGGAACGGTGCATTTTAATTACGTTATGTTGTAAAGAATCTACCATCCCTGCAGGGCGTGCAACAGCCTGAAGCAACGCCTAAAATGAACTGACTAACGTCCACTTATATGGCAAAGAGCGATTACAAAATATATCGAAAACTTTATTTGCGAAAACTTGCTAAACAGAACCGAACCTCACAGTGAACGGTATCTGCGCTGGGCGGTTACAAACTTCCTCACTTACAGAAACAAGAGCTTAAGCAAGCTAGTTAATATTCGCCTAATTACTTTATTTATTCGGCTCACCGATACGATAAATCTATTCTCGTAGTATCGTGGGATAATTTTCTGAAATGTTAATATTTCTCTTCCACCAAGAACCTGATTCTTCTTTGCAAGCGCTGATTCGCAATCTGCGTGGTAAAATATTATATAACTTCAAAGTTTAACTGAAACAATACATCATGCTGTAGTTTAAATTATTAAGTGTCTTTAGGTAAACTTATTCAATTTCAGTGCCTACCTTTGGCGTATTTGAAAACTACCAGCAAACCGTCCGTTAGTCGATATATATTTCTCACTGGTCCTCCTCCAGATCTTACTTTGTTTTGGAAATGCATTTTAATTGTTTGGTATCGCAAGGATTCTTCGATGTTCAGAGCAAGTAAACACCTTGTATGAAATAGTTTTTAGTTTAGCGAACGGATGTGACGTAAAAAATGGTTAAACCCCGCAAATTTCCTTTATGTTATAACCAGGGCTGGGCAAAATCGACCTATTTTTAATTCGAATACTTTTAATCATTGTCAAAATTATAAGATTACAATTACAAAATTACCTCACCAGATTTTGAAATTATATCGGAAATATCATAAAAGTTGAGCAAATGTTTGTGGGCAATAACGCATAGGGCATGTATGCATGATTTTTAACATAACACTATAATACCTTTCAAACAAAACACCGTTTGTCAAGTATTAGACACTGAAGGATCGCGCCGTCGAAGGAAAATTTCTTTCAAAAAAGGCCATTTTGCTCCATTTTTGTAACGGTGATATAGTGATGGGTGCATATATGAGTCTTAAAGTTTGTGACTTCATATAAACAAAAGTAAAAGGTATTTTATTACGGAGAATGAGCCACACCGCGCGATACATCAGTAGGCCATGCTTGGTGAACTTTACAATCAATATTCATCATACCTGGTGTCTTCAGGTCCGGGAAGCGAGATAACATTTTTCCAGTACAAAGGTGAAAATACTTCGATATCAGCATAGGTATCTCTGAAGTCATTTGTCGTTTGTTTTGAGTCAACATGTAATGTAGTTGCACCATCTGTGTATTTAGCGTTTTTAGAGTGACATATAGACAAATCAGAAAAGTTACCTCGAAGTATCTTCCTACCTACGAGTCATAGTTGGATCGCGTCGACGAGACGCGGTTCATCTGCGATCCATGCTTGACAAAATAAAATTTCTTCTGTTTGTGAGAATGTAGTTTTCAAATATTTGCTCTTTGCATACGTGCAGTAGCAAATATATATCACGCTGTGGTTTTACCGAGGAAAAGTTTGACCAGCTCAAACGGGGAAGGAGTTCGAAACACACTTTCTCAACAGTAAAAGTGTCCTTCATAATGCATGATGTAATACAATTCTTAATTACCCCTTGCCATGTGCCGTTTCAGGTTAGACTGCTCAAAATTTCTTCCTCTCTGACCGATTTTACTAGTTTTAGTCAACGTATTACTTCCACGATTTACATAATTGCTTCGGTTTCCTCTCCACCATTGTATAACAAGTTTCCATCCATTTCCACAATCAGCAGCTTCGTTAAAAGCACGTTCTGCATCTTCCTGATTGATACAAATATCTCATTTATTTGCAACTTAATCTGACCAAAAATAGAAATAAAAATATTTCAAAAATGTCACCCTTCAACTGAAATCACTTTCAAGCAAGATCAAGAGAAGCACCTATGAGCAATGAACTCCGCGCGAAAAACTCGCGTTTTTTCAAAATTTTAATATAATTTTCGCTGTTTTGAGGAGGTTTGTACAGCCCGTAAAAAAAAACAGCTAGGTTGCAGCTATACCAAATAGGGCTGGCCAAATCAGAATTTTTTGGAATTATAATCTGAATCGGATACCAATTCCATATAAATAGAATACCGCTGACGTATTTCGTTGCGCTCGCAATTCTCGATAAAAAATAAAATATTGATAAATGGTTTTCCAACGCCAATGGAAGATACCCAACATTTTTTTTTGCATTTTATCAAAAAGGTTCAATTCTGTGTGTGATGATTTCTATTTAAAGTGCAGTTTCTCGTACTGCATTTCATAGTAGCAGGTTACTTTTAAGTCAAAATTAATCACCACTGATTTTGTCGTTAAAATGTAGAAAGCTTACATCTTGCTTTATGAAGAACCAATTGAAAAAAAATTGTCAAAACACATTCTGGCAAGTAATAAAACGCACATACCAGATGCTTCCCATCTGAGGCCCGTGCTTGACAAGAAAAAAGCGTAGTACTCACATGATTGTAGAACGTGACATGTCCAAATCTTCTATTCTGGTCCAGAAAACATGTTTCAATATTCCCGAATCTGAAGTTTTAAAAAAATTAATTTGAAGTATGGATTTTATTTTATTTACTCTAAGAACTAGCATATTTAAAAGAGGGGGGTTTATGGGGAATGGCAACAGCAAAAATCGCAGAATAATTTTTTATTAAGCTTGCTAATGCGCGAGAATATTCAAATGTTTCCGCCTTAGGCGCACAGGAGTCAATTTACCTAATTTTACTTTTTTACACTTAAACTTATTTACCTAATTTTAGGCCCAAAAATTTTTTTTTCCAATTTTTTTTTATCCTCCGACCTGATTTTCAGAACGTCGACACAGTGATATGCAGTAAAAACACAGTTTTCTGAATTTTTGTACCTGCAGATCTCATTTTGACGTCATAATTTGCCCGCAAATTTGAAACCACAGCAAGTATGCCTAAACATTGGTCTCTTACCTCTCGAAATGTCTTTTGAAACTTGCATATCCCCATAAACTCCGAGGAATATTCGAAACATATATCTTTATACGCAGTTTGTCATCACGTTCCGCCATATTACGTTTAAAATTTATCAGTAGTTCTAAAAATTGTATAATACTGTTCAATCAAAGTCTTTTATATCATTTACATCATGTGCCGCGCAGCAAATGTTTATAGGAAGAAATGGTTTTTTATTTCTTTGTACACATGAGCGACGCACTCAAATGAATATCAGCCAACATTACGAAAGAGATCGTTGAATCGAAACTAAAGTATCGCTCATTCAATACCACGAAAGTTTATTTGTCAAATAAATATCTCGTGACGGGAAATTCTCTACCTTTACGCTATTTTAAGTAAGTTGTGCTATCATTTGCTCATTTAGAAGCGGTACATTGTTTATCGTCGCCCAGGACAGATACCACCAAACAAATGCATTTAACCATTACATTTGAGCTCTCTATGGGATGTTTATCAAATCGTCTTCGTCTATCTTGGACAAGGAAATTCTGAATAGGTTTAGTGCAAATATCCTTTTAACGATTCTGACTAAATTTGTGCTTTCGCATAAAGGAATTGAATTTCCTGTCTTAACCCAGGTATAGCAAGATCTAAAGCCTCCAGCATTGGTGCCCTTAGGATAGTAGAAGAGTATTATCCAGATTCAAACTTCATTTTAAAGATAAGGGTTAATAAGTTCTTGCAAGCAGATATTTTAACAGATACTATTTAGAGCTGGGCAAAGCTAGGGCTGGGCAAAACCGAATCATTTGGAACTCGATTCTTATTCGAATAATTTTTTTCGAATCGGATCTAATTACCAATTTTCTGTAAATAACAAACATCCAATTTTTACCAATATAACCTGTCCCCATTGTAAAAATAAAGAAATTTATAGTTTGTAGTGTATTTTCGACTCACAGTAAGAGTAACAATTTTCATATTTTAACGACGAAATATAATCGATTTTGGTCAAATCTGACCAAAATCGCCTTTCGTCGTTAATAATGCAAATCCCAGTTTACGTAACAAGTTTTTGTTCCTAGGAACGATTCAGGAACCTAGGAACGATGGTTGGTTCGAATTAATCGCTCTTTGAATCAATTCGAAGCATCGAATCGAATTGCCCAGCCCTAAGCAAGCCTAACCGTCGAGAATTCGAATCTGATTCGAATGTTTTCTTCAAATCGGATCAAATCACTAATTCAACGCAGATAGCAATTGTTGGTTTTTTCATTACACTTTATCCCTATCATCAGATTCAAAAAAGTTTAAATTCCGGACAGATTCAAATATTCTGTGATTCGAATCACCGAATTGACAAGCCCTAGTACTATCACAACCAGAAGTGATAGATTTCCACGAATGAGATACAGATGGATAACGCCTTTTCGTCGCTATCCATCAGTGACTCAAGCTTAACAAAACACGTTTTCAAAATATCCCTGACCGAGAAAACTAATCGCATTTCTAATTTATTTCGGAATTACTAATATTCCACTCCGTAACTGAACTAGCGACTTGAACAAAACCGCATCTGCGCATTGAAATTTGGTGAACCGTGTCTATTGGTATCGCGTTGAACCTATAAAGGTTTGTTTGAAAAAAAAATAAAGCGAATGAATTACCTCATGAACAAGTTAAGCGACGAAATGACCAAGGATCTTTTTGTCATGTATGAATCACTGGCTCATGCTCGACTGAATGAAATTTTGCGAAATGGCATTTTGTAACGTATAGGAAATATTCAAATAGTAGATATTCCAGACATTCATTTACCTACTTTCCGACCCTAAGACCTCATTTACGTTCATGAGACTAATTTGTAGCTGTTTTGATTAAAAATGCGATAATAAGAGGGGGTTTAAAATTTTTGAATTTCAAGAAAAAATTTTCCCACCTTTTTAAAAATATATTATACTGTCATCTTTAGACAACCAATATTTTTTTCTATTATTGATCTAACCCTTAATTTACAAGGTTTTAAATATGTCGCTGCTCCCAATATGCCAATAAATGCATATCAAAGAAATCACAGAAAAAAACAGAAACAGATATTTTACCAAAGTTATCATTTTCAATCACATTTATTGTGAAATCGAATATATGATCACACCCTTTATTGAATCAATATTTGCTTTGAAAATAGATGAATGGCAAAGTTATTGATTATATTAGAAACTTTAACAATGAGCTCAGATAACTTTTACTTAAAACAGTTGCCGAGTACTCGATCTCCCTGAATTGGGCATGTTTCCGAGCCGACCTGGACTTTGAATCTAAGAGTGATATCCCCAAACAACTTTAAACCAAACCACGTTTTTATCTATTTAACCAGGTCGACTTAAAGTTATAATTGCTCATCACACAGGAAAAATTTAACGTTCTTTCATATTAGAATGATTGTTCTGGATAATTGGCTGATTTTAATAACTTTCACATTATTCGATTGGCAAATCCACTTATAAAAATAACTAAACAAGACGTATTCAACGTTTTATATCTTGAATGTGAGATAATCAACCGCAATCAAGTAAACGTATCAACTTCCAAGTATTCATGACTGTAGGGCTGTGCAAAGCCGAATCATTTGGACTTCGAATCCGATTCGAATAATTTGTTTGAATCGAATCGTTGATTTCATAAAAATAACAATTTTTTCTGTTACTATTGTAGAAACTATAATAAACTATTATACTATTGATTTAAAACCGATGTATTTTCATTTTAACGTCGAAATACAATCGATTTTAGTCAAATTTGTCCAAAATCGTTTGTATTTTGTCGTTAAAATGAACAAAATTAACTTCATTTAGCATGTTTTTGTTCCTATGACCGATTCACAATTGATTCGAATAATCTGTTCTTCGAATAGATTCGATTCGCAGAATCGGATTGCCCAAACCTATTCATGAGATTAAAAACAAATAAGTACGTCACAGTTAAGCCTTTCCTTTCGATTCAATAACGCCCATTAGTGTGACATCACAAGATCACGGCCAGTTAACCGTGGACACAGAAATGACTAGGACTATAAAGAATGTTTTCCTCTTAGAATCCAGTTGTTACTTTTCAAGGTAGCAGAAGATACGACAATGATTCGGAATTAGAACAAAAAGATCGAAATGAATTTTAGGGCTCCCAGGCTAAAAAGAAAATTATATGGGAAAACTAAAATGCTATGTTATTTCAAGATGATACAGGAGATATCGTGGTTTTATAATTAGTATAAGATGCAAGTGCAACTACATCCAAAGCGCAAAACATTCCATACAGAACTGATACGCTATAGTAGATTGCAGTGAGTAGTATTTCTTCTGGGCGATAACAAAATCATCTATCACTTCTTTGTTTTTAGCTTCCTCTCACGGTGAGGCTGGGCCATTCGATTCGGTGATTCGAAGCACAATATATTCGAATCAATTATGGATCGTTCATAGAAAAAAATACTTACAAAATGGACTAAACTTTTCATTTTTAACGAAAAAATGCAATCAATTTTGGTCAAATTTGACCCTGACCTAACTATCCCCAGCCCACCTCCCTCTACCTGACTAAACCGGCTCACCTCCCTCCACATGACCACCTACCTCACCCGCCCGTCCTCAGTCCATCTCCCTCTACTTGACCTGCCTCACCCCAACCAACCTACCCCAAACGACATCCTTCAACCTGGCTATTTCCCAGCCCACCTCCCTTCACCTGACCTGCCTATCCCCAACCCAGCTATTTTTACAGACCAACCTTTACTCAGACCACCACCCAGAGCCCTACCCCGCCTTCCCCCAACCCACATCCCTTTAACCTGGCTACCACCAACTTACCTTCCTCTACCCGTCCTGCCTATTCCAATCCACGTGACTTGGCTACCCCAACCTACCTCTTTTACTTAGCCTCACCTGACGATTTCGGCCAAGTATAGACGGCGTTTATGCTAAGTGAACTTTTAGACTTGTTCGGCATGAAGCCGTTTTTCCTCTCTTTCTTTATCTCACTCTTATTTTGTGGTATATAAAGAAACAATATTTGCTCAGCTATACTAAAAAAATTAACGAGAATTGACGTTTCAGGGAATATATATTTAGTAAACTGAATACATCACCACAAACGCACGGGGTTTCCGGACTTCGAGTTATGAAAAAGAAAGTGTCAGTTAGGCATTCAATTCACAACCTCGATAACCCTTCTCTGAAGTAACCACACAATGTCCATTTGCGTGAATTACCGTTTACGGGAACACTTGATCCTATAACTGAAATTTTCACCGTAAAATAACTGGTTCGGCGGAACAGAGAGGTGTCGCTTCCCTAAAATGGATTGACTTTAAAATTTTTGCATTTTTGTCGGGTGTTCTGTTGTCTGGTGAAAATATTCATTTAAACAAAAACAACAAATCAGGATAGCAGTGAGTAGGCAAGGAATTCCAAATTTTGAGATTCTTGAAGAAATAACGTTGCCATGACTTAATTAATGTTGCGGAAAATTCAGCTCCAGTTATTCTTCAAAGCCACGCACCTGAGCCCACAGAGACTAGTTATTATACTAAAAATGGGATATTTGTTATTTACATGGAATTAGTGATTCGATCCGATATTGTTCCTGTTCAGTAATCACATGCACAATATATTTCCTATAGCCCCATAGAACTGAAATGTTGCCTTTTCAGATTTGTAGACGATTTTTTCAATATGACCGTGTAGACATTCCTGTCCCGCCTACATTTCTGTCTACTTTAAATCCTGTTCCGCTTCACCGCGCCTGTCAATCACATACTGTTGGCTTCACACACTCTCTATACTCAGTCAGCAGAAACGACCGAAAACTACAGAAACGATCATGAATCGAGTGAGAAATGTACGGAAGCGGTCCCCCAGTTATACGAAATGTTTATGCAACAAAAATTGTTGAACCACCGTGCATCGTCGAGGCGTCCAGCAGACCTCTCGCATAAATACGTACATGCATATAATCATCATCTCTCACGGGATACTAACCTTCGTCTTGGCGATCAAAAATGCGCAGCTCGAATTGTATTTCAAAACGCTTGAGCAAACTGTGCATCCCTAGGTGGCGCTATGAACTATTGAATAGAGGACCGTTTTGGTACATTTTCCACTTCTTTCTGATGCTTTTCTAAATTATACAGTACTGAGCAGTGAGTGTATACTGTATCGCAGCCAATTTATGATATTCTAAGTTATATTACATTGCCACGATTATTACACATGGCTAATTAAAAACAAGTATGGACCAAATTATTTTAATAGGCATCAGGGCAAGTTTTGGCGAGTTCGAAATGACCGTACAGCGTATACACTGTACAGTACTGAGTACAGTACAGAGTATAGGTACCAATCTTAACTCTGAACTTGTTTAGAAGAGGGCATAGAGATAAGCGGCACAGAGATACTGGATATACGAACGGGGGTGCAGTAAGAATTACAGATCCTCTGCCCTTGGCTAGTTCAAGTTGGCCATCAGGCCAGCCGATTTTACTTTTCAGTGTTATAAAGGATCCGAATCGACTATAATAATATTCTAATAGCCTAAATACATCCAAAGGCTTATGGTTCTTCAATAACATCAGCAGATCAGGACAGGAAAGTCAACAACAACAATATCAAACAAAATATTCTTTTTCCGTACACTGGTGAGGTGTCCATCAGACCTCTCGCATATCCTGTATCATCATAATCCCTCACGGGATTCGAACCTGCCTCAGGATCATCAGAGATGTGTAGCTTGAAGCGTACCGCATTTGTATGTATGTATGTTTATTCGCCTTAACTCTTAACTGATTTAGCTAACCGGGCACTTTTACACTGGTGCGCTGAACTGTGAATGGCGGTACCGGTTTTCTAAAGTTTCAGGTTCGTTAAGTTTGGTAATGTCATATTTCAGAATTTTTCGCATAAACTGCGAAGGGACCAAGAAGCTAAACAGATACCGGTACCCTACCATCTGACCATGCATGGCAAAGCAAGAATAGCCCACATATCAGCTGTCAGGTTCAGACACACTGCACAGAAAAAATAATGTTAAGAAATAAATGTTAAACCAGAACCTTTCAGCTTTGACCCGAGAGGCAATTATCCTACCTATAGTAGTAGTATATATATAAATATATATAGTATTTATAAACATATTTATATATATATATAGTATAAATGGTAAATAAAAATCAATTTTAGTAAACAGCATGAGAGGTCTGGTACCTCGTTACCGAATGTCAACAAAAGTGAAACTGGCAGAATATTATCTGATTCGGCGGTTAGTTTGCCTGGTTAGCATAATCGGTAAAGCGTTTGGAATACGATTCGAGGTACGCATCACTGGCGTCTTGGGTTTGAATCCCATGAGGAATGATTTTATTACGAGAGGTCCAGCAGACCATGCATGGTGGTTCACGTAAGCACTGCTCATTGCTTTTTCCAACAACCATGTTCATGCACAGGAAAAATGAGTGAAAAAAATATTAAGCCAAAACCTTCACCCCGGATTTGGAACTGGTGTCTGCACTAGAGCTTGTGGTTCGCAATATGGTTAAGTCATATTCTCAGCTTTCTTCTCTCTCTGGATAAAAAGGAATTACTATCTATATCATAGAGTCAATCAATCTAAATTTCCATATAATCATTTGGCATCATCACAATAATACAAAAAAATCCGGATTGGCATTGGATGTTTTTCGGCACAAAATAGAAACTTATCAGACTACTGGTGAAACTAGATCACATAAGATGTAAATTTATCAAGAAGACAGTTTTATGTTTACTGCATGATGGGGAAATTCAGAATTATGTTATGAGAATTAAATTTGGCCAAGCAAGACATTTTGTTACACACCTCTGTATTATTGTCATTGTTATAGTGTGAAGTATTTTAATCGCTGATCACAGATTTAAAATTTCGATACTGGGGAGAAAATGTTGGTGGGAAACTTTGAAACTCCGTTTTTAGATTATTTATCAATGGTCAAGTATAACTGGGTGGGTCGTTCCTGTAGTTTTCAGTCGATTCGGTAAATATAGTACCCGCAGAATGTCTCAAAATTAAATTTTACATGATTAGCTTCAAATTGTGTGTGTCAAGCCAAGTATTTTTCCTGTGTATAAACCAACGATGGAACTGTGGAATAGCCATTTTTACTTATGTACCAGTACTAAAAGTTGTACTGAAAGTCCTTGTGAATCGAATTTAATATTGAAGCTATTTCAATGTAACCCAGCCCACCTCCCTCCGCATGACCTACCTATCCCAACCCAGCTCCCTCTACCTCACCTGCCCGTCCCCAGTCCATCTCCCTCACCCCAACCAACCTACCCCAAACGACATCCTTCAACCTGGCTATTTCCCAGCCCACCTCCCTTCACCTGACCTGCCTATCCTCAACCCAGCTACTTTTACAGACCTACCTTTACTCAGACCACCTTCCAGTGCCCTACCCTGCCTTCCCCCAACCCACATCCCTTTAACCTGGCTACCACTAACTTACTCCCCTCTGCCCGCCCTGCCTATTCCAATCCACCCGACTTGGCTACCCCAACCTACCTCTTACTTAGCCTCACCTGACGATTTCGGCCAAGTATAGACGGCGTTTATGCTAAGTGAACTTTTAGACTTGTTCGGCATGAAGCCGTTTTTCCTCTCTTTCTTTATCTCACTCTTATTTTGTGGTATATAAAGAAACAATATTTGCTCAGCCGTACCAAAAAAATTAACGAGAATTGACGTTTCGGGGAATATATATTTAGTAAACTGAATACATCACCACAAACGCACGGCCTTTCCGGACTTTGAGTTATGAAAGAGAAAGTGCCAGTTAGGCATTCAATTCTCAGCCTCGATGACCCTTCTCTGAAGAAACCACACAACGTCCATTTGCGTGAATTACCGTTTACGGGAACACTCGATCCTATAACTGAAATTCTCACCGTAAAATAACTGTTTCGACGGAACAGAGAGGTGTCGCTTGCCTAAAATGGATTGACTTTAAAATTTTCGCATTTTTGTCGGGTGTTCTGTTGTCTGGTGAAAATATTCATTTAAACAAAAACAACAAATCAGGAAAGCAGTGAGTAGGCATGGAATTCCAAATTTAGAGATTATTGGAGAAATAACGTTTCCATGACTTAATTAATGTTGCGGGAAATTCAGCTCCAGTTATTTAAAGCCACGCACCTGAGCCCACAGAGACAAGTTAATATACTAAAAATGGTATTTTTGTTATTTACATGGAATTAATGATTCGATCCGATATTGTTCTTGTTCAGCGCAATAGAACTGAAATGTTGCCCTTTCAGATTTGTAGACTTACGATTTTTTCTTTATGACCGTGCAGACTTTACTGTCCCGCCTACATTTCTGTCTACTTTAAATCCTGTTCTGCTTCACCGCGCCTGTCAATCACATACTGTTGGCTTCACACACTCTCTATACTCAGTCAGCAGAAACGACCGAAAACTACAGAAACGATCATGAAGCGAGTGAGAAATGTACAGAAGCGGTCCCCCAGTTATACGAAATGTTTATGCAACGAAAATTGTTGAACCACTGTGCATCGTCGAGGCGTCCAGCAGACCTTCCGCATAAATACAAACATATAATCATCGTCTCTCACGGGATACTAACCTTTGTTTTGGCGATCAAAGATGCGCAGCTCGAATTGTATCCCAAAACGCTTGAGCAAACTGTGCATCCCTAGGTGGCGCTATGGACTCTTGAATAGAGGGCCGTTCTGGTACATTTTCCGCTTCTTTCTGGTGCTTTTTAAAATTATACAGTACTTGGTATGTACCGGTACTGTATGGGGGCAAATTTAGGATATTCTAAGTTATATTACATTACCACGATTATTACACATGGCTAATTAAAAACAAGTATGAACCAAATTATTTTAATGGGCTTCAGGGCAAGTTTTGGCGAGTTCGAAATCACCGTATACACAGTACAGTATAGACTATAGGTATTCTAACTCTGAACTTGTTTAGAAGAGGGCATAGAGATAAGCGACACATAGATATACGAACGGGCGTGCAGTGAGAATTACAGATTATCTGCCCTTGGCTAGTTCAAGTTGGCCATCAGGCCATTTTACTTTTCAGTTTTATGAAGGATCGGCAATAATAATAGCCTAAATACATCCAAAGACTTGGCTTAGGGTTTTTCAATAACATCAGCAGATCAGGACACGAAAGTCGACAACAACAATATCAAACAAAATACCATTTTTCCGTACACTGGTGAGGTGTCCATCAGACCTCTCGCATATCCTGTATCATCATCATCCCTCACAGGATTCGAACCTGCCTCATGATCATCAGAGATGCGTAGCTTGAAGCGTACCATATTTCCAACGCTTAAATGATTTAGCTAATCGGGCACTTTCACAGTGGTGCGCTGAACTGTGAATGGTGGTATCGGTTTTCTAAACTGTAAAGTTTCAGGTTTGTAATGTCATAATTCAGAATTTTTTGCATAAACTGCGAAGGAACCAAGGCTGAAGGAGCTAAACAGATATCGGTACCCTACCATCTGACCATGCATGGCAAAGCAGGAATAGCCCTCATATCAGCTGCCAAGGTTCATACACACTGCACAGGAAAAATAACGTTAAGAAATAAATGTTAAACCCAAACCTTTGACCCGAGAGGCAATTAGCCAACCTATAGTACTGAGTAGTAGTATATGTTAATATACAAATATATACATATTTATATATATATATATGTATATATATATAGTATAAATGGTGATTAAAGATCAATTTTAGTAAAAGCATGAGAGGTCTGGTAAAGTTTCGTACCTTGTTCCAGAATGTCATCAAAATTAAACTGGCTGAATATTCTCTAATTTGGCGGTCAGGGTGCCCGGTCAGCTTAATCGGTAAAGCGTTTAGAATACAATTTGAGGTACGCATCACTGGCGTCTTGGGTTTGAATCCCATGAGGAAGGATTATATAATGAGAGGTCCAGCAGACCATGCATGGTGGTTCACGTAAGCACTGCTCATTGCTTTTTCCAACAACCATGTCCATGCACAGGAAAAATGAGTGAAAAAAATATTAAGCCAAAACCTTCACCCCGGATTTGGAACTGGTGTCTGCACTAGAGCTTGTGGTTCGCAATATGGTTGAGTTATATTCTCAGCTTTCCTCTCTCTCTGGATAAAAAAGAATTACTATCTATATCATTGAGTCAATCAATCTAAATTTCCATATAATCATTTGGCATCATCACAATAATACAAAAAAATCCGGATTGGCATTGGATGTTTTTCGGCACAAAATATAAACTTATCAGACTACTGGTGAAACTAGATCACATAAGATGTAAATTTATCAAGAAGACAGTTTTATGTTTACTGCATGATGGGGAAATTCAGAATTATGTTATGAGAATTAAATTTGGCCAAGCAAGACATTTTGTTACACACCTCTGTATTATTGTCATTGTTATAGTGTGAAGTATTTTAATCGCTGATCACAGATTTAAAATTTCGATACTGGGGAGAAAATGTTGGTGGGAAACTTTGAAACTCCGTTTTTAGGTTATTTATCAATGGTCAAGTATAACTGGGTGGGTCGTTCCTGTAGTTTTCAGTCGATTCGGTAAATATAGTACCCGCAGAATGTCTCAAAATTAAATTTTACATGATTAGCTTCAAATTGTGTGTGTCAAGCCAAGTATTTTTCCTGTGTATAAACCAACGATGGAACTGTGGAATAGCCATTTTTACTTATGTACCAGTACTAAAAGTTGTACTGAAAGTCCTTGTGAATCGAATTTAATATTGAAGCTTTTTCAATGTAACTTAAAATGACAGCAAAGCGAATTTATCCAATATTGGTATCGTCACAAATTCGTTTACCTGTTCATATTATGTTTTCAGATGAAATAATGTCTCGTCCAGTTGTATTATCTAAAGAGGTTGCGAAGCCTCTGTCAGAACTTGAGAGGGAAAAAAGAAAAAATGAAGAACCAAAGAAACAAACAAGAGAAGAATGGAGACGAAAGAAAGAACTTGAAGAAGCTCGAAAATTAGGAAACGCACCAGCAGAGGTTGATGAAGAGGGAAAAGATATCAACCCTCATATTCCGCAATATATATCCACAGTTCCGTGGTATGTTGACCCTACTCAACGTCCCTCACTGAAACATCAGAGGGTGCAACCTGAAACTGTCAGAGAATTTAATAAAATCGGAGAGTGGTATCATCGCGGTGTGGCTACTAAATCAGTAGCTACAAAATATCGGAAAGGTGCTTGTGAAAATTGTGGCGCCATAACACACAAGAAAAAAGACTGTCTGGAACGACCAAGAAAAATTGGTGCTAAATTTACTGGAAATATGATAGCACCTGATGAACATATCCAACCCGATTTAAAAATGGATTTTGATGGAAAACGTGATCGCTGGAATGGATATACAGCTGATCAACATAGTGAAGTTATTGAAGAGTATTCCAAAATTGAGGTCGCGAAACAGGCCTTGAAAGCACAGAAATTACAAGAAGAACTACTGAGTGGAAAAATGTCTGAAGCATTAGACGATAATAACGATAATTTGAGCGACGATGACAAATATGCAGATGCTGCTGACATGCCTGGGCAAAATTTCGACAGCAAAAGACGGATTACTGTACGAAATTTACGTATTCGTGAAGACACTGCAAAATATTTGCGTAATTTAGATCCAAACTCTGCATATTACGACCCCAAAACTAGGTCAATGAGGGAAAATCCTTATGCAAATCAAGGTAAAAAGCCAGAAGAGTTGGACTTTGCTGGTGATAATTTTGTCAGAGTCTCAGGCGACGTGCAGAAAATGGCTTCTATGCAAATGTTTGCTTGGGAAGCTGCTGATAAAGGCTCAGATGTGCATTTGCAAGCTGATCCTACGAGGCTTGAAATGTTGCAGAAAACATATAAAGTACGAAAAGAGGATTTCAAAAAGGACCAAAGGGATTCTATTCTAGATAAATATGGGGGTTTGGAGCATTTGGACGCTCCACCTAAAGAACTCTTGCATGCCCAGACAGAGGATTATGTGGAGTACTCACGACATGGAACGGTTATAAAAGGTCTCGAGAAAGCAAAATCCAAATCAAAATACGTTGAAGATGTGTACTTGAATAACCATACATCTATCTGGGGCTCCTATTGGGAAAATGGTCAATGGGGTTTTCAATGCTGCCATTCTACTATCAAGCAATCATATTGTACTGGAAATGCATTAAAAGGTAGTAAAAATAATGATGTAGTTGTACCAAATAAAAAGCAAGACAGAATGGAGGCGTTACAAGAAAAACATTCTGCCTGGACAAAAGCACTTGGTTTGGAAGAAAGTAAACCTGTTGATACTGGAACAGATGTCGCAGGGAGCAGCGAACTGCAAGATGAAAAACAAACTGAAACAAAATCTTTATTGCAACAACACAGAGAGAATTTGGAGAAAGGAAAAGAGAAAAAGCAGAAAAAAACTAAAAAGCGAAAGAAGAAAAGGTCAAAGAAACGAAAGAAAAAGAAGAGGGAAAGTAGTTCAAGTGAATCGTCGAGCGAAAGTGAATCTACATCGATGTCTTCGTCAGATTCTGATGAGCCGTCAGAAAAACGACAAAGGAAGAAAATGATCCATGATGCAGAAAAAGACAAAGAACGAGCGATTAAAAAAGCCATGAAAATTGAGAAAGATCGACAAAAGAAGGTTGATAAATTAATGAAACTTGATGAGCGCAAACGTCCTTACAATAGCATGGCTGAAGTCAAAGAACCAACTCAGGAAGAAATGGAAGCTTACCATAGAACTAAGAAAAATATGGATGATCCTATGGCCAAATTTATGTGAATAAAATATGTTTGACATCTTTAGACGTGATCAAGATGGCTTAATATCTTTCTTATTTGACTGTCTAAAATTTTCTTATCGCTTTTTTTGAGTTTAATCAAAGGTTTTTAAAACTA
This sequence comes from Styela plicata, assembly GCA_963675895.2. Classification (NCBI taxonomy): domain Eukaryota; kingdom Metazoa; phylum Chordata; class Ascidiacea; order Stolidobranchia; family Styelidae; genus Styela; species Styela plicata. The sequence goes on from OZ023147.1 coordinate 8,847,015, forward strand.
TTAAAACCAGAATGACAGGGCATAGCTTTGATGTTATTTCACCATTTTACTATTCTAAACACTCTGAACGAGATTTGAAATTTTTTACTCGTTCATCCATCTATTTATACAATGTTATGTTGTCAGATATTCACTGACTGACATTCCATTGCAATTCATTTCTGTTCAATTCTTGTTCTTTTGCTCTCGCAAGCATTTCCACCCAAATTATGAATGATGATCCAAGTTTTGTAAAAATATAAAAACCATAAAAATGGCATAGGGGATGAATGCTCATTAAGCTGCACATTTAAATCTGGACTACAAATGCGAGATTTATTGTCTTCCACCCCTAATGATGATTTGGTGGGTTTCTGTGATAGCAATTCCGATGGAAACGATGGGTTCATTAAATTTGAACGAAGCAAAATGTATGTGGCAGTAAAAAAAATGGTAAAGTCATTGCAACACTGCAATGACTTCTCCTTTGTACATTATTCAGTTTTATAAAATGTGGACTCTGGTCAATTTTTTAGATTACAAATGTTTTGTACAAATATTCTCAGACTACTGGTGAAACTAGATCACATAAGATGAAAATTTAACAAGAAGGAACTTGTTTTAGATAAATCACAAATGTCTTGGAAGTATCAACACTGCTATAAAATCGTGGTGTTGGTGGTTTTGAAGACTTCTCTTCCATGCAAAGGGAATAACATTGATGTTTCAGACACCCAAAGCAAAGCAAGATTATGTCATCAATAACCACGCTCGGTGGTGCGATCCACCAGCCATCTCGAAAACAAAAGAATAAATCTCTCATAAATTCTCCCACGTATTGTGAAGCGCTGATGTCAGAATTCTGATACTTAACGGTCATATTGAAAAAATTGTTAAGGCTACCAATCTAACGGCAACATTTCAATACTATGAGACACTCTGATACATTTGTAAAACTTCATTTGTTTTAAATATAGTCCTTGTAAAGACACAAATTTTCTCAGTTTTCATTTATTAGGATATTTTTGCTTGATAGCATTTTTATTTCGATTCATTTTAAGCAAGGCCAGAAGCAGCAAGGACCAACTAACACTCGCTCATATGGCAAAGTGATGCAAACTGTTGTATTTGCCCTCTGCACATTTCAAACAGCCTGCACATCTCAAACAGCTCTGGTCTGCCACAATAAAGTGCAGTGAATTATATCTGCGCTGGGTGATGGTAAAGCCATCTACTTTACTGCTTAAATCTATCTAAATAGTATATTTCTTGTGAATTATTACATTTCGGTTCAAAAGTAAACTTGTGACAGCTATCTTTTATTATTTTGTTTTTGTAATTATAGAATCATAGTAAAACTCAGTAATGGACTTCAAATATGTTATTCGTAAAGCAACAGAGAAAGATGTTGATGATATTATGGTAATGGTTGTGAAACTTGCAGAGTATGAGAAAAAGTTGGATGAGTGTGACCTAACAGCTGAAACGTTTTGCAAAGATGGCTTTAGCGATGACCCTGCATTTAACTGCCTAGTTGCAGAATCAAGGTCAAATTCAACTGGTGTAGTTGAGCTTGTAGGATACGCTCTTTTTTATTATATATATTCGTCTGTAAAAGGGAGGAATGTTTATTTGGAGGATTTGTATGTAAAAGAGCCATATAGGAAACATGGCATTGGTAAAGACTTAATGAAAAATGTTGCTAAAATTGCTGTTGAAAAGGGGTGTTCACAATATCGTTTTGCATGTTTGGGATGGAACAGCAATGCGCTGAAATTTTACAAGTCTGTTGGCGCTCGAGATATGACTGGAATTGAAGATTGCCATTTGATGAGCTTTGAAAGAAAACAGATGCAAGATTTTGCCAATGAACTTGATAAAAAATGAAGCAAGTTAGCACTGCTCGGCGTTTAGGTCTGAATTGTGCAGTTGTATTTTTATTTAATCCACATAAAATTGCTGGTTCGTTAACAAAAGAAATGTGGGCATGGCGCATTAACTAGTGAATTTAAAATAGTTCTAGTTGCAAAAATTGATGAAAAATGAATGCTAAATCACCGCATTAAATGCTAAATTACTGTGTCGCCATTATTTTTAACTTGTTCAAAAACCAACAATATTCAATCATGATACAGATTGGGTATTTGTTTTTATTCCCCTGGTGGGTTATCACATTGAAAAGTTTCTTTTTTATTGAATTAGCTTAAAGCACTTAAACTTTGATCCGGATGATCCGCTCGAATTAGTTACAATAAAGACAAACCAGTGTCAGCCATGGTTTTTTCATTGAATTTCATTCTAAGCAAAGTTGAAAGCAGTGCTGAAAAGGGACCATTTAACTGCCGCATAATGACAAAGAGATATAGTACCATCAACTGCACTATAAGCGGAGAACATTCCAAACAACTGAAGTGCTGAATGTCATTCCTAATTGAGCAATGTTTTATCTGAAATATCGTTCATGTTTGAGTCGCAGTATACCCGGTACTATAAGTTTTCTTAATGCAACCCATTGCGTCCATTTTACCTCTCATTTGTCTGGAAGATTTTTCAATTAGGTTTGTCTAATTAATAGCGTTTGTGTGAAAAATTGCTAAACTGTATGCAACAACCAATAAGCTTTTCATTTGTGTAGTTATAGATTAATGCTCCCAGTTACGCTTCGTAATGGAATTTACATACAATATTCGAAAAGCAACAGAGAAAGATGCTGAAGATGTTATCGCTATGATTGAGGAACTTGCTGAGTATGAAAACATGTTGGATCAATGTGAGTTAAAGGCAGAGACATTTTGCAAAGATGGATTTGGAGATGATCCTGCGTTCCATTGTCTAATTGCAGAAGCAACATCAGACTCTACTGGTGAAACAAAATCTGTGGGATATGCTCTTTTTTACTACATTTATTCAAGTTTTAAAGGGAGAAATGTTTATCTAGAAGATTTATATGTAAAAGAACTATATAGGAAACGTGGCATCGGTGGTGACTTGATGAAAACTGTCGCTAAAATTGCTATTGAAAAAGGCTGCTCGCAATATCGCTTCGCTTGTTTGGGTTGGAACAGTAACGCACTGAACTTCTACAAGTCTGTTGGTGCTCGTGACTTGACTGATATCGAAGACTGGCACATGATAAGATTCGAAAAAGATGAACTGCATAATTTTGCAAGTAAATTGGGTAAAAAATGATGCTAGTTATCAACTTGCGACTAGCTATCATTAGCCCGAGATTATGCAATTGCAATTATCTGTTCCAGTGACCTTTAATTAATAATGGCCTGTAAACAGATATGGTTGGGTATGGTGCATTTATTATATAACTTGTAGTCCAGTCAAACTACATGTCGACCCTAAATAGTTGGTCTAAAAGCGGATTTTTACATATTGTGTAGTCATAGGCTTGTTTTTAACATACCGAAAGTTTACCAAAATCGGACTTGTGGAACTTCCCCAAAATGATGATAATCTATATATGAACTAGTTTTTACCCCCTTGAATGTTGGGCTATTGGTGCTTTTTTTGGCTGGTGGATAGCTTGTTAGGATGTGCGTCTTAATGCGCCACAACAAAAATCTTGAAGAATTTAGGGCAATTGAGAGAGCACTTTGCAAATTTCTATCAAAAATAAATCGTGCAGAAATAAAGTTTTTATAATTCATATATGTGTTAAAATCTTGTATAACTAGACCATGATTTATCTTAATTCATTTCTAAAGCAATTCCCTTAACCATGAAATTTAATGCTTGGAATTTTTAATATATCTCGAAAATTTAAATGAAAAAGTATTTCTATAAATGAGAAATAACAAAAAACCATGTCATGTCGTTGTCAACATGTTGCATGATTTTACCCTCACAGAAAAAATATAAGCAATTCCTAGTATTATGGCAGTTTGATACTGTTTTTATAGAGATGAACATTAAATGTTAGTTCAGTTATTCAATCCATAATTTTGAATTGTGAAATTATTTTTTTAAATTAAACTTCTGCTCTTCAGCTTTTGTCATTTTTTCACCCTATCACCACGCATTGATTTTCAGATCTCTTAAAAAATTGGCGGTGATATCTGGATAACGGTGGGAAAATTTTAGCTTTTATTTTGCGTGGCTCATGCCTTACAGGAATCTCGGCAAAATATTTTTGATGCAGTTTTGTGAAGTTCTCTACCTTTTAGTATTCAAAAGAAGCAAATGCTAAGTCCCCAAAATTACTATAATCTTCCCTGACCAAATCTGATTCAGTCAGCTTTAGCCATCAGCTCTGCGTATACAGGGCGATCACCCTTCAAAAATATTTAATATCCTGTGAGTTTTCAGCTAACCCTCTTGTCGATTGTGCATAGCAACTATCAAATTTCAGTGGCCTTCAGTAAAGCTGAACAAACCAGTTTTGGGATTTGAGTGGGCTCTCAAATTATTCCAATCGACATAGAGACAATACCTTGCAAAGGATGACGACTTTTCATATTTCAACGGCGAAAAAAAGTTTGTTTATAATAATTATGAGTGAATCTGTAACAATAGATAGATAGGTTTGTTATTTGCTTAGAATCCTATTTGAAACCAACATCCGAAAAATTTCATATAAGACTTGGGGGTTTCCATGTAATTCGGTTTTGCCAACTTCAGCTCACAAATGTGTTGCGATAAAAGAAATAATAAACAAAAGTTAAACTTAACACGTCATTCGGGGCAACATGGTCTCAGTGTCACGCAAGGTCATTCTCTGCGAATTTGTTGCTTAGAATTTATTTATTCCATTAGTAGATCGTGGACAGAGAAGCATTGAGTATGGCATTTTTTTCAATGAGTTCGCGCAAATTAGAGTTTCTGTAGTGCGTAGTCTCGACTGTAAATGGATGAGAATCAGTTGCCAGCCGAGTACTTTTTTGAACAAGAGAGGAAAACTTGGACAGATGCCACCTGTCCGCCACCTGTCATGAATTATCTTATTTTGTGGTCGTTGGGACACCAGTAATGGATGAAATGAAGCGTTTAATCGTTTGACTGATATGTGAAAGTTCGTTCAAAATTGTCGATAATTATAGATTGTACGGATGTATAAGTTTTATCCAACTGATCATATTTCATTATATGTCAATGTAGCACTCTTAGTACTGTGGATTGTTACTGACTTTACGCCCCTATTCCTAATTGTCTTCCCATTCCTACCCCAATTCTAGAAGATCGTTAGACGGTTTCCACATAACAATATATTCAATGATTGTAGATGGGACACGGTTAGCTCAATCGGTAAAACGGTAGGAATACACTTTGAACTGCGCATCTCTGATCATCAGTACGCACGTTCGAATCCCATGAGGGATGATGATTATATGCGGGAGGTCTGCTGGACGCCTCGGTGGTTCACGCGAGCGCTGCTTACGGCCTCCTCCACCAACCAGGTCCATGCTCAAAACGATAATCATAAAACCTTCACCCCGATTCGGAACAGGTATTGGCACGAGGGGCCGTGGTTCGCCATATGGTTAAGCTGTATTTTCGGCTTTCCTCTCCCGCAGAATAAAAATGTTATCCTGTCCTAATGTTATAAGAATATGATGATTATATATGAGTATAATCTGAATAAATATTATATATGCAAGCGTGTGACGCGAGACATATTCAACAGGAAATTGTAATAATAAAAATTCATGTCATATCATTATGTGATCGCGAGAATTGCTGTGGTGTCGCACGAGAAATATTTAAGCGAATATTCTAATGGTTATCATGCTTGATAATGATATATGACGCCACGACCATCATTAATGGCTCATTCTTGTTCTATACACTGCAATGTTGTCCACGTAGGTTGCGGTTGCTTTTGGCTACATCGAAACCATATAGTGAACAATACTATGGGTTTGTTTCACCAGGCGGAATAGTCGGATGATATAAGAATAGTTGTATTAGTTACAGAAACACTCTTAATGGTATGAGTATATTTCGAACATGCTGACGTAAAATATTCTGGAAGATAATTTCGTAGTTAGGTTCACTTCCAAAATATTTGTGCACTTGAAAATCGTTGTTTCATACCAGGTTGAAATTCCTATCGAGTGTATTTGATTAGGATTTTTTTTTGTAGTGAAAGTTAAGTTGTTGGGAATTAACAGAAACCAAATTTAAACTACCATATATCATCCGATATTACATTTTTACCATCTTTTTTGTTTATTAATGTTGTCAACATCGTATTTCAACTCAAATTCAAGATATCCATGTTACGCAATCTTGAAAGCAGTGAAAGTAAAAAACCCTAGAATGGAAAAAACTCTGTGAGAGAACTCTCGATCTGAATCCCTATTCCACAAAACCATTCTCTGACTGCACCGAACGGGTCCACCGCTATACATTTACAGAAAATAGATGTATATTTTTATGTTTAAAAAAAATTCTGGGAAAGTCTTTTTGTTTATTTATTATAATATGTATGTAGAGCTGTGTACAGAGTGTAAATTGAAAATACACAATAAACTATAAATTTCAAGAATGAAAACAAGTTGTAATAGTGAATTATTCGAATCCCAAATGATTCGGATTTGCCCAGCCCTAGTCATATGGTGTTATGTGCGTGGGAATCAGTGCAGGGAAAAATTGTTTTTGCTATCAAATATGAAATCCAACTGGATTTGTTACCCCACCCCACTACCGGGGATCTCCAAAACCAAGAAATACATTTGAGAATTAATACATTTGATACAGAAAACATTGGAATTCCGATATATTCCCGAATAGTAACTTTCAATAATGTGTGGATTTTATGTTACAAGTAAATTCATCAGATTAAATTTCGTGATTTCCATAAAGTTCAAATAAGAGAATTTATAGAATGCACTCTCTCGGTGGATTGATGAAACTGACGAAAACAGTCGAACGTAACGCTAATGAATTTTGCAGATTCAAACCCGGCAAAGTATGGTCTGGATCGAAGAATGGAAAAAAAGTCCAGAGCGATACATGCAGGCGTTGGGTGGGTGAGGCACTGTAACCAACAGTGTTTGGACGATGCTCTGACCAGTTCCTGGATGTTGCACACTGGAGTGAATTGAAAGGAGCCAGATAAATCTATAACCCTGTTAATAATATAATTGTAAACATTGTTAATCGCATACTATGGAATAAAGTTCATTTCAGTCATTCTCAATTTTAGGATTTGATTTTTATTACATGTATCAAAGTATATTAAAAAGCAAATCCTGAAAATTCGAACCCGTGGTTTTAGTATGACCTCAAATTATCAGGCAGGAAATTGTATTTAGCATGATCCAAGCTTGACACGAACAAATCATTTGCAGTAGTGTGTAGTTAGGTATTGCGGAATAATTGAATATTCCTTACAGCATGTACAACGTAAAATTATATGCAATAGAGAGTATAAAAAGGAACAGTAAAATTAAATTTTTGGATTATGATATTTTAGTGTTCCTACCGTTGTATTGTCTGTTTAGACAAAATTTCTTGACTACGCTTTTTTTATCAAAATCTCTTGGCGCGAGGATGCAGGAGATACATACTAGAGCTAGATTAAATACACGAGTGAAAACTCGGGTATCCCTTCCTTTACAGAAGTCAGCTTTAGAGTCGCGCAAATCAACACGACCAGATAAGCGAGTAATTCCAAAGTTCAGCGGTTCTTAGAAAATATTCTTTAATGAAACCGTTTGTGACACCGTTAGAACCCTTACAACACAATAATGCCACAGGTGCTGCAAATTACCTTCAAATCTTGCAATTCTGTCTTCAGAACACATTGATACTGATATAATATTTATTTTTTCTGCAGTGGTTAAGCAAAAAATGTAACACAAAAAGCACATAATTACTCAGCTTTATAAATGGTGCACAAGGCTTTAGGTCCGACCGGTTTGAATACTTTAGAAGGCTGAGATCAGAACCCTGATTGAGAGTATGGCATATTTCGTCTGGGGAGACGAGATGGCGCATCCCTGTCTAATTTGAGGCCAGCACGCCACTTAGTCTTGCACAATGGCCTGGAACTTGTGGAAAGTATTTCAAACCTATTGAACAATCAGAATAAAGATATCAAATCCATTTTACAGGACAGGGTATAATTTTTGTCCTGCAAGAGAGGAAAGTCGAGGATACAGCTTAATCATATGGCGAACCACGACCTCTCGCACAGATACCAGTTCCGAATTATGGTGCAGATTTTTTAATTATCATATTTCTCATTTTTCCTGTGCATTGACCTGGTTGGTGGAGCAAGCTGTAAGCAGCGCTTACGTGGTGTACTGGCAGACCTCTTGCACATAATCATCATTCCTCACAGAATTCAGAGATGCGTAGCTCAAAGAATATTCCCAACGCTTTAACCGTTTGAGCTAGCTGGGCATAATGGTATAATATATCAGAGTCTTATATCTTTGATATTCTCAAATTGGGTCGGACATTAAGAGCCGCATTCAACCAACCACTCACCTGGTGCAAAAGGCAAATTGATTGGAATAAAGGGAAATTGAAGCACTGACCACAAGAATGAAAGTTGTGCATATATTAAAAAAGCAAAAATGAAGTATAAATATATACAATGAATAACGAACATCAGCATATACCTTTGCTTTATTAACAAAGGCTGTCCCCACAAAACATGCGAGGCACATTTCCTGGAGAGCAGGCTTGTGAACATGATTTAAATTTTTTATACAGTTTTGTTGCTATTGGGTACTCAAGAGACGCTTAAATCTTCTGGCCACATATACATCTTGTAATAACGTCCATTTGCTGGTTTTTCTTCTGATGGTACCATTTCCCTTGAGTAGCAGAATAACTAACATTCTGGACACTAGTAAAATCACTTCCCTTCATACACAGATTCAAACATCCCTAACAAAACTGAACAAAATAAAAAGTTCATTGATGATTAATCAATCAAAAAAATTTTGTGTTGATGCAGTGGCAGTATGACTGAGTAAACCTTAGCATAAATTTTTGAGATATTTTTTTATTGAATTTTGCTTTAAGCCATGCCAGAATGTAGACTGTATGCTCATCTCGTAGTTATCTTGTCCAGTATAAGCGAATATATATTGCAGCATATTCGCCAATTTTTGACGCACATTATTTTAACTTAAATTACATAAAATATCATTGTAATTGTCTTTGCATTTGTTATTTTTGCTGAAATTGGCTAAAATTAAAAAAAAAACAAATAATGCCCTGCTGAAGGAATAAAATGTCTCTTTTTAAATGTCTGGTAACCACTAAACTGTAGAAAAACATTCAAAATCATGAATACGAAATACCTGTCTGTATTAATGATTTTGAATCTTCTCTGTGAAAAGAAAATGACATGAACATTCCAGACACCCGAAGGAAAACAAGTTTATATCAGTCGGATCTGCTGCAGCCATGTTAGACAAAATATTTTATTGGTAACTACAAAATGTCACCATTATCATTAGGTCGAGCGATTTGCAATTGGAACTCCCTGCTCTCCAAAAATACACAATTACTTTGAAAGTGCCACAACATCCTTATTATTCATTTTTCTGGAGAGAAAATCCTTCCTCTGCCACACGTTTATAGACTTCCATTAGTTCTAGTGTGTCCATTTTGTCTCCTGAGCAGTTCTCTTTTTCATTTGAAAGCTCATCTTCAGCAGATACTTCTTCCCAATCATCCAAGTTGTCATCTCCACCTTGAGCATTACTTTGTTTCCCATCAGTATTTCTACCAATTTCTTGAACTGGTAATGTTTCTGGCTCCTCTGTTTCAGTTTTCAGAGTGCTTTCAATTTCAACTTTTTGACGAGCACCTGGATTTTCATCTTTTGGAATTGGGGTCGATGCTTCAGACGATTCTATTTTGTCAATGTTGCCAGGTTTAACAGTGCTTGGTAAAGGTTTTGGTATAACTTCAATTACTTTTGGTTGTGTTGTCGATATTCCACACAATGATGTGGTTTGAGTGGCGTCCCTTTCCACAGATCTGGCAACTGGTTTTTGTGGAACTTCCTCAACTCTTGGAGTAATCTTTGCTGAAAAAAGGTAGGCATTTGATAGTCAGTGAACAAATTTATTTCAGCCATGCCTATGGGAACGATAGCCAAGAAGTTATCATATTGACAATGCAAATTGGCTTTATCCCGGCAAATGTTGTTTTTTTAAATACTGACCAGCACTCAACCCAGGGTGTAATGATTTGGAAAGGCTTGGCCTAACCATAAATATCATATTTGTCAAAAAAACTATACCTGTTCATCTATAAGTGGCCGCTAGTATAGGCATCTTGTTATGGTTGTGAGAAGAATTACTTTCCAACAGCATTGAAAATGTAGTTTATTTTGGAGGATTATCTTTTAAAAATTTCATATCATATCGAGTATACACGTCTAAAATTCTATATTATCCAGCCATTCTGATGGGAACATGAGTATTGGTGAATATCCAGAGGATTTCATCTTTATTTCGCAGGAGAGAAAAGTTTCAATATTTCAAAATTCGAAACTGTGTGCAGAAAGATTAGAAATGCATAAGCCAAGTAACAATCTTAACGATTTAAGGATTGAGCCGAATGGGCATCAAACTTTAAATTCTCCCAAAATAATTGCACTTACATTCCATTTCTCTCTCATCTTCCTCTATTAAATGCTCGAAACCAACATGTCTTCTCTCTTCATTAGTTGATGAAGATGGTTGGCGATTATATGGCAGTTCGTGCTGAGACGAGCTCCTGGGTTTTTGTCGAGCTCTGGTAACTAAAAGAAACAATATGTTGTACAGACAAAAATAGGATGAAATTGGAGTTTTTTTCTGTGTAAACTTCTATGGAGGTATTTATGGAATTCTGATATGGAGGTCGATGAATTATTTGTCACTGTGAATTTGGATGTCTTTTTATGCCCTGATATCCGGTAGAAACTAATCGAAAATACCCTGAAATTCTGCCAGTATGCTATGTTACATCAATGCATGTGTTACTGCAACACCAATCCTTTTTAATGTTAATAATTATGTTCATAGCTGGTGCATCGAAAATTATTGTTACAAAAAAGCAGAAAAACTATGCTTAAAAATCTACAAGTAAGTCCAATGGTTTAGTATTAAGCAAATAGGTTCATAGCTAACTCAGAAACTATAAAAAAGAAAACTATAAAAAGTAAAAAACACATTGCCCAAAGACATTATTGACACCACCACAGTTAGTTAACTTGAAGTTGTAGATGGTATTACAATCGCTCACTGACTGTACTTTATTTTAGTGGTTCATTCTTTCATGTGATGTTTTCCTCTTGGATTGCAGTTGCTGGCAATTTGTAGTAAAAATATGATCATTGGTAGTTTCTACATAAGCCCAGCTTCCAGCCTTGCTTAAAGTGAGTTTGAATAAAAAAGAAAAACTGAAAATATGCAATTGCACTCACATTCCGCATTTCCATCACCAGATTCAGGCCTCTCCCTGGAAACAGGCATTGTATGCCTTATCCTCAACTCTCCGTCACCTCTTGGCGGATTGTATGGACTTTGGAAAGGTCTATATCCATTTGGATCAATATTTTCGTTATCATGAGGGTAAGGAACAGCATTGAAGTCTGGATAAGGTAAATCAGTTTCTGGTGCTCGCCGATGTGCTGGATATGGAGGTGGGGGTTGAGAAGGTTCTGGGGATGATGACCCGCGCCCAATTCCAAAGTACCCAAGAATTGCACGCGCCCTGCTGGGACTAACTTGGGGAGGTGCAGGCAAAGCTTGTTGCCGTGGTCTTTCTCGAAGTTCACGTATTGTTTCTTGTAGGTGGTCAATATGACGCCTGAGAGGAAAAAAAAGTTTTCTATAATGAAGTGATCTTTTACACTAAAATAACATCTGTTTTCACCATTAATTTTAATATAATGTCATAGGTAGGTAAATCATGACAATAGAACATCATACGAAAATCTTGGAAGATCACATCTATGATATCACGTTCTCTTTGAGGCAGGGCTGTCGAGCCTGTGTAATAAGTTTTCGAATCAAACTTCCGCATTCCTCCAGCACAAAAAATTAATCTAGGCTTGATATTGTCACCACTTTAATCATAATTACTATATATTCCTTTTTTTTGAATGACTAATCGCATGCTAAGGTCAAAACTGAGTTACGTAATATAATTTTTTTTAAAAAGATTTGGGTGAAAACCAGATAGCAAGAATCTGTCAAAGACATTTATTCTTTAATCCATACAAGAATAGGTTGGTCAAGCTGCATTTCGGTACATTTTGACAACTCCACGATTCCAATACCTCCAACTTCACAGTCTAGTCCAGAGGAATTTTTTTTTTAAAGTTGGATTGTCAGGGCAGGGTGGCAAAATCTTGTTATTCTCCGGGTATCTGAAATGATAATGTTATTTTCCTCAGATGATCAAAAAGCTTCAAAACCATCAACACTGCTATTTCACAGCAGTATTGACAATTTTGAACCATTTTTGCACTCCACCATTTGGTTGTTACCAGACTCATAAAGAGACATTTTATTCTGCTAGCAAAATGCTCATCATTAAATTATGCATATTTGTTAAATTTTCTTCTGAAGGCAGTCGTTTGCTTCGAGTGTCTGTCTTCGGGAGTAGCATAGTAGCTGTCATTCTGTGAGTCTGTGTCAGGGAACCACTTTCATAGGATTGGAATGAGATCCTGTTCTTAATGTAGATAGTTTTGGCATTGCCAAAAGGATACCACTCCTTGTGCTTTATTACACCGGTTCAGTTACTTTGGGAATATTTTCTGCTTAAGAGTACAGTCAGTGTACAATTAGGGATGTAAGTTTTAGAATTCTGAATCGAATCATAATTAATTCGAAACCATTATAAAAAAATTCGTTGACATTCTAATGGAAGTTGAGTCGGGCATGCACAGTTTTGCCATTGGTGGACATTGAAAGTAAAGATGGGCGACATATGGGTAGGACAGTAAATAACGGTATTGAGTTTTCCAAAATGTCGTATCACGTGAAACTTCGCAGTTTGCCGTGATACCGGTATTCGTGACAAACCGCCCAAAATGGTGACAAGTTGATGCATTATGGCGTCAAGCAATTACAAAAAACGGGTCTTTAGCCCACTCACACCTGCTGATATGCCTCAGTTGAACATCTGCAATGTCATGAAACAACAACCCGCCCGCATTTAGAGGTATGCATCTTGATTTTTAAGTTAGGTCCCGCCTCACGTGGCTCTTTAAAACGACACAATAGCATGGCTTTTGGTAGCTAAAAATTACTTGACATACTGGTATTACCGGCATTTTGGCAGCAGTATGCGGGTAAAAATATACCTAATATACCCAGCTCTAACTGAAAGCAAACATTTTAATACTATTTCGACTTTATTCAGATTTTTTAGGATAACTTTTTGCCAATTTTGTTGTGCTCATTCTCAAAATCTATACACAGCTATTTCGTTCTTATTCAATATCACACGAATTCAGGCAACAAATGTGTTTTCTGGTTTTGTAAACTAAAATACGTTCTTAAAATGTTTAGAAACAAGTTTTTTTTTTATAGAAACATATCCAAAAGGATTCGATTCAAAATTGGATTTGAAAAAAAAGTATTTGCAACTTGAATGCCTAGGTTACAACATTTCTTTGCAAAAATAAAAAAACGTTCCTTTCATACCCTAATTCCGACCTTGGTTGGATGAAACGTAATGAATAAATCAATCTCAGATTACCTGTTGTCTTCTAACACTCTGTCAAGTTGTGGGTTATGTTGGAGATTTTGTTGAGGACCCATCTGTAATCCAGTCCAGAATGGAAGATTAAAACTGAAGTTGTATCCAAAGAATACTGCAAAATAAAAGAAATTAATATCAGTCAGAATTTAATTTTGTTAAGCTTATGTCACAGATGAGCCACCACTCAGTGATCCATCTGTGTCTGATGTTTGAAAGATGATTTGACAAAATTGTTAGGACTGAGATGGGACTATAATACACATAAACTTTAGGATAGGATAGGATTTCATTTTTATCCCGCAAGGGAGAAAAGCCGAGATTACAGCTTAATCATATAGCGAACCACGAACTCTTGTGCAGATACCAGTTCCGAATCGGGGTGAAGGTTTTTCTGGCTCGTTTTTCTTGTTCATGTACCTGGTTGGTGGAGGAAGTCGTAAGCAGTACTTATGTGATCCACCGTGCACTGGTGAGGTATCCAGCATTTCACTTGCATATAATCATCATCCCTTACACATGCACCATGGCGATTAGAGAGGCGTAGCTTGAAGCGTATTCCCAAGGTTTTACCGATTGAGCTAACCGGTCACCCTTTTTACCACCAGGTGGCCGTTTTAGTCTGATACACCGTTGGTGGCTCCTTTTGGCTGCTTCCAACCTTGCTCAGAGCGAATTCCAATAAAAAAGAATCTAAATCAATCAACATCTTGGATCAAAAGGCTTGGCACTGCCAATGTACCTGATATGATCAAGAGAAATCCGAGTATTACAAGGACAACAAAAATGAAAGCGGGAATCCATAATGTGACAGGTAAACCTTGAAAAACATTCTTGAACGATTTACTGAAAGCTGTACCGATGTGTTCCATAGGTTCAACAAGGAATCGAGTAAATGTAACGGCAAGAACCTGAAAATAAAAAAGTTAGTTTGGGGCTAAACTCATTTTTCATATTTTTAGGATATTTAGTATATTTTATTGACTTTTGTAACCGAGACGACAGAATCTTGTTTTTTATTTTTCCAGATGACCAAGTTTCCGATGACCTAGTAGTTAATCATGTTGACATCGCAAGCTGAAGATCTCGGGTTCGGGGTCTGGCGAGTCCGGCTCGCTTATCCATGCCCACCACTCAACCCAGGGTGTAATAACTTGGGCAGGCTAAGTCGAACAGGAAAAGATCATATCTTTCCAGCAATTGTAACCCTGTCCGTCTATAAGTGGCCTCTGTTTCAGGGCCTTGAACAGGGTGATCCACTTTAAGAAGTGGCTATAAAAAAAAACTCAAAATGACTAAATATCAACTTTGGGTAAGTGCTTTATCATAAAATACTGCATCATTGAATAATTTTCTTCTGATACATGAGAGAGAGGTCTTTGAGTGAGTCCTCTGATACTTCCATCAGAGGAAAATTTAGCAAAAATGCAATATCTATCTTTATATATCTGGAGTGTCCGTCAGTAATGAATTTCTATCCTCTGGTGCAACAGGCCTCAAATTTTCAGAAAATGCTCACAGTCCAACAAGGCTTGTCATGACACTTTTTGAATTTTTTTGTAATGAAGGAATTGATTTAATTATATATGCAGAGAAATACTTAAGTAATTTGTCTTCAAAAATGATAACTGACTATTGTGAAGAAACATTGAAAAAACATAGATTCATGACGTCAAAAAGACCTATTAAGTTGCTTCTTGACAGACGGTTGTGGTTGGTCGGCCGATATTATGTTAGGATTTTGCTCTGCTATCCAGCCTGCCTTATTTTATTTCAATTTTAATAATAATAAGTTTTAGGCACTATTCCAATATTGAAATGCTTTTGAGAAGTAACAATTCGAGTGTTTTGCTGCTCAAGCATTATAAGCAAGCAATTTAAGCGATGTTTGTTGATCAAACATTGAACAAACCTATTTCCCAATATCGTCTTATCTTAATTTCACCTTGCTGTGGATGCACCCGGGTGTAGTAACTTTTTAAATAAATTTTACAATAGGTTTTCTGTTGGAAAAATTGTCAGTAACAAGTAACAAGAATTAAGGTACCTGACAAAATGACTGATATGCAAAGAGCTACATTAAATCGAAAGTACCAGCATCTTAAACGAAAAATATAACACATAAAATTGCCCCATAATACCATGTTAGGTTTAAAATATCACCCACAGAGGGTGACAGGACTGCAAGTTTCGTGATATATCCCCGTAGAATATCTAAATGTTGCCTTTTTTAAGTGTCTGGTGTTATCCAAACTGTAAAAAAGGTTCCAAAGCTTCAATACTGCTGTGGAATACAATAGTTTTGAAGCTTTTTTATCTATACAAACAGAATTACATGAACCTATTGGACACTCGAAAAAAGATTCTGGCAACCTGTCAGGCACCAAGACAAACTTGTTGGAGGGCAAACTCAGTCACTCGATATTCCAATACAACTCACTGAACATAAAATCTCACCTTAGTCGGGGTGACTTTGATATGCGGGCTAATGAGAAAATTTGCATGGTATTCCGCGCAAGGGTCTTTCTTCACACTGTAACACAACAGGAAGAACAGATTCAATAATGGCACAGCACAATTAAATGTGTAAAAACAATACAACATTAAGTAGGGATAATTGATACATACCCGTTTGACCCAAAACACTTTCATATGACGTGTACCACCTGCTGGACAAGCTACGTGCTCAAACCCAAGGTACGGTAGCTTTTTCATGTTATCATACTAATCTTTTTTTTATAAAAATTCACTCGAAGCAAGTCCAGAAGCAGTGCATAAAAGACACCTAACCTAACCTAACTAACAGCCCCTTATACCAAGGAGCTACTAGAAGATGTAGTATCAGCAACTGCACTCTAAACGGAACACATTCCAAACGAAACTGAATTGGTTTGGTATTGGCTATGGTAAAGTGCAGTGAGTGGTATCTACCCTGGGTGATGGTGAAGTAGCTAGACAGTCTACCTCCATAATTCAGATTTTTGGAATGTGACCAGGGGTGACATGGTTACCTCAATCGGTAAAAGCGTTGGGAATACGTTTTAGGTTGCGTATCTGTGACGTCCTGACATAGGTTCAAATCCTGTGAAAGATGATGAATGTATGCGAGAGGTCTGCTGGATGCCTTGGCAGTGCACAATGGTTCACGATGGCTTCCTCCACCAACCATGTTCATGCACAGGAAGGGAGAAATATGTTGAGCTAAAAACCTTTACTCGATTCGGAACTAGTGTCTGGACACGTCGTATGGTTGAGTCGTATTCTCAACTTTTCTCGCAGAATAAGAATGAGATCTTTTCCTTCTTTGAAACTGTCATTAGATTCTGACAAATACCGGAATGCTGAACTGCAACTTCAAAGTATTTACTTGTATTTCCCACAGTTCAGAACACAAACCCGTATCAGAATAACAGGGTGTTTTTCTTTGGATGTCTGATATGTTCGTGTCACTTTTGTCGAATTGTTAGCAGGCTTCAAAACCAATGCTATTTCAAAGCAGCATTGATGATTTTAAAACTTTCTGTAAGCTTGATTTCCACCAGACATTCAAACGAAACATTTTAACCACCTACCAAAAGAGCATTTCTAAATTGTCTTCTGGGTCACTTTGCTTGATGTGGCAGCTTAAATGTATGACAATAAAAAATAACCTGAACATGTCGTTATACACAGACATCCAACTTTTCCAATATGAATCATCTTCCTCTTTTCCCAGACATTCTTTTGGTATATCGGTAGACTTGGATTTATGTTCTGCCTCTGCAAGCTGAAATTGATAAATAATAATTAAGATATGAAATATTTTAAATTAGATTCGTAATTTACATCACATAATATGCCAAAAATGATATTATTACAGTGTTTTGTAGCAGTGACATGACGATAGCATACCGGTAAAACAAAAAATCTAAATAAAATACAAAATAACATCATTGGGAGATTTTTTCAAAATTCACCAAATGTACACCTTTACATTGATCCACAATGTCAGTAGAATATGTCAGTCAATCTGCTGCACAGACACCCGTGTTACAGTTTTTAAGTTTTATGTTTCATTCGTAAAAAAAAATAAATGTGAAAGTTTAGAACATATAGACAATTGCTTGTTTTCTTTTGAGTGTCCAAAACACCTATATCAGTTACTTCGGTTAAATTAAAAGGCTTTGAAAGTATCAAGACAGTGTTGATGATTTTGTACATTTTCTTATGGTGACTTTCACAGAAGATGTCTTATTCTTCTAGAAAATAACTGATTCTTATATTTGGTAAATTTCTCCTGATGAGAGGCATTTGCTTTGATGGTAGTAGCAGCAGAGTAGCTCAGATTCTACGAGTCAAGACAGGTCCAAGGGTGCAAGTAAGAATTTCTGCACATAAGTAAGTAAAGTATACTTTCATGTCTTTTAACAAGTGAATATTTCTGAAAAGAAATTTTTTGCAAAAAACACTTTTATTTTACTACTGAGTGTAATTATTGAGTGAAACATTAAAAACTCTTTATAGGTCAACAAGTACATGTTTTAAATGATGGCAGAAGAAAATTAATACATTATTTTAAACTTGTAAATACCTCGCATTTGCTCAAAATTTCATGCTTCCAAGAGCATCATTTGTCAATGCGCTTACACAAGCAGAAACAAGATTAATTCACATTATACAGACGACGCATGCTGTTGCATCAATGTGGGACACATCGAAAAAACAAAATCTGTTGCTTTTTGATGCTCTTACTTTTATCTCATGAATATACGTCATTCCA
This sequence comes from Styela plicata, assembly GCA_963675895.2. Classification (NCBI taxonomy): domain Eukaryota; kingdom Metazoa; phylum Chordata; class Ascidiacea; order Stolidobranchia; family Styelidae; genus Styela; species Styela plicata. The sequence goes on from OZ023147.1 coordinate 8,865,430, forward strand.
AGACTGATTATAAAGGCCACAATGATGAGTCTCTTGATCTGCGTTGTCCAAGATATTTTACTGACAATTTCTAATGTCAATACAGCAACAACAAGAGCGAAACAAACACCGATCTGGAAAAAGAAAGGGCAACAAATTATGGATGGACATGGAATGGAATATGAATGAGAATAATAGCACATGCACTGATACCCAATCAGTAAATATACTGAGAATATCTTCCAGCCAAATCCGAATCCTTTGAAGGATGAATATATATGCAAGAACATTAGTTCGTAGGACACCTCCCAGACAAACGGTGGTTAACCTGACCGCTGGTATGGCTTTCTCAACAAACCATGTCAATGCATTACATATGAAAATCAGTAATAAGTTATGTCAAAACCAACTCTCTTGACTTAGAACTGGTATCTGCATGAGAGGTTCAACATATGCTTAAGCCGTATTTTCCCATTTCCTTTTCTGCAGGATAAAAATTAAATTATATCCCATCAAGAAAGTTCCGATGACAATCTATGTTCACAGTATAAGTTATTCAAATTCAATCAATTCTGTCCCAAAAGCTTTAAGTCTTAATGAGAAGTATAAGAGATTAAATCTAATATATCGATTCATAAAAAAGAGTAACCATAATGCCAAAGTTTAGCCACAACAAACCTTCAAAAATTCTTCGAACGGCATACGGATGAAATCCTCGAATTTTCTGATCCATTTTGGATTGCCATCTTCCAAGGAAACATGAACATCTTGTATCATATCTTCCAGCACACGAGTTACTTCCTTGAAAAAGTGTTTTAAACCGTAATAAGAAACTCAAAAATAAAGTTTCAAAATTCATAGAAACCAAAAACAATATATCAAATTTGACCAAAATCGATAGCATTTTGTCCTTAAAAATGAAAAACCCCACTTCATTTGGCAATTTTTGTTCCTATGACCGGTTCACCATTAATTCGAATAATCTGTGCTTCGAATTGATTCAAATCCCAAGTCAACCGAACATTTTTAATTTTTTTTCTCTCAGGTAGGTAATAGCTTCAGAATAGCCTATCAGATGGATTTAAGAATACTAAACTATCCGTACAAAAATTTCAATTTCACAGGGAATTTTTTTTATAAAAATTAGCTCAAAGCAAGGTCGGAAGCAGTGCCTAAAAGGAATCAACTAATGACCATTTAATAGCAAAGAGCTATTAGAACATGTACCGGCAACTGCACTCTAAAACAGAAAACATTCCAAACGAAACTGAACTGCTATGGCAAAGTGCAGCGAGTAGTATCTGCCCTGAGCGATAGTGAAACCACCTACCACTTCTCAAATAATAATAGGATTCAATCCTAATGTCATAGTGATGTGAAATAACTACCAACGTATCAGCAGCATTTTTGCTTTCTTTCTCATAACACTATAAATAAATCTTTATTCTCCGTTCTTAAAACGTCTGTGGTTGACTTACTTTCTTTATTATGTGGGCGCGATTGCCTAGTGGTTAAACATGTTGGCATCGCAGGTTCAATATCTCAGGTTCGAGTCTTGCTCGCTTATCCATGCCTACCACTCAACCCAGGGTGTAATAACTTGGGTAGGCTGAACCGAACGGGAAAAGATCATATCTTTACAGCAATTGTAACCCTGCCCGTCTGTAAGTGATGGTGTCACAGGGCCTTGGACAGGGTGATCCACTCTAAGAAGTGGCTATAAAAATAAACCCTAGGTTTCATATTTACAATTGCACATTTTAACACAAGATTTTACTTATAAAATTACGTTATAAAATATTTAGAAATAAGATTCGATATTTGATCTAAGCATTCAGGACTAATAAAGTATTATGAATTGCTCATCCCTAAGTTTAAGCAAGTTCATTCCCATATATCTAATCTGATTAATTATCTTAACAAACCTGCACATTATGTGAACATTCTTCTGCAAATTCTTCGAGAGCAAGCCAATTTCTACTGTCAAGATGTATTGAAAAATCATAGTCTTCGTTAGAAGGTGGCTGAAATAGCAATAAATGAAAAAATTCATCTCATGTTGAGCATTTTGTCAAGCGCACATGATGTTATCGCCACGGCTTATAATCTTGGTGATTAAATGAAACGAAAACATAAAAATAAATTTTTTATTGAAATTTACTCTATGCAACGTTGAAAGCAGTGGACTCACTTATGTGATAATGCTACTTTATAATGTAGTGCCATCCCCGCTATGATTAAATGTAGTGGATGGTAACTGCCCTGGGTGATAGAAAAACGTACTACTAATATTTACCATATCTTCGTTTACCATTTTCATCCCTTACGAAATGCAGAAAATAAGTTACTGCAGGGACTGAATATATACACATACTAAAAACATGCTAACATTTGATGCCTTTAGGAGGACGGGATGGATGGTAAAAAGTAGGGTCTCATAAATATTTTGTTGTAGATTTTATTTTTCAGTTTTCAGTATTGGATTTTTCTTTGAGCAATGTTGTGTACGGTAATTGATAGTTTGTGTCGGTGAATAATTTTGCTCCTAATCTCTCTCTCTCTCAAGGAGGACAGGTAGGCAAGGATAGAAGCGGCACCCTGACTGGAACTATCTAATAACCAATGATATAGAAGTGAGCCAGTATTTTAAGAAGTGATACATGAATTCTCTGTTCGTCAGCCATAGCAGTCCAATCCTGTACAGGATGTATTCTCCTTGGGGTGCAGCTGCCGGTTTTATATTCCGGTATTATTTAAGCCTTTGTCACATGGGTGGTCCTCAGTTTGTACTATTTTTTTACTGAAATTCACTCTGAACAAGGCCGGAAGCAGAGCCTGAGAGGAACCAACTAACGGCCACTTGATAACAAAGAGCTACTCTAAAAGATGTGATACCAGTAAGGGCTGCTTTTAACCTTGCATAGAGCCCAAAAAATATATTATTAGGTATTAAGTAAAACTGTTCTAATCATTAAACATGTTTGCGATATTGTCATGAAAATATAACTAGGACCACAGAATAGACTTACCAACCCAACATGCTTCAACTTTGAGCGTAAAACACCAACAAATCTTCTAAGAAATGGATGTTTACATTCTGAGTTTCCAGGCTCTGTTACTGGAATATTTAAAAAAAGTTGGTAAACAAGATTGGGGATTTCGTTATTCAAAAAGGGAGATATTTTATTAAATTTCTGATTATTATTAAAAGCCATTTCGTTTTTTTGACCATTCATATATTAATTGTGCAGTGAAATCCTGATATGGGTTTTTTTAGCCACCTCTTATGACACGCATGAATATGTTAGTCTGCACCTTCGGGTTAGCCCATCAAGGAGTCATTCTTTACATTGCACAGGACAGATACCATACACTGCACTTTATTATAGTGGTTCAGTCTTCTCTGGGGTTTTTCCATTCAGAGTGCAGTTGTTGGAACTCAGCTCTAGCAGTAACAGCTCTATACCACTAAAGTGGCCGTTAGCTAGCATGATATCAGCGCACAAAAAATAAAGTAGACAGCCAAACCTTTTATGTTTTCTTTTTTACTTTCCAATTCTTGCTTTTCAATATTCGATGAAACCCTATCAACAGGTTTTTCTTCATCAATGGTTGCTTCTTTAGCAGTTGTTGTCTGAAAATAAACGTATCATTGGTGAAGAGGAAAATTTCTTGTGTTTTAGTGCTGGTCAACTCCCTTTCATTTTTTGTTCATTTGGACCAGGCCCAAATCCTCAGTGTTATAAGGTTATCCTCATAACAAAGAAAAACGATTAAGATAAAATGACAGTAATATAAGCACACACAACCAAAAGCAGAAGACTATTCTGTCACATTGCCTTGCATTTTGACACTCGCTTGAAATGAAATTTGTGTGATTGGTACATTCTTGAGAGAAGATGAATATATAGTACATTCTGAGGATGTCCTTAATCCAAATAGGTAGGTATCCTAAAATTTTGATGAAGAGCAAATTTTTTCGATTATTCTCAAACTAAAGAACTTTGCATTAAAATCATGGTACATGCCAAATTTTTTCGTTTTTGCAAAATGGACAAAATATGGTCATAATCAGCAATTTTGTTTATCTGAAATGTTACTAAAACTTTATCGTTATCAAAATATTAGAACATTTCGAACAACGTTTAAACCGAACTATGAAGGCAACATCAATGCTGACTATTGATTCAATTACTTTATGTATGCAGGTATGACCAACCAACAGCTTTCAATTCAAACTTTTGCCTTCTTATTATTGGCAATTTTGAGTCCCATAAAGTTTAGTACCACCACCAATTATCATAAGCCATATGCTTGCAGCATAGTCGCCCGTTTGGTTAGTATGAGAATACCAGTTTTAAGCTTGTTGATGTTCTGAAACACCTAAAGTGAATTCTCAATTATGATTTATATAGGTAAATTTTGATGCCGTAAGTACGAAGACTGTAAGTGTCCCGAATGCTGAATTAATTACTTTATGCATGTATAACCAGCAGTGCTGTTAATGTGAACTCCGACATCTACCTTTCTATTTTGTTGCAATTCTGATTTCAGTATGACAAAGAATAAGTATTTTAAAGCACAGTTTAGGCCTTGATGAATGGGTGAAATTTCGACAATTAGCAATGCATATTGTTTCCTCCACCATGAACAGGAAAACTTAGAAATACAGAATAGGCTATGTTATCAGGTAAAGCGAAAAAACCTTCAACCCGGACTCAAACTGGTGTCTGCACGAGAGGTCACATAGTTAACCCATATTCCCTTCCCCACAAGATAAAAATTAAATCCTATCCTATATTGAACTAACTTTGGAGTCTTCAGTTTCTTTAGTGCTGTCTTCAATCGAACGTTTTTTGTTGGTTCCTGATGCATAATCAAACGTTAGCATGTCTGTGGGATCAATCCAGTCATCCGGAATATCAAACTGAGGATCAAAAGCTAACGTTCCGGCAAAAAACAACACGAAAAGTAGCATATATCTCCACATTTTCGCCAAATAAATCAAACTTCCTCAGCAGACCATCAGCCCAGGGTAAACAAAACCAGGAAGTATATTTTAATCAAAGGGAAATTCCCTAAAGTGTGATTACAGTTCTTTTACGTCACCTAGCGTCAATTTTATAGACATCGTGATCCGCGTGACCTTCTCACACGAACAAAAGTTTAAATTCAGAATTACGGTACAATTTATCACTAAATTCGGGTGCAGATGTCTTGTACATTGAAAACTTGGCTTTTCTCTCACCTTTCTTTGAGCGAGCGAAGAGATCACTGTAGAAGCCGAAGATGAGTCAGTGACAAACATAAACTGATCGGTCATTGGTCAATCTTGCAAATAGGCGGGGTTACGGAATGCATGATTAATGATGACTTTGCAATTTGGTAAACCGCGATTGGTCTGAAAGCAGGGAGACTCTGGACTAGGACGTGCTGCGTGAGCGAGTAAAAGAGTTCCAAGTCAGCACGTTCAAATCAATAGATTGAAATAAAAAAATTGCAACTGTTCCAACAACTCTGAACTGACAAGGTGAGCAGTTTGCACTCTGCATTGGCTGTTGTTTGAATTTGTAGGCTTCTTGTTTTATCTTTATACAGTAGGTATATGTACAGTATGAGGTAGTTTGGTACCGTACCGGGGTCTCATGAAGTTTAGTACCATATATCCGATTATCATAAAAATTTCCCATGTCGGAGACGACTCATCCTAACCCGGGAGACAATGCCAGATACCGTACTTGCAGCATGGGCGCCCCCTAGGTAGGATGAGAATATTCTGGCAGTTTTTATTTTGATGATATTCGGGAATATGGTACTGAACTTCACTGGACCCCCGTACCGGTTCCCAGTACCGGTAAGCAATGTGCCTCAAGAAAACCTGGCTATTTTTATAGAAGTCTGGAGTCCCGAATCTTAAAAACAGAAAAGAGTATTGCTCAAGAAATAGCAAATGATTTGATATCATGCTGAAATCGAAGTTTTAAGGCAACTCCAGTTATTCAACCATTCAGTGGGGTGAAAATATTAATTATAGCCTATAGTGACACCAAACAACACAACAATTTTGCCACATCATTTTCTACATGGTCGCCTATGCGAAAAAGTACTTTTTCGTACTTCATAATATATTGTTTTTTAAATTTGATCCTGTTTATTATTGGTCATGTTTGATATGATTGGGTCAATCAATCTGAATTTGAACATGAACATTTGGCATTTTCAAAACAATAAAAATATGCTGGCACAGGATTCTATCTGGCACAAAAAAGAGATGCTTATGTTTACTGGATAATAGGGAAATAACAATTATGTCATAATAATCAAGTTTGGATGTTGTTGTTTTAAGCGTTACAATCACTGGTCACAGATTTCAAATTTTGTCACTAGGAAGAAAAACTTGGTGGGACCACTTTCAAACTCCGTTTTCGGAATAATTATTAATTATTTGCTGCATTTTCACTCACTTTATGGTGGTTTGTGTTGTTTTCAGTCGATTCGGTAATTATAGTAACCAAGCATCTAGACAATTTTACTGAATGCAAGTGCATTGGGGGCACCCCACATATGTTTTTCATTTGAAGATGGAATATCTGTTTAATTAAAATCACATTTTTAATTTAAATCACATTCTTGCAGATGATGGAGTCATTGCTAAAATCGTTAGATGTTTCCGATCAAACTCTTGTAGAGTTGACAAGTGCAATGAGGCGTGAAATGGATCGTGGATTGGCTGCAGAAACCAATGAAGAAGCTGAAATAAAAATGCTACCAACTTTTGTGACTGGAACACCCGATGGAACAGGTACAAAACAGTGTGGAAACCTTTGGAATTGCATGCGCGAGATTTTATGATGCTCTTTCTCATTGAACGCGGCACTCAGGCCAGCCAGCTGCGTACAGGCATACACTCATGTACCTTGTTCAGCTATTCGTTTTATAACTTTTTTGAAAATCTGACTTGATTAACTTTTTGTGTGTAATTACTACGTTCTATTAATAAGGCCATGCACACCCTTTAAACTGCACTCCATTTCATCATGTCTTGCACGCAAGATATCTTCTCGAAATCTTTTCCAGATTCAAAATAGGGCTGTCCCAAATATTCGACTCGATTTGTGAGTTATTCGATTTGGTTTTCACAGGAATTTGAATTCACCAAAATTGAAAATATGTATATTTTCAGATAATATGGGTAAAGTATTTCACTGATGATATCAAATCTTTTTCTACAATTTGATTGTTACCAGACACTCCAAAAGATCTATTTTATTTTATAAGATATTTCTTAATAATCCCAAATTTTCTTCTGATAGAATCATTTTTTTCGTGTGTCTGAATAACTGATATTCTCTCAGTTGGGCAGAACACAAATCACAGATTCTCTTTTTTATGTCCAGAGGATGGAGAATTTTTAGCGCTTGATCTTGGCGGAACGAATTTTCGAATATTACTCGTTAAAATTGTTGCTGGCGAAAATAAGAACATTGAAATGGATAGTCAGATATATCACATCTCCCATAAACTTATGAATGGAACTGGAACTCAGGTGAAAATTGAAACCATTTTTATAAATCGAGTGGTTGCCCTTAGTGTTATTCTTAAAGTTTGGATTAATAAGGTACCCAGTAAGAAATATAATTTTGTTAAGCATGAGTTACAGATCGACAGCGCCTGGGCGGCGCTATCCATCAGTGACCCATACTCAACAAAAGAACGAAATATTTCTGACTGGCTATTCGAAATTCATTATATATGTCAATACAATAATGTTTCGTTATTTCAGATATTTGGAATTGGTGATATTTGACCTTGATTTTGTTAATTTTGTGGCAAAGTCAAATTTGCCATATATCATGATTTCACTTCAAAATGCTATTTTTTGGGTGTTTGACGTCTCTTTAATGTAATTGCACGGGCATTGTAGGGAAGAAGAAAAACTCACACTCTGTTTTGTTACTTTGTGCTTTGTGTATGTTACTTTCACATAATGTGCTTGTTTTCAATATCTTTTTTGTCACCACTGATTCGGTGATCTGTTATTCACTATCTATACCGAAAATATCAAACCTGTAAAATTCATTATTATGTCATTGCTTGACTCCAGATATTTATTCATGAATATCAATCCCAGTTCTAATTTTTTGTTATTCCCTCTATCTAATTAGGTTTCATTTTTTTTCTCAGTTGTTTGATCATCTCGTCGATTGTTTGTGGGATTTTCTAATGAAACGTGGAATGATGTGTCAACTTCTACCAATCGGATTTACCTTCTCATTCCCAACAAAACATCTTGGTATTGATAAGGTTTGTTACAGATGCAGATCTATAAATTGTGATAGAATTTTTTTATTGCAGTTTTGTCTCAGCCAGAAGGCTGGAAATAGTGCTCAAAAGGAGCCAACTAACAATCAATGAAATGGCAAAAGGGTTTCTACAACTTGCAGTAGAAGTAACTGCACTCTGAGTGGAAAACATCCCAAACGACCCGTCATGATACAGTTTACGTATTTGGGCCGTTATCAATGCTTCATAGCTCTTTGCTATTTAGACTGCCAGTAAATTTCAATAACAGTTTTCGAAATGCTAATGTTTGTCTAAGACACCTCAAAACGAACAAGCACCTGCTACCCTGGAATGCCGCACTGTTTTTTACAACACATAAATGGATCTCTCACTGGAATAGCATATAAATATTGTATCAATTTTTTCAGACTATCCTGATTCGCTGGTCGAAAGGTTTCACAGCAAGTGGAGTAGTGGGAGAAGATATTGGAAAACTATTGAATGATGCAATCAACAAAAAGTTTAAAGTTCGTTGTCTGGTATGTTCAGTATCCATATTTTGATCAACTTTTATGTTGTACATCATGAGTGAATTGTTGGTTCCGGCTTAGAATAAAAACCAATCATTCCTCATGTAGTTTAATGTACAAAATAAAGTTTTTATTTTTTCAATAAAGACTTTTTTATCCTCCCGTGCCAGCATGAATAGCAGTGCTATGCCCGACCCAAATTTGAGTTCCTCAATTTAAATTGCATAAGCGGTAATCTGATTCGTAATTTGTATATGAATACTAATATTTTTAATCCATTATTGAATTTTTTTTAAATTATTATTTTATCAAAACCTTCATTTCATCTTTTATGAAATGTGCCGTGCCTCACGTCTTGCTAATGCTCGACAAAATTATAAATAGTAAAATTGTTTTTGTTCCAGAATTTTGACCTGAAAATAATGGCAACAGTGGTGAATGACACAGTGGGAACAATGGTGTCGTGTGGATATGATGATAATGATACTTGTATGGGAATGATTGTTGGTGGGTAGTAAAAATTTCTTAGCTTTGTACATGGTGGAGACAATTTCGGTTGGATGAGTTTGGAGTATTCAATATGTTTGATAAAATCATGTGTCATAATTTATATACCCAGTGCTAAAATTTGATCATTATTATCACATATTCAACTTCTCATCCCATACCATTCGACCCAGGGTATAACAAGTTTAGAAAACTTTGAGAAACGGAAAAATATATTGTCATTATGCCTGATATATATGGTCATTTTTGTTGAATTACAAGTGTGGCCAAGAAGTTGAGTGACAGATTCCTGTTTTCAATTCGTATGTCCAAAATTATTTTGGGTGGAGAAAAGCACATTTTGAAAAATGAATCGTCAACTTTTGAAATATCTTTAACAATTTCTTTACTTCTTTTAGGCCTTGTAAGTACAGGCTTCAGAATAGTCCTAACGTATTTCCTGAGCGTCGTAAGAGGCGACTAAAAGGAAGCAAAGAAGTGGTAGATGGTTTTTATCATTACCCAGGACAGATACCACTCACTGCGCTTTACCACTTTTCCGTTTAGAGTGCAGTTGCTGGTACCACATATGACTAGTAGCTCTCTGCTTTCAAGTGGCGGTTAGTTGGTTCTCTTCAGGTACTGCTTCCGACCTTGTTCAGAGTGAATTTTAATAAAATAAAAAGTGGACGCTCAAAATGATACACTTAAGTCGTAAAATATTGCTATTTCTGTTGGATTTTTTCTGACCATGATTCAAGGCATACAGGATAATGGCTTCTGCCAACCTTTGATCCAACACACAGCACTACCTATTTGTAAACAGAAGTAAACCATCCGACTTACAAATGTAGTCAATTTCTTCTATTTTTTATGACAGGAACTGGAACAAATATGTGTTACATGGAAAAACAAGAGAATATCGGAATGCTTGAAACAAAATCACCAGGCGAAGACATGTGTATCAACACAGAGTGGGGAGCGTTTGGTGATAACAGTGAGAGTCTGAAGTCAGTCAGAACTGAGTTTGATATTGAAATTGATGAAAATTCACCAAACAAAGGACATCATATGTGAGTGAATCTTCATGAATTATATAATTATTGGTTTCTATAGTGGCCGAATCATGGAAATAGGAATTTGAATCATCCAAATCTAAAAGTGACGTTCCAGTGCATGATGACGAATTTTGCTTTCCTTCAGGTGTCTGAAATGTTAATGTCATTTTTTTTTTGAAAGTACGATAAAGCTTCAAAACCATCAACACTGCTATTTCATAGCAGTATTGATAATTTTGAACCTTTTGGTTGGTTTACAGTTTGGCTGCTGCTAGACTACGGTTGGAAAGTTTCCGGGAATTTTGGAAAATTTCCCGGGAAATTTTCGGGAATTTGTAAAGGCCCAGGAATATTGGAAATATTAGGAATTCTTGTATAATTGCAAACCCAATAGAGATTTTCTCCAAATATGCTTGAACCTAGAATAATCTTGTAAACTTTTTTTCAGAAGTGTTTCGTTCTAATTTCTAGCTCTGTGCTAATTTATCAGTAATCACTGTATTTTCAGTCTGTCCCTGAGTATGCAATAAGTATAAACCCAGCAAACTTCGAATCCTGTAAGGGATGATTATATGCGAGAGGTCTGCTGGACTACTGCGTGATGGTTTATCTAAGTTCTGCTTACTTCTTCCTCCACCAAGGTTGTCCATGCACACTGCTTCCTCCACCAAGGTTGTCCATGCACACTCGGGGAAAATGAATAAAAGGTCATGCCAAAACCTAAACTCGTTGCTCGAATTCTAGTATCTTTTTTCTCAACCTGAAAGGTTTTTTTGTTTTTCCCAGATTTGAAAAGATGATCAGTGGAATGTACATGGGAGAATTGGTTCGAAGAATTATCTTAAAACTGACGTCAAATCGTGAGATATTTGATGGAATCGCTCCCGACAGTGTTTTGTTCAATTCTGGATTGTCAACAGCTTTTGTGTCTCATATTTTGAAGTAAGTACAGGCGTAATATCACCTTGAATCTTAAGACTTGGTGAATAAATATAGTCTCGGGGTGTCAAACTTTGAATTTCGTTCTAACTTCCATTATTTGTAATTTTAATAAAGGTTTTTGTTTTAGTTATTACAGTGTTTTTGTTGTACATTCTACTGTTAATGACACTCATTGTTGTTATTTTATTTTTGGTTGTTGTTAGTGGCAATTATTCACGAGCCAATTAAAATATTGAAATAAATGGAAAATGTTGAAGTAAAAAATTTGGTGATCAATAATAAAATTGTTAATTTCTTAAAATATTCACATCTGCACTATCGGTTCATTCCGCTATGCTGCAGTACAGTAATTGTTCATCGAATCCAATCGAATCGTTGACTAACAAATATCCCATTTTTGTATTGCTATTATGATAATTAGGAAATTCAAATATAAGCATAAATCGATTTAAAAGCGATGTACCGGTATTTTGAATTACGCTTCAGTCCAAGAGCAAAAATGTTCATTTTAACGACAAAATACAATCGATTTTGGTCAAATTTGACCAAAATCGATTGCATTTTGTTGTTAAAAATAAAAAAAAATTTACTTCATATAACATGTTTTTGTTGCTATGACAGATTCGCGATTGATTTGTACTTCAAACCATCGAATCGAATTGCCCAGTCCTATACACAGCTTTATCCATACTCCTGATTCTTTGCATTCCAATTTTGCAGCCCACAAAATGACAACAACCAAATCCGCCAATACCTTGCTGGGTTTGGATTGATTGCAGATGACGATGACTGCCAGAAAGTTATCCAGGTAGTTCTTGTTTTACCTATAATAATGAGAATATAAGATAAAAGGATAAGTTATCGTTATTATCCTGCGGGAGAGAAAAGCCGAGAATACAGCTTAACCATAGGATGAACCATGACCTCTCGTGCAGATACCAATTCTGAATCAGGGTGAAGGTTTTTGGATTGTTGTTTTTCTCATTTTTTCTGTGCATGGACCTGGTTGGTGGAGGAAGCAGTAGGCAGTGCTTACGTGAACCACCATGCACCGGCGAGGCGTCCAACAGACGTGTCGCATATAATCATCATCCCTCACAGGATTCGAACCTGCGTCATGACGATCAGAGATGCATAGCTCGAAGTGCATTCCCATCGCTTTATTGATTGAGCTAACTGGGCACCCCAAAGAATGTGAAAACTATTTTTACAGATTGAATGTTACTTCGGATACCTGACTTTCGTACATTTTTCTGATAATTTTAAAGGCTTGAAAAGCATGTCTATAACATAGCAGCAATGTTACCATCTTGTGTCCAGCGTTGATGCATCTGTCACCATGTTAATTTACTTTGCGCTTTCCTTACGCTAGACAAAAAATATATATCAAAAATATTAACGAGTTATTTTCAAACCCAGTGATGTTACAGATTATGATCCTCATATTTATGAAGACAATTAAAGTATTTGACTTTCTTATCACGTCGTAATTTATTATTTATTAACGTCGAATCGTAATTTATTGACTCTTTGTCACTGAACTGTTATGAACTTTGTCTCTAAATAATAGTTATCTGTCTGTATTATTCATAAATTATGAAATTAGATATAGATTAAGAAATGAGATATACGTTGGGTCTTGCGTGACAGATACATTTCAAATTTATTATACAATGATATCATTTCAAACCTTTCCGAATATGACTTGATTCAAAAAGAAAAACAGATGAGTATTTTTTTTGTAATATTTGTGAGAATTTCTAAAACATATTTAAAATCTCAATTTTTATGAAAGTTTCTCTCAAAACATTTGCTGAATCTCGAAAATGAACATTTTATTCGTCCAAATCAAATATGTACATCCAAATCATAATTTGAATAAGACAAACCCCCAGACAAACTCATTTCTTTTGGTACCGTTAAAAACTTTACCTGCTTTTGGTGTCCATGACTTTGTTTCAGGATTTTATTCAATGATCTTTATAAATCAATTTTTATAGGTATGTGTATACTAGTATTACACTGAGCAGGTGAAGAACCACTTTGAATTGGGCTTTTTGATAAATTTTCTTTTGATGGGGGCTCATCATCTTTTGTTCAAGAATTGTGCAGAATTGACCTAACATATTTCCCGTGTGGCGTAAGCGGCAACTAAAACGAAACAAAGAAGTCTTTAATATTTTTATCATCACACAGGACACATACCACTCTCTGCACTTTACTATAGCAGTTTAGTTACATCTGGAATGTTTACCGCTTAGAGTGCAGTTGCTGGTAGCTCTTTGCTATTAAGTGGGCGTTGGCTGGTTCCATTCCAACACTGCCTCTGACGTTGCACGGAGTGAATTTTATTAAAAAAAAGTACCTCACACTATGGAATGCAAGTTAGTATAAGTATAGATCATTCGGAAACCAATAGTTCCATAGTGCAAACTGCAAGGCTCCTATCCCTGGTGGCTAGCAAACCCACTGAATTGAGTGCTACACCAAGAGAAAAAACAACAATGTATAATACCAAGTACTCTGGGAAAATGAGAGGAAATTTCGTTTCTAGAACTGTCATTCTACCCAATCGCCTGATCCGTCGATGTCTGGAAACTTACTTACAAACAAATTTATTCATAATTGAAATTACTGTTAACTATCATTTACTGAAAGATCATCATTCAAATTTTTTTATCTCATTTCATCTTGCTCATGTCTCCCACTCCTTATATGACCAATCACTGCACAATATGCTGGTATTGCATTGTGGGTGTGATCATTCATGCACCACCCATGATATATATACTGCCATGCTGGTCTGTGAAGGTCATTCAGTATTTTATGTTGTGGTGGTCACATGCTGTTCTGTTAAAGTTGTGTCTTTCGTATTTTGCAACTTTGTTGATTCTGCCTGATAAAATCTTTATACATATCAACGAACAATTACATTCTTCACAGTTGTGTGGAGCAGTATCGAAGAGAGCAGCATATCTGTGCGCAGCTGGAGTTGTAGCAGTTGCTCGAAAGATCAGAGAAAACAGGGGAGGTGATTCTAAGATGACCATTGGAGTGGATGGCTCTGTGTATAGGAAACATCCCACGTAAGTTCTAAGATAATCGTTCATAAAATTGGTGAAAGTGTTAAATGGGAGTCAACTAGGGTTGGTCTTATAGTTGAGTTTGAATGATGTTTTAAATTCCCTAAATAAATATAAAAAGGGGGGTTTCAACACAGGCTGACAGAATTTTGTTATTCTTCAGGTGTCTGAAACGTACATGTCATTATTTTCGGGGGGGAAAAAAGTTTCAAAACCATCAACACTGCTATTTCATAGCGGTATTGATGGTTTTGGAACTTTCTGTACAGTTTGGTAGCTACCAAATCCTAAAAAAGCATTTTATTCTTTTAGGAAGAATTTATTTTGAAAATAGCCTATGTGCCGAATTTCCTTCTTATTCTTTTCTTCCAGGTGTCTGAGTAGCAGAGTAGTGGGTGGGCATTTTGCCAGTCTGGTTCAGCATTTCAGATGAACAAAATAGCTGATATCCGACCACAATTTGCTCATTTTGAAGCTGAATCATGATTCATCCTTACATAAAATTGCACATACATCATGATCAATGGGCACCCAGAAAATTTTAAAAAGGGGATCCTGAAAAATTTTAAAAATGGGATAATTTTTTCTATGAATATCTTGCTTTTCTGTGGTGCATGTGCCTATAAAACAAAGTGGCAAAAGCTAGCTTGTCAATGCAATTATTATGCAACACATGATTATCATTTATGCTTAAACTTGATTAAATCCTTAGTTAATAATAAGAAGGGTGAGATATTCCTGCAAGCCTTGTCATCGTGACAATAAAATAAAATAATTTTATTGAACAACCGCTCTATCTGCAAAAAAGCGGTAAATATAAGTTATTAAATAAGATGGGATAACTTAATCTAATATTGGATAGGATAACTTGAACCTAAAAATGTCATTCCAGGGTGTGAATATAAGCAAGTGCTCTGTTAGTGGGTCCAGGCATCTGAATTACCATAACGTATTCACTGTGTGTCTTGAAAGATTACTAGAAGGAAACATTAAGTGGTATATGGCTTTACCATCGCTCAGGGCAGATACCACTTATTAGTCCCTGCACCTCACTATAGTTGTTCAGCCTTTCAGTTTTGCATTCTGTACATCATTTTGTACTGGCTCTTTCCTTTTAGGTGTTGCTTCCTACCCTGAGGGACTCATCATTACCAGCATAGATCATTCAATTCACTTTTTCACAGATTTGCAAAACTTCTTCAATCAAAAGTGGAAGATCTAGGAGGAGATCTTAATATAACATTCCGAGAATCAATGGATGGTAGTGGACGTGGGGCTGCGTTAGTTGCTGCAGTAGAGTGCAGATTAAAAAGAATCAGCACTAAAGCACCTGAGCAAACGGAAGAGTGAATTGGAATCATGGAACGTATTGATATTTTTTCATTGATGTGAGCACCATTTGTTGGATAAACCAGGGTATCGTAATCATGTTTTTCGTTGGGCGCACAAAATGCTAATGTGATCATCTTTGATTGGACAAAAAAGCTTCAAACCCTGATGATGATTTTTAACCTTATTTTACCGTTTGGTTACAACCTAACACTCTGAAAAGGACATTTCATTCTTTCAGAAGTTCTTGTTTTTTTGTTATATTGGCATATATAACAATAGGTCTGGTATTTAAGGCAGATTGCGGTTGCTGGTACTCTTTGCTATTAGGTGGCAGTTAGTTGGTTCCTTTTAAGTAATTGAATTTCAATAAAAAAGGCTTATCCTTCATTTTTTTGAGTGTAAAGCAGATTTTTATTTTTGGGTTTTCAGATTATGAATTATTCTATCCCTTCATTAATTACTATTTAGTAAATTAAAAATGAGCATATTTCCACAAATTAGGTAGTTTTCAAAGTAATATCTTGCAATAGTGCCATTTTTATAAGATTGATATTTTGATTCTGAAATATTTGGTATTCATCAAAATGATATATTTTCTTACCTTGTAATATGCAAATACTTTTTTGTGTCAAGCAAAGTTCCCAGCATATAAGAAGGCATATGTAACATTTTTAATTAGCTGGCCCGAAGTTATGATTGATTTCGACCTCTTATGTTGAAGTCGCTTTAATTTTCCGGCTCACAATTTGGCGAGTTTTGAAATTTGTTTTCTATATCTTTCTAAAACTCGTATTATGATGTTTTTTATGTCCCAGGATCAGCAACAAAACTGAACTCTTACAACAAATGTTAAAACCATCTACCACTCCATTGTATCCTCGTATTTGTCTCTCATAACACACAGAAAACAGGGTCACAGAATCATATTTTTTTTTCAGTGTTTGATGTTCATTTCACTTTCATAGAAATTAGGATGTTGAAGTTTTTCTATACTTTGGAGGCTTCTAGTCATCCAAAATAGACATTTTATTCATCTAACTGAGGTAGCTCATGAAATATTTAACAGTGGCTTAATTTTCTTCTGATCAACCCATTTTCTTCAGGTTTTGAGTAACGAAGTAACTCCCAGTCTGACAGCGAAAATATGTTAAGGTATTTCCAACCTACAGGGCTGATTGCTTAAATTTTTACTTTAGTTTGTTGGTGAAACTTTTTGATTACAACTTTGTGGGTTTTCTAATTGGTTTTGTATCTTTTAAATGATTTGTATAATGGTGTTTTATCAACTTTTCTGGTTAAGATTTGACTTTAAAATTTAGTTTATGTTTTGTAAAAGACTTTGTAATTGTGTTTTTATAATTTTTTGTATCCCAGTTCCAACTTCACTTTTATAATTATCGTTTAATCACAGCAATGAATTCAGAAACCTCATTTATTTTACTTTTTTTGCTGTTGCAGTTTTTATTGGTTTTTACCCTGATATGGAATTAGGAAGATGGTTACCTTGCTTTTCAGTTACATTCGTTTTCAAATTGTATCTTTTCTAATATTTCTAAGTATTATTCGATTTCAAAATATTAACAATATGGTTGTCATTATTAGTGTTTTTCAAAATCCACTTTATCAATAGAATAACATCATTTCAGGTACCGGTAAACGAAATTCCTTATTTATTGACTATATTTTGCCCATCAATGCCACAACTAGTATTATTGACCAATATGGACAAGGACAACTCTAGTTATATAATTATCACATCATACAGAAAAACAGAATAAATAATCGAATCATCTATAATACGAGATATTAATGAATCGATATCGTAATATGTATCAGATTCTATATACAAAATTGAGACAAATATGGTCAAATATCAATAATTTTAGTTATCTGTGATGTTGGAACATTCCCTTCTCTCTTTATGCAGTAAATTTTGAATACCTTTTACTAAAACTAACTACCGGTATGTTTCACCATTTCAGATAATTGAAATTGATGATATTCAAACATATTTTTACCCATTATGCCACAAAGTTAGAGAAGTCTAGAATTCTTTATTAAACTATTAAGGGCAAGGCAGGGCAGATAAATCCCTATTTAACAGGAAAACCTAATAAATGGCCAATTTTCTCATTATATTAGCAAAATTTTTTGAAAAAATGGAAATTTTCCTCTCAACTTTCATCATATTATACAGCATAACATAACAAATGTTTGAATCGTTCAAATAATAGGTGTAATCAGTCCTCTGATCAAAATAGTCATGTCCTTATCCGTATGTACATATCATCTAATTGATTAAAAGTAATTTCACTCCCCGATTTTTCCATATTTAATTTATTTTGAAGTGAAATCATGCTAAATACCAAATTTTATGTTGTAAAATTTGACGTAAATTACAACTTGGCTTCGAATTTATGGTTTAGATATACATTAGTAATTTCATTTATCTGGAATGTTGAAACATTTTTCTGTTTATAAATTAAATTTCGAATACATTTAAACTAAACAGTAAGGACAACCCTTATCCAAAAACTTCCTATTCCTGAAATATTTGATTAATTTTGTTTATATTTTGCACAATGCATGCTCATACGTATTACCTACCATTCCCAGAGCTCAGCGTTCTTGAGTACGTGAATATTCCAATAATTTGATGTTCAATATTATTAGGTGCTAAGCGCTAATCTTCTTCAAATATCTCCAAGTTACAATGTTAATAACAGTGAAATAGGTTATTTGAACAGTCAGTTAGTTTAGAGTTATGACTGAAGAAACTTCATTTTTTCGATTATGCTCAAACCGATTCAATTGCAGTGAAATCATGTCCTTGCTGCAGAATTTCAGCAATTTTTATCCAAAATGTTGAAATCTTGTGGATTTGAATATCGGAGTTTCAACACTTTTCAACCACACTATAAGAAGATGACCCTAGTAACTGGCATCCCTAAATAAACGTTTGAATAAATATTAGGCATCTACACCTTGAATATTTGACCAAATTTTATTTGATTTTCTTTATTTTTGCACAATGCATGCTCATACGTATTATCGTTCTGGAGCTGGTTTGCCTGGTTATTTTTATTTTTGCACAATGCTTGATCAATCTGTAGAGGGGATATGCTCCGAGCATCTCTGATTGCCATGACACAAGTTCGAATCCTGTGAGGGATGATGATTATGTGCGAGAGACCTGTTAAATGTCTCGCCGGTGCACGGTAGAGGTACTTAGGCTACTTCGACCAACCAGGTCTATGCACATGAAAAAAGAGAAATATGACAAGCCAAAATAATTCACCCCGATTCTGAAGGAGTATCTGAACGAGAGGTCGTGGTTTGCCATATGATTAAGCCATTTTCTTGGCTTTCCTCTCCCACAGGATAAAAATGAAATTCTATCCTATCCTTAACACTTGTTGTGATATCAATAATTTGCTGTTTAATATTTAGTGCTCAGTCCCTTATCTGACTCTGACCCACTCTCTCGACTAAATTTGTAATCTCAGTTCCAATCTTTATAACTTTAGACATCTTTTTCATTCCAAAACCTGTATACTTTATCCACTTATAAGAAGCATGTTTTTAATTAATATTGTTGGATTTATAACTGTTCCATTTTAGCAATCTTAAAATTTTCTAGTTAAAATTCAAAATAAAATGAGAAAAACAAATAACTTTTCTTTATTAAAAATGTGTTATTTTCAAACATCTTTCAATTTAATTCATGGTTATAATTTTTGTCGAACTGTTTCATACTTTTTACTATTGTTTAATTTGATGTCTGAGCATTGTAGCCCACCCTCTATCCTCTGGTAACGAATACTGATATTGACATCCTGAATTTCCTGAAACTAAGATGAAAGACCTAAATTTTCACACACTTTTGCCGTGGGAATTTCCGCTCGGTTTCATGGCAAAACGTTATAATAATTTTTATGAACAATGTCTCAACGATTTTTGGGCTATTGTGTTTGTGGATCTTCCATACTTCGTTCCAACTTTTTTGTACTCAAGTTGCAATCATTCATCTTTCATTCATAGATTTAAAGAGTGCCTCATTCTAAAGAAAATGCGTCTTGTTTTTAATATTTCAAAATGATTACTTGCCTTCTTTAAAACATTTCAATGGAACAAATTGGTAAGGGTAAGTGTAGGAAAAATACTTTCAAATATGTATCCAGAAAAGGTTTATCAGGACAGTGAATAATGCCTCGATCAGAAATTCTTTTATGTGAGCCACAGATGGATCGCGTCCAGGTGGCCGCTTTTATGATCAGCTAAAATACAAGTAAACACAAAATTAGGCCTATATATCGGTTCACCAATATATCAGTCGGGCTCTGGCGCCATCCTGTCAAAATTATTCCATTATTCACAGCCCCGATGAAGCTTATCTGTTTAGAAACTCAGAACATCTAGAAATGCTTGATATTTTAAGCCGAATCAGGGATTCTATTTTTATGTAGATGGATATATACCTATATTGTATTAGTTGCACTGAGTATTAATAAATGCAGTAGATTCTATATAGACTCGGATATTTCCTGTTTCCCGATAGGTTGAGGGATGAGTCTGTAGAAGCGCTCGGAATACACTCCGGTGCGTGGAGCACTAGTCTATCCAGGATAGGGCACCCGGACACGTCCCCTTATCAACGTCAAAAAATCAAAATAAAAAAGGAAACGCCAATTCTGAATGATATTTAAGTTGAGTCGCAAAATTTTCGAGTACCTCTGTCTGCAGTTACATTTTCATAACTAGTTTTGCGTATCTCATGGTATTTCGTCTTCGAAGCGAAACGTGGCAAGCTAAGTTTGAACAAAAAATTGTCCCTTGCCGGAATTTTTCTCTGGATCCGGCACGGTGGTTCGTCTAACTGCCTATTATGGTTTCACCAACCAAGCTCCGAAAAGCGATGGACACTAACACGAGAACCTCCAGCGGTATTCTCTGATTCTTTATCCACAGGATAAAAATGAAATCTTATCCTATAATGTTGGGTTGTCGGGGGAGTGATTGAAGTAAAGTAGACCCCGGCCTCTGGTGACCATGAAGCGCACAAGAATTATTGCGCTTATGTCCAATTGCATCAACTTTTGAGAAGTGGTATAATTTTACACCATCACCCAGAACAGATAAAAATCAATGCACTACCTTTGCGATTAAATTTCATTTGGGATATTTCCCATTGAAGTGCAGTTGCTAATATTATCTTGTAGTAGCTCTTAGCTCTTGCGTTGGTTGGTTCATTTTGTTTCACTGCTTCCGAGCCAATTGCATTCACGGTAGGTTGACCCCAGTAAAATTTCGCGCGATGGAATTAGATTCAGTTCCTCTTCTCCCCGTCGGGGCTCTTTCGCTACCATTGCTTGGTTGTTCACTTTAGGCAGGGTACGACTACCACTACCAAACATATACAACCGGTGAAAATTAGGTGAAACCACCAGCATATTTGGGAGGGCATAGTGTCATGCCTCCTGCTGGCCGAGCGAAAACCTTCACACATATGACCGGAAAGGGGTCACTGTAAGTTCCTGGGGGAAAACATGAAGATCGAAAGACTTTTTATCTCCAAAATGGTCGCGCGTCGTGGAAAGGCTGTGATTGTTTTGGCTTTTCTTGTGGAAAGCCGTTCCGAAACTTGTAGGGGATCCTCGACAGTTTGGTCGCCAATGCCCTCGGACACTCAGACCCACCGCTCTGCCGACAGTATAGTAATAAACACTCACATGCGATTCCCTATTCTCATATCAAATAACTGAGCCGTTCTCAAAACCACGAACTGCAAAACAAAAGCCCTCGCTACAATATAATCTTTTGTCCGTGAATCCATTCAAAGCGCCATCACTTGTAAACAACGTTCTATTTACTTAGTAATGTAGATCAATATTTAGTTATATTGAAACGATTAGCCAAGCATGAGCCACTAATTATCCGCGTCTCTCAATACGCGGCCCTTCTGTGGCGCATGCTTGGCAAAATGTGACGGTGAAAGGCTGGAAAAGATAGTCTTGTGAGACGCTCAGGTTGGCTGAGGGCGTCTATAGCAACCGCATAGAAAAGGGTATTAATAGGGTCTGTTCTGTTATGATATTTAGGAGGATTTAGTGAGTAAACTTGATCGTGAACGCTGACGAATATACAACAACAAGAAATGGTAGATACATTTTAACGCCCAGGGTAGATATCACTCACTCATAAGTTCATTCTAGGTAAGCTAATGCTTCCGGCCTTGCGTAGAGCAAAGTTCAATATGCTCATATCAGTATGCTAATCGAGTTTTGAGTGACTTTTGGTATATTAGGCCTATTTTAGGCAAGATATTTAGGCATATTGATGGTGAGATTATATTGATAGTTTATTTTTATATATAACCACATTGCCCTGTACAAGCGGCCATTCATAGACGAACAGGGTTAGTGTTGTAGGAAAAATACGAGCATTCCGGTTAGGCCAAACCTACCCAGCTTATTATAACCTGGGTTGAGTGGTGGACATGTATTAAAGATCCGGACTTGCCTGGATTCGAAACCGAGACCTCCAACCTGCAATGCCGACATAATAACCATACCATACGATTTAAAAAATTTGCATCGAAAACTACAATCGTACTGCCGTAAGGCCGAAAGATTAGAAAATCCTTTCGAGAAGGGAAAATGTTTGAATTTCCTTTGATTTTATACGCTGTTTTTGGTTTTTAGAGGCTGTTGAGGACATACCCCTTCTGTGTAGTCGCGCCAGGGCGGAGCATATAAAATATTTTTCCCATAGTTCATGCAAGTTCACATGATATTTTATTTCGCTACCCTTTTAGATTGTATCTGTCAATACTCGTTTATCCTGAACCCGAATCTCTGTCAAATAATCCGATTTTAAGACATTATTATGGAAGATTAAATGTTAACTTGTATGACTTGATGTTGAAGCCTTCTTATATATCTTTTTTTATAACTTTTGAGCACATTCCTATATTAATACCCAGACCATATGTCGTCTAGGTTTGGGAATGGAGAGGGTTCGTATTTTTCGCAAAAGTTTGAGTTTCTCAAGCTAAATTTGTTCGCACTATACTTATATATAAGCTAACACATGTAATATTGTATCAGTGTTGTATTCAGAAACTTTTAATTGTGCGGGGTGGGGAGAGGGAGTTGAGGACAATTTTGAAAAATATCGGTGGCAACTTATGATTTGGGTTTGCGAAAATTAACTGAAACTTGCATTTTGCAGGGTTTTTTCACTCTAAATACGCTGGTATATATATCTATGATATGCCTTGATTAGTATAACAGATATTTTCTATGTGGACATCGAGAGTTGAAAATTTAAAAACAACGAATATTTATTGCAGCTATTAATGCAAATAAAACTCTGTGGTTCACTTCAACACCATTCTCTCTTATAGTATTTAGTAGATTAGCTTGGAACTTTTGAATAGAGCCATAGAATGGGATGCGGGGGTAGCAAAAGTGGCAAGTATTCTTTTTTTTTAAATTTCAAATATCATTATATTTCGTTACTTTTGTATCGTATTTCCCGGGCCTTTGTGTAGTCGTTTGCAAAGTTCTACGTGTTTAAATACATCAAGTGGCAAATATTATATTATCATTTGATAATATAAGTTTGTATATATGCGTTGAAGTCTTTAATAAATGTTTTTAGACTTGAATATTAATGAAAATGTCCGTATGAAATATACTGGAAATGATAAGTTCAATAACATTTTGCCTAAATTTTTTTGTTAATTTACGGAATGAAGTATTTGGATCATGAAAAGCCAACATATTGTATATAAATCAATTCGAATCTTGTATGTAAGAAGGGCATCTTTTTTCTAGATAGGAAAGGAATTTTGCAGAAAAAATTCGTGGCCAAAACTTCTAATATCCGCAAATATCGTAGAATATGGGACAAGCGTCTTCAAGTTCCGCATTTTGTGTAGTCGCTCTATGCCGTTTTTTGCTTTTTTTAGATGAATTTCAATAAAAAAAAGCAAAAAAATACGATTTTGAAAGAGTTGCTCTATATTTCAGTCGAAGTCAAACCAACGGAGCCTCCTCACAAACGAAAGAAATCTGTAAAAGATCACTCAGAAATACACGTCAAACGAGACGAGGAAAATGGAGAGCATTTGTCAACTAAACAATCAAATATGCAGGGCGAGAACCATATCGCGGTGAACAGCAACGCTCAAAATAAGAACGAGGAAAACTCACAAAACACTAGCGCATCCACCGATAAAAATCAAACACCAAGAGCTCAAAACGAGACCGACACAAAATTTCATTTGTCTTCAATATACAGCATTATAAAGCAGGGAGTTTACGTGAACGATCTAACAGAGCTCACGCAACAAAAAACTCATAATTTGACCCTTGAAGATCAATTGAGGGATGCCAGATCTAAGTTAGAAAATCCACCTCCAATAAATGAAAAAGAAGAAAAATCTGACAACCCTCGTCGCGTTATGCCGCCTAGAAATTATGGTCGTGAACAAGCGTGGGTTCTTGCGGTCGAAATTGACATTATTTTTGATATATACAAGAAAAGTAAATACGATAAAAACATGGAGTTGTTATCAAAACTGCAAGAAGAGCACAGAAATATAGAGAAAAGACTTCACGAAGTAATTGCTCTTGAGGGTGACTGATTATTCCAATCAGGAGTATTGTCAACCAAAAGTGTGATTCCTTGGGTAGACTCAGTCAAGCTAGAAAGCAAATGTACTCCGAAACATCACAAAAACCCTGTTAAAATACATTTTGTCAAGTATGTACCACCCACAAGTCGATGAGGCGCTATCCATCTGTGGCACATACTTGACGAAATAAAATTTCTTTTTTCACTGTGCTCTACTATACTACAGATCAGCTCTGTTTGAATTTTTCTCTCATGAAATGCCGTTTCAGCTTTATCGTTTTGGTCCAATCGAAAAAATTCTGTTAAAACATCTGTGGGTTCATCTGTGGCGCATGCTTGACAAAATATAATTTCTGATTCGGGCGGCATATACTCATCACTGTGCTCTACTATCCACTCAGTCCTGAATGAGATTCTCGCTTAAAGTGCTGTTTCCAGTTTTTCACGTTATAAAACTGTTACCGAATCAGTGACAATTACTCTTGGTTCCCATACATTTCTTCTTTATTGAAATTCACTCTAAGCAAAGCCGGAAGCAGTGTCTAAATATAACCCACTAAGGGCGGCTCAGTTACAAAGAGCTCTTACGAGGTATAGTACTAGCATCTGCATTCTAAGCGGAAAATATTCCAAATCGAACTGAATCGCTATGGTAAAGTGCAGTTACTATATGCTCTAGGGAATTGTAAAACGTCTTATCACCTTTTTGTTTCATTTTATCAGTTTCTTGAGACACGCAGGAAATACGTTCGTGCTATTGTTTCATACTTTGCTTGAAGCAATTTCAAATAAAAAAAAACATTGAACCTGTCCGACTCCGTTGTTATTCAGCGACGGTAATTTCTAAAAAAGATTTCTTCAATTCAGATTAATTTGTGGTCACAATGGCCTAGTGGTTATCATTTTGAAATTGCGCGTTGAAGTTCCAGGGTTCTAGTTCTGGCAAGTCCATGCCCAGAACCAAACACAGGGTAGGGTTGTCACCGAAAGATCATGTCTACTGGTCGCTCGTGCAGGGACTTGTACAGGTTGACCCGCTCTAATCAGTACCTATAAAATTAAATTGTTTTCCCTTTTTCTTTTCCTATTTCTGACTAATATTCCTTTAATCTTTATGAAAATTCCATTCACAAATGCATCTTTGAGATAATTATATTTCATGCCAATATTACACCACGCAGCTAATTTCTATAAAAGCGGGTATGTTATTTTTATCTTGCGGGTGAAGAAAGTTAGGAACGCGGGTCAGACGAAAGGGCGAACCGAGTACGCTTTTGTGAATTACCGGGTTTAGGTCTGCGAAGTGTCCACTTGTCCCCCTGCTCATGAGCTAATTATTTCACGTTGATCCCCTCGTCTCACGATTGGGACAGCTAGCTCTAATCGCTTTAACAATGGCTCCAAGCCAACCAAGCTAACCTGGCAGTATCCTCGCTTTTTAACCTTATTGTTTTATACAGCCACGCACAAGAGTGGATCACCCTGAACAAGGCCCCGTACCGGCAGCTACTCGCAGATGAACTATGTCAGTGTTGCTGGAAAGATATGATCTTTCAGATTCGGTCGACCCTAGCCCAAGTATTACACTCTGGATTGAGTGATGGGTGTGCATTAGCAAGTCGGACTCGACAGGACTCGAACAGGAGATCTTCAGCCTGCGATGTTAATATGATGAACCCCAGACCACCACGATCACAACATATTCAAAACTTGAACTCTCTATATTTTGACATACTGGCCATGCGTATTAAACAATCAGAAAATTCAAAACATGTTTCGTGAAGTATGAGCTTGTTCTCATCGGTGAACCAAATTTTCAAAGATGGGCAGTCTCCCAATACCTACTCCCCCGATTGTTTCGAATTGCGCAACAAACGATCCAATTTTTTTGAGCGCTTTTTACCCATTTTGGTACCCCCTTCATCTAAGATTAGGCATCTTCCACCATTACTGGGGTCCGATGTATCGCGCTGCCAACGAGGTCCTCCAATGACTCTAAATTACTTAACAAATTGTATTTGCTTAGAAACATTCTTATTTCGTTAACGAACACATAGAACAGTAAAAATTCCACACAGTATTCTGGTAAATAATGTATTTTCTATAAACGAATATATAAATGAAGAAAATCATGGGTGAAGGCATGTAGCAGATTCCAATCAAAACTATTATTTTGTCAAACATGGGCCACAGATGGACCGCACCTACGCGACGCATCCATCAGTGACCCATGCTCCACAATACAGGCTTTGGTAGATTTTAATTTATTGAAATTCACTCTGATCAAGACAAGAAGCAGCGCCTAGAAGGAACAAACTAACGGCCACTTAATAGCTACTCTAAAATATGGTTAGTACCAGCAACTACACTCCAAACGGAAAAGGTCACGACGAAACTGAACCCACATGGTAAAGTACGGTGAGTGGTATCTTTCCTGGGCGATGGTAAAACCATTCCTAACTTCTTTAACAAATTGATTGAGATAGGTGCAGGTAAATGGCATTGTCAGTTTCGGGTATATTTGATTTCGAATCTAATATTAAATCATACCATTTAAATGGAATCTTACAAAGTCAACTTCAATTTTGAAATCACGAGAAAAAGAACCTTTATGAAATAGCTATTTTTTTAATGGAAGTTTTCAAAAAGACATGCAAAATCTCTCGAATCAAAGCGAATCACAGAACGTAGTACTCGAAATATCTGAATGTATGATTTGAACCTCCCTTGTTGCGAGGTTTTTTTTTGGAATGGTGTCATATTATCATTAATTTATTATATTGTTCGTTTGTCTTTCGCCAAAAAAGCGGTTAAAAGGCCACCCACTGGGCTATAGTGTTAGACTCATTTTCATAACCACTGGGGGTATATAATTCTCATCAATATTCCCTGAGTGTCGTGATCGCCCAGGGCAGATGCAACTGCCTGATACAACTGCCAACATGCTTAACACAATATGCCAACCAACCAAAAGTTTCTGACAGGGGTAGCTCTTCGTGAAGTGAGTGGTCGTTAGTTAGCCCGTTGCTTTGCATGGCTGCTTCCGCCCTTGTTAGAGCGGAGACTCTTCATATTAATTTCAAAGAAAAATTAATATAATACGAAAACGAGGCATAAATTTTGTGTGTGCACTGTTACAAAAATAAAGTAAAAGCGTTGTGCTTAGAACTGTAATTTGGCGTGGCGCGTTCCATTAACAGCCAATACTTGGCACAAATTTTATCAGTAAGACGGCTTCGAATTTCAAAAAATATACAATAACTAAAATCGGATGGCAAATTTCATTTTACTTTTGTCTTAGTTCATAAAGTGTAGTTAGTTCATTCTATCTTTCCCACTATTACGTCATAGAAGTTGGTACTGATTCAACCAAATCTGAATATTTCAATCAGAGTCATATAATACACACCCGGATCCGGATTCAAGCGTGTCCAGTTAAAGGCACGTCGGTCGATTTCATTTTGGTATCGTTGGCATTTCTTTTGCCACTGATTGAGGCTTTGATCAATAAAACCAACAGAAGGAGTATAATGATACTCATGATTATTAAAATAACAAACTGGAGAAGCAGGGTGCTTTCTGCCGACGTTACAGATATTGAACTCCCAAGGTATTCAATGTTTTTCAAATCAGATTTACCTTCGCAGTGACCTTTGTCTGGTCCAACGCACGATGCATACCTGAAATAAGAAAGAAAATTTTTTTAAATTGGAATTTCTTCTATCCAATATTAGAATTATGTAAACAACGATCATTAATATCATTAATATGGAAAAGAGCTATAAAGTCAGCATCAGCATGGCCCTTAGGGCTGGCCAAAACCGAAGCATTTGGAATTCGAATAATTTCTTCGAATCGGATAGAATCACCATTTTTTTTTGTAAATAAAAAATATCCCATTTTTACCATTTACTATTTACTTGTCTCCATTGTAAGAATAAAGAAATTTATAGTTAGTAGTGTATTTTCATTTCGCACTGAAAGCAACGTTTTTCATATTACAACGACAAATTGAAATCGCATTTCGCCGTTAAAAATAAAAAAATCCTAGTTCACTTAACAACTTTTTGTTCCCATGAATCATCGAATCAAATCGCCCAGCTCTGAGCACGGTGCCATAGCTCCCCTCGCAGACCAAAAAAATTACACAACGTTTTGAGTGCTTTAAAACGTGGGGTAACCCCGAAATATTCGCACACTTTGTGACGTACAGCCTTTTCTTTTAGCAAATCCTGGGCCCTAAAATTCGTTTTTTTTTCATTTCGGGATGTTTTGTCGTGAAATTGCTATAATCCGTTGGATTTTTGGCATGTGGCATCCATTATGACATCACGAGGAAATTTTTCAAGAAATCTCAAATCCCGACAGATGTCTATTAACATGAGTTATTGATTCGACAATAAAATGTATATGAAATTATCATGCCTTGAACCTATACCCCCGACCTATACATACTCTTACCTCATAACATAAGCAATATAACTCTGCTCATGAACCCCGTGGAATAAGTGGGACATTGGTCCGGTTGCAAATATCGCAACATCCTCTCCACCATGAGTCTCGGAAGAAAGAGGAATCGCACTTTGTTGAAGATAATCATTACGAGCTGAAACAGTTGTGAGGCATTTACTAAGATAGAATAGCATTTTTGCACGAAGGGCGGCAATGCTGATTTATCAAAAGTGCTCTCGTGTGTTTACCAGTTCTAAGTGGGAGGAATTTTAAAATCATATCTCTCAGCACGGGCATGGTTGGCCTGAAGTAGCCATCGCCAGACGTAAGTAAATTTTGTGCAAAATCAATTTATAACTACACCACTTATTTTCGAATTGTCAGTGTAATCTACCTAAACGACCTGTCGCGGTTGTCATCAGTATTACCCGATTTAAAATTTAATTTTGACAAGCATGAAACAAATGTGTGTGACGAAAATATTCCTGACTGGACTTGAAGTCTGTTTTGGGTCAATTGAACAGCTGATTTAGTCTCGTGCGGGCCAAGCTTTAATGATTTTCTTTTGTTTTTTTATTGAAATTTATTCTGAGCAAGACCGGAATCAGTGCCAAAAAGGATCCAACTACTTGATAGCGAAGAACTACTACAAAATGTAGTATCAACAACTGCACCCTAAGCGGAATATATTCCAAACCGAACTGAACTGCGATGGTAAAGTGCAGTGAGCGGTTTCTACCCTGGGCGACCAACGGTAAAACCATCTACCACTTCTTGAAACTACAGGTCAGAATACCACACAGTACTTACTTGTGTCCACATTAGTGAGATTCTGTCTTGAACTCCCATTTATAATCGGTACAATATATCCAATATCATTCACAGTGTGATAACCGTGGAATCCTGGTCCATTTGCATAAATCAACGTTGTGAAAGGCTTGTTATCCATCGCCAACTTTGGGTTGTTGACATCCGGGGCTAAACCTGGGAAAGAAATTCAATCGGAAAACGAGGTTATGCCAGATTTTTTTATAGTCATTCATTTAAGTTGATCACCTTGAAAAAGTCCACGTACCACTCATCCCTTAGAGACGAACAGGGTTCGCTATGTTAAAAACATATGATATTTCCGCTTCGACCGAGCCTACTCAAGTTATTACACCCTAGGTTGAATGGGTCATGCTTGGCAAAACATGATATAAGATTTTTTCTGGTTTTTGGGTACAAGTCCAAGTTTTTACCGTCAATTCATAATGTCATAATAGGCGCCAAATGCAATAAAAGTTCTTAGAAATAGACAGTGCCTTTATTAAATAGCACGACAACACAATCAAAAATTTGTCCCGGATGCTCGAATTTTTTTGTAAAAAATGGGATTTCATGGCCCAAATCTGCTAAAAAGTGTTTTAACAGCGATGCCTAATATTTTAGTTTAATACAAACTCCAGCATTTAGAAAATTATTAAAATTATATTACAAGAATAATGCACCAGTATTCTGATCACATATTTGATTATATTCAGCGTTATCAGCCAGTGATTCGCACAGACAATCGTAGTGCAACACAATTTGTATACCAGGATCGCCCATCAGACAAAACATTAGTTGAACAAAATGTTTTTGAACAGGACATTATTTACAAATAACTTTCTGAATTATCTTCCATGATTAAAAACGACGAGTAAACAAGTAGATAATAGGACAGCATTCTTCTCACCTAATATATTATTTCCTCTGTGCGCTTTCCCGCCAATTGTAAACACGTGACTATGGTCCGCTGTCGTAACAATCAATGTGTCTTCTTGTGACGTCATACTCAGTGCTCTCTCGATTGCATTGTCGAATGCCACCACGTCATGAAGGGCAAGATAGGCATTTCCAGCGTGATGACCATGATCTGAATGTGATATGAAAATTATTTTTCGGATGTATTTTATATTTGACAAGGTCAGAAAAAGTACCTAAAAACGAACCAACTAACTACTATTGATACCGCTGCCTACGCACCGGAAATACGTAGCGGTGATGTGCTTTGAAGTCCGCTCATAGCGGGCCGCCAGAGAGGATGAAATTTCATCTTAATACTGCGGGAGAAGACAGCAGAAAATACGGCTTAATCGTATGGTGAACTACGACATCTCGAGCACGAACCAGTTTAAAGTCGGGTTTGAGGTTTGAGCCATAACCATTGTAACCATTTTACTCGAACCACCGTACCCGGCGAAGTATCCATATGCTCTCGCATATATTTTTCCTCCCAAGATCCGAACCCAGGCTTATAATAACGCTTTTACAGAGACCGCACTGTAACAAAAAATGCAACAAAATCACTGTTCTTTGACAGTAATTTTACTTGCAGTATTGCGGTACTGCAAAGAATAAAAATTGACGGGATGCGTTGATGGAACGCACCGCAACGGGGCATCAACAGCCCATCATTGGCATCAAAATCATCAACATGGCTTTTTTAACTTTGAAAATATGCAATTACTGCAGATGACCAGTAAATTAAATTGTACTTTTGTTACAGTGCGGGCACCTAGAGGTCGATTATGGGATGTGCGCCCTGCTGCGCGTAGCAAGTCAAAATGGTGAACACTGTTAAATTAAATAGTATATGTGCAGATTTTGCATATATTTTGAAGGTATTGACCGATATATTAAGTTTTTCATTTGAATAAGTTTATTCACACTGTAACAAAAACGCAGTAAATCGCTGGCCTTTGAGAGCAATTTTACTTTTCGATATTGAAAAAAAAGATATATCGAGTCTTTAGGCCAATTATGATTGGTTGATGGAACGCACCGTCGAGGTCCATTAACAGTCCATACTTGGCATAAACCTCGTCAGAAAGGTAGTTTCCGATTTTGGAATTATATAAGCACAGCAAATAACCAATAAATCGACTGTAATTTTTCTGAGAGCGTATAAATTTCTTAAAAATGAAATCAGGTTCAGAAAGAATCAATTTAAGACTTGATTGTGTTGTGAATTCATCTGGAAGTGAAATATTAAACTGATAGTGATGTGATATAAAAGATATAAACAACGCACGCAATAATCATTCTTGTAATCTTACCAATGCGTCCACCCTCCACCAATAAAAAATATCCGTTTTCATTCTTTTGAAGTATTTGTATCGCTTTTGCCGTCATTTCCGCTAAAGATGGTTCCCCAGCGCTATCAGTCGATCGTTCAGAATCGTATTTCATCTCACCAGGTTCGAAAAGACCTTGAATGCATGACAAATAAAATTATTATAACTGATTTTTTTATTTTTTTATAGCCATTCGGGCGAGTGGACCACCCTGAACAAGGACCTGTACTAGCGAACGATTAAATTTGAGAGAAAACAGGTGTAGTTGGTTCTTTTAGTAAGAAAAATGCAATAAAGCCAATTGGAGTTGATAGGCACTCTTAAAACATACGGCCATTGACGGCTGAAGCGGAGATCTGGAACCCCAAAGGTCGAAAATGGATTGGGGTTTTCGTCTGAATATGCAAAAGTAATTTTATTTGTATCAAAAGTCAAATTATTTTTTGTAACTGTGATGCGATTTATTTCTATGCTATCAAAAGTATGGTTAAATAGGATGGAAAAGTAGTCATGAAATTCCAGAGTCACCTATAAATTTGAATACCGAATATAATGGGACTACTTGGAAAAAGCCTTACACTAGCTTATGCCATCCCATGTCATTATCTAGCACGTCTTTGCTCCATTTTGGTCGATTTTTACGATGCATGGGGAAATACCTTAAAACAATCTAAGCCTAACAAGGTTGATATAGCAAAGAGATAAGTAAAATCATCACGCAGACATAAGCTCCAGAATTGGACTGAGCTTATCTATAGTTATAACAGTCGGGGTTAAGTTAGAGTCATTGAGAAAGTATTCAATAAAACTCTTTTGAATTGAAATTTAGTCTGAGCAATCAGAGCAATCAGCAACCAATCACATGTCAAAGAACTACACACGATGGGAAAACTGCAACTTCGCTTTAAGCGACACACTTGTGCTCAAAATACGAATCGTTGACCTATGACGTCGATACAAGTGTCGTTAAGCCTTTGCGCTCAAAATGCAGCACATATTAACCCTCGTATTCATGAGATGCCAAAAACTCAACTCATTAGTGCCCATGTCAAACTTAAGAAAATAATAAAAATGAAAAGAGGAGAATTTAGCAAACTCCCTACCTAACAGTCTGTCCGTCTCTTCAACATTAATATTATCAAATTGTTCCTTATTCCAAACGAACTTGGGTTCGAATCCCATAGAAGCCATTTTATTTTTCCACATTTGTATCAAATCATTTCCGTCTTCTCTTGTATTGTTTTTCGATGGATATTCATAATCAGCCGTGTTCTTTGGTTGCATGTATTTTCTACCTCCTCCTAACGCCACCTTGAATATTTAAAAGATAATATATATATTTTCAAAAAATCAAGGATGAAAGGTTTGGATACACATACAACGGTAACGAGCTGTTCCAAGGAATTACTCAGACAAATACAACCCACGGCGACGGGTGATCACCGGACCATGTCTGTTGGTATGTAATACAAACATTTCTAGATATAGGTCTAGTAGCGCATAGGTAAAATGACACATATGCAGCTCTAGGTCAAAATCAGCAAAGAATTCTCTAGCTCGATTCTTCTTGTGACTGTTTCCAACTTGAAACAAATGCACTAAACAATTTGAACTTTATATCCCTATACTAACTTCTTATCGACTTACCGTTATTTTGTCAGAAGCGTCGTAGAATTGCATAGCAATATCTTTACATCCATTAGTTTTCGCTTCATCAGGCAAGTACGCGTCACCATACCATGTCCTATCGGCTGAGTGGGCATATGTGGCACCAGGGGTTGCATGTTGTATCCGAGTTGTTGTCACTATACCCGTTGATTTGCCTGAATGTTTAAAAATTAGAAGTGGTAATGCAAAATCAATATTTTGAATTTTTGCCAAGCGTGTGCCACAGATAGAGCAGGGCAAAAACTAACCATTAGTAACACGAATCTTTTTATGGATGGGGTCGATTCGTCAGTTTTCATATAAATAGAAAAAGTCCGTTTTTACTACTAAAATTTAACCCATTACTATGATAAAATATGAAAATTCCATTTACAAGTTTTTGTTTCTCTAAACATAATGGTACTGATTTGAATAGTTTGTGATTCATATGAACCACAGATTAAGATTAACCCAAATGCGTTATCCATCAGTGACATAGACTTGAAAAATATGCTTTGATCAATCAGCATTTAGTGTTGGCTTTTCTGTAATAAATGCTTTTAAATATTGCTTTACATCTATGAATTTATTTTCAAATGCTTTTATAACCACATGGAATAAGTTAAGCTGAGTGATTTATTATGGCAATTGAAAAAATGTTCAATATATTATACATCCTGTGCGGTGAGATAATATGGCTTGCTTAAATTGAGGCCTTTGGAATGATATCTGACTTCATCACATTCTGAGGTTCTTATCTTGCTTCCCCGTCGTTTTTTTTTTAATAATGAATAGTTTTATCTGAACGGGACTTCAATGCACGCGTTGGTATTTAAAGAAGGTGTAACGCAGTGTTGAAAGCACTGCTATTTGAATAGATGATAACCCGAACCCAATCGGAAAAAAGTTTTCAAAGCATCTTTTGTTAAGTATGTGTCACTGATCGCGTCTCATCGACGCGATCCATCTGTGGCGCATGCTTGACAAAATAAAATTTCTGGTTGGCAACAGGCAACTTCGTGAAATGTTCATGCCGTGAGACGGCGGCTACCACTTTTCGGTCACTTATGTGTGTGAACTGATTATGAAAGGAAAAGCCAAAGAGCGGTCCACCAACAGCACATACTCTTGAATTCAAGATGATTTTGAATATTGGAATTGCACAATTTTTTATATTGAAATTGACTCTGAGCAAGGCCGGAAGCAGTGCCTGAAGGGACACAAACAACGGCCACTCAATAACAAAGAGCTATAAGATACAGTGCCAGCAACTGCACTTTAAACGGAAAACATCACAAACAGCGCTGAACTGCCATGGTAAAGTGCAGTGGTGGCTATCTGCACGGGTAGGAGGCAAAACCATCTACCACTCTACTGCGTCCCTTTCGCCGTCTCTTACTACACGCAGAAAATACGTTAGAACTATCCCAAAGTCCGTACAGAAAGAGCTGATAATTTACAATTACTGTGGAACGAACAGTGAGTTTAATATCGTTTTATGACAGTGTATTTCAACGCTATTTGTCAGATCCAAATCCTTATTGCCGATCGTGCGTGCAACGGGGCACGTTTCAAGCTCAAAAAAAAAACTCTGGCGCACGATATCATTTTTATTCTTGTGCTATTTTCCGAAATTTTCCGAAAAACCTGTCATCCGAAATGCAGTAAACAACAGTAAAAAAATGCAGTATATTTACTCTGCAATAGCAGTTATTGTATATTTCTAAAGCTTCAAGTCGCCTTGTTAAATATATTTATGTCAAGTATAGGGACTATTGATTTACGCACTTTTGCGGCAGATTTCATCAGATGTCATACTTGGCCGGAAAACTCGAATTTTAACTCGAAAGGATACGACTCAATACGACACATGCACAACCAAAAATATTATTTTGTCCCGTATGCGCCACATACTTAGGGCTGGGCTGACTCATACTTAGGGCTGGGCTGACTCATACTTAGGGCTGGGCAATTCGATTCGGTGATTCGAATCGATTCGAAGCACAATATATCCGAATCAATCGTGTATCGTTCATAGAAACAAATAATTACTAAATGGACTAGAATTTTCATTTTTAACGACAAAATACAATCGATTTTGGTCACATTTGACCAAAATCGATTATATTTTGTCGTTAAAAATGAAAATTGTTTCTTTTAGACCTGGAGTGTGGATTGAACATGCACTATAAAGTATAAATTTCTTCATTTTATGAATAATGACTATGAAGACAAGTTGTAATTGCAAAAATGGAATATTTGTTATTTACATCCAAGTCGTGATTTGATCCGATTCAAAAAATTATTCGAATCAAATTCGAATTCCAAATAATTCTGTTTTGCCCAGATCTACTCATACGTAACAAAACATGCTTCAACAATATGTTCCCGGAATCTCGGAAGAAATACTCTACTCACCTTCTTTATATGAATCTATAAGAATCGAATCCACTTCATTTCCTTTTGAACTTTGACAATTTTTAAGTTCAGTTGCAGCATTAACACCCAGGGTATACCAGTTTGCTTTAACTCCACAAAGAAAGGCTGTGGCAGTAGATGCTGAGTCAGCAACTTGTGCATTTGCTGAGTAAGTCTGGATGTGAAATCAATAAAAATACTAAAATTTGATTCAGATTTTTAAATGTATGGAGCTTAAGAGAAGTGATCAAAATAGCGTGAGATACTACTTTACAGTTGTAAAAAAAATTAAAAAGTGGAAGAAAATTGAAAACTTCATCGTAAAAATTTGTTAAAATTTTGCCTGGATGGCGCTTAAAATTTGATCCGCAAAATTCTGAATGCACACACTAAATTCCACTAAAATTCCTAAAATAAAAACTCCTAAAATTCCTAAACACTAAAATTCCTAAATGCACGCACTAAGTCTTTTTATAATAAAATCATTTCAGATAATTTCAAGTCAGGAAAAAAAGTAATTCATCAGTTGAAGATTTCCTATCACTTTATCTTACCTTACTCAGAGCAACATGAGGAAACGTTTCCATCACAAGTTTTGTTTCCTCTCCGCTCTCTCCACGTAGTTGACCTTTCAATATCCTGCCAGCTGTCACAGTAGAAACGCCCATTCCATCACCTGCAATTGAGAGGTAAATGTTAGCAAAAAAGATGATTTACGATCACTCAGAAGAGTCAGCAGGCACTGCAAAATGTTATACCGGTCCAATCCTCTTTGGAATGTTTTCCACTTAGAGTGCAGTTTCTTGCAATACATTTCATACATATATAAGTTTTTTTATTTGAGTTGCTGTTGATTGATAAACCTTTCTTAATCTCTGCTTCAGAATTCGTATACAACGAATCTGAGCAGGAGAAAAAAATCGGTCCATGTCCATATTAAAAGTAGGGCTGGGCAATTGTATTCGAATCGATTCGAAGCGAAAATTATTGGAATCAATTGCGAATCATTTATAGGAACAAAACGTGCTAAATGAACTAGAATTTTCATTTTTACCTACAAAATGCAATCGATTTTGGTCAAGTTCGACCACAATCGATTATATTTTTTCGTTAAAATATGGAATTTGTTGCTCCCTGACATGGGGTGTGAATTGAAAAAGCAATATAAACTACAAATTTCTTAATTTTCACAATTGAGACAAGTTGTAATAGTACAAATGGGATATTTGTTATTTACATGGAATTGATGATTCGATCTCATTCAAAAAAATTATTCGAATCAGATTTGAATTCCAAATGATTCGGTTTTGCCTAGTCCTTATTAAAAGAACTGGCATCGGTAATAAATTAGTACGGTGGCCGAGTTGGAATCACTTCACTCACGAGTAGAACCAGGACATGAAGTCCGGTATTTCTAAACAACGTTACAAAAGTGCAGTAAATTTACCGTTTATTATAAAATTATGCTAAAACATTTGTTTGTTCTAGAATCGCTCTCTAACCCATACCTAAAAATATGATGACATTCTTTGCCACATTAGTGTTGAGTTTCTGGGCCTTGATCGCAGTTACAAGCTCCTCTTTTGCTTTATTTTTCCAAAATGAAGGAGTTTTTTCGGCCTCTGGAATGAAACAAAAAATTGGGTAAAATATAAAAAAACTGTCACAGGAACCAAAACTCAATTACTTTAGGTTTTAAGTGCCTTGTACAGTACAGGATTTAAGATAGTCCTAACGTATTTCCTGCATGTTGTAAAATATGACTAAAAGGAAATAAAACAGTGGCATACCACTCACAGCGCTTTACCATAGTGGTTCAGTTCCATTTGAACTGTTTTTCCGCTTAGGGTGCGATAGCTGGTACTACATCCTGTAGTATGTCTTTGTTATTAAGTGGCCGTTGAATCAATTTGATTCGGTGATTCGAATCGCTTCAAAGCACAATTCGACGTATTGATAAACCGATAAGAAGAAAAACTATCAAAATCAAGTGGAATTTTCTATTTTAACGGCATTTTACATTCGTTTTTAACGCAATATTCATGCAAACAGAGTGAAATTTACATCTGGTGTAGAATTGAGATCAAGGGATCTACATGTTTTTTGCCCTGTATGTACCGGCTTTAGATTAGGCCTAACGTATTTCCTGCGCGTCGTAAGAGGCGACTAAAAGAAAGCAAAGAAGTGGTAGATGGTTCTGCCATCGCCCAGGACAGATACCACTCACTGCATTTTGCCATGGTGACTCAGTTCCGTTTGGGATGTTTTCTGCTTAGAGTGCAGTTGCTGGTACTACATCTTTTAGAAGCTTTTTGCTATAAAGTGGCCGTTAGTTGGATCTATTTAGGGTCTGCTTCCGGCACTGCTCCGGTGAATTTCAATAAAAAAATGTTCATGAACAAAGGGATTCTAGTTCAATAAAATCCAATGTCTTCAGGGCGTTGATTACACAATTTACATTCGTATCTTGACCAATTTAGTCAAAAATTGAATTTTATCAAGTATGAGCCACAGATGTACCGCTCCTCGGCGGCGCATTCGATCAGTGACTCATACTTAATAAAAAATAGTTGATCAATGCTTTTCAGACTGGAACAATCTTTTCATATTGGATGGGTGCCATTGTGCCATGTCCCTTCCCCGACTGAAAAAATCGCAAAATTCCCGTCCGAGTGCGATAAAACGTCGGAAACATTTCCATATAAGTAACTCAGATAGAAATTGGCAATACCGGTTGTCTGCTTCCGGTCGCCGTATTTTGGCCGATGAGTCATAATGTATCAAATCAATACTTGTTTATGGTTCCAAGGTCAATGCTAATTCAGACACCATGCAGCTCCAACAAAAAATGCTTGGGCAGAAAATTGTGTGTTGAGTTTAGTTAAAGGTGCTCTTAATTTTGCTTTCAAAACTGACTTAAATATTTCGCCCGAATCGAATGTTGGATTTCAAAGTTTAATAATTACCGAATTCATGAACGAACATGCTGAACATGAACGAATTTATAATGAAGAAACTCAATCACTCGATATTTTGAATATCAATAGATTTTATTTTAATTATTTTGTTAATAGTTTTTTAGCATGAGCCACTGATGCCAAACCAAATATCTTGGAAACTTTTAATCACTGAGTCTGATCTCTCACTCAAAATGGTTTTGAATTTGCTGTAAACCAACCCCATGGTCAAATGTGGTCAAATTCGACCAAAATCGATTGTATTCTGTCGCTAAAATGGAAAAATGCACTTCATTTAGCATGCTTTTGTTCCTAAGACGCTTTCACAATTGATTCAAATAAATTGTGTTTCGAATCGATTCGAATAACTGAATCGAATTGCCCAGCCCTAGTTGCCATCACTAGTAGATCTTTCCACACTAAAGATCGAGTGATGTCACCTGGATACTAACAGTAATTTTTACTGTTCTATTTCGGTCACGTGTAAAAGATGTTTTTATTTTGCCAACGTTCAAATGTCTATACAGGCGTTCTTCCTCAGGACAATAACAACGTATAGGCATTTGAAACGTTGTCAATTCAACCTCAATCAGGAATATCATTTTATCAAGCATGCGCCACAGATGGACCGCGTCTCATCGACACGATCCATCTGTGACACATACTTAGCAAAGGATGATTCGACAAAAATTTACCGACAAGTTCACAAATCGCTGCGCACTGTTGTTAGATTTTTCTGTGTCGCACACATGGATGGAAAAAAACATTGATTTGAAATTCGAATTTTATTCGTATTTTTTTCCGAATCGAATCAAATCACCGATTTCATTTTTGTAACAAATGTATCTATCATAGGTACGAACCCACTATAGACGCAAAAAAATTTAATTCCGTACTTCAGCTTCAGCTTCAGCTAGAACGCAAGTGAAGTTGAATGACCGATTGGACGCAAGTGACCACCGATTAACACGACTTGACTTTTACCAAAATCGAAAATCTTCGGTTGTATTTTGTCGTCAAAATAATATGAAAAATTCACATCATTTCGCAAGTTTCTCTTCTTTTGGTCGATTCACGACTGGTTTGAACAATAACCAACCATTTTCATTGACGCGATTCATCAGTGACAAAAATACTTCTTTTCGGATTGGGTATGTCCCGCGAACCGATTCGAAGCAGCGAATTGTATGAATTCAATCACCCCCACATGCACAATGTCAATAATTAAAAGCCGAAAAGATGAACATAAATAATTTAGTTTTCCCCATTTGGCGAAATAGTCAAAAATATATTAAAAAATAAAAAATATATTATGCGTTGAATATTACGATAAAACTGTAATTTTTAATCACTCACCAATGTCACGTTTTCCGGTAGTACTGCTGACAAGGACGAATATGGCAATGATGAAAAATAACTGCATATTTTCTAAGGTACTATTCGTACAAAATAGAGATATGTGCTGTGAAAATAAAAACTTCATTGAATAAAAGGACGGTGATGCTTCTTCATTTAAAAACAAGTTCCTTTAGATTATAAAAGACAATTGGGGAAAGACTTATTGAGAATGCCTCGACCCATGTCGCCTAAACACAGCCAATCTTTGGTTTATACTCGGGAAAATTTTATTTTGTCATGCTTGTATTACAGTTTAACCACGTTTGGGTCTTATTGACCCACAAATCATTTTTTCCAAAACATCAAACTTTTAAATGAAGCGCATTGACGTCTGGACGAAGCAGTCGCATATCGCCAATGTCCATAAGGGCGACAGTCAGATCTTTGTGATGTAATAATGGCAACTTAGTATTTTAAATTTGCCGACACTACTGTGATGACTACTTCCATTTTAGGAAAAACATTGTGACTAGGGCTGGGCAAAATCGAATCATTTAGAATTTGAATTTAATTCGAGTAATTTTTCGAATCGGATCGAATCACGATTTCGATAACAAATATCCTGTTTTTGCTATTACAATTTGTCTCCATTATCAAAATCAAGGAATTTATAGTTAATTGTGTATATTCAATTCACACTCCATGTCTAAGAGCAATAATTTTCATATTTTAACAACAAAATATAATCGATTTTGGTGAAATTTGACCAAAATCGATTGCATTTTGCCGTTAAAAATGAAAATTCTAGTCCCTTTAGTAAGTATTTGTTTCCTATGAACGATTCACAATTGATTCGAATATAATGTCTTCGAATCG
The DNA here is from genome assembly GCA_963675895.2 of Styela plicata. Lineage (NCBI taxonomy): Eukaryota > Metazoa > Chordata > Ascidiacea > Stolidobranchia > Styelidae > Styela > Styela plicata. Next base: position 8,906,549 of record OZ023147.1, read on the forward strand.
ATTCGAATTGCCCAGCCCTAATTGTGACTCCTGATGCCTCTGCGATTCCTGCAGATCTCTAGACCCAATAATAACTGCAAATCATTGTGGCTATCTGCGTTTTGTCGAATCCTAGTAAATTTCTTTTTCAACAATGAGGGGTGCTATGGTGCCATCTAGGAACAAAAGGATAGGAACGAGATCTTGTTATATGAACTAGGATTTACATTTTTAACGACGAAATGCAATCGATTTTGGTCAAATTTGACCAAAATCGATTGCATTTTGTCGTTAAAATATGAAAATTGTTGTTCTTAGTGTAAATTGAAAATACACTACAAACTATAAATTTCTTTCTTTTCACAGCGGGGACAAGTCATAATAATAAGATTGGAATACTTGTTATTTACATAGAATTGGTGATTCGAATCAGATTCGAATTCCAAATGATTTGGTTTTGTCCATTCCTAGTGCCATCCCTACCCCTCCCTGATTAAAAAAATTCCCAAATGCCCTGTCTACGTGAGAAACCTCAATTTTTTTGCAGAAAGCCGCATAGGATAAAACATTTATTTAACCTATTAGTCCCTGAAATCAATTTTTCAAATATTTTATTTGATAATATAAAATAAAGCAATATAAAATAAAAAAAACTATTCTTTAGGAGAAAATTGTTACCTGTGACGCCCATTCTGACGCCATAATTTAACTTCGAAACTTTTTAAATTCAGTTCTTTGTACGCTACTGAAAGGAACTAAATTTCGACGGCTAAGGAAGCAACACAAACTGGTAAATCTGTGACTAATATAAAAACACTCTTGCAAACCTTAATCAGCACAGTAAGATACAGACGGTATAATATCTGCCCTGGGCGGAGTTTAGACCTTCCTATAGTTAATACTCATTTGCTTCCTTTTAGTCGCATCTTACGACAACTCGAAAGAAATACGTTAGTCAGTACAACTAGCAAGTCCGTCCGTAATCGCAGTGCAAGGCTCTCATCACTGCTTAGCTTTTATATACCGGAGACTATCAATTCCCAAAATCGCTGAATAGACATCACGTGCGGAGGATGCAACAATGTGTGTCAAATTACCGAGAATAATTCAAGCAAAAACCTTGAACCACGTCCGGTGGTGCGTCCATTGCTCTCACACACATCGCGCACACAAAGCTAAACAGTTTCTGCAATCGGGGGAAACCCAATTACCATTACAGTGCTATAGATAAGGTTACAGTCTTTCTGATAATATTGCCGACTTCCAGAATTTTAACGATCAAAACAACATCATCGAATTAAATAAATAAAATAAATAAAGAGTTCCCGATTGAAACAAAATAACGAAGTATGTACTGTCAAGAATGGGTCACTGATGGATCGCGCCTTCGAGGCGCGGTCCATCTGTGAGCCATGCTTGTCAAAATTCGAATTTTTGATCGGGTTAAAAGGATGATTACACAAAAACAGGAAACGCTCATCATCATTGTAACTATGTTATGTCACAGTACGTGAGTATAAAAATGCGGATACAAATGTATATTTTTCAAGAATTTTAAAATACGTAATGCGCTTACTAATTCGTGAGTTATCAGATATAACCTACATTATAAAATGTGACTTTAATATTCACTTTATTTCAATTTATTGTAAATTCATTCAAAGCAAGGTTTAAAGCAGTAATTGAATTCACTAACGTATTTGGGAAGGGAGGTAAGGAGTCAGACGCCCCCTGATCGATGAGAATAATTGCATATGGACCCTTTAAGTGCCTTGAAACGTAGGAAATCCAAATCCATTTATAAAGTGAATGTTAGGCTCTGAAGTCACATTTTTTCGAAATTTCGAACACCTTCAGCGCAATATACCGTAATATACAATAAAAAAACGTCATTTCAAAGGATAATGAGACGCGCATATTGTCCGAATGGAACCGATGAGCAGCCATACACATGTTCAAAAGATACATGAAATTTGAAGATGAATTCTAAGATGAAAACGCTCCAAGCTGTACTGAACCATAGCAGAGTGCATTGACCACTATCTGCCTTGGACAACTGTAAAGCCAGCTACCACCTCGTATCTTTTGGTACAACTCTCACGTAGTCCTGTACGAACGTACGGGAGCATGCCCTTCAAGCTTTAATTCAACTGTAGAAGCGTGTGCCGCTCCATGCATTGAATATAGCATTGCTTGTAGCTACGCACTTGCCTGATTTTCGATTGAATGGCCTGCGCGTATAAAGTTGACCAAAATCGATTATATTTCTTCGTTAAAATATGAAAATTGTTGCTGTTAGTGCGAAATGAAAATACACTACAAACTATAAATTTCTTTATTCTCGCAATGAGGACAAGTTGTAATAGTAAAAATGAAATATTTTTTTACAAAAAATTAGTGATTTGACCCGAGTCGGGAAAACCATTCGAAGCAGATTCGAATTTCAAGTGATTCGGTTTTGCCCAGCTCCAGCTACAGATGGACCCCGTCTCGTCGACGTGATCCATCAGTGACTCACTCTCCACAAAAGATGTTTTGACAAAATTTTTCTGATCGGGAACAACATCAAAACTGAACTGTTCTTAACAGGTAAGGATATTACGGATGTTCTGGCTCCTACCTCGTCCCTTTCAAAAAAACATAAATGAATGAAACGCTTTATTATAGTTTATACAATAATCCAACGGTCCGAATTTTAAGGTTATCAACTACGAACCACAAGAAAAAAAGTTATCATAACTTAATAATTCGAACTATGTCACTTCTCACAAAGTTGCACTGTCGTCAGTTATCCCGCAACACTGAAAGCAACATACGAAAGGAACAAAGTCACCTACCCATACGGCAGAGCTAACAAAATATAAAACTAGTAACTGCAATCTAGATGGAAAAAATTGTAACAGAACTGAACCGCTAAAACAGAAAGCAATGTGTGGGATATCGCCTTATTATAAAATTCGCAAACACGTCTCGTCTTTATCTAAACTGTATGTAACAGTCATACTGATGAATTCTTCGTGTCACCCAGGCGCGTTCCATTTGTACTGTAGAGATGTACCGATGTATCGGTATCGGCGGGTATCGACTATTTTGGGAGTATCGGTATCGGATGCAAAATAGCTGACACCACCGGCACTTTTAATCGCCCTAACCGAGGCCTAAATCAGTCCATAAAAGATTCACCTACAGTTCACTCGAATGACCATGAGCTGCTACAAAAAAGAAAGCATCAGTCGGCTCAGTACAGTCCTCGACATATCAAACAATATGTAATGAAGAAACAGAACATTTCATTAACGATAATAACCCAATGAAACCATACCTCGGTGTACCGTGTGTTGACCATACTAATCAAAATCCAATAACTAGATTTTCAATTAACTTACGTCATCTCCGCTGGGAAAACTTACATATAGTTAAAATAACAGACTGTCCATCTTGAATTGTTTTGCATATCGTTGTGCCGAGCACGCACATGCATAATTGCATTTTACATGATATGATGCGCGTAGAAGCAATGGTGGTGAAATGTCCCGAATCTCAGGGGGAGATCAAGATTGTAATTTCTCCTGTCTCTCCTCTCGCCTGAAAAGAGCATACTGGAAGCGAGAGAAATTTTTTAATTTTTGCGATGAAATTTGTTCATTTTGGAACAAAAAATAAAAAAAAGGTATACAAGGACCAATATCGCACCGAAGGCGACGGAAAATTTACCAATTGTAATAAAATTTTAAAAAATAATATAAGAAATTCCTATTTGGGATCCCTTTTACAAAACTTAGAAAAACATAGGGAATTATCTGTGAAATAAACGTGCGGTGGAACTATCGATCATTCAAATGACGAAAGCTATTGCACAAATAAGGTAGTACCAGTTACTATACTCTAAGCTATAATAATCCCGAACAGAACTTATCTACCACGATAGAGTGCAGTGAGTGGTATCTGTCCTGGGCGAAACCATTTACCACTTTTATTTTTGAAAAAGCGCTTCTCTGAAGTTTTCTACAGATTGGAATAAATCCACTGAACCCGCCAACGTCGGGCGAAATCTTCTCACATTAAATTTTTATAGAAATTGAATTTATTGCACTTCACACTGTGATAAAATACCAGTAAATTTAATGTCTATTAGCAGTAATTGTATATTTGAAAAATTGATGAGATTCATTATGCCTCGACCTATTCAGAAATTTGATTTTGTGAAGCATGGGTCACAGATGGACCGCGTCTCATCGACACGATCCATCAGTGACGCTTACTTTATAAAAGAGGTGTTCTGACACAATATACCATAACTGACCTAAAAAAAATGACTTCATAGTTAGAAATACTGTAAAAGAGCAGCGATTTTACTGCATTTTTGTTGCAGTGTATTTCACCATCTGGGTTTGTTATTACATTTGACAAATCTATCGAAAGCCAGACCCTCATCATAACTTTCATTTAGCCTGGAATGCGACACAGACGAACCGCGCCGGACACACCATCAGTGACCCATGCTTGGCAATGCCCGTTTAGTCCATTTCTTCACAAAACTGATAAAACAATAAAATCGTCGTGTCCACTCCAGTTTTTGAAGTGCAGGAATTCAAAGCGTTTATTAATTGATAGGGTGGACGTGTCGGGTCAGGTATGCTTGGTTTTGTAATTTTAAAATAGAATATCAAAATAAAATATCGAAGCTTCTCGGCACAATTAAACAAGCGTATGGAATACTTCTGTCTATCAATACATTCTGTCACTTTTGCATATCCTTATTCATACTAATTTTGCTCAGTCCGAGGTTCCTGTTAAGGTCATCGCAGAATGACCAAAACAAATCACGTACCTGGATGAAGTTTTATTTAAACACTGTCAAATGACCAGTGAAATAAAGTTAATTTCGTTTCAATTTATCAAACTGATTCGAATGTGCCAGAAGCCCAACACTGGAAAAATTATGTAACAACTACGAATAAAGCTGAAACCTTCAGATACATTCATTTTCGAATCGAACACCGAATTATATCACTTCGAATCGAACCTTTCAACGCTGTAACAAATATATATCACTGCTTTGTATCAGTAATTTTATTTGGTTTTATTGATATAAAACTATTTTCCGCAAAATATGGGCTGTTGATGGAGCGCTCCGTCGAGGTGCGGTCCATCAACAGCCCATATTTGGCTTAAATCTCGTCAACATGGCGGTGTTTAACATTGGAAGAAAGTTACTGCAAATGAGAGGTAAATTTGCTGCACTTTTCTCACAGTGAAAATCTGACTTTTTTTAAAACGAATAGATAAAAGGAACGATTAGCCAATTTATCTCTTTTATATCGTTGGGATTTTCTGAAATATACTCAAATTCGCAATGTATTCAATGATTTTTGTCCGATCCAGTCGTTAATTACTTCGTGCATATATGTCAACTTTTTGATAGACGCATTTAGGGCTGGGCAAAACCGAAGCATTCGGAATTCGAATTTGATTCGAAAATTTTTTTCGAATCAGCTCGAATCGGTGATTCTATGTAAACAACAAATATTGTATCTGTCAAGATAAAAATAGGGAAAGATATAACTACGAATGTACTATTAATTATATAAGCAAACTAAAAGTGCGTTTTTTTCAAAGAATATATTCTTGTCATGTTGTATTGTATCGTAAAAATATGAAAATTCCCCCACATTTTTGCAAGTTTTCGTTCCTATGGCCGATACCCAATTCATACCAATTCGAATTCGAATCACCGAATTCAATAGCCCAAACCTAGCACGCCTTGTACTGCCTCAATCCCAAACTAATCATATACTAGTACTAGTGTTGGCAGCTATAGGTAAAAGTACCTAGTTTACCTAGTATACCGGGGTTATTTTCAAAGTACTTTCACGGATATCCGATTTACCTATTTTAACTTATATCATGTCTTCTGGTGGAAGTTTTACCTAGTTGATTTACTATGTAAAATAAGTAAATGTATCTAATGTTTAACTAGGAATCAAAAAAAAATTTAACCTGGTTCAAAAAGTAGGTACATAATACGAAAAACTATGCAAATTCAATATTCGTGTTAAAATATTTTCGGAACAGACAATCCGGTGATTTTAGTCTTCAAATCTATTGAAAAAATGTCGGAAATACAGCTATACGACGACTATCTAGTTTACCTGGTTTTTAATCTAGGGAAGTGAAACTAGGTAACCTAGTATTACTTTACCTAGTATACTGGTAAATTCGTTTTACTCTGCCTAGTTTAAGTGGAACTAGATTACCATCACCAGTCAAAACTCTACGAATACTCATCCTTCCCATACAGACATTTTCTTTAATCAAGCAAGAATCACAGATGGACCGCGCCTCAACGGCGCAATCCATCAGTGACTCATACTTGATAATACATGTTTCTGGCAGAGATAAACTTGAGCAGCGTCCTGAAGAGACCAACTAACGGTCACTTACTCGCAAGGAGCTTGTACAAGATGTACTAGCAACAGCACTCGAGGCGGAAAACATTCCAAATGAAACAAAACCGATGTGGTAAAGTACAGTGAGTGGTATCCGCCCTGGGAGATGGTAAAACCTTCTACCACTTCTTAACCATTTATTTATACTTCTCTTATTAACCTTATCAAGATTAGTATGTATCCACTTTATATAATTCTACTATTTAGTCAGTTTTTATCAAGGAATATTCACGTTTTCTCCATTTATGCTGACAACATCGCAGTCTCAAAAAATATTGAGCGGACATGTTTTGACAAGTATGAGCCACAGATGGTTTGCGCCGCCGAGGCGCGAGCCATCTATGACTTATGCTTGACAAAACAAAAATTCTGTTCGCAAACGACGGATGAAACAAACGTACCACATGCCATCTATGGTTTATGCTTGACAAAATAAAATTCGCATTTGCTAACGACGGATGCAACAAACGTACCACATGTCATCTATGGCTTATGCTTGACAAAATAAAACTTCCATTCGCAAACGACGGATGAAACAAACGTACCAAATGAACACACTACTCACATCACAACTAAAAGGCGACCTAACGACTCATTTCCATCACAACCAGTGACTTAGGTCTTGACGAGCAAGCATCCTTCCGTATATACTTAATTCTTAGCCATTCTAACAAGGCCGCATACATGTAACGTTATCTTCCCAAGCGCTGCGTTCAGGTAACAAAACAAACGGCAATACATGTCAGCATTGCTTTGCGTTATCTTATTCACTTACCTACAAGGCATAAACGTGCGAAACGAGCACTCTCCGTTAGCTTGCAGAGAGCAAATCTAAGAAATTGCATGTCGAGCATTGCGCCAGAGTAAAACGCAAGGTTAAAATAAAACAAACCTAGATAAAACGCCAGCTACGCAAACGTGTATTTCGGGTCTCAGCCTCTAAGTTAACTTCGCAAGATTAGTAGTAGAAGAGTGTTTATCGTGTTAAGTTTGTTTGCTTATTTTTTAACTCCTTAAATCGCACATCGATAAGAACGCGGTAAAGAATTGTTGATAACCTACAAGTTTTACCCAATGAGACCGTTCTGGTTTTGTTTTAATATAAAAAGTAGCGGACACTGATGGAACGTGTGGCGGAGGCGCGGCCATCTGTGGCACGTACTGATTGGGTATTTCTAAAAACTTTGAGGATCCAGTAGAAATTGCTTTGTCCTGTTTTTGATAAGCTTGAGTCAACAACGGAGAGTGCCGCCAAGGAGCAGGCGATTTGTGTCTCATAAATGACGAATAAAAAAGCCTAATAAAAAAGCATTCTTTCAAATTCAAACCTTGAATTTGCAATTGGCATCTCCAACTACGATTCCTGACTCTTCTCTCAAACTAAGAATATACTTTTGTGACCACTGACTGAGTATATTTAGTCTCCGTCTCTCCTCTTCGTATGTGCCTGATACCTGCACTCTTTAGCAAGTTAGTAGTCACTGAGTAAACTTAGATAGATTAGTCTGTATATTTTATATAATGTTAAGTTTGTTTACTTGTTTGTTAACTTGTCAATCGACAAGACCGCGGGAACGAATTCTATTTAGCGTCGCCTAGTTTGAAGAAGGCGGTTTGAAGAAGTTAAGCATGAGCCACAGATGAATCGCGCCTTGGCATCTCATCAGTGACTCCTTCTCAGCTACGGCTGATTTCACGCACATTTATATACGAATCGAATGTCTAATTTGGGATGTTTCCGCTAATAGTGTAGCAGTTCCTGGAACTGCATTTTGCAGTCGCTCTGTAATTCGAGTGGCCGTTTGTTCGTTTTTTTTTAGCCTCGACCGACATTGTTTGAAATGTACTTTTATACATAATTATGAAAAGTCATCACTATTCTAATTGATTCATTTGGTTTCCTATATTGCAATATTTTTGGCCTTTAAGACAAAATTCCAAACAAAAAACGCGACTCAAACTTGACAAAACTTGTTTGAGATTTCTTCTCGATTGTGTGACCTATAATAGGCTTTATTACGTAATCGAGTGAATTTTCAATCGATATGCGTGTGACCATTTCAATCAATTGCGCCGTATTGAGGCAACAACAATTCCAATATGCCCATTCAGTATCCGGGAAAACTCGATTAAATTGTCCCAATTCAGAAATTCAATCTTGCCAAACATGGATCGCTAATAGCCGCGCCTCAACGCTCGATCCATTAGTGACCCATGCTTAACAAAATATGTTTTTCCCTGAATTTTTTGACTGAATGAAGGTCAGTCAACAGACGCTGTTATTGCAACAGTGTGGTTCATTTCGACGTGAAACAAATATAAAGAGGAAAGACCACAATACACGTGTTGTGTTATCGATGTACATCGGTGTACAAAACCGCAATACGCGTTTGCATCGTTCTGCATTTATTGCATTCGCATGACTTCAAAGCACAAACGAAACAAGCGCTCTTCGTTAGCTTGTATATGAAGTCGTTCGACTGCAGTAGAAAACGTAGAGAAATGTGTGTACAGCGTTGCACTAGGGTAAAAAGCTCAGGGTGAAAATAACCGCACAATCCACGGTGTAATAACAAGGCTAGACCCAGCCGAACAGTTCCTATCTTTCCAACAATACTAACTCTGTTCCCCTATAAATGTCCGCTTGCCTTGTACAGAGCCTCGTTTAGGTTGATCCACCCAAATGGGTGACTAAAAAACAGAAAAACGCGATCTACGTAAAGGTGTATTTATGGCTGTAAATGTAAAAAATAAAAAAATAAATGTTAAAAAAACATGTTACAGAGAAATGCTTCCAGCATGTTTTATCATCAAATTGATAAACAAAAGCGAAAATTTGAAAGTTTTCCATTTCGGTTAAAACATAAAATAAGCAACAGAGATTTGCTTAGAGCATTTTCCCTTCCCAAGCTATTAGTGCTTAAACTTCCTAATCCTACTTGAAAATCGCCGACTTGCCAGTCCAGAAAAATTAAATTGAAAAAAATCTTTATTTCAAGCATTGGACACTGATGGATCGCGCCGCAGAGGCGTGGGCCATCTGCGGCTCATGCTTGAAAAATTTCAATTTCTGATTAGACAAGTCGGAACCTTTGTTATCCGATATGATCTGGGATCAATCAGAAAGACTTTGTGCAAACATGCTTTGTTAAGTATCGCGTCTCATCGGCGTGATCCATCTGTGACTCATACTTAACAAAAGAGGTCGCGTATGAACTGTGTTTGGGCGATTCGATAGATTAGTAGCCTGCTCTTAAAAGATTTTCAAATCGGATTTCTCTGACTATATGATGAAAGAGTCCACGCCACGCTGGCGTTCTATCCGTAAAAATTAGAAAAATAATTTAAAGAAAATGATTGTTTCGAAATTTTGTTTTGCAAACACCTCTTTCGAGAAATGATAATCAGAAGGAGACACGAGGCCACAAGATTTCTTTCTCATTCTTTGGCATTTTAAGGTAACCGATGATGTCACTGAAAAGCAAGTAGTGGACGAAATTGTCCGTCGCAAAAGACCGTCTAGAACAGTGATTGCCGGTTCGCGTAAATTTTTTCAAATGCTCCATAAACTACTATATGGCAATTTTTGATCGTGATTTCACATGCACACGGAGTGCTCAGAGTGAATTTTAATAAAAAAAATAGTGGTTCTACGAAAAGAAGAATTATATCACTTATGGGCATAGGCGGTGCGTTCCATCATACTTGATATCAACATTGCGGTTTTAAATTTTGCAAATATAAAATTACTGCAAATAAACAGTGATTCCACCGCACTTTTGCTACAGTGATGCAAACCATTATTCATGAAAGGAAAGAAAACGTGCTTTTCTACGCCGTAAAGTTTTTGTTTTTAAATCATCCATATTTCAAGTGCGATTCACGTGAACCAATTGTCCCCTGCATGTGACGTGGTAGCCTACTCAAAGACATGAAGTAAAATTATTGATCCGTGACCCAGGTTTGAGCAAAAATATTTTGATGGGCCATATGCTGCTCGGACGCGACTTCAAATTGCTGGTGTTTCCTGAGATCGACACTTTTCACCCGACTTTTCAGGTCAAGTACTTTCGACCTTTCCGCACAGTTTTGAATGGGAAATATGGCCCGTGTTTTCTTGTAAACATATCAAATGCCTAATCAAACTCAGACAAACTTTTTTTATTAAGACTCAGACGCAAATCTGCCTATACAAAATTGGCAACCTAACTTACTGAATCAGGGAAGAAATCACAACCACGGCACTAGAACACGCAACTTCTTTCTTAAATAAATTAAAAACAAATTCATATTCGGTAAAAAAATCAGAAAACTGCTTCTAAATCCGAAAAATATCTAAACCTAATCAATCCTGGACTAAAAGCTATCATCGAGAAGAAAACGAGCGAAATAATATATTTAATCGCACGCCTTTCAAAACTGGGAATTTCCCAACAACATCAAATTGGGCTTAACTAAATCCCACTGTTATTATTGTCTAAGATATCACACCCCCGCAGTATCCGTTACTGCCTATTCGTTGCCCTAGTTGATATCAGATATACCCGTCATTATAAAACTATCTGAGCGTGAATATTAATATTATTATGTCTGTGAAAATTATTATATTATCAGCGATGAGCAACATACAACAAGGGCTGGGTATAACCGGGAAATTTTGAAATTCGAGTCTGATTCGGATAATTTCACCAATTTCACTATAACAATTTATCTCTGTCACGCATATCAAGTAATTCATAATTACGAACTAAGCAAAATAAGATTTCTGATATGTCAGCGACCCGGGATGGGAAAAACATCATTTAGAATTCGAATTTGATTAGGATAATTTCTTCAAAGCTCTAATTCGATATAGATAACAAATATCCCATCTTAATGAATGGTTAACGTTGGCATAAATATACTTGAAGGCAATAATATATTTTAAATTCAGACCCCATGTCTAAGAGCGTAAATTTTCATTTTCTGATGACAAAATACAATCGATTTTGTTCAAATTCGATGACATTTTGTGTGTTTAAAATGAAAATTCTGAATTAATTCAGCAAGCTTATGTTCCTATGAACTATTCACGGTTAATTCAAATAATTTCTAATCATCGAATCGAATTGCCCAACTTCACACGATCCATCCATAATATGAATAAATAATTGTTTTCTTTTTGTCGTCTAAAATGAACGTAATCTTAGAATGTAACAAACGGCTTTGAAACCATCAATGGTTCGACCATCGCCCATGACAAACACCACCCAATAGTACCTGTTATCGACAATTCGGTTCTGCAAATAAACTTTTCCTCTTCGGCTGCGCTTGATGTATTCAAGTCGCAAAACATGTAATCTAAGTTATCTTACCGATGAATTGCATTTGCGTTTAAGATATTAAATCAGAATCGACAATACAAATCGCATTACTTTGCATCAGTTGTATTCACATGGCTACGAATCACAAACGGGTGCAACTAAATGAGCACTCTGCGTTCCATGGCAAAGGTTGCGCTGGAATGAGTAAACAAGCACTTCCACGGCATTGAGTCAGTCAGTGAGTCATTGAGTCAGTCAGTCAGTATTTGTGTGTTATTCAGGTCTTTGCGCTCGAGTGGTCATTAGTTACTGTTTTGAGTGCTGCTTGCGGCTTTGTTTAATGTAAAGTTCCAAAATAAAAAATACGGCACTGTTGATGAAGCCATTGTGCTATAATTTTTACCGACAGATCCTAAAAAAGGGCAGATTTCCTTTGATGAATTGTCTCGTCATAATAAGCCAATTTTCTGGCTGTTTGAGCAGCTGTCATTTCACCTCTCTCATCCATCAAGTGACATCATCGGCCAACAAAATATGAAAGACAAACAAAAATTTCGATTTGATAAATTCCTGGAACGACTTTCAAGTTCAATACAATTTAATCAAGGCAAAGTTCAATACACTATGACAGAAGTACAGTAAATTTAATGACAATTTACAGTAATTGTAATAATATCAAGAAGCGGTAAATGGTTTTACCATCTCTCAGGGCATATACCACTCACTACACTTCACCATGGCGGTTCAGTTTCGTTAGGGATGTTTTCTGTTTGGAGTGCAGTTATTGGTACTACATCTTGCAGTAGCACCTTTTTATTAAGTGTGGCCGTTACTTCGTTTCTTTTAGACACTGATTCCAGCCTTGTTCAGAGTGAACAACAATGAAGTTTGAACAAAGTTTGAAACCGTCTTATAGAGGCGATTTATTCCAAGTATAGACTATTGATGGAACACACCTCGGTGGTGCGGCCTATCAACAGTCCATAATTGGCCAAAAATATCGAAATGAGTGTTTTATTTTAACGTCACCAGGCAAAATTACCGTCGATTAAGTGCGATGATTTTACTGCATTTAGTTACAATGTATCAAGAGCCAGTAACTGGACTAAGAAAAGGGGATACGGCATAGACTCCCCAGTATATAAAGAATGTTTATTGCCGAACATTGGCGTATTTGCTAAATTTTTTTTCTAATGTTCTCTCTATATAGTGGGCGCGATGGCTGAGCGGCTATCATGTTAGCATCGCAGAGTTGAACAGTAAAGGTTCAATACGAGCAAGTCCGGGTTTTCAATTCATGCTGACCGGGGTGTAATATCGCCGAACTGGAATATTTCATATCTTTGAAACAACACTGCTGTTCGCCGCTGTTTAACCCATTAATCAGTCCTATTCACTCAAACAAGTGGATATAAAAAAATACTCAAAAAACCTTAATGTCAGAAAACAATCCATCAAATATTGGTTACAATAGTCTATTCTAACTATCTTTTCTATTAAAAATAAGCGAATGACTAGAAATCGCACCTAAGCTCTTTCCAACAAAAACCTCACTCGCTTTTCCAAACTTCCCAACAGAATATTAAAACCAAGAGCCTTTTCCTTTCTTTATTTTGTCAAGCATGAGTCACTGATGAATCGCGACGGTGAGGCGCAATTCATCAGTGGCTCATGCTCGTCAAAATGACAAAATTCACCCAGTCTTCCCGCTGTCCTGGGAATAATAAAAGTGAGGATAGTTTTCTTGTGATTGTTGCAAGGGATATTCAAGATTTGTATGATATACACAGGTGTTGAAATCAAAACAATATTGTTCCACACAAAATAGCGATTGCTTCTCTAACCTGCGCTGCATATTGTCTGAAATTTGTTGTAGGTTAAACTTCGTTCACTCATTTATTCCTGACACCGACCCTTTTTGCAGTAAATGCAAACTTTGCAACAACACATCAAAAACATTCCTTCCTTTGCTTTGTCAAACATGGGTCTCTGATGGATCGCGTCCTTGAGGCGTCAGCCATCTGTGGCACATGCTTGAGAAAACAAAATTCTAATACGGTACAGCCACAATACGAAACATTATTTTGTAGACATTAGGTACAGATAGACTGCGAATCGGCGGCGTGATCCCACGCGAATCCAGACTAACCAAAACGCGTGTGGGCGAAGCTTTTTGACAGAGCGATGAAAAGTTTTGTCATCGATCAAAGCCTAAATTTATCATATATGTCCACGATCGATGGACCGTGATTTGAGGCTCAAACCTTTCGTTGAGGCGCCGGGGGTTGTGGGCATCGTGGGTAAGTGCAAACAACGACATCCCCTAACTGAAAACTAGCAGCATTCCAGTCCGGGCTAGGTAAAACCGAATCGATGAAATTTAAATATGTCTCGGACATTTTTCGAGTTTCAAATTCGAGAGCCAGGCGCGAGCGCGATAAAATTGAATATTAATCCAGTCTCTCCGCTGTCCTGGGATTAATGAAAGTGAGGATAGTCTTCTTGTGATTGTTACCAGGGATATTCAAGATTTGCATGATATACACAGCCGGTGAAATCAAAACAATATTGTTCCACACAAAATAGCGATTGCTTTTCTAACCTGCGCTGCATATTTTCTGAAATTTGATGCAGGTTAGTTAAACTTCACTCATTTATTCCTGACACTGACCCTTTTTGTAGTAAATGCAAACTTTGCAACAGCACATCAAAATCATGAACAATCTCTTCTTTTGTTTTGTCAAACATGGGTCACTGATGGTCGATGGATCGCGCCCTTGAGGCGATCGCGCCCTTAAGGCAATAAATTGAGACAATAATTACCGCGGGTAATACAATTTTTACTCATGCATCTCGTACGTCCGAGCACTTCGACAAGGTGGTTCAAATCGCTCCGAAGCAATATTGATTCGAAACGATTGTGCATTTGTGATAGAAACAATAGCTTTCAAATTAAAGGGCGATTATCGTATTTTGATAGGAAAATAAATTAAAGATATTTTTGATTTTGGTCAAATTTATTTCCGTCCTTAAAGGTTAGATGTGAACTGAATGTACATCGCCGTCTTTCTTATGTTTAAATCATTAATTGTTTATTCTCATTCATAGATTTCTTTTAATTGGTTCTTACATAAAATTAGCAATCCGGTTCGAAAAAATATTGGAATCAGATTCGAATTCTAAACGATTCGGTTTCGCCTGGTTTTCTTTAACGCCCTTCACTGGTTTGAGGAATTCTCTACAAGAGAGCAAATTTAAATAAAAACCATCAAAGGCAATGTTCTCCCGGCTCACACTTCATCTTAAAACCATAAATAAATTTCATTAAAATAGGAAATATCTTGATTGTAGTTTTTGCTAGAATATGATATTCCACTTCATGTATAGTTGGGTTTCACAACTGATTTTTTTTTATCAAAATTTGCTTAGGGTTCAAGAAAAATCTCGTACTTAAAAAGTCTCCTGAAACCACTTGTACTACATGAAATGCATGCACTGTATCAAAAATGCAACAAAATTACTGGTCTTTGACAGTGATTTTACTTGACGGAATTGAAAAAAAATGCGAAATTGACTTTTTTGGTCAAATATGGGGTGTTGATAGAACGTACGCGAAGGTGCGGGTCATAATTGGCATAAATCTCATCAACATGCAGTTTTTTTAACTTTGGAATATGTAATTACTGCAAATGCCCCTTTAATTTACTGTACTTTTGTTACAGTGTGGATGGAAGCTAAGGATTCCACATCTCTGACAATTATCTATTAGTGCGAGTTTTAAACACGATCAGGAAAGCAGTGGGAAGACAAGGAATTCCAAAACTCATCGGTTCTTGGAAAAAAACTTCTTGCCTAAATGATTTGTGACACTGTCGCACCACCAGTGAAAATGTATTATTGGAACAATCGGGTTGATTTGAATCGCCGAATTAAATTCCTTGGTCTTAATTGAAACTTCGACTGGCACACCTCTCTATAGCTTACGTATAATGCTTGGCAGAACCGAACCACTTGGGATTCGAATCTGATTCGGATAATGTTTTCGAATCGGATAAAATTACTTCTTCCATATACAGAAAAAATATCTCTTTTTTGTTATTACAACTTGTCTCCATCAAGAAAATCACAAAAATTCCAAATACGGATTACTTATATTGAATAGACCAAAATCGATTGCATTTTGTAGTTAAGATCGAAAATTTAAATATTCACGATTAATTCGAACAATTTGTGCTTCGAATCAACTCAAATCGTCGAATTGAATTGTTGAAACATACCTATATACTGATGAACTTCCCTTCTTTTCGAATTATTTACCATGACCTGGTCGTGAACCTATCGGGGGGCTTATACCCAACAGCTGTTAGGCACTAACTATTTCCACTATGTCCACTTTCAGGAATAAAATCTCGTTTCTGAGGAATATTACGCTGCTTTACCCCAATGTGCCATGAATGAAAATGCTACTTTCCAACAAAAATTCTTTACCCACTGCGCCTATTATGACGTCATTATCTAATCATTGAAATTTTGCACCCGAACCTTGAACGAGCTCACTGTAAATCACGTGCTGTTGAATTGCCAGTAAGCACTGTTTGCTTCATATTCACTACATAGAAAGCAAAATCCTAGTTCCTAATCAGAAAATTTATTGTGCCATGCATGGACCGCAGATGAACCGTGCTTCCATGGTGCAATTCTTCAGTAGCCCATGCTTGACAAAATGTATCGACATAAAATCTTGACCGAGTATTATCAAAAATCCTCTCAAATTTATTACGTCACAGAAAATGGTGTGCTGTTCCCCAATTCTAAAAATTGCCGAAAGAAAAAATTTATCGGTTTGATAAATGATTCGGTTTTGCCCAGCTCTAGTTATGATATGACTGGGTCATGGGTTCCGATCCATTCGGGTATAAGTGGGGGGGGGGGGGGGGGGGGGGGGGGGCTGCGAAAGAAGGTTTGCTGGACGCTTCGCCTACAACGCGCATACACAGGAAAAATGATTGAAATGCTAAGCTGAAATTCTCCCTTCCCTATTCGGTACTGCTGCCTGCATGATCGTGGTTCACCATATACTTAAGCCGCATTCTCGATTTCCCGCTCCTGCAGGATAAAAAGGAATTCTACCGTATTCCATCGTTAAATCAGGATAAAACAGCTCGAACGTTAACTCAAATTCTCGCGAATAATAACATGTTTAGAAAACAAACCCTTTTAGCTAGACCCTCCACTATCTACTTTTACAAAAATTGAAAATTGGCAGACGTATACTCTCAAAATTACGCGCGAAGGCACGCAGGAAACTTTTAGTAATTTTTCCTCAAATGCAAAATTACGACTATAGAAAATATTTTGATGAAACTATTGTCCTAATACGACAAAAAGGAAATACCCCACTGAAAGCGCGCAATAAACGTTTTTACATAGTCATATCCTACATTTCGCGGATTTATGTAAGAGAAGGGGGTTACTCCCATCCCCACGTTCCACGAACGATATTTTCAATTTTGCCAAGCACGAGCTTAGGCCAAATTTACCAAAACATTACAAGAAAGGTGTGACTTTTTTTATTGAAATAAATCGCTCTGAGCAAGGCTGGAAGCAATGCCTGTAAGGAACCAACTATCGGTCAAATAATAGCAAAGAGTTGTTAAAAGATGTTATACAAGCAACTGCACTCTAAACGAAAAACATCACAAATGGAACCGAACCGATACAGTGAAGTGTAGTGAGTGGTGTCTGCCCTGGGCGGTGGTAAAACTATCTACCACTTCTTGGTTTGACTTTTGGTTCCAAAAATGCATGAATCAAAACATTTTTGCGTTCCTCCTGCGTTTTAATTTACTCTGCTATTAGGACAAGTCATGTCTTGGAATCGCGTTTTTGTCGTTAAAAGTTGAAGCGGAAAACATTCAGAGAGAACTGAACCACTATAACAAAGTGCAGTGAGTGGTATCTGCCCCGAGGGTTGTTGAAATCAACTACCACTTTTTAACGCTATATCCGCGGTTCGTGCCACGGACAGGAAATATGGACACTCAGGAAATATGTTAAGACTATTCTAAAGCCTGAGGCTACAGATTACATAGACATTAATATTCCCCCGTCAAATTACAAGAAATCGTTCAACTATACAAGCGTCGTCAATATGCATGAGTCACAGATGGATCGCGCCCCCGAGGCGCGGTCTATCTGTGGTTCATACTTGACAAAATCAAAAATATCACGTCTGACGGTCACGTCTGACGAATAAACAAACGTCAGTCGAGCAAAACTGTGAAGGCAGATGAAATCACACTATTAGGCTATACGTAAAGTTAACTCGAATTCTTTCAATAAATGAAAACGTCGATGGCGGATATTATCTGTGGCTTAATATCTATCTGTGTTAATCATATTTAGCGAAAGATGCATAGGAGCATCAGTTAAACGGAGGCAAATAGCCCACATTGTTTACCTATGTGTAAATTCCAGTTTAATTAAGCCCATGTAGGCTTCAAAATAGTCCTAAAGCATTTCCCGCATTTTGTAAGACGTGATCAAAAGGAAGTAAAGAAGTGGTAGATGGTTTTATCGTCGCCCTGGGCACATAGCGGTCACTGCACTTTACCGTGGTGGTTTAGCTCCATTTCGGATATTTTCCGCTCAGAGTGCAATTGCCGACGCTTTATCTTGTAGCAGCTCTTTCCTATTAAATGGTCATAAAATAGCTCATTTTAGGAAATGCTTTTGGCCTTGCTTAGAGTAAATTTCTATACAAAAAGCTGCCGTTCAACAACTGCCTTTAACTAGAACAGGGCAAAAGCGAATCATTTGGACTTGGAATCTGATTCAAACCATTTTTTCGACTCGGACCGACCACCAATTCCATTGCAACTTGTCCTCATTATGCTGGAACTATCCCTTTTAGTTGCTCTTTGCTAGTGGCTGTTGGTTAGTCCCTTACTGTCACTGCTTCCGGCCTTGCTCAGAGTGTATTTTAATGTAAAAAAAAAGAAATTTATAGCGACGAAATACTAATATCAGCGTAAACAGACCTAAAGGCAATGTGTTTTGATTCATTCTTAATGTCCAAGAGCGAAAATTGCATTTTGTTGTTAAAAAAATCTTAGAAATGGAGTATGAATTAAAAATTCACCATGAACTATAAAATTTCTTGATTTTCACGATGGAGACAAGTTGTAAGAGTCTGTGGAATATTTGATATTTACACGGAATTCGTGATTCGGTCCGATTCGAACAAATTATTCGAATGCGATTCGAGTTTCAAATGATTCGTTTTGACCAGCCGTAATTTTATATGCTGGTTGGAGGGTTACATCTTCCTTGAATAATCGCGCCTGAACTACTCTAAAGCTGTACTCAACACAGGAAGATAATTATAAAAACATTATCTAGTTTCTAGAGTGACTAAAGATAATCACGAAAGCAATAAAGTAATTTGATGCGCAAAAAACACTGGTGGCGTCAGCCCAATCAGGAGGTGTATTTTGTCAAGCATGGGCCACAGATGGACCGCGTCTCATCGACGAGATCCATCTGTGACACATGCTCAAATATATATATATATATATATTTTGGCGAAATGTTTTGGCGCTCGCGTGAGAATGAGTTACATTTATATCGAAATTCGATACAAGCTTCGTGTCCACGCATGGAAAGATAAGCTCATTGGGCTACTTCAATAACTTGGTAATCCCCTTGCATGTAAAGTTGCAAAGTTATTATAGAATAACTCAATTTTATCTCTCCGACTTTGGGAGGAGCGCGTTTTTACATTGTTTAAAATTGACAAAATCGGGTTTTCCTGTTTGTTTTTAGATTTCCGACGCGTCCAAAGCTTGGATTCACTGACAAATTATTTTTTCTTCACTTGGCAGCGGGAATGTATATAGGAGTTGCACATTACGTCATAACTTTGACGACTGAAATCTTCTCCTTCACCGGAAATTCTGGATCCTATACTGCGCGCCTCGGGAGAGTGCTGTCATCATCTGTAAATTATAGTCCAAAAAAGTTCTGAGCGGAAAGCGGAAGCATTTTCCCGTAGCATTACATAGCTAAATTTAAATTTGAACTTCGTATAGTGGCGCCACGAGCGTATCAAAATATGCACATTGACGGAAGTTGCGTTTTCGCCAGTATAAGTCAGCTTCACGACCGCTTGCGAGAAAATCCCCTAGCTTCGATCCACAGGTCCAAAGAGGAGGCTAGCGCATTAGTTTCAGAATTCAAACTTATCTCCAAAATGTGGCGGTTGGGTGGGTTTCTCGAAGATTTTGGAATTTTATTCAGAATTTTTAAGAATAGACACGCTTTTACCTTCGAAGCGCCGCTATTCTACATATTTCTGTTTTGTTTTCAATGGTTGCCTGTTAGCTCAATTTGTGAAAGTCAATCATGTATATGTACACTGTAACAAAACATGCAACAAAATCACTAGTCTTTGATAGTAATTTTACTTGGCGGTATTCAAAATAAAAATTCAAAATTTACTTTTTTGCCAAATATGTTTTTTTGCGCACCTTCGCGGTGCGTTCCATCAACGGCCCATAGTAGGCATAAATCTTATCAACATGTCGTTTTTTTTAACTTTGGAATATACAATTACTGCGAATGACTAGCAAATTTACTGTACTTTTGTTACAGTGTACTAGTGATGGCAACCTAGTTATTTCTAAACTGAGTAAAGTGAAACGAAATTACCACAAAACTCGATAAAGTATTACTAGGTAACCGCGTTTCACTTTCAAAACCAGGTAATATATAAAAACATGCAAACAAGGAAATTGTCGTTTGGCTACATTTAGGGCATTTTTTAAAAGCTTTTAAGGTTAAAATCTTCATATAGTCTATTTTAAAGGCTTTTTCATTGAAAATATTTTCCACTTAGTTTTTTAAACTAGGCGCCTAGTTTTTCAACCAGGTACCTAGCTGAAAAACATGTAAATTTACCTAGTTTACTTAGTAACTATACTAGGTAAACCAGGCAGTTTTACCTAGAATTTCCAACACTAGTATGCACAGTGAAATTCATAGGAGATTTGCCCTTCACTCCTGATTCGGAATTGGTGTCTGCACGAGTGGTAGTGTTCTGACATAGGCTTAATACTCGGCACTACTTTCACGCAGGCAGAAGATAAAATCGCATTTTATTCTAATGTGGTTTTTGGCATTTTTAGACATAAAGCATGATAATGGCCAATCCATTGCAGCTTTTTGATAGGAAAAGGCTCATCAAACCCCAAATAAAGAACCGATAAATTGGAAGTACATTTTGTATGTTATGACATTTAATTATCTATGCATAGTAATTTGTAGGTTTTGCATGTGATATATAAACAATCAATAACGAGCAGTTATAATGAAAGTTACAGAAGCTGGTATCCAGTTAGAAAAATATATTAAAATTTTTTGTTAAGTATGAGTCACTGATGGATCGCGTCGACGAGACGCGGTCTATCTGTGACTCATGCTAAACAAAAATAAATTTCTGATTGGGACTCAGTAAAATATTTCTGATCTTATATGTACAGCCTGTGAAAGCAAAGCGAAATAATGAGCCGTCCTTTCGAAATTCTATTTAGAAAATCTTCTCCAGGGTATGAAAATCTTCTCCAAGGTATGAAAAAGGATGTATATAAAGTGTAAGCGACCTTCCCCCCTCATTAGTTTGCTCATACTATATATATCTATTTTTATTCCCTCCTTACTATGCCCTGAAGAAAAAATTTTCTAACGAGAATTTCAAAATGTCGGCTAATTATTTTGTTCTGCTTTCAGCGGCTGTGCATATAAGATCAGAAATATGAATCTACCTGGCAGCCATTTGCTATTCATTAAAATATGTCGAAACATCATTTGTTCAGTTTATAGCAAAAGTTTAAATATTATTACACAGGGGGAAAGCTCCATTTTGGGCGCGATGACCTAGTGGTTATCGTGTTGACATCGCAGGTTGGAGATCTCGGTTCCAAGTCCTGGCTTGTCCGAATCGTTAGTCCACAAGTCCAATACTTAACCCATGGTGTAATAACCACAGGCGAAAATTTTTAACATACAACATCCACTCTTACTGAAATTAAAAAAAGACGAGACAATTTTTGATTAATCAATTTTTGTGCTTCGAAAAGGTGAAAAGATTAGGTTGGACTAGGTTGGATTTTGAAACAGTAAAAGGTTGCAAACATAAATTTTATTGAACTATGTGATATCGCGTGCCGAAGGCGAACAAAATATTTTCGGAGTTTTCTATGATTATTATACAATTTCGGGTTTTTGGAGGCTGGAGGTGCATTCCCCTCCATTGCACAGTACATCATTATAATAGCGTCTAAAATTATTACATTGATTTGAAATTTGCGAAAAACAAAACATCATGTTGACATTTCGTGGGAAACTATGAGTTCTTTCGTCAGAGAACTCCTGTATTCACTCATCGATTTCTGCCCTCCCGTCACTGGTGTTTGTTTCATTTTGTTGTTCACACGCGTCATCAGTTGATTTAGACTATTTGAGTATGCATATTTTTTAAAGACATAGGCGATTGCTTGTATAAACATGCTCCCTTGTTCCGCATCGTCATATGACACCGTCCCCGATTGGCATGGATATGCGACAGCGAAATCACTAATGTGGGGTAAAATAGAATCGTACGGCGGGGCTTTGGCAATGGCTCTTTTTATACCCCGAACACCTTCAGGCTCCCTTCCCCCTCTGCATGTTCCAATAAAAAAAAGCTTTGGCATTCCACGCATTTTTTCGTTATTGTTGTCAAACAAATGTATAATATCCTTCATCGAGACGCATTCGCCGTCAACGCCATAAACCGTGTCACCTTCGCCACCATGCGATAAAACAAACACAGCTGTGAAAGTTTTCCCACAGTTGTTTACGATTTGGCCACGATGAGTCATCTCCCCCCTCGAAAACTCCCTTAAAAGATCTACAATTTCTCTGCCTGTCAAATTTTCTTTCACAATAGCCTTGCATCCAATTGCATACCACATGTTTTTTAAAGCTTCGGCATCTTTCCTGCACCCTGGAAGATTTTGCCCTTCACCAAAAAACCAGTTATTAATGATAAGAATCTTTGGCCTTCCTGTTCTTTGTTTTTCGTATTCCACGTCACCATGCATTGTCGAAACCACTGAAAATAATTCATCATAACCAGTCCTTCTAGTCATATTATATGCAAATACTGATAACCTATGACAAAAAGTCGACAGCGCTTTAATATTTTTTTTTATATAGCAGCTGCATCGGTGGATCACCCTGACCAACGCTCTCTGTCGGCGGCCACTAATAAACGGAAGGGTTAGGGCCGTTGGAATGATACGATGTCTTCTGTTCGTCTTAGCCTACCCAAGTTATCACCCTGGGTGGTTGTGATTGTTAAGTACACATATTGTTTCACACAGAATCGAAGATATTGGATTTCAAATGATATAATTAATAGTGGTAAATGGTTTTATCAACACCCAGGGCTAATACCACTTGTTGCAGGCTATTTGCTGAGACTGAATTTCTGATAAACTAAGACATCTTATCTCTGAAAACCTTGACATCTTATCCTCTTAGCATAAGATTTGTCTGACACAAATTAATATTCAACAAGCAATCCATGACGTAAAGTTATACAAAAAGTCGGCAGATAAATATCTGAGTTATTCTAGGTAAATAGTATTTTGTAATTGGTCCGATACAACCTGTTAACAGTCTGTATAAATGTTTTATAAAAAAAAAAAAAAAAACGTAACGACTAGTGTCGCCCCTTACACAAATATTTGCTTTGGAATTGTATATCAAATCGTATAACTATCAATCGAATATTTCCCCAATCTTACTCTACATCGAACTAAATGTGGACATTTAATAAGTCATTTTTAATTCGAAAAAAGGAGTTCGAAAGTATTTTTTTGGTCAGAACGTTGCCGAATCATACCGAATCAAAGATTTTTATATTTAAACATCTGGATAGGACAGGTGTACGAATCGACAATAGCATTAAAAGGTTGTATTATATCTCTGCAATTGACCATAAAGGCTGAGCTTGTGTCGAATGAATAAGGTTGTTGGAATCAAGTCGAATCCAATTGCTAGAATCAAGTCTATGAAAAAAGTTCTATTTGATAATAATAAATAGCTTATACGAGATAAATTCCGAAATAAATCTCTTTCGTGCTGAGTAGCCAATAATTGATGTTTTAATTTCTAATACCTCCACCTCCTATATAAAGCTCTCACTTGTGATAGCAAATCGAAGTGCTCTCGAGACGTAATTGGTCCGATACAACCTGTAAACAGTTTGTATAAATGTTTTATAAAAAAAACGTACCGACTAGTGTCGCCCCTTACACAAATATTTGCTTTGGAATTGAATATCAAATCGTATAACTATCAATCGAATATTTCCCCAATCTTACTCTACATCGGACTAAATGTGGACATTTAATAAGTCATTTTTAATTCGAAAAAAGGAGTTCGAAAGTATTTTTTTGGTCAGAACTTTGCCGAATTATACCGAATCAAAGATTTTTATATTTAAACATCTGGATAGGACAGGTGTACGAATCGACAATTGCATTAAAAGGTTGCATTATATTTCTGCAATTGACCATAAATGCTGAGCTTGTGTCGAATGAATAAGGTTGTCGGAATCAAGTCGAATCCAATTGCTAGAATCAAGTCTATGAAAAATGTTCTATTTGATAATAATAAATAGCTTGTACGAGATAAATTCCGAAATAAATCTCTTTCGTGCTGAATAGCCAATAGTTGATGTTTTAATTTCTAATACCTCCACCTCCTATATAAAGCTCTCACTTGTGATAGCAAATCGAAGTGCTCTCGAGACGTCACGGACAAATGTGATTGTTTCAAGCTGTTTGTTCATCGGAAACGATGAATATTCCTGAAAGTTATTGCTCGTGGACACGAACTGTAATTTTAAATATGTTACTTTGAAGTCTGTTTATGCTAATATTTGTAATCCGGTTTTGCCCAGTCCCAACCGGTATTTGACTCAGAGAAACAGTCCCAACCGGTTTTGCGCAGCCCCAACCCAATTTGACTCTGCCCTATCTATCCCCAGCCCACCTCCCTCTACTCACCTCTCTTTGCCTATCCTGCCTATCGCCAACCCACCCCCTCTACCTGACCTTTCTACCCCGGCCCACCTCCCTCTACCTGACCCCTGACCTGGCTATCCCCAGCCCAACCCCTCTACCTAACCTGACTTGCCCCAACCCACCTCCGTCCCTCTAACCTGGACCTGCCCGAACCCACCTCCACCTGACCTCACTATTCGCAGATCACTTCTCTCTACTTGACTTGCCTTCCTCCAGCCCATCTCCCTCTAATCTGCCTAACCCCTGCCAACCAACCCTCCCTCTACCTGACCTGTCTACCTCAGCTCCCCCTACCTAGCCTGCCTATCACCAATCCACCTGCCTTGCCTATACCCAGCCCACCTCTCTCTGCCTGACCTGGCTATCCCAAGCCCAACCCCGCTACCTGACCTGACCTACCCACCTGCTTCTGACCTAACATGCCTGACTATCCTCAGCTCACCTCTCTCTACTTGACCCGCCTTTCCCCAACCGACCTCCCTCTAAACTGCCTAACCCCAGCCAACCTCCCACCACCTATTCCCTCTATCTGACTTGCCCTGCTTATTCCCAGTGCCAGAGCACTCTACCTGATCTGGCCGCCCCAATTTAACTACCTCTACTTAGCCCCACCTGGTAATTTCGGCCAAGTATAGACGGCGTTTACGCTAAGTGAACTTTTATACTAGTTCATCATAAAGCCGTTTTTCTTCTCTTTCTTTATGCCACTCTTATTTTGTGGTATATAAAGGAACAGTCTCACTTTTTGCTCAGCTGTACTAAAAAATTAACGGGAATTGACGTTTCAGGGAATATATATTTAGTAAACTGAATACATTACCTCAAACGGACGGGGTTTTCGGACTTCGAGCTATGAAAGAGAAAGTGTCACTTCGGAATACAATTCTCAGCCTCGATGAATAGTTTCAAAATGCAATTTTCGAAGATTCCCAGAATATCAGGGGGAATTTTATAAAATAACAGGCCGAAAATAATTGACATCTCATCCATAACATTTATTTCAATGAACTTTGTGGTAGAGATGGGCCGATGTATCGGTATCGGCAAGTATCGGTGATTTTTGTAGTATCGGTATCGGTACTGGTATCGAAAAATTTTCATCACCGATACCAAAACCGATACCTGGTACATCTTTGCAACGGAGAGTACAATAACGCTTTATTTACTTAAACGGGGCATGTCTCGGGTGTACAATTTTATTTACACTTTGGGTTTTATTAAATAAAAATCATCAATCCACTCACTATATGCTCTTTTTCATGCAAAAAGGGTGTTAAGGTCGCACTACACGTTTGCGTACGTTGCGTTTTTCCTGGTTTGGTTTACGCAAGCGCAATGCTCTGCATGCACATTTTCCAATGAAACAGAGCGGCTTGCTATAAAAGCTACCGCAGAGTGCTTCTTTTTTTGAGTTTGTGCTTTGTACGTATGTGAACACGATTAACGCAAAGCAATGCAGGCGTGTATTGCCGTTTTTATTTTATTGCTCGAACGTAATGCAACACATCGGTAAGACAACTTCATGTGTATTGTGGCCTTGGCCTCAATGAGATGTCACATTAGTTGTGTAGCCATGAACATTCGCACCCAATCTTTGAACCCGTGTATGCTTGAACGCAGCAACAATTCATTATATTTTCATCCATTAAAGTTTGCACTCAAATGGATGCAAGGGTTCAAGGGTACAAGCGTACGTAGGCGCTCACATACGTGGGTGCAACTATAACAAGGGCATAAGTATGTGGATACAAAAAAGCTTTTACCATATTTAACAAAGTACTCGGTATCGGCGGTATCGGTATCGGAATATAAATTACGAAAGTGGTATCGGTATCGGCGAAAATTTTGCTATCGGGCCATCTCCACTTTGTGGTGTTTAATTCAAGAATCGTCTTCGAATCTTGAATTAATGAGCTCCTCCGTCCACGACGGCAGTGCAGACTTTTTTCTCTATGTTCAACGCTCGTGATTGATTTTAATTAATCTCCTCAACCAACGCCAACGTATTAAAACTATCCTCAGATCATTCTGCTCGCTAGTAAAATGTTTGCGAATCGTCAGTTTTGGGTCGCACCGAAGAATAAACTCCGGGCGAATAAATTGTAGTTCTTTCCGCAATGTACTTCATTTTATATCTTTTAAGACAGGCGTTATACCAGTACTGTTTGCATTAAATAAGTTGTACTATTCCTATATACACTAAAGTAGCCTGAAATGATTTTGATTTTTGAGCTGGTATTACTGTAACGCCTGTACCTACATGGGAAGGGATCAGTGAAATATATCCCAAAACTGAATATCTTTACAGGTGATTTAGTGGCTTGGGGTAACGGTAATGTCGCAACGAGGTTCCGCTGATAAAACTTAATACTTGAAACGCGCTTTGGGGTGATTTTCAGCAACATTTATGCTTTTCTCAATAAGATAAACACCCGACGTTCCACTGACAACTCTTAAATGCTTGAAACGCGTTTTGGGGATGATTTCAGCAACATTCGTGTTTTTCTCAGTAAGATAAACACCCGACGTTCGACTGACAACTCTTAAATGCTTGAAACGCGCTTTGGGGATGATTTTCAGCAACATTCGTGCTTTTCTCAGTAAGTTAAACCCTAGTTGCCACCACTACAAGGTTATCTCAATTAGTGGCGTACCTGGGACTTTGTGATTGGGAGGGACATACATACAAGCCGATAATTTATGACGTCATAATCTGAATACATTATTCTCTATTAACGAAAGTTGATATAGCTAAGACAAAATCAAAAAGATAAACAGAAATCATAAAAATCTGTGCTTTGACTTTTTTATTGAAAAATCAATGGCGTAGGAAGCAGTGCCGGAAATATAACAACTACAGTACCGGGGCATGCCCCTCCTGCAAGCTACGCTAATGCCTGTCACACACTAATGGAATGTACTTTTATACGACGGCGCGATCCATCAGTAACTCATTTTCTTAATATAAAGTAGTCGACAAATTATTCTCGATTTGGCAGCTCCTACCAAAACGTTATTAAAAATAAGGTGAAATAGTCCCCAAAGACACCACTAAAAGGGTTTCTCGTAACGATCAAAGAAAAATATATATGGAACAAGTGCACAATAATTTTTATTTATCCTACCATCATATTTGGACATGCTATAGCAGTTCACCATGTGCGTGTACTTAGCAATATAAAATTGCAACAGACTCATATTTCCATATGCTAAAGTATTCATTTCAAAAGTAAAAGTTAACCGAAAGAAAAACGGGTGTTGCCGCTCACAGCAAATACCATTCCCAAATTGCGGCGGAATCAGAAGATTTATCACGTCTGTGTTTTGGCACCAAATTTCTTTAATCTTGTCTGAAGAAGTTAGACTATATTCTAATGAAAGCTTACAATAAACTTATATTTCTGTGAAATGAGAACAGGATATTTTTGTATATTTGCTTCATATTATCTCATTCGTGTATCCTTGTAAATTCTCTCATACACGAATCCAGGATTTTAAGGAAACAAGGAGGAGGGATGGGTAGTTCATTGCAAGATATCAACGAATCACGTAGAGTATTTTGAATTGCATATTCCTAGTATAGCGAGACGCGGGGCATATGTGGCGCATGCTCGACAAAATATTTCTTATTTCTCGCAGACCTGCAGCGAATGACACATATAAACCTCTACTGACTACTGGCGTCAAATTGCCTCCTCGGTTGAATTTCGGCCTAAGAATGCAGTAGCAGATACTGCAATTTGAAGTCGCATTTTGTTAGTTGAAAGTTGGTCAGTCGGTTCCTTTCGGGCATTGCGGTCATTTTTATAATCATATTCTAGGATATTCCAGAATATCCATTCATATTCCAAGGTGTTTTTATTTAAAAGTATTTCATCACAATATATTTTTATCTATAAGCCGCAAACTGATATATTATCCTAAATACCACACTGGTGCTACTCAAGATTATGTAGTTGTCGAAAGAACTGTGAGGCTCGATAACAGCTGATTTGATACGAAGGTGCTTTTTCTGGCATTTTTATTCTTAATGCAATGAAGATTGATTTTATTTGACTTTACCGTCGGCAACGCAACGTTTTATGCGTGTTCAGCTCCTGTTCATGCGAAAGGCGGATCTTCGCCAGTTTAACGTACAGAAAAATATAATTCGTGCAATTGTTGACAAATTATGGTGATAATTGCTGTTCCACACTCGAGAATAGAATATATCACGTTTTTTTTATTCTCAAAATACAGCTAAAAGACAGTTGACATACAGATAATTCGTTCTCTCATCCCAAGCTACTCAATGACGTAGAAGTTACTTATACTGTCTTTTACTCTGTTTCTGTTCTGCTGCTGCTACGCTTTGTGCTCGTTTACGATATAATGAATTTTATATGAAGCGTGTTTGCGACTCATGGGCTATAATAACCCCAACCAAATTAGATTTTCTCTGTACGTTAAACTATAATCACGAATTTAGGCTAGAACAGGATTAGGCGCGAACTAGAGGCCACTCGCAGACTAGTAGAGTTGGAAAGGGATGATCTTTCCGGATCGGCCGAAACAATCCATGCCCTGGTACTTTATATTATGATATCACAATCAACATACATTGACTTCTGTTAAGGTCGTCAATTTTTTCCACACATGAATCATCAAATAAAAAAGAGATAGCCGCCCATAGTCGGAATTGTACTTTGGACCTACTGATTAGTCGGTCTGTGCATAGTGAAGTCACAAAGCTTACGAAATTATGAAGGCAATTTGGTCGCCTGAACGGGGCAAGGAATTTCAATGCAAGATATGCAACTGAACAGTTCCAAATTTTGGAAGGATTTTTAGGGCACAGACTGTTCCCCCCGGTTAGAGTTGTTTGTCCTACGCTGCCAGAACCCCTCAAGATGGCATTGACAGAAAGCGGTGATCGTTTCGTTCGCCGAAGAAAACTCTTTTACCACAGTGAGACGAAACTTTTTGCTCTATTCTGCCATCAAACGGATATGTTTACTTTCAAACACTCAAAGAAGCTTAAAATATTGACTTTTTGCTTATATGTTGATTATAAATCTTATTATTAATATTATAAAGCATCATACACAAAAGGTTACAATATTTTAAATGCTCAATTTTGTGAAATCGAAATTTAATGATGACGTCATTATTTCTGTAACGCATGACTAGCTTTAAAATCGCTCAACGGCGCTCAACGTGTCCGAGAGAAAATCGGTCCTTTTGCTGCGTGTTGTAAAGTGCTGGTTCGTGTTCTTCTCTAGGAAAATGACTTCGATCAAACAGCCACAATCTGTACAAGTGTACGGTCGTAAGAAGACCGCTACAGCCGTAGCTCATTGTAAACGAGGTAATGGACTCGTGAAAATCAATGGAAAACCCATAGACGTTCTTCAACCAGCAACATTGAGGTCGAAAATCGAAGAACCCATCATGTTATTAGGAAAAGAGCGATTTGAGGGCGTTGATATCAGAATCCGCGTCAGGGGAGGTGGTCGCGTTTCACAAGTGTACGCTGTACGTCAGGCATTGGCCAAATCTCTTGTTGCCTATTACCAAAAATTCATTGATGAGGCTTCAAAGAAAGAAATCAAAGATATTTTGATTCAATACGACCGTACCCTCCTGGTTTCCGATCCAAGAAGAAAAGAAACAAAGAAGTTTGGGGGTCCAGGAGCCAGAGCAAGATTCCAAAAATCTTACCGTTAATTCTGAACTTGCTATTATTGATGTGAAATGTGCTTTTCCAACCTTGCATGTTCCATTTATTGCATTGTTGAAGTTTGGTTTTTATTTAGCGGATTTTAATATTTGATAGCTTTGTATCTGTATGCCCATAACTATCATAAAGAATTTTGGGTCTCCTGAAGTTTAGTACCATATATCGGATTACCATAAAAATTTCCTATGTTGCAAGCGACTCATACTAACTCTGGAGACAATACCCGATGCTTGCAGCATTGGCGCCCCCTAGTTCGGATGGCAATATTCTGCCAGGTCTTATTTTGATGACATTCGGGAATATAGTACTAAACTTCACTAGACCCAGAATTTTCTGGTGGTTTAATAATGCTGTATGATAGTATAAATAATAAGTGTTTTTCAGACAGATTAGGGATTCGAGTTATCCTTCAAATCCCATCAACAAAATTGGGAACTGAATGCTTAACTTTGTGGATTAGCATTTGGTTGTTCCATTTAGTTCCACTATGAGTATCATTTTTGTAGTTTTACTATGTGAAAAAATGAAATTTCCTCGAGCTTGTCAAACTGTTCTAATTATGTCATTTCATTATGAATCGATCAAAAATGTGTTTTGTCAAGCATGTGCCACTGATGGACCGCGCCTAGGCGGCGCAATCCATCAGTGACACAAACTTGTCAAAACATGTTTCTTTTTATGATGTTATTGGTATATTTGTGCTTTCGTTATCTTTTATTATCATCTGCTATTTGATTATCATACTTTTCTAATGTAAAACTGTTTTTGCCAGATTTTCACAGAACACTGTATTAGTTAACATATCAGGATGCATCCTCGTTTGATGCTTCTATGTTGTTTCATGTCGTTTTTGATGAAAGTTACTGGTGCTGTGTTACCGAGTTTGTATATCGTTATTCGAAGTCAGCCGAATTCTTACAATGAGATGAAATCGTCTGCTCTTTTCCATAATATTGAGAGACAGGTGGAAGATATTAATGCAGACGTAACGATAGTTGAAATGCACAAAGAATGGCCGGATGATTACGACAAAGCCTGGGTGTTATTACCGATCATGCCCGAACTTGTAAACTCTGAAGCAATGAAAAAAGATTGGGTTATGTTTCTTGAAGATGACACTGTGATTAACATCGAAAAAGTATTGAAAGTTTTATCAAAGTACGACTCTAAGCAGGATCTATTTTTGGGACGAGGACTCTTTGATACCGATATGGTTATTATCCACCATTTCACCACTCGTAAAGCAAAATCAGGTGGTCCTTTCCTATACCCAGATTTTGATGTCGGATTTGTCCTTAGCAGCCCTCTAGTAAAGCGAATTGGCGATGAATGGGCACAAACCCCGCCTCCAAAAGATTTCATGATCGATTTGAAGTTTGAATTTGCGCTATTTCTTGTTGAAAAACATGGCGTGGAACTTACGAATATCAAAGAATTTTGTGGAGCTGGAGAAGAAACACCAAACTGTGCAACGAATGTTATAAAAGATCTTACCGTGTGTGGCGACGAAATCACACTGGATGATATTTTTGTCGCTGTAAAAACTACGCAGATGTTTCATAAAGATCGTCTAAAAGTTGTCATGAAAACATGGGGTCCAAAAGTCAAAAATTTAGTTTTGTACAGCAACGTTAGCGACCCAACGATACTCACAATTGATTGTGGGGTTCCTAACACAGTACGTGGGCATTGCGGTAAAACGGATGCGATTTTGAAAGATTTTGTTAAAAGAGCTGAAAATAATAAATATAAATGGCTCGTTATCGCCGATGATGACACAATATTAAGTGTTTCACGTCTTGTGCAACTCTTGAACTGTTACGATACAGAAGAAGCCATTTTTCTTGGAGAAAAATATGGCTATGGACTTTTCACAAAGAATGGGTATGCTTATATCACTGGCGGCGGTGGCATGGTTTTTAGCAAATCAAGCGCTGAAACTTGGGTGAAAAAATGTCTTTGTCCTTCTTTGGATACACCCGACGACATGTACCTTGGACAATGTCTTCACCATAATGGAGTGACATCGACGCATTCTAAATTATTTCACCAAGCACGCCCTCCTGCGTATGCGAAAGGTTTTATTGGAAACCAATATCCGATATCTTTCCATAAACACTGGATGATCGACCCGGTCGAAGTTTACGAGAAGTGGTTCAAGGAAGCGGATTCTGTCCTTCCAACTTACCAACATGGTACCAAACAGGAGACCGTGACGACAACTCCACCTCCTGACGTGGTACCGAGCCCACTTCCGCCCACGCCCCTAGAGAATACACTGAAGGATGAGCTTTGATGCCTCCCTTTTTCCATGAAGCAAATTATAATTTTACACTGTTGCCAAATATTGCCATTTTTCCTGAGCTATCGAGGTTGAGACATAATCACAAAAAATTTGTAAAATTTGTTTTAGTGATTAATCGATGAATTCAAAAGACGCGGTCTATCTGATGGACCAAATAAATATCCTGATACTGAAATGCTATAAAGTCCTACTATATTTCCATTTTCAGCCTTTTAATACAAATTTTATTTGTATCATGTCTTTATTAGAAGTTGTCCTATTTCTGGTGTTAGTGGGCACGAGTGCAAATAACAAGATAGTATGAGAGTACCACTTTCACAAAAACATTCATCCAAATACATGCTCTTAACAAATTTTTAACATAATGGGAGTATTTTCATCTTTGAAATGTTCCAATAAATTTTCCTTCAATCATTTAAAACATATATCCTGCTTGTCGTTAGAGGTGACTAAAGAATGGTGATGGTTTTATCAGGGAAGATACCACTCACTGCACTTTACCATCCATGACAGTTCAACTCTGTTTGGGAAGTTTTCCGTTTAAAGTGCAGTTGCTGGTACTATATCTTTTAGTAGCTCTCTGCTATCGAGTGGCTGTGGGTTGGTTCCCTCTGGGACCTGCTTCTGGCCTTGCTTAGAGTGAATTTCAATAAATAAAACTTGATGGCTTCCGATGATGAGAAATTAACTTAAATACCTTAATAATGCTCAGAAATTGAAACGTTTTTATGCAAAACTGTTAAGGATTTATTTTATGTGTTGAAAAACACGAAAGTGTACTCTCATACAAAAATCTATATTTGGGTCTCTAGTAGGGGTGACCTAAAATATAATAATTGCTAGTTGCAGATATGTGTCATTGCAGTGATTTTGTATATTTTACTTGCTTATAGTATCTGTCTCTATTTGCTTATATATTTCATAGTTATATTATTCTATATTAATGGTACAAATTTTTCCTGGTTCTAACATTGTGAGACTATACATGCAGTTGCTATTTTTTCAAGGATTGTAATATATGATGAATATGGTCTCTTGGTAAATTGACCCACCAAATGTCTTTGCTTGATTAGTTTCTGACCTTCATTTTCTACGGAGTTGTGGTTTTCATTTTTGTTACCATCTTTTTCCTGTGAGTTCCATCTTTGATTCTTGTTCCTAGCTATCTCTTGCTCTTTTTTTCTTCCGAGTTATATTTTTGACAATTGTTGCTAGCTAACTTTTGTTTTTTTCTCGTGTCCCATTATTAATTTTTGCTGCTGACTGACTGAAGTTTATTCTGTTATCGTTAACTAAGGTTGCCCATGCGATTCATTTTTAGACTCTATGGGTGAGTTTGAATAGAGGAAGCTGAATATTTGGAATTCGTCGTTGAGTCTGTCCTATATCTTCATGTTTTAGGATTTATTTACTAACTCAATAATCAATGATATAATATTTGCTGCATATTTTGCTGCGCATTGTTATTTCTTATAAATCTATTCTCATCATTATTCTAAAATACTGGTTTTCAGATTTGTAATTTGAAATATTAATTTTGAGTAATTTTTGCCAAATTTTGATTATACTTTGTCAAGCACCTGATGTACCGTGCCAACCTCTTGTGGCCTATTTGAGATTACTCCTTAACCTATACTGCAGCATTTTGTCAATAGACATTCATGATAGATTCTTGAGCAATCTGTTTCCCTCAGATTTTGTAAAGTTGATCAGCCCTCATATATCTATTTTATTGAACTTATACTACGAATTTATCTAAAATGGTTGTGAAGCACAATGATTTATCCTGGTGTTGAAAATTCGTGTTGATTGGTTTTGTTTACCAGTGTTTAGCTGAATAGGAAAATCAGATGACAACTGAAAATATTTGTCAGGGAAGATAAACAGAAAGCAGATCTTCATTTCAAATATTCAGGACCAATTTAATACCACTGCTCACAATGAATTTAACAATATTTAGCAGGAGGTGCTCCCTCCGATTTGTTGGTGTTAGTAATAAAAATAGCCCTTGGAGTCGCAATGTCCTTGATACTAAAGGCATTAAGAGAACCCTTGTAAATGCAAAAACCTAAAATGAACAGATTTGAAACGGCGTTTACTACGGGACAAAATTGGCTCTGGCACACACACTAGGTATTCGGGGGGGGACCATGAAATGCCCAAAAATATGGCAAAACGACCAGTTGAGTGAGTGCTTTGAAACATAAATATCCAGTGAGAGAACTTGTCGTAACAGTTGTTAGATCGGGCGCAGTTAGTCGAGCTCAACTAGCCTCTTGATACCCATTGGGATGTCACACCTCTATCAGTAAGGAATTCCGCCTCACCCTCAGAAGTTTCTAAATATATGCATGCCATGCTAAACCTGTGTGAAATTAGTTTGTAAAAAGTTTTATTCAAAATAATCATTCGAGAAATCGTTGTAAACAAAGAAAAAAAAATGAAAAGGCTGAGTAATAAACAATTAAGAACAATAACAAAATTACAATGAGTAAGCGATCATGCTTTTCCAAACATGTGCTTTGGTGAAGTCCACCAGCGGACAACGTTTATTAAACTAAACGCCGGAAGCGACACCTAAAGGAACCTACCGACAGCTGCACTCTCATAGGACTGAAACACACTATAGTAAAATGCAGTATGTGGTATCTGCCCTGGGTGATGGTAAAATATTTGTCCCAATAAAAATGGCCCAGTGACAACCGTGATGTGAAGGACTAAAGGTATACCTGAACAACCCAGGGCATGTTCACTGACCAACCCAGGGCATGTTCAACAGTAACTACTGTTTGACAAAAATGAACAAGAAGTTTGGTCGAGCCATAGATCTACCGCATCTCGGCGGCACAATCCATCTTGGACTCGCACTCGATAACTTCTCTTAACGAAAGATCAGGTCGGCGTGGCACTGATCATGACAAATTTAAAAATAAAAAAGTGACCCTGTTCAATAATAAGTGATCTATTGTTGCTCACAAACGAGCCGTGAATAAGTAATTAAAAAATTGAAAATACTCTCTTTTAGACCAGTGATACTCAATTTTGGTACATTGCTTTGGTGCTACTAAACAAGAATTGTAACAAATTACAACAAAAAAAATTACAGAAAACATTTCCCTACTCACTGAACCACTGCAACTTCACATTCAGCTGGGCGTTATTTTTTTGTATAACAGTTCAAGGTGTTTACATCTTTCAGGCATATAAAGAAAATGGTAGCCATGAGAAGGAAATTTAGAAAGTGGGCAATATTTGATAATTCATCTGTGACTAGAAGATTAAAAAAAAGTCTTTTTGGAGTGTCTGCTTGCAACCAAACTGTAGATTGCTATTTCGTCACAGTTTTGGTGATTTTGAAGCTTTTTCGTCCATCCGAGATTCTACTACCTTGATATAGGGTACTTCTGAAATTAGGAAGTGTACTGATATAAAAAAGTGATCAGGTGGTGCCTGAGTTACGAACTCGATAAATTTTTTACAAGCGAGTTTGAGACAATTTAGCGACATCACATGATCAGATTACACAATTGAAGGAATCGCCCCCTCTGAAGTTTCTTAAACAATTTGACATTATAGTTGCGCATTATAATGAACACTGAGTTGCATTTTTTTTTGAGTTCACAGGAAATAATCATCAAATTAAGAGTTCAAAATCTTGAGCGGCACACTATAAGAACTAGGTTGAAAACCATTGCTTTAGACCAAGAATCAATGTTTTATCACAAAACAAATCCTGTCAAGTCAAGCTGGACCAAGAGGCTAATCCAGAAAAGAATTTAGGTGGAGGGGGGGGGGGCAAAATGTTTGTTCGAATGCAGCAGAAGCACGCAAAAATATTTCAAGAATCTGAATTCACTACTTAGCTGGATGAAGAATTAGTTTATTGTTATAAATGAACCAGAAAGACCAGATTTTTTTATTGAAATCCACACTAAGCAAGGTCGGACGCAGTGCCTAAAAGGAACTACATATCGACCACTTAATAGCGAAGAGCTACTAAAAATGTCGAGTGGGTCGTGCAAAAATTAAACCCAATTTAAATAATTAACTACATCAGCCTGAACTATTGATTGACTGCATCAAAATTGTTTGCTATGGTCGTGGAACATCCCTTGGCCAAGAGCAAACATTTAAAACTTTTCTCAAGTTCAATGAAAACCCTATCCTTCTCTAAGTGATACCCTGAAAAATAAAAAAAATAACCCATTTTACCACTAAAGTAGAAAAAAGAAAAGTTACTGTTATCACATCATGTCTAGTGAGGGTACAATTTAGCAAAATGATTAATAACTGAAAAACAGCTTTGAATTTTATTTAAATAAAGAACAAATAAGAGTATTATAAAATGTTGACTACAAAATATTCAAAGCAAATTATTCTAACACAAGAGTGGCTTTACGTATTCAAAACATCTTCGTAAGGGTTTCTTGCCCCAACATGATGATGTACTTTAGAAACTTACTATCCATAGTCTCCATTTCTTCTCAAATAGATACAAATCTCTCTTTTATTCCCAATATGTAATTTTTCTTATCAATTATGCGCCACAGATGGACCGTGCCTCATCGGCATGATCCATCAGTGACCCATACTTGACAAGATGCTGAAATTTTTGACTGGGTTGAAGTAGTGTTCATTGTACGGTACTTTACGCGTATTTATTCCTGAAATATAGGCTTTAAAACAACCAAAACGGCTTTTACAGGGCGACAGGTTGGCCGAAATTGCATCTTTTAACTTTAAACTGATTGAATAATTTCTGTGAATCAAATCATAGTCTTGCCTTAGGCAACCAAATGAAATATACAAAATGAAAGATTTATTTACCAGATAGGAAAGGTAAATAAATCTGGTACTGAGAGCAATAAAATTCTGAATCTTGGTTGTTCAAAGATTATTTGCTCAATAAGCCCAATAACAGCAGTTGCCATACCACATGGCACAATATCATTTCTGTGACATGCTACATGTTATATGCCACGGCATCAGTTTCAAGACACAATACGTGATTCCAATTTGTAGCACCACATCATTGCCATACCACATGGCCTGATATCAGTTCTGTGGCATGCTACGTATTAAATGCCACAGCATCACTTTAAAGTCACAAAGCACAATACATGCCACTGAAGAATGCATAGGTATTATAAAATCACACACAACTATCTTGTGACAATACGGAATCAAACATTTAGTTCAAACAGTTCCGTCTTAATAGATTCCTCCTTTGGATTTTCTTCAAACTTCAAGTTCAGATTATGGCTTTTTGTTTTTGAGTTGGAACTAGGATGTCCATTATGAATAATCTAATATGTTTCCAGCGGTGTTGGAAGATCTCCAACATTGGATATGATTTAGCAAGTAAAGAGGTAAAAGTGACTGTGTTTTGCACTGTTTCATCTTAGATTTTCTGGAGGAACTAGGGGATCCGAACCGAACTCGCTTCTGTACGACCTGACTGAATCGTTCAAATTGATATTTCTTATATTGATATTGTCAAGCACGTGCCATAGATGGGCCACTACTCATAATCACGATCCGTCAGTATTTTAGCAAAACTCATTTTGAAAATATTTTGTTTCAGGGAATGGCCGACAAAACCTCTCATTTGCGCGTCATTTCCAACCGTGTTCAACTGTATTCCTTGGACATCCACATTTCGGTTCCAACTCAGTCATCGTCCTCGTAACGTAAGTGACGTCGACGACGTTTGAATCGACTTAATTTCCACTGCGAACAAGGCAACATAAAGTGTCCGTTGTAAATGCAATGAACTGTCATATGTTCGTTGTACGTAAGGTTTGGCAAAAGCTGTGACGAAAAGAAAGATATTATTTCATTTCAATCATTGGAAATGAAGAAGATCGTTAAAGAGCAGATGGGAAGCTCCTCAGACACTTAAAGAAAATGGGTTCCATAGGAAAAAAATTAGCAAATGGGCAACATTTTATGATATATTAGGACTAAATAATTTTAATGTTTCTTTTTCGAGTGTCTGGAAGCAATCAAAATGAATAAAAAGCTTCAAAATCATCAATACTGCTATGAAATAGCAGTGTTGATGGTTTTGAAGCTTTTTTGTCCCTTCGAACAAAATGATATGAACATTTCAGGATAAGGCAGAAAATCAAGATCCTGCCACCCTGGTTTGATGGTTTAGGAAAAAATAATCTACTCCTACTTTTTCTTCAGGCATTTTCACTAAGCCGATGTCATCAATGAACATTTCCTGGGTGTTGTAATAGGCGACTAAACGATTAGGTAGATGATTTTACCACCACTCAGTGTAAATACCACCCAACACTTTACTGTTGTGGTTTAGTTCTATATAAGATATTCTTCCCACTTAGAGTGCAGTTGCTGGCACTTCATCTAGTAGTAGCTCCTTTTAAGGTGCTGCTTTCCGCCTTGCTTGAAGTGAACTTCAATAAAAAATAAACACCTAATACGCATATCCTTCTTGATTTGTGCAATCAAAAATTAACAAATCCTTTACCTTTGGTGTGATTAGAAAATATTGTGAAGTTTCTCTCTCTGATGACGATCTGACAATGATCTCAAATACTCGTCTCTCGTTGTATGGATCCATTCCCTGAAACAAAATGGAGATTTAAAATACACTCTAAACAAGGCTGAACCCTTGACTGCTTTAGAATAGTCGTAACATAATTCCTGCATCTCGCAGGACGTGACGAAAAGGAATCGAAAAGAGTAGTAGATGGTTTTATCATTACCAGTGTAGGTATCACTCACTGCACTTTACTATGGTGGTTCAGTTCTGTGTACGATGTTTTCCGCTTAAATTGTAGTAGCTGGCCCTTTATCTTATAAACAAATGTTCTAAAATGTGCTCTTCGCAAACGTTAAGAAAAGTAGACTAAAACCATGGAACCTAGTTTTTTCACAGCTACCAATGTGTGTGGATCACTATGAACATCCTGCACTAGCGACAGCCCCTCATTGACAAACATTGAGTTAGTGTTGTTGGAAACATGATATTTCCAGTTCGGCTAAGCGTAACCTAACCAAGTTATTACTCCTTGGGTTGAGTGGTGGGCACGGATAACAAGCCGAACTTGCTGGGACTTGAACCCCAGGCTATCGTTAATAAAGATGTTCTTATTAGAATAGTCAAGTATTCTAGATTTCTAATTGAAAGTAATTTCATTTCTGATTATTCCTAAATTGCTTCCATTTTGCAGCGGAATCATTATATATACCAAAGTAAATATTGTGACATCGGTAATATTTAGCAATTATAAGTCATGATATGTTAAATTTTACGTTAAATTTTATGTTAAAATTAGACAAATCGTGACAAAATATGGTCAAATACTAGTAAATTCGATTACTAAAACGTTCAAACATACATTGAATCGAATATCAAACAGTTTGATAACCATAAAGACAAACCTAATCATTCAGCCATATAACAATTTAAACGATCTATTAAACCTCCTAGATTCTGGTTTGAAATCACCGGACTATTCCAGATCATGACGATGCCAGGGAGGCAGGATCTTGGTTTCCTTCGGGTGTTTGAACGTCACGTCATTTTCTTCCGGCTGACAAAAAAAGCTTTATAATCATCAACACTGCTATTTCATAGCAGTGTTGATGGTTATAAACTTTTTTATACTGTTTGGCTCCAAACAGACGCTTTAAACTAGAGATTTGACACAGATATATCAAGGAATATTTCCCATTCGCTAAATTTTATTCTGATTAAATCAATTTTTTTTTGGGGTGTCTGAGTAGCAAAGTAGCTGACATTCTTCCGATCTGTACAGTACATGATTGATCTTGTCCACTAGTCTGAACTTGACGAATGTCGTTCAAATTACTATAAAGACAACAACAATCATTTGGCCCATATAATAAATTAAACAAACTATATCGCTCCTAGATCACCAGGGAGTGATCTGATCCGGATATAGAGCGTGACAGTACCTGATTGATCTCGTCCACTAGTCTGAACTTGACGAATGTCGTTCAAATTACTATAAAGACAACAACAATCATTTGGCCCATATAATAAATTAAACAAACTATATCGCTCCTAGATCACCAGGGAGTGATCTGATCCGGATATAGAGCGTGACAGTACCTGATTGATCTCGTCCACTAGTCTGAACTTGACGAATGTCGTTCAAATTACTATAAAGACAACAACAATCATTTGGCCCATATAATAAATTAAACAAACTATATCGCTCCTAGATCACCAGGGAGTGATCTGATCCGGATATAGAGCGTGACAGTACCTGATTGATCTCGTCCACTAGTCTGAACTTGACGAATGTCGTTCAAATTACTATAAAGACAACAACAATCATTTGGCCCATATAATAAATTAAACAAACTATATCGCTCCTAGATCACCAGGGAGTGATCTGATCCGGATCTAGAGCGTGACAGTACCTGATTGATCTCGTCCACTAGTCTGAACGGGCACTTTCTCAGCGACTGCAAAGCCATCAAGTATAACATCGTTGAAACGCTTCTCTCTCCTCCACTTTGACGAAATGGATTCAATTCCTAGAAGATACATGAAGACAAGTTTGATAAGCAAAGTGAATACCAAAGCTCAACAGATGCAGGCTGAGGAATTAAAACTTTTTCTTCTATTCCTGACACCAAAGATAATGCCAGGTTTTTCCATCGGCCAGGGCAGATTACACTACTTGCACTCTGCTATCGCCTCGAACTTTGCTTTATGTTAATTTCACCAAAAAAAAAAAAAAAAATGGGACTTTTGTTGTACAAAAAAAAACTGAATATTTTCCTGATGCGAGGTTTGTGATTTATGATCAAATAACGAGACAAAATTTTATTATATTCATCATTTGTTAAAAACACAAAACTTACTTGAAGAGATGAGGAACTCCTGAACTTCACTCGGATCCTGATTCCATACTTGTCGTATTCCTCCTGAATTGCAATAAATGACAAAAATTTTTAAGCTATTTCAAAAGACAGAGAAAAATAATCCTACACAAAAAAATTAATTACACACATCCTTACTATGAAACTCTCAGTCACCAGATTGTTTTCTGATTTGCATTCATAAATCATTCCTAGTTCTTTGTAGATAGGAGCTCAAAGTGCTTCAGCGCTTTGCGGGGTATTCAGATGATATCTATAAAACCTTCTTATGAGTGAACTTTAAAGGCCACAATACATGTTTGTGTGCGTAGGTTGTATTTTTTCTAGGTTTGTTTTATTTTACTCATGCGTCTTACGCTTCGCAATGTTCTACATGCAGTTCCTCTCGTTTTCTAATACAACTGAGTGGTTTGCTCTGCATGCTGACGGAGAGTAATCGTTTCGTTGCATCTATTTTGCTTTGCACAAATGTGAATACGATTTATGCAAAGCATTGCAGGCATGTATTGCCCCTTTTTATTTTGTTACCCTAAACGCAATGCAATGCATCAGTTAAGCAAAATTTGTTATTGCAGCCTTGAAAAAAATAGTGCTATTGGTTTTGAAATTCCAGCATATTGTTCGCCTACCTTAGAAACCTCAAAATAGGTTAAGGTGCCCCAAAAATTTTGTGAGGGGGTTAAGCAAGGAAGTCCAATTCGAATCGAATACATTCGAAAATAAACATAGTTAAAATTCTTGATTTTAGATGAATTTCAGTAGTGGGAAATGAAACTATCATTTTTATTGCTGAATTCGGACGGAAAAATTTGTTTTTGTTCTCCAAACGGACCCAGTTTCATGGGATAAGGGAAATTGCGTACTATAAGCAAAATTTTCTAGATTTTGCACTTTATATATTTCATTAAAAAAGTGAGAATGGCTGAATTTAGAATATTTTTGACATTACATATTCAAGATTTTCATTTCAGAAAGGATTCGAAATAGTGAAATATTTAGTTTTGGCAATCCCCAGGGTTAAGCTTATTTATTTTATCAAACTAAAAAAAGACCAAAAGTAAGTAATTTCCGTCTGCGTCTTCATTGTGCATGTAACTCCGATTACATTTCATATTAAAACATATTTCTCTCGCTGGCTCAAAAAACTCACTGTAATCTAATAAAACAAATTAAGGATAAAGTATATTATTACACTCACAGGGTTATCTGCATGTAAATCAACTTCTCCTGCGCATCCCATTTGTGCAAAATATTTTGAGAATTTAGCGTTGATTCTAAATACAAAAGCACAGTATAAGCACTTATTGTATTAATAAAATGTGAGAATTATTGAGGCAAATACACCTGGGTATAAGAACTGGAAAATATAGTGTGGTAATAAATGCAGAGAAGATGCCAGTTCTTTATGGTAAATTTTTTAATCACAAGGAAGCAGCAACTAAAAAGAATGAACTAATTGAGAATATAATAAAGTGCAGTTCGTAGAAGCTGCCCTGGGCAATAGAAAAACCATCTACCACTTCTATGCTTCGTTTTAGTTCCTTCTTACGACACGCAGGAAATCTGTTAGGACTATTTTAAAGCCAGCACTTTCTAGTTATTATCTTTCGTCAATGTCAATTGAGTTTGATTTAGACTGGCAGAATGCCAGAAACTCAGACGCTCCATGAAAATGGGTTCTTCGGAGAAAAAAATTAGCAAATGGCCCATATTTATTGATATACCTGTGGCTAAAAGATTTTAATGTCTGCTTTCAAGTGTCTAGTAGTAGGAACCAAACTGAATAAAGAGCTTCGAAATCATCAACACTGCTATGAAATAGCAGTGTTGATGATTTTGAAGCTTTTTTTGTTCATCTGAAGAAAATGATATGAACATTCTGAATACACAGAAAAAACTGCCCCCTAGTTTGAATACAATCTCCTGCTGAATACTATAGATCGCTAAAAAGTACTACAAAATGCATATCGGTATAAAGTTCTGGATTATTACTCTTTGACTGATCTTAAAATTGAAAACACTTAAAAGTTAAAGCTTATGATATTCTAATGTACCCATGAAAATCGGATTGAACATTTAATTTGAATATGATTTATTCAATATTCATGAAATGAGATGTTGGCAAAGAGTATATAATGTGACATATAACAATAATGAAGTTATCACATAGAAAACAACATTTGAATAGTTCTTTTTAATAGCATTCTCTAACTTAAAGTGTTTTGAAGTGCAATGAAAAATAATTTTCCATTAATAAGTTTTGAGATAGAAGGCTTTTAACTGATTTTTCCTAATTCGTTTTGAAATACAGGGAAGAATAGCTTAGCTCTTATTAACAGTGTTTTCGAGGCTCGAATGCTAACTATTTGTCACGGAAGAACTTTAAATAAAATATTTTATTTATCGACCAATTATCCAAGTTACCTCAAAATTTTAATATTTCAAAAGAATCTGTTTTTACTCACTCTGCAACTAATTTTTTGAGACCCGCCAGCCATCGCTTCCGAACTTCGTCAATTTCCGATCGACTTTTGCTGAGTCTGGATTGTAATTCGTCGACTCGTTTCTGAAGTATATCGATCTCTCGTTGTCTCCTGTTGTATTCTTCAATGACCTGAAGTAGCAAAAATATGTTATCAAAGTTAATTCCCTCCGAGCAAAGCCGGAAGAAGTGCCAAAAAGGCACCAACCCAGGGCAGATAACAAACATTCACTTTACCATAGCTGTTCAGTTCTGTTTGGAATGTTTTCCGCTTAAGAGTGCAGTTGCTCGTACTAAATCTAATAGCAGCCCTTTGGTATTAAGTGGCCGTTAGTTGGTTCCTTTTCAGCAATGCTTCTGGCTTTGCTCAGAGCAAATCGATTGTGCATTTTAATCATGATCTATGCCA
Source organism: Styela plicata (assembly GCA_963675895.2). NCBI lineage: Eukaryota > Metazoa > Chordata > Ascidiacea > Stolidobranchia > Styelidae > Styela > Styela plicata. The sequence continues at coordinate 8,951,214 of OZ023147.1, forward strand.
AATTTCACATTGCAAAAAATTGACATATTGTATAACGCTGGTAAACCCATCATAACAGAGGAACAATAAAATGTTAAAGAGTGTGCATGACTTGTATGCCGATAATATATACCTGAGGATCGGTGGCCGCACAACACTCTGCTCTTGCTTTATAATCATGTATTAGAGTGTCCATTTCTTCTACAGTGTCTGGAAGCGTTGAAAATAACTGGAAAGATAGAGATAACATAATGAATGCAGGAAATCATACGCTATTTCAGGATATTCTATTTTTCTTTATGCAGGAGTTCTCGTCGATTGTCTTAAATACCTGCCTTTGGAGTGATCGCAATGGATTCAGAATGATGAGTCAAGTATTGGGCGCAAATAGGCATGTGTAACAGAACTGTTTTTCTCTTTGGACAAAACCCAGGGATGTCTAGTAATGAATATGCATCAGAGAAGGAAAAAAATTGTATAAATTGTAGATGATGATCTAGTTTTTTCACATTTATGTATAGTACGATGTCCCACAGTCCCAACCAACTTACTCTGTGAAGTTTGAATCGCAGATGTGAGTTCGAACTCTAAAGGGATAAATATGTATCATGTCGTTGTTTATAACTTTTCCACGTAAATGAATTAAAAATATATATTAAACCTCTATCCCCAAAAAAGAAATGATCACAGTACAAAAAAAATTTTGTGTATTTGATAAAAAAGTATCCATCTTATCTTTAATACTAAAAAAACATAAAAAGACTCACTTTCATCAAATCATCGCTAACTTTCCTCATTTCATCGCAATTTTCACCCCCAGTTTTTTGTTTCGCTTCCATGAGTAATTGCTTCGCTCGTATTTGCGCATCTTTCTTGTCTCCTTCCGCTTGTTCTAGTTTCCTGGTGAACAAATATTGAAAATTTAGCGTAAAGTAGTAGATCTGGTGTAAAAATTAAGAATGCAAAATTAATTAAAAATTATGAATGGAAAATATCTATACATTGTTGTTTAAACTCTTCAACACTCACTTTCGACTTTCCAACAACCTCGCATGTCCTTGTCTAATTTTTTCTTCAATTTTATTCTTCTCTGCGATTGCTGCGACATATTTTACAGTGGTGTGAGCTTTATCCAGACTCAGGATTGTACATTCCTGAAAAACAATCAACAAATTTTGAATAAAATAGAAAAAAAAAATAATTTTCAAAATGCATGCCTAAAAGTCTTGTTCAGGTCAGAAGAAGCATTACAGAAAAAAAGTTAAGTAAGTGTGAAGCAAGACTTTGCATCTCTCTAGTTAGTTACAGGTATTCCTGCAACGTTATCCTCGCATTCACTGCGTCTGACGATTTAGGTATGGGCTTGAAATGAGTCGTAACGCATTTCCTGCGTGTCGTAGAGGCCACTAAAAGGAAGCAAAGCAGATATCCCAAAGCAGATACCACTCACTGCACTTTACCATGGTGGTTCAGTTCTGTTTGGGATGTGAATTTCAGAGTGAATTTCAATAAAAAAAACAAAAAAAAAAACGAATCCACAAACACAAAGGCATAGAAGGAAGAATAAGTGGTTAACCCACGTCCCTCGGACCAATCAATGAAAAAACATTTTTGAAATTTATGTCACATGCTCTGTCAAACGCAAGTTCCACATGGAATGCCAGACGTGGTCTTAGTTTTTTATAGTCATATCGATGAGATGTTCCAAACTCTTCCTCGGGTTTTCTTACCTTATTCTTTCTGTATTAGAAAATGAAATTCGTTTAGTCCAATTCCATGTGATTTACCCTTAAAGGTAATCTCAGTAAATTGCCGATTGCGATAAAAATGGTGATGCTAGCAATAAATCCCCAAGCATTGAAGATGAAAGAATAGGACCTCACTGTTCTGATTTGGAAATATTGTTTGGCAAAATTTTTTATTTCATTCAAAAATAGGTCTCGGAATAAAAGAACCTTGCGAATATTTATCTTACCTTGATGTTTTTTGCAAATTTCAAAGCAAGTTGTTTCTTCCCCATATATATTTTGCCGAGTGATTTCCGAAGATCTTTCCGTAAAGATTCTATATCTACAGTGGATGCTTGAAGCTCTTCGATTCTAAATATTATAGAGGAAAAAATTGTCAGTCGTTTCAATGGAGATATAAAACTAAAGCATCATTTTAGAGCATTTTTGGAATATCGGTAGCAGCTAAAATGCGCCTTGTTACATGTTTTTTAATATTAGCACTACTGATGATTTTGAATCTATTTGTCTCGCTTTGCTGCAGTCAGACACATGCAAAATATATTTGAATCTTTCACTGTAGGATTGTCGTGCAATATTATGATACATTTTCTCTTGATGGGTCACACATTTCTCTTCAAGCAGCACTAAACTGTCGTTTGATGAGAATACTTTCTCTCTCTGCATTATTTTCTATACTGCTCGAAACTTGCTATACACGAGATCAGACTGGTCGAAGGTTAACCTACTACTCAGACACCCGAAGAAAATAGGTTTATCAGATGAGAAATCACTGAACGGTCATGATATATCTCTTGCTAGAAAAATGAAAGAATCCTTTTTGAGTGCTTAGCAACACTCTGTTGAAACAAAACAAACTGTTGAAAAAATAGGTCCAAAATTATTAACACTGCTGTGAGATAGCAGTGTGAATGATTTTGAAGCTTTTTTGTACATCGAGAAAATAACATGAATATTTCAGATATCTGAAGAAAAATTCCCTTTTTTTTATTAAAATTCGCCCAGAGCAAGGCCACAAGAGACAAATCATACTTGAAAATTCTCCTGAAGGCATTAAAGTACAAAGAGCTACATGAAATGCAGGAATAGAACCTAAAAAAAACCCCCATCCCTGATAGATGTCTATTCTGCCCCCCTGCATGACATAGTCCAGATACCCAGTGATTCTAATTGCTCTACCGGTGATGAACAAATAGTTTTTTTCTTTTGCAACGTATTAAGTGTCTATTGAGACTATTAAGTACAATGGAAAAACGAAGTAATTAATCACTGGATCATTAAATAGAAGACTTACGTTTTCAACTTCATTTGAATATTATTTTCTAAAGTTTTCTTCCTCGACTTTAATTGTTGTAATTCTTTCTTCTGCGACCGCAAATCATTATCTCGTTTCTCTAATATTTTCTTCTGCTGTTGAATCTCCGTCATTTTAGCCGTCGATTCTTGAATTTGTTGATGAAGTTGCTGTAATGTTGTGAAAATATTTAAAGTTTGCAGGCAAAAAGATTATCACCAATGACTCTCAGTCTCGATTCACTCTAAGCGACTTTTGTGTAATCAAATAATTTATCTAGGAATTTAAAATTGAAAAAAAGTATCTTACGCTTTTCGCTCCACGTTGCTGAATAATTTGATAACAATTTTTCAGTTAGTAAATAAGTCATCAAGTCAGTAGAGTAGGGAGTAGGGGTTGTCAAAATCGAATACCTTTCGATTTCAGAATCGAATCGAATAATTTACCCGAATCGAATGTTTAAATCGGAAGTCATATAATAAACAAACAAAGACATCTTTTTTTTATCAGCTTATATTTTAAGTGAAAATTCACATTTATTTATGAAAAATTTAAAATTATCATTTTCTTGATTTCGAAATCAAATCGAAAAATTTATGATTTGAATATTCCGAATTGAATATTTTGGATTTTGAGGGTTAGGAACGTGATCGATTTTTACCAGAGTTTCAACTACTATCCAACTATTCATGTAAATTTTGAAGGTTCTATGTTCTCGATTGGGGGTGAAGGTTTCGGCTTGAGATTTTTCTGTGCATGGACGTGGTTGGTGGTGGAAGCCATAAGCAGTGCTTGCGTGAATCACAATGCACCTACAAAGTATCCAGCATAGTTCTCGCATATAATAATATTTATACAAATAAACCTACGTCACGATGACCAGCGATGCGTAGCTCGGAGCATATTCCCAGAGCTTTACCAATTGAGCTAACTGAAGACAGATACAGAGATTAGTCATTGAAAATATCGACCTGGAATCAAAATCTTCTTGAAAAATATGTGGCTTTCAGGTAAAAAGATATGAAAAATAAACATAAATCAACGTAATATTTACCTTCTTCCTGTTCTCAACTTCCAGTATTTGATCTGGATCAACATTAGTTGTGAGATAATTCGGTTGTTTTAAAGACCTGAAAAGAAACATAGAAAATGGTTATTTCATACAGGATTATTTCATTTCTCATATAGTAGCAATCACATCTATAAGTGTAATGCCCTGACAACTAAGGATTAGAATTGGGAATAGCAAGAAAATTAAATATTTCAAATGAAATTTGTGGTAAGTGAAGCTGGAAGCAGCACATGAAAGGCATGTTGCCTCCGAAAGTTACATCGAAACAAGGCTGGGCAATCAGACTAGGATAGCCATAGTCGCCTAATACGATATACAGGAATATATCAGGGCAATTCTAAGTGAAAATAACCTAAACTGAACCGCTTTAGTAAAGTACAGAGAGTGGTATCTGCCCCGGTTGATGGTAAAACCATCCACCACTTTTTTGTTTCCTTGTTGTCAACACGTATAATATGTTAAGGAAATTCTGAGGCCCGCATCAACAGGGCACTACAAATTACAAATGACAGATCCATACCTATTAGCAACAGTTGAATTGCCACTATATTTTGATTTCCTCACAGAAAACCTTATACCAGGTATGACTTCTTTACTTCGAGGTTTTTGTATTGATGGAATATAGAATAAGTTTTGCCCACTGTGTTCTGTCACCTGAAAATTAAGAGAAGAGTATGCAATGATTTTTTTTATTGAAATTCAATCTAAGCAAGGTTGGAAGCAGTGCCGAAAAGTAACAACTAGCGGCCGCTTAATAACAAAGAGCTACTAGAAGATGAAGTACGACTAACTGCACTATGACGTGGAGATTTTCCAAACGGAACTAAACTGCTATGATAAAGCGTAGCGAGTGGTATCTCCCCTGGGTGATGGTAAAACCATGACCACTTCCTATTGTGCTCAGTTTGACGGTCCATGAGTAACTAGGGATATTTCAATTGTAGCGAATTACAAATTAGAATATTATCATTACTACAAATAATAAATACCAGTCAATTTGAACACAGTATGCACAAAACTTTTGAAGAAAATTAAGTCCCCATATCTCGATAAATCAAGGATTATATTGTTGACCACAGGTACTCGGATACATATAGCAAGCAGAGTGCTATCTACTCGAACACCCGCAGAAGATGAGTTTATCCAGAAGAAACTAAGTAAAATATTTTATGATATATCTGTGACTAGGAGATTGAAATTATGTTTTTAAGTATCTGGTTGTGAATTTGAATCTTTTTTGACCATCCGAAGAAAATCACATGAAGATTCCGGGACTCCCAAAGAAAACTAAGATTCTGCCAGCAACACTAACATATAGAACCTTTCCGCTTAGAATGCATAAACTGGTTTTCTAATTAACGTCTATCAATGGTTCGTACCGGTAGTTTGATCCTATCCACTACCGCTCTTGAACTTGTGGAAATATTTAAATTTAAAAAAGTAGAAACATCATAGTTATAATTCTTTAAGCTTCTTCTTGTTACCGTACAAATAAAACATACAAATAAAAATTACCTGTTCCACCATGTCCATGGTCTTCTGCGTTCCTATGGGAACTCTATGAACTCCATATTGTTTGCATAGAAAAGCCATGACAGGGTCAGGCGCTGTGAACATCTCTCGAAGAAAACTTGTGAAACCCCACCGACTGAAAAAGATGGAAAAAGTGCCATTATTAAAATGATTCTTTACGCAAGTCCACATCTCTGGTTAGATGAATACTGTAGGGTCCATTTCAATTTTTGAAATGAAATTCTGAATATAACTCGTTCATGCAGAAAAATCATGATCAGGACTGTCCAAAATATTTGATTCTATTTTCGCAACAATTCAAAATCTACAAAATGATATTTTTGATTATTTTTTTTTTCAAAAATAAGTGAATTTTCACATAAACTGATAAAAGGGCGTCTTTGTTGTTTATTTGTTTATTATACGACTTCCGGTTTTGAATATTCGATTAGATTCCGAAACCGAAGAATATTAGTTTTTGGCTACCTCTAATCGTGATACATGTCAAAATATACGCTGTAAAACACAATTAAAAACACAATATCTCTGCACAATCAGATGAATATGGTTGGATTTTGAATGAACGAAATCATGAAACCTAATTCTATGAACTATTTTAAATTTATATCAAACCAAATAGGTTTTAACATCACTAGGTGGTTGGCTTACATATTTTCAAAAGAGGCTTGGTCAAACCCAAAAGTAGGGGTGGCCAAAATTGAGCGACTTTTATTTTGGAATCATCGCAGTAAAAAACCATAAAGAAATATTTATTAAAAATTGGAAAAAGACCAAAACTCACATTATATCTTCACAATTTGATTAGGTTTTACCAGGGTGACAGAATTTGGTTTTTCTTTAGATGTACGAACTGTTCACGTCATTTTCTTCAGACGGGCAAAGAAAACTTCAAAATCATCTGCCATTTCATAGCAGTATTGATGATTTTGAAACTTTTAATATAGTTTGGTGTCTACCAGACACTCAAAAAGAAATATTCAAGTCCTCTAACCATTCGAATTACCATGGAATATTGTCCATTTGCTAAATTTCCTTCTGATGAAACTAATTTTCATCAAGGGTCTGGGAAGCAGAGTAGCCGCCATTCTGAGTTTTACATTCTTTTGATTTCGAAAGAAAATATGTTCAATTTTGTTAATGGCTGGAAAAATTGAATGGTGTAATTCACGATTGCAAGAATACTGAATAGACTACTTCAGCCTACCGTACCTAAAAGATACAAAACAGGTAAAAATGGAGACGAGGCAATGTATATCAAGATCACCTTAATTGCTCAATAGGAAGCTGAGGTCTGAAAACTGCAGAACGCATTAATTTTCCATTTTTGTCTCTTGGTGCTTTTACTACGTTGACCTTTAATTTCCGCTTCCCTCGAAGTTCAGAAACAAGACTGATAACAAGAAACAAAAGCAATGCAGGTTGAAGTAAAATACTAGGGAAGGTTCATAGGTTCATAATATGTAACTCACTGTTCGTCAGTATTCGGCAAATACCCCATTAAATAGTTACATTTGCTTCGTAGCGAACGTTGACGGAAGAAAATGCAAGAGCCAATATGATATATAACAGTGGGAGAACCTTATTTACCTTTGAGTGTCCAAAAATTCAATCAAAGAAAAGTGAATAAAAATGCTTTGTTAAGCGTGTGACACTGATGGATCGCGCCGCCAAGGTAATGTCCATCTGTGGCCCATGCTTGACATGTTTTTGTTTAGAATTTCTAATTAGAGTTTCTGTTGCTGAATAAAATAAAAAGGTGTAGAAATCATTAATACTGGTTTTGTATTTCAAAGTCTTATATGTTCTATGACTCAGAATATCGTATTTTAAAAAGCAGAGTAGCTGACTTCCTACGAGTCTTCAAATACCATTCTCGTTTTCCTACCAAGAGCTACTAAAAGATGTAGCACTTTAAACGGGAAAAACACAAATGAAACTGACCCACCATGGTAAAGTACAGTGAGTGGTATCTGCCCTGGGAGATGGTACATCCATCTACCACTTCTTTGTTTGGGAGTATTCTAAAGCCCGTACCTACGGCTAAAATTCTTAGCTTCATGGAGGCTTTTCATAGTCACTCATCTGAGTGAACCACCCTGATCTGGGCCCTGTACCAGTGGTCGCTTATAGGCGAACAGGGTTAGTTATTTTTTTTAAGTTCGTCCGACCCCATCCAAGTTTTTACACCCTGAAATGAGTAATGGGCACAGAATTAATGAGCCAGAATTACTCGAACTCAAAACCAAGATTTTCATCCTGCAATGCCAACATGATAATCACTAGTCTCTCCTTGTTGTATTGACGCAAATGTTAATACTTCTGTGCACAACTGTTTAACGTCATTTTATGCGATGGCCTAGTGGTTAAACATGTTGGCATCACAGGTTGAACATCTTGGGTTCAAGTCTTGGCGAGTTTGGCTCATTAATCCATGCCCACCACTTCACCCAGGGTGTAATAACTTGGGTAGGCTAAGCTGAACAGATCATATCTTTCCAGCAATTCTAACTCTACTCGTCTATAATCGGTCACTAGTACAGGGCCTTGGGCAGGGTGAACCACTCCAAGAAGTGGCTATAAAAAATAGCAGAAACTGGCGCATCCATCGCAAGAGAATTGAACCAATATTTATTCTTAAATTCCACAACAAAATATAGTAAAAACACTCACAGTGCATTATCATCAGGTTCTTCACATACAAAAGCCATCATGTCTCTGACTGCAACATGATTCTCTAAAATCTCAGCACATTTGTCGTCCGTCATGTTCAACTGAAAATGAGATAAAAATGCATGACTGCTGGTCATCAAATTCAACTGTCAATGGGTTTCATTTTTCCTCGAACAAATCACTATCAATGCCAAGATTAATATAGTGATACTAGAACACGGTTTCTTGAATTGGGGAACACACTCGAGAGGCTTGGACCCTTATGTGACAAAAACTACGGCAAAAATATAGTACAGACAGAAAGGCATCAAAATTTCGAAAATAACTTTTACATACAATATATTACAATTTCAAGAAAAAGAGAATACTATTTATTTGAGCGTCAATCAATAAAAATTTAAACACTCGAAAGGGAACAAGCTTCTATCAGAGCCAACCGGACTGACAGAATGCTAGTACCTCTGGCTACTCAAACTTCCGAAGAAAACGGCTGTTATGAGACGAAAATGTAGCAAGCGGTCAATATATCATGATATATCCGTGGCCAAAAAATCATATCGTCTCTTTTTGAGTGGCTACTCGAACCCACGAAGAAAACGGTTGTTAGGAAACGAAGAGTTAGAGCAAACGGTCAATATTTCATGATATATTCGTGACCAACGGCTGTCTTGAGACGAAAATTTAGCAACCAGTTCATATTTTTTATGATATATCTGTGTCCAGAAGAGCAAAATGTCTCTTTGCGTCTCAGGTAGAAACTAAGCAGTACAAAGAGGTTCAAAATCACCAATACTGCAGTGTTGGTGATTTTGAAGCTTTTTTGTCTATCCAAAGAAAATAAAATCAACATCAACACCCGCACCAAGATTCTGCCTTCCTTGAGCGATCTACTTACCAATAACATGATCGGCTCATAGACATTTCCTTTGAAATTCTGCTTATTTTTTCTGAACCATTCAACTGCTTCAAACATGTCCTTGTTCATCATTTTCAACCATTCCAACCTCCTATTACTGAGGTTGTTGAGATGAGATATCCTCTTGTCACATTCTGGAAGGAAAAGGATTTTCCTTATTAAAGCTCACACTCACTGTCAGAAAAATATTGTCCAAAGCATTTTTTTATCAACAATCCGCTCAAGAGCTAGGCAGCAAGAGAAATATCATACTTAAAAAGTTTCTGAAACCAAAAAGCGCAAAGAGCTACATGAAACGCAGAAATAGGAACAAGTGAACCCCAATCACTGACAGATTTCTATTGATGAGAGTTTTAAAGCTATGCAGATCAACACGATCAGAAAAGCAACGGGAAGGCAAGATTCAATTCAAAAGTTTAGAGAGTTGCTGATGATCATGCCGATGAGGCACAGACTACAGACTATCTCTGTCTTGTGCTTGGCAAAATCTGATCCGGACTCTTGAGATTTTGACCTCCGGGCGCCTTGGGCAATGGTAGAAGTAGGAAATGACTGATTCTTCAGCACATTTTTGAACCCTAATTTGGATATCGGTAATGGTTAGAATACGCTGATAATACCGGTTGAGGAGGAGCGACGATATCATACCTTATTTTGGACTTCTGAGCGGGTAGAAGAGTGCTATTTCATAGCAGTATTAATAATTTTGTAGCATTCCGTACAGTTTGGTTATTATCAGGCTCTCGAAAAAGGCATTTTAACCTTAACATAAACATTTCAAACACCTGAAAAGCAAAATTATGCCACCCTGGCCTGAGAAGCACATCAGTTATGCCAGCCTGGTTCAGCATATATCCATACCTTTCATTTCTCTAGCTTTTGCAGCATTCTCTCCTTGTATTGTACTGACATCAAACTCAATGCTGCCAATCTTTTTCATTCCCGTATGCATTTCCCTCGATATTTCATCAATTTGAGGTTGAACGTCGGTTGTTGACAATTCAGACATTTCCTTCCTCCAGCTATCGACCATTAGATGACATTGCTCTAATCTGAAAAAAAATTTTTTTGCAAATTCATTGTAATTTACGCCCAGGTTTAGACTAATATTCAGGTTTAAATTTCACTATATTTGCAAACTTGGTTGGAAATTGGTATTAAAACTATATTTTTTTATGAAAATTCACTCTGAACAGGGCCAGGAGCAGTGCCTTAAAGGAACAAACAAGAGCTACTACAAGATGTAGTACCAGAAACTGCACCCAAAGCAAAAACATGCCAAATGAAACTAAAGAGCTATGGTAAAGTGCAAAGCCTTTGAACACATAATAAATGAATATCTTTTCGAGATGAAGATGTGAGAAGACTCATTTATGAGCTTTCTTGCTCAGATGGAATCTTTTTAAAAAAGAACAAGACAAACAAAAACTTTCTCCTGATTTACAGGACTTGAAGAAAAAATCCTAGAGTGGAGTTCTGGAAGCGGTTTAAGAGCAATCTATGACAGATTCCACTAAAATTGATCAAAAAAAAAAGAAACTTCACATACATTTTTTAATATTTTTAAAGAGAGTCAGTGTCAGATTTAGGAAATGCATAACCCCGTAAATTTACAAGCCTGGGAAAGGTTATCACATTAATAAGTCGATACATATCGATATCGATACATCGATAGCAAAAATGGTTGATAATGTCAGTGACGCTGGATAAAGTCACATAATTTCGGTAAAATGATGTGGTTTTGCTAGTTACAATCCATACATCAGGTATTTTCACTTATTGCCTTTGTTTTTGATATTCTTGTGTATATATCCGCAGATATCGATTGGCCTCTGCAAACTTCACCGTATTCCTCCTCTAGTTTTTTTTTATCGCGTCAGCAAATCACAAATCTTAATCATTCTGGGATCTATCCCACAAAAAGTAAAAGCGCATAAAAAAAAAAGAAGATTTTTACTTTTTCAGTCGTTGTTGCTCATATTTTTCTTTTTCTTCAAATTCAATCTCTTTATCTTTTATACTGTCTTCCACAGCACTTATCTGATCATGAATTTTCTTCGTAGCATTCGCTGCTGCTTTCAGTTTCTCACCCTGAAAAAAGAAGAATGGTTGGTAAGTTGTTTTGAATTTCTGATTAAATTCGAATGCTTTTGAATATCCAAAAATTGTACTTTTGGCAATGAAATCACAATACGTCAATTTACTCAAAATCCCAAAGCTCAAGAGTAAAACGAAAATCTTTTGTTAATAAGAAACAAGAGCTCACATGTTTTAGTTTTAACTCGTATCTCATCTATATAAATCCCAAGTAAAAATATTTAAAACTTGGTTCTTACAATATCAGATTTTTTCTCGTACCACACCCCGGGCTGGGCAAAACCGAATCGCTTGGAATTTGAATCTGATTCGAATCAGATCAGATCGAATCAGTAATTTTTTGTAAATAACAAATATCCCATTTTTATTATTATAACTTGTCCCCATCGCAAAACAAAAAAATTTATGGTTTGTACTGTATTCTCAATTCACATAAGAGCAACAAATTTCGTGTTAAAACGACGAAATATAATCGATTTTGGTCGAATTTGACCAAAATCGATTGCATTTTGTCGTTAAAAATGATAATCCTGGTTCACTTAGCGAGTTTTTGTTCCTATGAATGATTTATGACTGATTCGAATAACTCGTGCTTCGAATCACCGAATTGCCCAGCCCTAATCACACCTATATAAATCCCCAAGTACAAATATTTAAACTTGGTTCTTACAATAATATTAAATTCGTACCTTCAATCGCATTTCTTGATTAATCTCTTCAGCTCCTCTTGCAGATTTATCAAGTTCTTTCTCAAAAGCAACAGAATCTTTTTTTGTTTCATTGCATTCTTTCTTAACTTGCTCCCAGTGCAGTTTTAGTTCGACAAATTTCTTACGCGCGTCTTCATACACCTGTTTAAAACAGTTTCGAATGAAGCAAACCATGAACCAAGAGAAATGCCAAATGCACGGGCCGCAATCGCTCATTAAAAACAATAGGATTTAAAATTATTTTCAGTTTACATGTCCAGAGGTAGAGTTGGGCTAAATTTACTTTATAACAGGATTACGCAACGGTGGCAATATTACATAATGCAGGATTCTTAATTATTTAAGGTATAAAAGCCGTTTTTTGCTAAATTGCTTATGTCGACTTTTTCAATCATTTGCCGCTGTCCATTTTAAGCGACAGATTGACATTAGATTTAAATTCTTATTTACACTTCTGGTTACGACAACACGCTCTTGAGGTCCCTAATCTCGTAATAGAGCATGGGCACTGATGTATCGCTGCAAACTTATGTCATTTAGGGATGCAAAAAATTTGCAGAAACATTAATATCTACGGAATTGTGAAAATAAATGTGACACAGTTACGTTAGGCCTACTTCAATCATAACCCAACTCTATCCAGGGGTGGGGGCCAACTAACGGTAATAGCAAAGAGCTACTAAAAGATGTAGTGCCAGCAACTGCACTCTTCATGGAACTGAACCACCATAGCAAAATGCTGTGAGTGGTATCTGCCCTGGGCGATGGTAGAATCATCTACCACTTCCTTGCTTCCTTTTAATCGCCTCTTATGACACGCAGGAAATACGTTAGGACTATTCTTAAGCCTGTACCTAATAGTACGGTTCTAAAAATCCAATTTAGAGTTATTACAGATTTTCAGTAAGTATTAATAAATAGGCTTTTTGCTGAGAAATCATGATGTATGCCAAATTCTTTTTTCACAGCATTCACAGCTACAAAGAAAATTCAGGATCAGATAAGTGAGGAAAAGACTGTATAAAGGATAGGATTCAACTTAAATATTAGCAATTTTGCTAACCTGAAACGTTACGACATTAAATTTATTTAGCGAATAACTCGGTTTAAACTAATCTATAAGTGCAAGCCTAACCAAAGCAACCCAATCCTTTTATGGCTCATTATCAAAGAATTGTTTCTAAATGGCCAGCACAACTTACGATTCACGCAGTTTCCTAACACATAATCTATATAAATTCTTTGGAAAGAATAACCATATCTGCTTACCGTCCAAGCTCTCTTCTTTTCTAAATCTTCAGCCTTTTCCAAAAGTTTCTTCCTCTCTTGAAACCTGACAACATCTTGTTCCATCCTCTCATTTTTACGTTTCATCATGTCAAGATTCTCGATCTCAGAAGAATGTTTCGTTTGTAGTTGCTTTTCACTTCCACGGAATTCTTTTAGCGACATGTGATCTTTGTAACTTTGTGGATCGCACACCTGGTAAGAGATATTTAGCAGAAAATATAAAACTCGATCATTTTTTTACCCACCAAGTGGTATCAAATAAAAAGTAGCGAAATATACACAGAATAATTACATTCTCTCAATCGCTGTGAGATCCTGTCAAATATTTTTTTTTGTTGAAACTCATCTCAAGTAAGGCCAGAAGCAAAGCCTAAAGGAACAATCTTAGTGGCAAATCTTTACCAGAAACTTGGAAGTACAGTAAAAGGCTCTGCACCCTGTAGGGCTTCCTCTGTATTATTAACTGTATTATTAACGTTAATGATGAAAAGTAGAAAAAAGAGCAAAAAAGTGTACAAATTTAAGTCAGATATGCTTATAACACTCTAGTCCATTTCTGCATGTACTGTGCAATATCACACCAATTGCAGACAAAAGAGACTCTCGCTTTATATGAACTTTTGCAACGCCATAATAGCATGCTCTTTAATAGCAGAAAAATGTGTGATATATCATTATTATTGCCATTTCGGCGATGGCATCCCGCACAAAATACCGTCTGGCCCTAATACAAATGCTTTTTTTTGTATTTCTGAAAATGTTCAGGCATTTTTATCTTATTATACTTTTGAAACCAGCTCCACAGAGAGTGAGAGACAGCAACAGGAAGTAATTATTTTCGAATGCACATTGTGACGAACTACTGTTCTTTCTGTGTGTACAGGATGTACAATACGCTTTGTATCTATGAAACATATTATTTTCATACAGCTAGCTTGCAAGTTCGCTGCCATTTGCGAGACTGACAACTTTTTCACCCATCTTTTAGGAAGTATAATATATTAGTTCACATGAAATGAATAGGGGATTACATAGGAAAGAAGCAAAAGAACCTTAAGGAATCAATCTCTCATTCTTAAAATGAATATTTCAGAATTACATCATGGTTTTATCAGAGATTTGTGAGAAACTCTACTAGATTATAGAAACCTGTAATCCACGAATTTGCGAGCTTGCCATTTGATACGATCATGCAAAAAGTTGAATCAAAGCTGATCAGAGAAGAAAAAAACAAATCAAAATATTGGATACATTCGAAAATAAACATATTTGATAAAGTAAAACTTTTTATTGTTGATACATTTAAGGACAGTGACATGAGAAAATGGATAAATTGGTTCAAATTTCATGGAACAAAATAAATCACTATACCGGTAACTAAAATCACGGTTTCCTGGTTACTGTAATCAATATGTCCCTTAAAATAATTGTAAATTACAACTATTACAATGTAATGCTTTTTTTCCTCCAACAAAAATGACTCAATTTAAAAGGTATTCGATATATTATTTTATAGCCACTTCTTAGAGTGGATCCTCTACTCAAGGCCTTATAACAGCAGCCACTCATAGACGGACAGGGTTGCAATCACTAGAAAGATATGATCTTTTCCTGTTCGACTTAGCCTACCCAAGTTATAACACCGTGGACTGAGTAGTGGGCATGGATAAGCGAGCCGAAATCGCCGGGGTTCGAACTGGAGATCTTCAACCTGCAATGCCAACATGTTGAACCACTAGGCCATCGCGCCTACAATAATAATAATCTAATTAATATCCGGGACAATTTATTTTAGAATGTATTCAAAATATTCGACTTTGGCCATCCCTATGGAGGATTTTCTTTAGCATTAACGATAAAATTAAAAAATTGATAAAATTCTTCCCAAAATGGGATCATTTTCCTGAATCCAATATTCGAATAAAATTAATACATCAAATATCCCCCTGTTATGCAATGAGTGCGCCAGACTGGAAGAATCTAGTTTGCCTTCGTGCGCCCGAAATGTTCATGTCACTTGGTGACCAAAAAGCATCAAAACTATCAACACTTCTATTTCATAGCAGTATTGATTATTTTGAAACTTTTTTACAGTTTTGTTGCTACAGAGTGCCCGAAGAGACATTTGTTTATATTCTAGTAAGAGATTTATTATGAAATGTTATCCATTTGCTAAATATTCTTCCGATGTCAGAGTAACACAGTAGCTCACATTCAGCCCGTCGGATACACATTATAGAAATACAACATAATCTCAAATTGATCATTGGTCTCACTTCGGGTACAATAATCCATTCAAAAAACTTGCACTGTTTTGTCAAGTATGAGTCAGTGATGGATCGCATAACTGAGGTGTGATTCATCTGTGGCTCATGCCTTACTAAATAAAATGTTGTCAATCTATCTAATTTTTGTGAAACCTAAATAATTGTGGAAATACTGACAAATTTAACTTGATTGTGACTATTCAGATAAATAATTGATTGCTCTAACATTGCAGTCCCTAGCATATTTGGGGGGTCATTGAGCAATGCTTTTAAAACATAGGAAATGTTGGAAATTTTTAATTGACTCAAGTGAAAATTTATATATATAAGACGATAAAAAAAGTTGACTATTTTCTATTGAAGATTAAAATTTCCTCATATATACGTATGAATTGGAATTTTCATTTAAAAATGGAATTCCACAATAATTTTGAGCAAAATTTTTGACAAATATTTCACATTTCATCAACGAATCAATTATTTCCTAAAGCATAAAACTGATATCAATGACTCCTATTCAACAAAACATATTTCCTAATGAGATTGAAGCAAATGGTCGTTTATTCTTTCCAGTTTGGTGATCAAATAAAAGATTAAGAAAGATACAGACTTTATTAATGTGATATTCGATTCAAAAAGTGGTAAACCTCTGATCAAGGTTCGATTTAAATCTTTGAAGTACAAATGTAAATTTTGATATATTTGCAAATTTGGATAAAAATTGGTATGAAATCATATGTTGGTATCACAAATTTACTACTGGCATGGGTTTAAATTTCTGGTGCAAACTGGCAGAATGCCAACAACACTGCATTTCCGACAACCGAAGAAAATAGGTTTTCATCAGAAGAAAATTCAGCTAATGGGCAATATTTCATGATATATCTGTGTAGCTAGAAGATTTAAATCTCCATGTCTGGTTGTAACCAAGCTGTGTAAAAAGGTTCATAATCATCAACACTGCTATGAAATAGCAGTGTTGATGGTTTTGAAGTTTTTTGGTCACTCAGTGATAAATAATGACTCCTTTTGTTTGTCCGAATAGACTGACACGGCATTCAGACACTTGAAGAAAACCAAGAGTCTGCCACCCTGTCCGATGTCGGGGTTTATTTCAAACTCTTGAACCCCTTAATACGAACTCTGATGCTAGGTACATGCATTAAATTGTTTGTTTTACAGTTCTCACAGCTTGAGAGATTATTTATTAACTAGATGTTTAAACTTTTGAGGTTCACACTTTCGACAAAACTGTGTAATTCATCAAACGTGAGCCACTGATGGTTCATGTCTTGATGACACACACTATCTGCAGACCATACTCGGACATCGGGCAGTGTTGTAAGTTGAGAAGTTTCACTCATTGAGGGCATTTGATGTGGAGAGGTGTCACATATTAAATGAACTCTTGTACATAATTAAAAGCTGGTTGGAACTTTCTCTAAATATTTTTTTAATGATTGTTTGAAAGAATATTTGTCAGCCACAAGTATAGTTGATATGGGGCATTAAGGAATTTTGATCGAGAGGTATTTCGTTTTTTGATTATTCTTACTATGATTCATTTTGAACTGAAATCACGCTATATATCATATTTTTTAGTAAATTTTACACTGTAAATTTGACATAAATCCAGACTTTGCTGGAAATGGGATAAACATGACCAACATTTTTTTTGAAATGTTGAAACATTCTCTATTCACAGGTACACAAAGAATTCTAGATATCGTTAAAATTGAACTTTGGTCGAGGGTAGGGCTGGGCAAAACCAAATCATTTGAAATTCGAATCTGATTCGGATAATTTTTTTTCGAATCGCATTGAATCACTACCATTATTCCATAAAAATAACAAATATTCCATTTTTACCATCACTTTTATTGTCTCCATTGTGATAAAGAATTTATCATAATGAATTGCAAATATTAGTATTAACAGACTTAAAAGTAATGTATTTTCAATGTCCATGTCCAAAACCCTAAAATATTCAATTTTTAACTATAAATGCAATCAATTTTGGTCAAATTTGGTGAAAGATGAAAAATTAATTACCATTCAGCAAGTTTTGTGCCTTGAACGATTCACGATTGATTCGAATAATCTATGCTTCGAATCGATTCGAATCAATGAATCGAATTGCCCAGTCCTACCTAGTCAAGGGCAACTCCAGGTATTGAAAATAATTAGTTTGCTCGGATATTTTTTTGTAATTACTCATTCAAACTTATTACCGTGACAAAACTATGAGTTTGCGCCACAAGATGAATACAATTAGTACTGCCGGTGAGGTGTGAGGTTTCGCTTACGCAGAGCCCATAGAAGTTGTTACACACCGAGTTAGGGCTGAACATGTGTTAATGAGGCACAAATAATGAAGGCAATCCAACCATATATCTTGAATCTGTCAGTCTGACAGTAATTACAAACTCAAAAGTGCTATAACTTGAGATGGTGCTTCCTACGAAAAGAGGTTTCATTTTACGTACCATTTCATTGATTCCATTTGACATGAAAACAGATGGAATTGTACCCAAATTTTGTAATTAAAAAATGTAGTATAAGTCAACACCAGGACACTTCAAAATATTGAATTTGATTTGTGATTTGCGAATCATAAATTATTCGATTGGATTACCGCAGCAATTTCAAATCAACAGATGAACAAGCTAAGATTTCTTTCAAAATTAAAAAGAGCATTTTATGTAAATGAGAAGCTAATTGGTAGAAGTATTTATCTGTATATTAAATGACATCTGATTTGAATATGTTATTCAAGAAAATTATTTGATTCCATTTTGAAACTAAAATATATTTAATTTTGACCTTGTTTATATCTCACCAGATTTTGCAGAGAAATTGTGATATAATCCAAGTTTTATGTTATAAAATTTGACATGGCTTCTCTGCAAGGTAACTAATTAAGAAAAATCAAAGAAAAAACAAATTTTTATTTTTAATCAGAATTTTGAACTATATATACAGACTTTTTATTGACTATTCGAATAAGAACATTTTTTACCATTTCGGCCAATTTCATTTAATTTGGTAGAAAATTGGTATTGAACCATATGCCAGAAACACAATATAACAACTGGCAAGGGTAAAGCCAGGTGGCGGCATTGGTTATGTTATCTACCAGCATACCGCTGCCAAGATGGTGGTGGTTGTTTCATGAATATGCCAAAGAGTCATACAAGCTGCTGTAAGTGGGCCACACACAAGTTTTTTGTAGGTGCAATATCGTATCAAGCTGTAAACAGTATGCCACGGAATCCCGGAGTCA
Source organism: Styela plicata (assembly GCA_963675895.2). Classification (NCBI taxonomy): domain Eukaryota; kingdom Metazoa; phylum Chordata; class Ascidiacea; order Stolidobranchia; family Styelidae; genus Styela; species Styela plicata. Next base: position 8,970,073 of record OZ023147.1, read on the forward strand.
CGCCAAACCGGCATTGCAAAGACCAAGGCGATACGGTATTTCGGAAAACTCAATACCGGTATTTACTGTGATGCCGCGGGTTTAAATTTGTAATGTTGAGGTTTATTTTGAACCTTCCAACCCCTTAATTCAAATCCTGTTGCGAACAAAGATAACCAGCATCAAAAAAGCTTTTTCATAAATAATTTTTTCTCAACGACATCTTTCATAAGACATCATCTCATAGAACAATAAACAAAGAAATTCCGAACTATTCAATAAAGAAACTTGATATAGCAAGCAATTAAATAGTAAATATCAAGTAGATTTGGAAAATCACATTTAGTATTTCGATAGGAATGAATTCGCACATGTTTTATTAGGATGATTCGAATATCATATTCTTTTCTGTTATTTGGAATGATTAGACAAAAAAAATTATTTTTTATGAGTATGTTACCGTTTTTTATATATTTTTAATATACTTTCCTAATATATGTAAATATAATTGGATTCCGAAAAATTCAATTCGACTTATTTAATACAATAATTATTTTTATTCAAAAATGTTAATCCCAATATGTTATCAAAGTTGTAACATTGGCTAGAGCCGGACGGCATTGGTCATATTTTCTACCGGTATTACAACCATGGTCAAGCCATTTTATGCGATCAAAACGCATGTATGTTATTGTGCAGTTTCGATTAGCCACTTAAATCACAACCTAATTAATTAAAAAAAAATCAAGTGCGTATTGAGAAATTATCTAAATGTGGGCGAGTTGTTGATTCATGACAATGCATAAGTTCAAATAGGCATTATAAGTCAATGTAAGTAAGCCAAAGGTCTGTGTTTTTGTTGTTACTTACTGCAATATTGCATCAACCCGTAACAATTTTAGGCAGTATGTCATGAAATCCTGGTGTCACAGCAAACTTGTATTGTGAGAATTAACGACATACAGTATTTTGGAAAGCTCAATAACCTCTATTTACTGTCATTCTGACAAGCCCTATCATAGTCATAAAGCAAATTCACAGCATAGCACCAAATTTGACTTAAATCATGATGACAAATACTCTGAGAAAACAGTTTCTCTTATCTGCATTCTTGGAACATAGATTTGTCAAGTTCATTTTAAATTGTGCCAATAAGTGACTAAAGGTTACTTTCATTTCAAAAAATATTACGAGAATCACCAGTGGCTACACTCTAATTAGAACCATATTATATAAAAAAGGTAAAAACCATCCACCGCTTATGAAGAAAAAAGCAGAATAAAAGTAGATAGTAGATGAAAAAATATCTTACCGCGAGTTCAGTGTTTTCCAGTAGTTCGATTTTATTCATTTTAGCAAAATCTGCTACTTTTTCTTGTGGAAGAAACTGACATAAATTTGAAAGCTGAATCTTCAAATCACTGACAGTTTCTTCAATAATTTTTGCTGACACCTGATAAAAGAAACGACAACACAGTTTCAAACCATTTTTTTACCATAAATGGTAGCTTAAACAAACTTGACTCACCGACACACCATCTCTGTACCAGGATGTTGTTGATTTATTTGAATTTGTCGTATGCTTCACAATTTCTCGACATATTAGTATATTTTTTGGCTCATCATACCTGTCAAAGATCAGAATTTCATTAAACCATAAAATAAGAGAAATGATGAAATATGATTGACGAAACAAGGACTCTTCGAGAAAAAATAAAAATGCACTCATTTTCTACTTCCCGACATTTATCCAGTTGGTGTGAATTACATTTTGGTGTAGGCCAATTGCTCCCTTGCCTATCTTATTTGTAGGTATATTATTCTATTTCTCCAATGTCAGTGATTAATCAATCTTTCTCCTCAGGTTTCTCAGTAGTTTGACCCAGAGCAGGTGGCAAAATCTTGGTCTTATTTGGGCGTCGGAAATGTTCATGTCATTTTGCATAGCAGTATTGATGATTTTGAAACTTTTCACACGGTTTGGTTGCAACAAGATATTCAAAACAGGGCATTTAAATCTTCTAGCCAAAGATATATATAATGATAAAATATTGCCCATTTTTCAAGTTTTCTTCAGATACAATTCATTTTTTTCGGATGTCTGAGTAGCAGGTATCCTGCCAGTCTGACAAAGTATTCCTAAACTCTTGTATAAGACATGAAAAAGTTGACATATTATTGACATTCCTTGGGTTTGCCATTCATTCTTCAAAAACACCTGGATTAAAAATTCAAGCAGTCACTCACAGTTCAATTTCAATGATTGCTTTTGTCTGTCCATATTTAATGTATTCTCCAACATCTTTAGCTCGGGCCAGATAATTTGTTTTTCCGCCCAATCCCAGGCAAATCGCACACACAATGCTGGACTTGCCTGTTCCATTCGGGCCGATGATAACATTTAACTTCGGATTCAAAGAAAACTGGAAACTGTCATAGGTTCTATAATTAAAAAAAAATTAGTCTTAATAAATGATATGATTAGAAAAACCAATTTTGGATTTGTGATTTAGCAGGATTCACATACAATCAATTTTGAAACAGAACGCCATTATTTGTGTTTCTGTTACCTCACAAACAATTGCAGAATTTATTTTAGTTAGTAAATGCCACAATACACCTGCATTGCTTTATGTTAATATGCCTACAAAGCACAAACGCAAAAAAAACGAAACAACTCTGCGCTAGCTTTCATAACATACCGTTCTGTTTCATTGGAAAACTTGTGGAAATGCATGCAGAGCATTGCGCTTGCGTCAAACGCAAGGGTAAAATAAAACAAACATAGCAAAAACACAACCCACGCAAACGTGTGGTGCGACCTTAAAGCCTCCTTTACACAAAACTTTGAATAAATACATTGAGATCTTGTATGTATTTCAAAAATTTTTGCTCATATATTGAGAAGTCAGGATTACTTGAATAAAATTCAAAAGATACAAAATGACATAATCAGGAATAGGAAAACTAATGTATCGGAAAATAGTATAATGAGTATTCCAGAATGCACGATTTTTGTTTTTTTGAATTATCCTCAAATTGATTATTTTACGAAGGAATCAAGATGTTCACAATTTTATGTTGCAAAAATTGACATACATGCAAAATATAGTCAAATATCGGCAATTTCCTTAATTTGATATGATGAAACATTCTCTTTAAAGTGACTATAAAATACTGTTCAACAATACTGCAAGAACAAACTAAACAACTCACAAAAAATCTTTCATAGCAATCCTGACAATTGATCCTCTGGTGAATTTTTTCTTAACTTTTCTTTGGCTTTGTCCAGAGGCAACAACATACGATTCATCGTCTTCCATGACTGAGAAACTATTGGCCTAACCTTGTTTCAAAAACACCTTATTTATGAATAAGAAGTAATAAAATAAATGAAACTTATGCCATGGTGCATAGAGCTCGACATGGGTTACTACTCCAGACTTCTGAATGTAACATATTTGGCATATTTCATACAATTGAAAAAGTTTGGCGTCGTACCACGAGAAAATTACATTGCATAAATCCAAGCGAATTGAAGAGTGCCTCATTTCCAGATTATTGCCAATATACATTTGAATAACATTGACAAACACATTTAAAATACAAATTTCATTCTGGAAATTTCTTCCCCCATTTACGGGATTCACATCGAAAATAAGAAGCCTGAACTGAGCAAATCCCTTCACAAAATACAAAGTACCAGAAAATCTACACATATGAGATATTCAGTGGCAGAGGAAAATCACCGACATTGGAAGTCAGATTCACCAACGCAAAATGTAAATTGACAGTTCTATACAGTTCAATTGTATCAATAATTTTACTGGTTTTTGAAAGGGTTCGGACCCCACCCAGGTTTGGCATCAGGGGTTCAGACCCCCAAGTCCCCGCTTTCACCGCAGTGGAGATGCTGAACCTGCAATACATCATCATAAACAATTCGATGATGAAGTAACCTGAATATACACAAAATCAAATTTGATTTTTCTATTCCAGAAGAATTTTTTCCATATGAGCTTCTGGTATCATAATGAGATAAAATATACTTTTCAGCAGTATTGATGCTGTTGAAGCACAAGACACAAAATAAACTGCTGCGCTGGAGTTCCCGAATAATTTTGACAAATAATTTTTGTCACAACATCCCAGTTCTTTCTCACATTGGCACTGCAGGATATAAAGGATCTTGGATTTGAGTACTGGTCTCGTTCAAAAACCGACCAATCTAAGATGTAACAACTTGGACCACACTTGGCCAAACAAGGAAGCTCATTTTCCAACACTAAACATGTCCGTCTAGAAACGGTCACTAACCTCAAACCTAATTGCTATAAAATTGCTCTTCCCTCATTTCTTAGGCAATTTTACCGCCACTTAAATATAATACTGTTATATTTTATATTAATTTTCACTCTAAGGAAGACCGGAAACATGACCTATTAGGAACAGACGAATCATAACTCAAAATTTAAGATGCAACGAGGTAATATGTTATGTATTGAAAGCAACTAAAATCTAAATAGAAAACATCACAAACATAACAGTTCTACCATAATAGAGCAAAGTAAGTGGTATCTGTCCCGGGCAATGTGGCATCTCCCACATCTTTACCTTTTATTCGCCTCTACGACAAGCAAGAAATATCAAGCGATTCTAAATACTGCCTGTACAAGGCATAGACATTTCAAAGATTAAAAATAGAAACAGGTTTGTACCAGTATTCTTTTTTAAATCTGATCAAAATCATTTTCTTTCTCATATACAGTATACGGTAGTTCAAACGTTTTCTGTAAAATCAAGTTGAACGTCAAATTTTATAGAATATTACAAATCATGATACAGCAGCAAAATTCACACAAAAGTAGACATTTCATGATTTTGCAGAGAATAAACCAATATGCTCAAATAGCTATTTTTTCCAATGTGAAATCTTTCTTAATCATCAATCTGTAGGTGTAAATGGATTTTCAAATTATGGGTTCAATTTGACTTGGCTTGACTGACTCGATAGCTACTTAGCGACCAACAACAAAAAAAATTTAGCAATTGCTATATGGTTAACGTTAACTCTTGCTCTACTTTGAAACTTCATAGGTCCTGGAGAACAAGAATTCAAAGTAATCAAACTACAAATCTCAGAACTCATACTTTGCATCTTATACTTTTTTTAGTTTTCAGCAGCTCAAGAGTTTATACACCAGAAAGTTGATCTGGCAAATCGTTTAGAAAGAAAAAAGTAAGTAAATATAAGGATGTCAAATTCAGAATATTTAGTACTGGGTATGAGTACTGGGTACGCAAATCCAAAATGTCTGATTGAATCTAATTGCTAATTCAAATTTGCTGAGCTCACACAGGCAACACAGTCAATAAGGTTGTAAAACTGAGAGTTCGATCACATGTGCGATTGTGAAGACGCAAAACTGCCACAAAATTAGCTTGATTGCGACTGATTAATAGTCCAATGATGACACACAAAAATTTAATTCAGGCATAGGATTCGGTATTTTGGATTCGATTTTACTATCCCAAGAATTCCAGTATTTTGAATTGACCATACCTTAGTCAAGGTATATATGAAACACAGTTTCATAGGCTATATCCAGCTCCCTGTATTGCATATCAGATTTTAAGCACCCAGAGTGTCCGTCTACAGTCTAGATGATGATTGAAATTATAAAATATGGCAAGCCAGAAGCTAAGCAGTAAAAGGCAACAAGTTTGAAATATTTTCGAAAGGAAAAGCAAAACGATCATATTCAGCTCAAATATTTTTTTTTCAAAGTCGCCTTTGTGACTATATATGTCAAAATTTAATCAGACAATGATCCTGGATCCACATTGAATTAAATGAGCCAACTCGGCTGCATTCTGGCAATAGAGACAATCAATTAATTCATTTTCAAAATTCGCCCATACCGCAATTGACATTGAAGAACAAAATAAAATATTCTGGATCTAAGGTGGAAAATTCATAAATAAAACAGGCAGCAGGGTACGGTAGGTAACGGTACTGTTGTAGTAGGTTGAACAGTTTAAAACACTGAACATGCACACGAATCTGGGATGCCAGACCGCACAATACAGAATAGGCATGCCAGCATGCGTTTCCCGCCAAACATTGCAGCAGATTACTGTGAGTCTACCGCACATTTCATACCTAAGCTGTTGAGCAGTTTAAGCAAAATACAGAACTTCATCAACAGAACAAATAACAAGAACGCAGCTCTGAACTGCAGATTGGGTGTGCAAGTGACTGACCTTCGGAAACCGGCGTTAACTTATTCAGTATTTCCTTGCTATATCGCCTAAGCTGTAACTTAGAAAATATACAGATGCAAAAGCTACAGACAATCATGTCAGTGAATAAACTTGACTCGCAAAGAACCCACCCACGCAGCTACCATAACTGATAAAGCACCGCTTCCGGGAGAGACCTTCCGCAGAAAAATCCCGAAATTCCTCAATCACGAAACGAGGTGAAAAACAAACGAAAACCCGCAGGGCGATGTCACGGTTGACAGTTTTGCGCCCTTTGTGGTTTGTTTGTTTCTTTCTTTAGAAGCCTCGTCGTCTACAACTACTTGTGTTTCAAAATTTGCGAGACACTTTATACCACTAATGGCAGCAGGGAGCAGTAAATTTTCGGTGTTTTCCCGAATATTTTCTTGGAATTTTGATATCGATTAATATTGAGCGTGTCGGTATTTTTAGAGTTATTTTACAATATGCCTAAGTCGTGAAGATGAAATATTTTTCGTAGGAAATGACTGCAGAATAACAGCTGCTTTGTGTAACGTTTTGTCACCAACATTGAAGTTCTTCAGCGCGAAAAGTTTAAGGCCTGCTGCTTCGTGTTGTGCTCTGGGTTCAGCGGATTCCTTCTAATATTGGATACATTTTGAAAGATATAATTTATGAAGTAATGGAGTAATCTCTCGGTTAGTATGCAAAAATGATGACAACTCGGACATTATAATCAGGTCAGTGCTTCACTGTTTCGTTCTGAGTGCCCGGTTAGCTAAATCGGTGGGGTGTTGGCAATACGCTCCGAGCTACGCATCTCTGATGCATCTCTGTCATGACAAATCCCGTGAGACATGATTGTATGCGTGAGGTCTGCTGGACGCCTCGTCGGCGCACGATGGTTCATGTAAACACTGCGTACGACTTCCTCCACAAACCAGGTCCAAGCACTGGAAATTGAGAAATATAAGCCAAAAAACAAACCTTCACCCGATCAGTAACTGACATCTGCACGAGAGGTCGTGGTTCGCCATGTGATTGAGCCGTATTCTCGTTTTTCCTTTCCCGCAAGATAAAAATGAAATCATATCCTATATCTTATCCTGTACCAGAAAACCGGGCGAAAATATTCAAGCTTAGTATCCCTGCTTTGACATTTCTGAACCGATTTTCAATTCGCTCATTCTAGCTTATCATACAATTTCTTTTTTCATTTAACCATATTCTAGACAATCCCACTAGTCGAGTAAAGTCGCCTTTAGTATTGTGATGTAAAAAATGCAGTTCCGTTTTTCCATTTTAAGCAATCACTATGTCGTCGTACTGCTTCCCCCCACGACATATTAATGACCGTTTCAATGCCCTTGTAATTAATATCTACCTGATATTCTATACACCCACAATCTATTTTAGTGGATTAAGGTCTTTGAGGGGTTTGGCGGGGAAATGAATTGGAACATATTTCGGGTTACTGACAATTACTGACTGTATATTACTTTACCTTTATTTTGAATGTCATGTTCTTCAGCATGTGGTATTTTTGCATTAAATTACATTCCACCATTATTTTGGCAATCTTAACAAAGAACCCGATCTCCGCAAAGTGGCGCCCGTAAACAATTTCGTGGGAATAAATAATAACTCGTGACGGCCAGCCCGGCTCGGTGGCTCAGTCGGTTAAGCGCTATCGTGTCCTGACGGCCGATGGTTCGATGGTTGATTGTTTCACCACCGAGCGTGCCCTTCAGCCAGACACTTCGCGGGTAGCTGTATGATAGCACAGATACACAGTCACTACAAAGTTCCGTGACTAACGGTTGTTGGATATAGGGACAGGCCATAGCAAAGAATCCGAAAAACCCAAAATAATACTCGCAACAGCCATAGTAACTACCAACAAATATATTTCTGGTATTCGCAAGAGTGAAAAACATGCAAAGATGTCCAAAACGAATCGAATATTCAAATACATTGAAGATATTCGATATAGTAAAATTCTTGATTTTGGATATATTCCAGAATAGCGAGGTATAAAAATAACTCTTTGTTATAGAATAAATCAAAACAAAATTTACAGAAAAAATAGGTTTTGCTCTCCAAATCGACATAGAATAGAAAATTATTTAAATTTTCGAAATTTTGTAATTGAATTTTTTCTTCAAAAAAGTTACAATGCTACCTTTCATTAAAACGTGGATGAATTTAGAGAGTGTATTCGATATTTCATATACGAAATTATTTCTTTAGAAGGTGTTCTAAATAGTCAAATATTCGGTTTTATTCATCCCTGAAAACATGCAAGAAATATCGATATAACTCATATGTACAACAAAAATGGGCTGCCACAAACGTTTTCTATTATAATTGACTTTTGTTCGAATTGATTTGAAATTCGTAGTTTTTTCAAATCCATGTTTGGGTTTAGAATGAGTTAAATGCGCTAAAACTTGATTCATCTCTGGCTCATGATTGGTTGAACTGAACTGTTGATTTAGCATCCGCAATATTTGATATTATTATGCTGTCAACTGTTGTGTTTTTATCGGGAAATAATATACAAAATACAAAAAAACAATGGTTCGCTTTGGTGTAGGGCTGGGCAAAACTGAATCATTTAGAATTCGAATCAGATCGAATTACGAATTCGATGTAAATAGCAAAATATCCCATTTTACTGTTATAACTTGTCCCCATTCTGAAAATGAGGAAATTTATAGTTTGTAGTGTATTTCAATAAACAATAAGAGCAACAATTTTTATATTTGAACGATGAATTATAATCGTTGACCAAAATCGATTGCATTTCGTCGTTAAAAATGAAAATCCTAGTTCACTTAACAAGTTTTTGTTACTATGAACGATTCTCGACTGATTCGAATGATTTGTGCTTCGAATCGATTCGAATCATAGAGACGAATCGTCCAGCCCTACTTTGGTGGCATTCGCTTAAGCGCGATCAAATCGTCCGAAAGGAGAAAGGATGAATTCGCTACAAAGATCGGTCTCTAAAGGTTGTTTGAACAGGACAATACTTGTTTATAAGCCTGTCAATATGTCTGCTGATAAGTTATAGCTAATTATTCTACCCAAACGAATTATGCTTTGATTAGAATTTGCATTTTCAACTTTGCCACCTATCTGACTCTTTAAATTATAGTACCGATGTATTGCAAACTCATTGGAGATGGTATCCAATCAAGACTCCTGATGTCAGTGTTCATCAACCGAAATTCCCATGAATTGATCCCAAATGATCAATCGTGTCTTAAATGTAGAGTCATATAATTATATTTTATAATTGTATTTTTCCTTCATGCACATCCGTCCTACATGTACGCGCACTTACGCTTCTCCCAAGTCCCTCCCCCATCAAAGAATCACCTCATTTCCGACTTGGAACGGGTGTCTACACGTGAGCTCTAGGTTTTCCATTTGACTAAGCCATATTCTCGTCTTCCTCCGTAGGATAAAAGGCTATCCCATCCCAATGATCGCTTCATAATCGCTGCCCTATTATGCTTGCAATATCTGACCCTCATAAACACAAATCAGGACATCAGTATACAATTTTTCATAATCACGAGCACCTTATCCATTTTATTCGTTAAGTTAAAAATTTGCTTCAATACAATGAGAAATAATAATAAAAAAATATGAAGAAGCGCAAGAGTTTGGAAGACTTTAACATAATTTATCGAAGGTGAAAGTTCAAATCCTAATACGTAGGAATGCCATGATTAGATCAGAGCTTTGAGTAATTTCAGAGGAAATTAGTCTAATTTTTGCATATACATTTCGATATTTTTCATCAGGTGATTCATCTACTTCATTCACAAGGACTTTCAGCAGGACTATCAACAACAATCGTGTAACTTGAAAGCGATGCCATGTTAGTTCGAGAATTATATAGCAAATGGAAAATATACATTCGCTTGAAAATGTTGGAAAAACCATCAAATTCGAGCCGTTTTCCCTTTAAGCTCATCCAAAACATTTTATTCGGAAAGTAATGGTTATTCTACCCATGCACGAATTATGCTGTTAGGTAGACATGAAATTTTTGCTGGTACGAGGATTTGAACTTTCATCTTCCGTATACGATACTTTATTTTACAAATTTACAATAAAGTTTCTAACAACCCATCTCTATCTTCAGTCGTAATTTTTGCTGTCGATTCATTCAAGTTCCCATTCTCTTTTTCGTCGACATCAAGCGGTGGCTGGTAGGAATCAAGAAAATAGCAAGATCCTGGAATATCTTTAGGAAAATCTTTTGGAAGTGCGTCTTGAGATCGCGCCGTGAACTTGAAACCTGGATCGTCTTTAAGCAGTCTGAAAAGGAAGGGAGGATATAAATAAATTGCAAAACTTCATTTTTTTTACGTTTCGGAAAAGTGATATTAAGTTTAAAGTATCATCTTTTTTCGCCAACAAACCGGATATCAATAATTGAAATTTATCCTTTATCCTGCGCGCGCGATGGCCTATTAGTTGCCATCGCAGGTTTATGCTTTGGGGTTAGAGTCCTGGCAAGTATGGCTTGTTGATCCATGCTCGCCAGTCAACCCAGAGTGTAATAACTTGGGTGGACTCGGGCGAACCAGAAATACCGGAGACACTTATCTATCCAACAACACAATCATGACTGAAAGTGGCCTTCATAGTAAAGGGTCGTGTTCAGAGTGATCAACTCAAACGAGTCGATATAAAAAATTATTTGCGCGGAAATACTGAAAGTTTTACGAAATATTTACAATAAAATCGACAAGCGAGAATTGAATTCGTGCATATTATCACTCATAGTCACTAAAACATGGTCCATTGAATCATGGACAGATGGCTTCGTGGTGGTAAAACGTACAAAATATTCGTAAAAATTGTTTTAACAACGCGCCATAAATCTGAGGTAAAATCTGAGGTTGATGTGGTTCATAACATTCTGGTGTATTGAATTGTCAGAATATGATTTATGGATTTCATTAATTTTATGGGTTGTCTAGTATTCGAATGTAAAGTGTATTTGTATGACATATTTTCATTGAGGTGACAATAAGCAAAGGTCATGTCTACAAAAGTGAACTGAGCGTGGTATTTATTTGTGAGGGCGTGTCATCAATCATCCATTCAAAATAACCGCAATCGGCCCTCGTGGTAAATCTGGAGAGTATACCTTTATTTAGCAAATTTTGGTATCAATTAAGCTGGTCTTTTTCATCCCAAAAAATGCGCCAATGACCGAATAACATTCAAAGAAACAGAAGGCGAAATTGAAAATGCGTAAAAAAATATCGGTAAACGGGAATTCGACAAACTCTAGTATTGGCATTCTATACATTTTATTTGATCTAGAATAGGGCTGGGCAATTCGATTCGAAGCACAAATTATTCGAACCAATCGCGAATCGTTCATAAGAACAGAAACTTGCCAAATGAAGTGAAATTTCCATCTTTAACGATAAAATGCAATCGATTTTGGTCAAATTTGACCAAAATCCATTGTATTTTGTTATTAAAATATGAAAATGGTTGCTCTTAGATGGATTGTGAATTGGAAATATAAACTATAAATTTCTTGAGTTTCACAATGGAGACAAGTTGTAATACTAAATATGGAATATTTGTTATTTACACGGAATTCATGATTCATCCGATTCGAAAAAAGTATCCGAATCAGATTCGAATTCTAAATGATTCGGTTTTGCCCAGCCCTAATCCAGAAGAGATCAAGAGCCCAAACTGTAACTACTCATAAAATATCCTGCAACAATAACTTGGTGACGAGCTCTACATTGCGAGAGTGCTCTTACGAATCAATCACTATAATATTGATGTATCAACAGAATCAATTACAGCTAAAGATGACGGGCTTAGTTAACAATCATGAGCTAAATCCCTAAAAATCGATATATACGCACGCTCTCTCAATCGGAAGCTGTTTCATAGTTGTCACTAATACCAATCTTTAACTTCCAGTCAATTCAGTTAACACTTGGGATAATATTATGATTAAGTAGAAGAATAAATTCTTTTTCTCTTTTGATAGTCTACCACCTAAGTGTTTTACAATCAATGGAGGTCATGTAGCAGACGCGCCTTCGGCCCATTTAGTTAATGTCGTTGGAATAACATCTTTCAAGTTATTGCGAGTAACATTCGTAAAAGCAAGATCGAAGTGCTTCCTATATGTGCCCTGCAACATATACTTGAGAATGTAAGCATGTTACGTTACGATTATGTTTTACTCAGAATTTGAAAAAACTTTCAATAAAGGTCACTTAAAATTGAACATAAAAATCTTTCAACAGTCTGGTATTTGAAGGAAAAGTGTAATAATTTAATCCGGCGATAAAATAGGAAATTCGGTTTCAAAATTACCCATAAAATCTTCCAAAACAAACAAAGACACACTTTTCGTGACAGTACGTGTGGAATATGTGATCGTAAAAGTTGTGTTATAAGGAAATTTGTCTTTTCTTTTTTCCTAGAATTGCCTTCAGTCTGGCGCCAATTTATAGTAACATATAGGCTGTGGGAACAAGTTCATTCCGGTAAAACGCGAGTTCAACGTACGAGAGAGAAATGATAAGTACATATATATATATAATATATAATACCTCATATTATATAGGCAGGTTTAAAACAAGACAGATTTTCAAAAGTAGATCGCCTGATTCGTGGATCAACAACTTTGTTCAATCGAACCAACTTGATGACTAGCTATAATAATGAACTAATGAATGAATTTTAATTGGTTTTAAAAATGCTTTTCTGATTAAGCAAGAATTATCTTCAATTTTTACAAAAAACTTCCAAAAACACAAATTTGGTAATATATATGCTTTACGTTACTTCTTGAAGAATTGAATAAAATTAGGCAACCGTGCAATATAATACTTTATGGAAATAGACATTACTCCAGTACTCCAGATTTTTTTTAAAAAGCATGTTTTGTTAAGTATGAGTCACAGATGGATACGCGCTCTATCTGTGAATCATGCTTGGCAAAACATAATTTCTACTTGCGAGGCGACCAAACGTTTTTACCTATCATGGTAGAAACGTAATATGCGTAAAGCACGCATTAGCAGTTAACTACCACTACGCCGACGCATTTCAGGAATATCCCCATTTAGTACGAGCCACGACGTCCATGGGCGCAAAGTACACACGTTATGTTTGCTTATCTATTGTTAAAGAGCGATTTTTCGTCTATTTTCGTAAGTTATGTTTACCTACTGCGTGCTCAAAAAGTACAATCACTGTGCGGAAGTGTTTGATTGTGAATATGGAGTTCAATTCGCTAAAATAATTCGATATTGTTATTATTGTTGATCACGAAACGCTCTTATCACTTCTCTCTGGACAAGGCCGAAAGCAGTGTCTAAAAGGAGCTATCTAACGACCACTCAAATGTCAAAGAGCCACTACAAAATGAATTCCAGCAACTGCCCTATAAGCGGAAAACATCCCATACAGCACTAAACCACCATGGTAAAGTGCAGAGAGTGGTATCTGCCCGGGGCGATGATGAAACCATCTACCACTTCCTTTTCGATTTATTGTTTTATATATTGTTATAGAATTGGTGATCTTGTAACTATGGTCATAAAAGTTTCGGACATTTGCTCTAGTACAATGAAAATATATTAAGATTGGCGGAAAGAGCACTTTGGTAGACGACTTAATTTATTATCGTATCGTCAAGTTTATTTCATTTGTTTGAAAAAATTACAACAAAATCCATGACGGCTTCAGCAATATGGTGATTAGGATTAAGATGGTATCTTTATGAGATGCACGGAATGATTGCGTATATGTTCGTGCTTAACGAAATAAAATTTCTCATTGGATACTGGACACTGTGGTATCGGGCGGATACTACATTGATATTTGCGAATATATTAACATTTTGTTTTTCTAAGTTTCAACCAAGTAGAAAATGTCAATTTCCCTTTTTCCGTTTTCTATTTATGGTTTGTAATCTGTAGTTGTAAGATCGATTTAAATTAAATTAAAGCGCTAGGTTAAACCCTCTGTTTAATCGTTGGTCGATTCGATTGGCTTTTAGTAAGTACATTTTGTCAAACACACCATAAAACGATTAAACCTCGACCACGACGAATAACTTACACTAGGGCGTACGTTTAATCGTATATCCATTGATTTTTCACAAAGTTAATCAGTTTAGTGAATTAAAATACGAAACAAGGTTTTACTCGCAAAAACACTAAGGCCGCACAGACAATTCTGTTCATCACAGACTACAAAGGAACAACCCCTTATTTTTATTTGTGTTCAGTTCTCTCTGAGCGGGGCGGGAAGAAGCACCTACAATAAGCCGACCCTCGACTACTCACTACCAACAAAATACAGTACCAGCAACTGCACTCTAAACGATAGACATTCCAATAAAACGGACTCAATCACCATGCTGAAGTAAAGTTATTTGTATCAGCTCTGATCGACAATCAGAACATCTACCTCTCTGCTGCCCTTTAGTCGCTTCTTACGACACGCAAGATATTCGTTAGGACTATCTCAGGCTCGAGCCATGAGTGGTGGTTGGTTAGTATCTATCATGCGCTGATTCATTGTTTAATTAATGCAAATTAATAATGTCATTTAAAAGTCGTTTGGTCTTCAGAAATCAAAGGATATTTCAAACCAGTACATGAAATTTAAACTACGTAATGACTTGAGCGTATTTTTGTCACAATATTCTCTTCTCGAACCGCATTGGGTCCAAATTTCTTTATTTATTTAGGCTCTTATATATATATTTTTCTGAGAAATGGGTTCTTTGGGGCATAATTAAGATTGAAATGCTACTAACAATCGCGCGAAATTGTATCGAAATTTTGATGGAACGAACGAATTATTCCGCAACAATAACATTATCAGTCATAATTTAGTTCTCAGCCTAGGTTTTAAACAATGCATTCGTTCGGTGACATTTTCACCCTTTTTCTGGTTATTATTCAACCGATTTATTCGTATATAGTAATACCCAGTATAGCTGCTACACAGTAAAAACGACTGTAAAATCAACGTCATTTTAGCGGAAATAAAACTACAAAATCAACTTTTTTGGCCAAATCTAGGCCGTTGATAGAACGCATCGCCGAGGTACGGTCCTTCAACAGCTTATATATTGGGCATACATGTCAACAACTAGGCAACTTTAAATGTTGGATATATGCAATTACTCTAAAATACCGGTAATATTTACGACTATTTGGTCATAGTGTAGTTTTTTTCGCAGAAAAATCATCATACACGCCAAATTTTGCGCTAGAAATTTATGCAGTATTTTTTTTTTCTGAACTTTGAACATAATTCTATAAAATAAATTATTGCGGTGCAATAACGGTTTATATTTAGTTATTTTCTCGATTATTTGTTGTGAGCGTGCTGGACGTATCAATGGTTGTTATCAATGTTGGCATCGCAGGTTGAAGAATTCGGATAAATGCATAAAAAGTGATCTCTCAATTTACACTAGCACCAAAATGGTTAGATTCCTGATTTCTGCAAATTTATCAATTTGTTAGCAACAAAGTGAGGATTCAGAGAAAATGTCTAGTCATATTATTATTACATCATAACACAAATTTTGCCCAAAAACTTTACATTATTGAAACATTGAAATATTTTGTCAAAGTGTCTTTTGTTAAGTATGAGTGGTTACAGATGGATCGCGTCGATGAGACAACGTCTATATGTGCCGCCTGCTTGACAAAAGAAAATTTATGATTGGGGTCAAAATTCTTCGTACACCATTATTTTGTCATTTTTCAGAACGTTTGGTTGAAATAAAGTAAATTCTACTTGATCGTTCATTGACAGCAGCCCAACACAATAGCGGCATCTGGTTTGTTGCGGCCTTTTCCAATCAATCTCAATTTTGTTATGTAAATACCAAAGAAGCTTACATTATGAAGCTAAGCTATTTTCTAAAGAATGATTTATGTTGTTTTGATCAGAAGTAAAGATATTTAAGAAATTTTAGTTCAATGATATTTGAAATACAAACGAGCATTCTTGGTATAATTATTTTTGTAATTACAGAACTTTCGTAGTTTTTACAATGTGGGCGGAAATTCAAAATTTGTTGAACAATACAGAGTCATCTTCCACGAATGGACAAATTATACATCATCTGTAATTGAAGTGACTAAAACGATTTTATATCACTATTTACTGGTCATTCGGAGTAATTGCATATTTCCAATGTTAAAAAAACGCCATGTTGATGAGATTTATGGAAATTACGGACCCCTATTTTGGCCAATAACGTCAATTTTGTATTTTTTCCAATACCGCCAGGTAAAATTAAATTACTGTCAAAGACCAGTGATTTTGCTGTATTTTTGTTACAGTGTATGTAATTTTATATTGGGGTACTTTTCTACTCAATAAGTCTGAATGATTTCATGAAAGAAGATAGGACTTCACCGTTTACGCGAACCTCATAAAAATTGGCAAAATTAATGTGATCACCGCTTCTATTACCAATTTTTACGTCGCTCTCAAATTACATGATAAGTTTGATGAAAAATTCACAATGACTGAGGACAGGAGCTAGTGATTTACAAGAATATTAAAATTGATCTTTCAAAAATCTATTTATCTAGGTTGCTTAACAAAAAGTTTATTCACAAAATAGTTCTTATTGTAACTTACTCATATGTAGTAGGGCTGACGTTGATTCTGTTTTCTTCGCTGTGGGATTCAAACTTGTTCGCCAAAGTAACATTGTTACCAAACATGCAATATCGAGGCATTCTTGTTCCCACAACTCCGGTTACGATGGGGCCAGAATGTAGACCGATCCTCATCTGTAAAATCATATAAATAAAAGTTGAGCTAATCTGCAAAAAAAAACTATTTTCAGAAATATCATTAAATTAACCATGGTCTCACATAGGGCAGAGCTAATCGGTTCGGTGATTCGAAGCACGATTAATTCGAATCAATCGTGAATTGTTCATAGGAACAAAAACTTGTGAAGTGAACTAAGAATTCTATTTTTAACGACCAAATGCAATCGAATTTGGTAAACTTTGACCAAAATCGATTATATTCCTTTGTTAAAACATGAAAATTAATGCTCTCAGTGTGAATAGAAAATACACTACAAACTATAATTTTCTTCATTTCCACAATGGGGACAAGTTATGATAGTAAAATGTGATATTTGTTATTTACAGAGAATTAGTGATTCGATCCGATTCGAAAAAATATTCGAATCAGATTCGAATTCCAAATGATTCGGTTTTGCCCAGCCCTGGTCTCGCATCTGAAGGGGGTTATGTTCACAGCTGCACTTAACAAAAACGTAGTGTTTGTGGATTATCTTCAATTGCAATCTTGAAGCGATTTGCAATGTATCCCCCTACAAATATGATCAAAATTCAAAAGGTCAGTTCGGATCCATTACGGAGATTTCCTTATTAATATACAACCATCCCTTATCTTGCGTCACACGAGAAGGGATGAGCCGGAGAAAATGAAATTAGGATAAGGATTTTACATGACAGTCAATATTTCGTGAGTGATTAATGTAATGGGTTTTTGAAAATATTACTGTTTAAAACGGCATTATAGCGGACGGTATAAGTTACTGAGGAATGCGTGGCTGAAAACAAATCGGAAAATCCACAACCTGTCGAGGTTTGAAAAATAATTTAACCATTTAATTTGTTGTTTACATTTCGGTAAAATTTCACTTTACCGAGTGTACTTTAGCTTGTATGCAAAATCGATGGGACTCATAATTCAATTTTCTACGACGCCTGACTTATCCCAAATCCCAGGTTGTTACTAACCAACGTCAAAGCAATTTTGCGTGCATAAACAATATGCGTAAATCTCATCCCATGGGATGATTGTTAAGTATGAATGATGGAAATATAATCACCAATCATTTTTGGACTGGAAAAAGATCAAATTTTAGTGATGTGCTGAGTGCTTCATCTTATTTATAGCATTCAAAATGTCAATAATCGATTTCCGTAAAATATTCGTCAGGTCATGGCATGAAAGAACAATTTTGCACATCAGTTATGCCCCAATCAGAAATTTTGTTACGAAACATATTTCGAGATAGTATGAGTTAAGGCGACACACAATGCACGTGAAGTTGTCTTACCGGTGCGTTGCATTACGTTCCGGGTAATAAAATAAAAACGGCGATACACGCTTGTATTGCTTTGCGTTAATCGTGTTCACGTGCCTACAAAGCAAAAACACAAAAAAAGAAACAAGCACTCTGCGTTAGCTTTCATAGTAAACCGTTCTGTTTCACTGGAAAACGTAAGGAACTGCATGCACACCAATGCGCTTGGGTAAAACGCAAGGGTAAAACAAAACAGAGCAAGAAAAAACGCAACCTACGCAAACGTGTAGTGCAGCCTTTACTGATAGATTGCACTATCTGCAACTCATGGTTACGGAATAAAGTTTTTGATTGGTGCACTTGGTGCACACCTTTTTCGGGCTGCTGTTTCAATGCATGTATGACGAAGTTCTCGCCTAAAGCCTTGACATTGCTTGAGGCATTGTTCACATTTCTTTGACTTTGCAAAATAGGTCCTGGGCCAAAATTTTCCCGTCTGTGACGCTCTGACTTCCATGCCGAAAACGAAAATGACACACGTACCACAACCAAAACTGAGAAACTTATAGAGATCATTGGAAGTTGGTTTGCCCTTTTCAGATAAAATTATTTTGATTCGAATATCGAATCACAATTTTTTTGGGAATCTCCGGAATTAGACACGTATCGGAACGAATTAGAATTATGAATCTAAAAATGTCATCTCAAATGGTGAGTCATACTTGACGAAACAAATTTTCTTTTTTCTGTCTTTTATTTACTTGAGTTACCTTGATTGGTTCTCCCTTGGGTGTCTTCGCTGTATCGCAACATTTTATCATAAACAAAGCCATCCAGGATATCTGATGAGCGTGAGTTTCTGTTTGTCGATGTAATCCCCCTGCAACGCAATATGCATCTCCTATCGTCTCCACCTGAAATATGTTATGAACTAGGTTTAAAATCAATGTTGGTAATTTTCTTCAGTCACTCAATTGAGTCCCGCACACAATAGCCACTTAGATTAGTAAGTGATTACATCTTATTATGACCTAAAAAGATATTACAAGCTTTGCTCGTTCCTAGTCAGAAAAGGGACCAAGCATGTATTGCCAAGCATAGGTTATTGAGCACGCGGTCCATCCGTGGCCCATACTTGACAGAATAATAATATTTATGAATGTTTTGCAAACTTGTCGTTTACTTCTAATTCCAAGAAAACTGAAATAAATTATACGAAATTAAAAAAGGTATAAAAACAAAGATTGCGAGCGATAGATGTAAGAATTTTGCCTCCACTGTACCACCACGCTGTACTGTGTCTCTATTTCCCGTTTTTTTTATTCAAAAACTACGTACAAATGGCCGGGATCGTGAACCCGCGCACCCAGTTCAACACAGCAGTCTGTAATAACTCGCGTAGACTCGAATGGAATTCTCACCCATCACCACGTTATTTTAAAAAAGCAAATTACTTCGGCATGTAAGTTGAGTAACGTTAAATTTATAACACGAATGGACACAAATATACCATAATGCAATATTATTTGTATCAACACATTATATTACAGATAAAATATCTTATATAACAATAACTGGTATTGTCAAACAAAGCTTTCCCACATACAACTACTTTTAATCTTTCTTTTTAGAATGTCTGATCATGGGTTGCTTTTGGATCTGTTGCGCTGGGCAAGACTTGTGTGATGCAATCCTTTTGAATTCGGAAATATACAATTATTAATTTCGTTATTGGATGTTAACTGATGCCGCAAGGTTCTGGTCACAGATAAGATGACGGGTCAGTTTGTTTAATATTTAATTTTGTTATCCACGACCACAGCAGGGTGTAGCGACGAGTTTATTTCACAACCACAGCGCAACCGGAGAAACCAAAAGTTACCCGAATGGGCTTATGTCGTTCCAAATAGTCAGTTGGTGGTGCAATAACATTTTTCATACAAGTTGACATTTTACATATTCTGGCCTTTGAGTGGGGGTTTTAAAATATACGTTATGTATTTTTTCGCAGTTTTTTTCGAAGTTCGTACCTTGTATACGTCGTACACTCCACACTGCGCATCAAACTTTGTATATAGATCACTCAGCATCGATATAACTTGCATCGGTGAGCACGTTGAACATATTGACGTAAATCCAACAATATCGGAAAAAAGCATGGTTACATCCTGGAACGATAATTGTAAGTTATATTCGATTTTTCTGACAATCATGCGCAGATAAAACACTCTAAGTATGTTTTATGAAGTGTAGATCACTAATGGAATGACGCATCAGGTATTGTAAAATGTCACTAGGGTTGACAAGACACTATCAGTTGATGTTTACGTGTTGTACGAGACGATTAGAAAAGAAGAGTGGTAGATGGTCTTGTCATCCTTGTGGGCGACTTCCAATCACTGCACTTTAGTATAGTGGTTCAGTTCCCTCTGGGATGTTTACCACTTGGAGAACAGTTGTTAGCACACATTTTGTACCAGCTCTTAGCAATAAGTGGCCGTTATTTGATTCCCTTTAAGCACTTTAAAGCGTATTTCTCCCTTTAAGCACTTTAAAGCGTATTTCAATATAACATGACATACTTAAAACAACGCATTCAAAAATTCTGATTAAATTCATTTCGTTTATCTTATATTCCAAAATGCCTCAAAAATCATGCAATATGCCTCATTCTGTCCCGTAAAATTTGACATAGGTCACAATTTCGCGCATAATTTTGGAAAAACGTTTAAGAACGAGAAATAATCATTTCGATCATATCTCTCCTCTCAACACGACTATTTCACATACATTTAATTTCGAATTATAGTATCGAACTTACATTTCCCTAACCTGATGGGATTTTAAGAATTAGCTGGTCAATTACCGCGTTACCTTCACGGAAATAAATAAATGCATGCAATCAATTTCATTTTTTTCACTTTAGGTGAAATACCAACAAAATTTAAGACAGGCTTTAATAAAATTAATTAGTCACCTTGATCTTCCTGGCTTTGATTTGTTTTCCCATCCACAAATCTTCTGCAATATCAGCTGGAAATATTGAATATAGAAGTTCGGTGTTTAATCTTCGTTCTTTCTCTAATGCATGATTGTTTTCTTCACATGTTGATCTAAAAAAGTGAGATTTCATCTTTAATAAAGCTGGCAGAGTAGTGAGAATTTGTTTGTTAATGGAGATAAAAAATATAGGGTTAAAAGTGAAAAAATAACTATTCCAAATTTGATGTTCCGGTCCATTTTATCTTTCGCCGCTGCTGGATGCGGATACTCTATACTCTGAGATTCGGCATCAGAGGTTTCGAGCAAAATTATTCATTTGCTGGCACCGCGATAATGATTCTAATAGGCCATATCATTAATTTCGATTTGAAGTCGATTTGATAGAAAAACATTACCAACTAGAATTAATATTTTATTAAGCACGGAACACAGATGGATCGCGTCTCATCGACGCGATTCATCAGTGACCCATACTTAACAAAAGTGTTCCGATTAGGCTGTAAGGGACAGTATCAATTATTTAGTTATGTTTGCAAAGAAATTTAAGAACTTTTATGGAATTTGCAATTTGAGATTGCATCTCTGTCAAGATAGTTTTAATATGGTGTGCACAATAAAGTAGTCCACGGTGGATCGCGCCGTCAAGGAGCAAAACATTAACAGATTATTGCTTATGCGGCCCTCAACAAAAGCTACCGCAAGCTGCCCTGGAATTGATGATTGCGAAGCTATACTTATGATGTATATAAACGTAGACGAATGTTGCAAGAGTTGATTTATGTAATGTATTCGTACGATGTCACGTAACAAATTTATGATCTACGCCCGAGAAAAACTCTTTCGTCTGACTTGTTTCAAAATTCAAGCGCCATTTGTAATTTATTGTATATTTACTGAGAATGAGTAACTTACAGTAAATCAAATGTGCTACAGGCTACTTATGTGTAAGTGTATTAGGTGTGGCCAAAATCGAATAACTTTTGGTTTCAGAATGGAATCGGATAATTTTCCCAAATCGCATCGAATTAGTGGTCATATAATAAACAAACAAAGACATTCTTTATCAGCTTATAATTTACGTGAAAATTCCCATTTATTCTTTATTCAAAATTATCATTTTTTTTTATTTCGAATTGTTGCAGAAATCGAATGGAATAATTTATGATTCGGATCAAATATTTTGGATAACCCCAAAGTGTAATATATAATAATAACGCGTGCAGCTTCAAATTTATACCAGCAATGAGATATTTAGGGGTAGAGCGAAATGGTATCTGCAGTTTCAAGCCAGGGAGGAAGTCACTGGTTTATTATGACGACAATACGGAGTTGCCGATGCTTAAAAAAGCATTTTGATTTACCAATGGTGAAATTTGCCTATCCATCAATTACGATAACCTATATGATGGTTGCTTCATATACTCTTAGTAATCTTATATTATGATATAAAATAGAAATATTTCATAGAAATTAAATCATATTTTTATCGTATCAAAGAGACATCGCAGCATAAAAACTCAGTGACAATATTTGACCAATAAATTGAGGTCGATTGGAAATGTATTATGTCAGGTGATTTACTAGACATTCGCGGAAATATAAATAAACTCTGCCCGTTGTCTTCCGTTATTTTGATAGGTGGATTATATTAACTAATATATTTATTACGCTTGGTTGTGCGAGGGCCGTTAATGAAACGGACTCTGGTCACTAATCATCTACTGCCGAGGTGCAGATATACAGTTTTTGTTCTGCAATAATTTATGGGTATTTTATAGATGTCAAACATCATATGAGGTGCGTTGTATATTTCACATAGTTTGTCTCAGGCATTGAAATATATTCTCAGTCACAAACAATTTTGCTTATTCTACTACCAGGCGCGCTCCATCACTCGTTCATACTTGACAAATTGAAAAGTATGCTTAACAAGTATGCTTGACACATGCTTAACAAGGGATGCAAGGCAAATTTTATCCAGTTGGGTATGAACAACTGAAAAGGCGTTTACACAAAGTTTGTTTCGCCGTTTTGGGAGTGATAAACTGTAGGATTCGGTGGTGGTATATCCTTCATCTTTTCGACCGAAGTGACTGACTGGAGTAGTTACAAAGCCCGGCATCGAGATACTATACATTTTGAACGGAGCTATTTCTCTATCTATGCTATAAAATTCTCACATCCACACCTATTACTATTAAACTTAAATAAAAATTGTTTTATCCATTTATATATATCACACTTTTATTTCATTATTCTTTGTACCGACGAGGCTTGTCCGAATAGACTTTCGAAACGTCGACAAATTATATCGTTTGCATTTCCAGCTGGGCATATATACTATGAGCTAGAACTGTATATTCAAACGTTCGTATAAACATTCTCTTTGGTTACAATATTGTAAAGTTTTGCTGTTATATTTGCTTAGACGACAAGTTCTCGCCAAGGAATTTGAGGTATTCCATCCTCATAAAGTCGTCATCTCAATATGACGTATATATTCTTCGACAGTTGTAGCTCATAATAACATCGACGTCAGATCTACTCTCATGACGTCTTTTAAATGTTTACCCATTGTGCTAACTATTCATTGATTAGTTTGGTTATAGTATTTCAGTTCAACATGGTTTGCGAATATTATATATTGTTTGTTTTAGGGACATCGTATGTACTTCTCAATTCAAACATGAAACCAAAATTCAGTGGCTTAACGAGCTCCAGGGGTTTTTATATCTTTGCTTCAAACAAACTGAATTTAAGAAATGGAACGATTTTGCGCCCCTACGGCGTGGCTTCGAAAAGTTCCTAGCTAATCACACTGTAAAAAATATGGTAAAATTGACTCTCTTTGTCAGTAATTTCACTTGATCATATTGAAATACAATCAATAAAACCATTGGATCGCACTGCCAGGTGCGGTCCTTCAATGATCCGTACATATCTTAGATCTCATCAACGAGGATATTTTATAAGTATATATACAATTACTGAAAATCAACGTTGAATTTTTGCGCTCTTGTTACAGTGGATGTTTTGATAAAATAAAAATGCTCATTCTGATTCAAATTTTCCAGTACAGAAACAGGTTTTAGCGTCGTTGCATTTTTACACCCTATTTACTTTTTATAGTGGGACTTTCAGTTGGTTCTTTTCGAGTGTCGCTTCGCATGTTAGAGATCATTGCCAAAAAGAAAGATGTGGGAAATAAAATCATCTTTCGCACACATCCCTGTTAAAGCAATTAGTATCATTATAAATACCCTTCGTGATCTATATTGGAAGAAGTCCGCTGCACAGTGTTATGTACGCGAAAAAAAATCCAATCCAATCTGTATATTTCCCTCATCTGCGCTTCCTTGTTATCAATAAAAACAAACGTTCGTTCGAAACTTTGGAAAAATAAAATTATTGTTTGCACAGAACGTCCAATCAGGAAATGATTTCCAAAACATGTTCCATTTAACATGGGTCACTGATGGGCGGGGGCAGTCCATCGGACACGGGGGCGCGGCCCATCGGTCACTCATGCTTGACAAAATAAATTTTCTGATTTGAAAGGATGTTAATAGTCTTCACTACAGTGATATGTACGAGAAAAAAAATACAGTACAATCTGCGTATTTTCTTTCCTTCCGTTTGTTGCTCGTTAAATCAATTTCTATTGAAATATGTTTTGTTGACGATGCGTCACTGATGGATCATGCGATGTGCGATCTATCTGCGATACTTTCTAAACAAAATTGGTTACGAAAATGGATTTCCTAGTGTAATGATGGGATAATTTGTGTGCTGGAGACTGTAATCAAAAAATCGATAATATGCTAATTGAAATCAGTTCTGCTGGGTAATGGATGTCTTAAAATAAATATTATCTCATTATATATAATGATGTAGCAAGCACGCATTTGCAGACATCCCATTTAGAAATTTATTTTTGTCAAACATGCGTCATTGATGGACCGCGTCCAACGGTAACTCATACTTGACAAAGCATATTTTAACAATTTTATTCTGATACGGATACGAGTGCGTGAACATCATCTTTTTATTCAATTAATGTTCTTCTTATCCCTAATACGGCTGTCGCTTTTAGATTTAATTAATATATTTATTCACAAACTTGAAGTACCTCACTTTGATATAATTTGATTTGAAATTAATGATATGGCCTATTTAATTCATTATCACGGTTCCAACAAATAAATAATTTTTCTCGGAACCTCTGATGCCGAATCCCAGAGTATAGAGTATTCGCATCCAGCGGGGCGGAAAATATACGACTTTTGGCCGAGAGCGCGCAGAAAATAGTTACGTCTTTTTGCAAAAAAAACGAGAAATTTTAGATGAAAAATATATTTTAATGATAAATTTTTTTCACAAAAGCAGGAAAAAGGCCCAGGGCGCGATAAAAATTATCGGCGTTTCGCATTTTTATTCTAATTTTTGCTGATTTAACAGGTCAAAGCCCTCTCCACCGCCAGTATTCGCATCACAGGAATTACTGGTACTGTTTCCGATTCGGCTCGAGCGAAAAAGGTTATATTTGGAAATAGTCCATCTAACTGCAGTTATGGGGAATGAATTTGTTATGGTAAATGAAATATCCTTCATTGTCATTCAAGACAACACTTTTTTCTAATCACAGTGACAGATTGGTGCAGAGAATGCGCTATCAAACTGGGGCTTATTCATGCTCGTTACGAAAGGTGGGATTCGCATCCCGTCAGTGAAACAGTACAGTAAATAACCATAAATTTTAACCTGAATGGCCATTGTTTGCACAGGTAATAACTCACACATAAACCTAGACATATTTCCATAACATATTACGATTGGCAGCGAAATCCAAACAAATTTATGTCAATCGGTGAGTTGTTTTGTAAACAGGCAGGAGTTGACCGCGCGGATATAACAACATAACTGACCGAACCATTTATTTGCTGATAGCTTTAATAGCAAGCATATGTGTAACGCACTGGAACCATGTGAATCATTCGATTCCTATAATGGAAACAGTGTGGTAGCCCTGTCACGGTCAAATTATCGCATTCATCAATCAAATTATCTAATTCAACAATAATGCATTTCGAATGGTATTAGATTAAATGCCCATAATTACTGTGTTTTAAATTCGTAATGCTTTGAATAAAAGCTTTTCAAATTTGACACTATCCAACAAATCAATGTAAAACAAATATTAACTAAAAGTTCTAAAAAATATCTCATCATATTCGATGAAATTTGTGTGTCAAATCCTACCGAATCAAAAAACTGATTATTAGAATTAAATACGTAGCAGTATCTTGTTCCAAAAGGTATCCCTGGCGTATGTTGTGGTGAAATATTTTCACTATAACAAAAATGCAGTAAAATCGCTGCTCTTTGACAGTAATTTTACATAATAATATTAAAATAAAATTATAAAACCGAGTTTTTCGGCCAATTATGGGCTGTCGCACCACCGAGATCGAAGTCCATCGAAAGTCCGTGATTGGTATGAATCTCACCTACGAGGTGAGTAGATGCCATACTAGGCGACTATTGTAAATACAGAATTGCTGCATATAAACAGTTATTTTACTGCAATTTTATCATTTTAGATTTGTACATTAAATATATATTTCACTTTGAACTGAATGCAGTTCTTGAACAATTGGGCTCAGAATTTTACCTTAGTTTATCCATCCGTCTCTTTAATCCTTCTTGCGCTTTAGCTTGTTCTCCCACAAGGATGACGTCTCGGGTTGCGTCATGGATAGGAATATCAGAAATGTAAATCCCTGTTCCAGTCAATTCATCAAGCTTACGTAAATGTGGTGAACCGAAGAACAGAATACAATCGTCTTCTTGAATATACATCATCTGCCCTCTGATTTCCATGCCCTGCGAAAATAAAATTTATAATAATGCTTGAACGCTTTTTGTATCTATAAGTATGAGTCACTGATGCATCGCGCCGCCGCAGATTCAGATCCACCCCAAAGCCGAACAAGCAGGTCAGACCGCCTCTAAATCACGATTACGTTTAAATATAGCGATAAACGGTTAATTTTTTCGCGCGTCATCAGCAAGATCTTATCTTTTTTGTTGTTTTATGACCAAATTAAATCATTAAAATATGTTTCTGTGCTAAAATTTCGCCGTGTTTTGCGAAATGACAAAAAAATTATCCGCGCACAATTTAGTTAGTATGAATCTGTTAATTTACCTTTTTCGTCGACGACCCGGCATAAATTAGCGTAAATCTCATCAACATGGCGATTTCGAATTTGGGAAATACACAATTGCTGCAAATGAACGAAAACTTTACTGCACTGGGGTAGCAGGGTATCTATTCAAATTTTCTTAAATACTCAAAAATGTCATTTGATTGAATTGATATTTTGTATTACAAATCCGTCAGATTTTTTATCAGGTCAAAGATTTTAATGAAGTCATCTTCGACACAATCTGACTTACTCAATCCCCGCGAATTTCGTTTGCATTCTTAATGCAACGGACAAACGGCGCTTACTTCTTATAAATTATTCAGCACTTGGTAAATAGATGATAACATCTGGATATGACTTAAACTTGGAAGTATAACGGTGATTCTTTTCCCTCTCCATAGGATTGGTTTATAACACCCTCAAGGGATCACGCAGTGTCAACAAATCGAAAGTTTGAAACTTTTGCACTTTTCAATGACCCAGTCACAAAAATTTATTTTCGATGTTTATTCTAACGCTGACCGATAATCTGACTGCACGAAATGTCCTAATCATAAAATTTATTTTGTCAAGTATGAGTCGTTGGTGGATCGCGCTGTCGAAGCGCGATCCATCAGCGACTCATACTTAACAAATCATGATTAAACAGAAAAGTTCTGACTGGCTTAAAGTAGAGATGTCCTAGCCTAATTCTTTGATTCAAAACTGTACAAGCAAACTGTAAAATCGTCATCTGCAAGCCGGAAACAATTTATACGGAACTGAACCGCTAAAGTAGGGTGCAATGATCTGGTTTGTATCTGTCCTGGACTTGGATATTCGATTCGTATTGTTCCCGTCAAAATATGTTTCTTGACAAAAACATACATGAGTCACAGATGGAACGCGCCGCCAAGACGTGGTACACCTCTGGCGCACGACAGACAAATTTCTGATTATCTTTACAATCATATAATTTCAGGTTTATTGTTTATGCACACTTACATATATATTTGACTCAAATAGAATTAACATTATTACGAGAATATAGTATAGTAAGGTAGTTCAACATATTTCTACACGGGTCGATATTTAACCTAATTTATTTATTTATATAACCCAGGGAGGTCCTGTTTGGACCATTTCGTTATGCATTATTCATGTTTAACTGGCGACAATAAAGTATTTTTTGCTGTTAACATATTAATGCTAAATAGCTTGCTGACGATATAATGAAATAATAGCTTCAGGTGATGGATAGGAATGTTCTTATCCTAATAGTCAATCAACCATTCCAGAAATTCATAAAAATATATTTGTTATTTCGATCATTCTTAATTTGATTTTTTTTTTGCATTGAAATAATGATATGCGATTGGTCAGGGTAACGTGGACTAACTATTTATCCTTCTTCTATGCTTTGGTGTTAGCGGATAGCGTTAGCGTCGAATGCAAGGACACAGTAGCAAGATTATAAATGACTTAATAGACTAATTCGGAGTCTTGCTTCACATGTAAATTTCCTTTCTGTGACGTTTCGTTTGAACAAAGGCAGATTTCTTCGGACAGCCATTTTCAAAACTGTGACAAAAAAATTTACATGCACTATGAGAGAGAGAAATGCATGAAAATAACTTCATTTGATCAATTTTTTACTTCATGCATTTCTCTCAAAATGGCATTTAATTTATTTGTGTTGCACTTTTCAAAAAGCATATCCGAACAAGTCTGACTTTGGTCAGAGGAATCGTTACAGCTGAATTTCGAATACCATTCCAACTAAATTGTAACTTATACGGACAATCTTAGTGATGAGCGTAGCTAGTATCCGAATTGGAGCCCGATACTACGGGTTTCATCATCGCCCGGCGCAAATGCTACTTAAAAAACTAAACTATAGTGGATCAGTTAGTCTATATAGTGACCATATCTTTTATGTTTATTATAATTTCACTCATATTCACTCATACGGAGGAGATCAATATAAAACAGAGAGTGCTGTGACGGATTCTGCCCTGACCAATCCAAAACCAGTGATTAGGGCTGGACAGAACCGAATCATTTAGAATTCGAATCCGATTCGAAAAATTTGTTCGGATCAGATCACTAATTAAAGGTAAATAACAATTATCCCGTTTATACTATTGTAACTTGTCTTATTGTGAAATTGGAGAAATTTATAGCTCGTGGTGTATTTTCAATTCACGCTAAGAGCTACAATTTTCATATCTTAACGAAGAAATATATTCGATTTTGGTGAAATTGGACTAAAATCGATTGCATTTGTCGTTAAAAATGAAAATCCTAGTTCATTTTACAAGTTTTTGTTCCCGTGAAAGATGCACGTTTGATCCGAACAAATCTTGCTTCGAATCACCGAATCCAATTGTCCTTCCGTACCCGTGCAGCTACCATAACTCCCACTGGGCCATCGAATAATTCCACCCAAAATCAGGATTATTTTACCTTATGGATAGTTTCTCCCGCCTAATTTAGCCGAAGCTTAATTGCCTGCGCATTGCGTGGAAACAAAAAAAATGAATAAGTTATTTTTAGAATTTTAACCAAAGTTTACGTTCCTAGCTTTCCCCCGAGGTTTGGTAATTGAATTTATAATCTCAAGGTCGCAATGCTTGTTCAACCGCAAATTAACGAAAATCGGAAAACCTAATTATTTTGACGTATTCCCGGGTGGATTCGAAATAGGTCGGCTGCTAAAATACAAGCAGTCAATATTCAGGAATCAAGGGTGTATGGATTAATATTAAGAATAATGATAAGTATCCGCTGCTAAACATGCCCGTACCCTAGTGAATGGATATTCTAGAAGTCTAAAAAGAGCGTTTCATTCTGTGATTACTAGGAAAGATTCATTTCACAGTAATATTCTGATATATGACCACATTTACGCTGTTGATGGGCGTCATTATGATGCTGCAAAACGGATATGGTTGTTGGCGGAAGCTGTAACCAACGATCAAACGAATCCCCCTGTGACCACGAGATATAGAGCGAACTTCTCGCATATAAACTTTTGTTCAGCGGGATTCGAACCTTCGTCAAGACGATCGTGTTACAAGCGCTTTTACCGATTGAGCTAATCGAGTTAATAAGCCTAATATAAATAATTTGTTAGTAATAAATACCTGGATACCGACCTCTCCTATCGTTGTTTCACAAGTTTCTTCTGCCTCCGATCGTTTCAATTCTAATATAAATTGAACATCCTGGTTATCCAAAATCCACGAAAATATGGCGGAAGGAGATGAAAAATTTGCAATAACCTGAGCATCCGTGCTCCGAGGTGATGTGATACGGAAATAGTTTTTAAACGAAGGTCCGTCTGTAGGGTGTTCAATGTCGTTTTCTTGTTTGCGTATTTTCGTGGCTTTTAAAGCTGCTATACAACGAGGACTCATAAGCTTCAACACCCCGACACCGGTTTGTACCAAGTTCATTCGTCGATTAAATATGATATGAAATGGAAACGCGTTGCAAAATACAGAAGCACCTATCGCTGGGAATGTTCGATGAAGCCGACGAACCTTTCGAATTTGTTTCTTCGTTTTTGATGAAATTTTGATCGGGGAGCGGCTAGGTGGGGTTTCGGAAATTGTGTGCACCCTTCGTCTACGAAACGATGAACTTCTTGAAAATGCAATGTTTTCTAAAGACCCCCTATTAGATAATAGTCCTTCGAACGCTAATTGACTGACGGGAGGGAACACAGAACTGTCTGGCCCCCGTAAACTGTCCACGCTTTCAGTGCTACTAGCACTTTGTCGCATTGCCATGAAAGGACAGCCCATGTTTTTATATTTTAGTTCGCTTTTAGAAGTTCGTCGATATGCGGCAGGACTCCAATTTTTATGAACATTGGTGAGACTGCCAGGACATGAACCTCGTCTAATGTCAGGTGAGGCAGATAAAGCTTTAAGTTCGCCAACGTTCATTAGTTCGGTTTCGAATTTATTCATAATTTTACCAAGCCCATTTTTATGTGTTTCCTCCGGTGAAGAATCCTCGCTTCCGCTGCCGGGTGTCACGTTCACGGACAAATGCCCGATGTCAGATATTAAATCTTTACTCTCTTTGGATGACTTCTTGGATGACGGACATCCGGAAAGTTTTCCGTTATCTTTATTGCAATTCCTGCTTCTTCCGTTTACATCTTTCTTTTCCCATTTTGCATTTCGTTGACATGTGCGAATAGACCGATCGAATATTTCCATTATATTATATATAATAACTACAAAGAAAAAATGATAAGAGTGGAAACTATTTACTTCGTTGTTTTGCAATTCATGAATTATTCGATTTGATTTCCACGGTGCATTGCAAACTACAGAATAAATAATATATATTTCATTAGGAAATGGAAATGAACTTCATTTTTCCTTGTGGCTTGTATACTTTACATGTTCCGCCGAAGAAACAATTCAATTCGAATTTGAAACTAAAACCTCATCTAGTAAATTACACAACTACACAACAGTACATAGCATGTATGTGAACATTGAAGGGCCATTTCAGAGCAGCCAGCCATTTATTTTGCTTAAATATGAGCCCTTTGGTTGTGAATAGGGTTCATTCTTATAGTTTCGACGGTATACGAAATTCACTACAAAAACAGAATGATGTGCTCAAAGTTTTAGATAAGCAAAACTGCCAAATTTAGTTTTTTTGGTTATTTTTAAATTGATCCATTTTGCAGCAAACCCATGTTTTTTTTCAATTCTACAACGTAAAATTTGGCATATGTTGTATCAGGATTTCACTGCGAAATGAATTAATTCAAAAATAACCGAACAAAAAATATCTTTTCATCAGAATTCTAGAATATATGACTTTTCGGATAAGGATATCTCAGTTGTGAAAATGGAATCTTTACATACTTTTCCAACTTGTTATATAACACAATACTTAGGTTAAAATATTCTTCAATTTCTTGGAATACATTGGTGGTTTTCTAGACAAGATCAACAATCGGGTAGTTCCAGATTTGCCTATCAAGACACCATCCACACCTGGGTACATCTCAAAACTGCGGATCATCTTCGGCTCATTCTCCACGCGATGAAATTCAACGATGATTTGTTTTGTGTTAAAAGGGAGGCAATGTTATTATCTAAATAGCAACCAGTAGAACGAGTCTGTTACTCTGTCTAAATTCCAGATTGCTTTTTTGGCAAAGAATAACTATGAATTACACTTACATAATGAAACATAATAAAAACATTACGCTTACATAATAACCATAAAAATACACTTTTAGATATATTTAATGTAAAGAGGTTTGTAAAAACACTGTCAAATATACACAAAATTATGCTTTTCCTCGAAATATTCGTTCAAATTTTGAACGAAGAGTAAGTAATGTATATGGTCACATCTGTTATGGGGATAATTATAACGTCCAAGTAAATTTCCTATAAAAAATCGATGAAATACCTCTCAATCAGAAATTTCATTTTATCAAGCATGAGTCACAGATGGACCGCGCCTCGAGGGCGCGATCCGTCAGTAACTAATGCTTTGCAAAACAGATTTATACAACAATTTTCCGATAGGATCGAGATGGAATAATTTCGACTTTAAATCGAAAAGGCGCCGCGCATATCAATCGTGCCATATCTCGAAACGTTTTCGCCCGGCAAATGGTCAACGATGACTCAACAAACCGACAATTAAATGTAAATATATTCGACATGTTGAATCAACAACTGTTCACCTCTAACATGCGGTTTCGTGGGATATTATTTAATTGTAATATCGATGTAAATGACCAAAACAAACTGACAGTTGCATAAACAAATACCGGTGCTGGTTCACGGCAGTCGCAAAATCTACAACAGACAGATGATTTGCAAGCGTTTTGTACGAAGCAGGCTACGACAATTCAATGTTTTGGAATTTTAGTTTACCAATCTAACTTGAGGCGCCGATGCACAGCGCAATGTATCAGTGTTTATAAAACACGATTGGTGTGTTTAATTTAAAATAAAAACACTAACGAATCAACACTTTTGCCAAGTACATGAATATATAGAAGGTGGACTAGAGAATTCGTTGAACGAACTCCGACACAAGTTTTGCGCGCCGACTGCGAACCTATGAATAACAACTACCAGCGCTAACATCCAGTCTTTTCTTTTAAGTAAGAGTTACCGATGGTACGTACCGCTGAGATGTGGTCCATCTGTGGCTCATCCTTGGCGAAATAAAATTGCTAACAAAATAAATTTTCATTGACACATAAATGTACGTAAAAATACAATGGCAGCTACTCGCGTTTATGCCTCGAATTGGCACACGCATCTGAGTATTTTGATAGTCAAACTCCTCAAATAGTAATATTATTCACCATATTATTCACTGTTCATGTATATCCTAATCTTTCCTAAAAAATATGTTTCGTCGAGTTTTATTGGGTATGCTTAACGGTGAAATACGAACGATGTAATTTACCGACATTATTCAGGTAATCCTCGTCGGGACAGTGCTTAATAGAATAACAGTCTGGTCTCCCTGACTCGTACTTGAAGAAATAAAATTTCTGACTTGAGTATTATCAGCGATAACTATGACTCAACTGACATTATACTTTGCTAAGGGCATCCATGTAGCTAACGATAGCTAAACATCTATTTTAACAATTGTCTAAAACGGAAAAGTACACATTAAAGCTTATCTCCTATTCTATGTCAATACCGACCGGAGACCAGAACATAAAACGGCAATATTTTATCGCTGCGTCGCCTTTTATGCGGGGAGCACAGCAAATAAAGATCGATATGACAATCGAACCCCTTTCTCTCTACCCGGTCTCAACTTAAAGGTAATGCATCAGCGGTAAAGATTGATCCCGGGTGGTCTTTTTTGAGTTAACCTGGTCTTGCTTTGAAAAGTGGTAAATTCAACGACTACATTTCAGGTGTATTTTGCGTTGAACGAGATTTGATTTCTTGTTTCCCGATTTTGATTAATTCAACCAAGTAAGAAAAAATGGGACTGAACATCTTTTGTTAAGCATGAGTTACTGATGGATCGCGCCGTCGAGGCGCGGTCTGGCTGTGACCCATGCTTGACAAAATAAAAAGTCTGGTTAGGAACAATGAGATGAGATTTAATTTCTTGGAATTTTGGATTCCAACTCGCAGTGCACTGAACCAATCAAAATTTCTTTTAAAATTAATTTCGAATATTCGTTTAATGCTATGCGTGTCACGGTTGGGGAGCTTCACAACTAGGGCTGGGCAATTCGATTCTGGGATTCGAAGAACAATGCATTCGAATCAATCGTGATTCGTTCATAGGAACAAATATTTACTAAATGGACTAGAAATTTTGTTTTTAACGACAAAATGCCATCAATTTTGGTCAAATTTGACCAAAATCGATTATATCTTGTCGTTAAATTAGCAAAATTGTTGCTCTTACCCTGGAGTGTGAATTGAATATTTACTATAGACTAACATTTTCTTGATTTTCACAACAAAGACAAGCTGTAATAGTAAAAATGATATATTTGGTATTTACATGGAATTCGTGATTCGATCCGATTCGAGAAAATCATTCGAATCAAATTCGAATTACAAATGGTTCGGGTTTTTCCAACCCTACATACAACACTTTGCAGTCGCGATTTATTTATATGCGGGGGGGCTTACGCTTAGGACGCAGTTGTTTTTACAGGGAAAAGGCTTAAAAGCAGTAAATTTGATAGTTCTGTAAAAGCATATTTTATATGATAAAACTATTATCTACTTTATTTTTGTTTTTTGTGTATTTTCAATATCTCACCCTAAAAAAGTACGGAATGTGAATGCGTTGTGACCACGAATTTGCAACGATTTCAGACAATGATTATTTTTGTAGTGTTTTGCAAGCCTCGCGGTTTGTGGTTTTAACTAATGAAGCGTTGTCCGCTTACCTTCAATGATAGTCTTTCCTTGGCCGATTTACATAAAAATTCAACTATATTTTACGCTTTTGAATCCTATTAAAAATCGATAGGTTGATGTTATTAAGCGGCGTGTGTTTAATTCTTCGTGACCGATACGATAATAATTAAACTGAAGTTCGAAGAAAATTAAGTTCCGAACGATTTTGTGCGAAAATTCATTTTAGAAATGAGAGTATTACGCATTGATTGTTAATAAATTAGTTGTTTAAGTGGACACCGAATGAATAGTCTGGACCTTGCGTGGTTTTTCGTAATCATGTTTCAACGATATCACAAATATAAAGTTATTGATTAATGATTATTATTCTCAATTTCAAATTATTAGAATTACCGCCGTTTGAAAGTACTTGACGAAACTTCATTTATACCCCATGCCACGCGTATGACCTAAAATCTGCATCGATTTCAAAACTCGCATCAATAAATCTCTCTCATGATTGAATATTTGTTTGTTTCTAACCCTGCATTTATATAGTTCCTTGTACGCTAATGACTTCGTGGGACTTTCAAGTGTGAAATGTCTCTTGCAAACTTGGCCTGAGTGAATTTTATAAACAAAATAAAATTTGGGCGAATCATGATTCGTGATGCACGATTTATTCGAATCAGTCGCGAATCTTTCATAGGAACAAAAACTTAAATTAAACAAGGATTTTCATGTTTATAGACGAAATGCAAATTTGACCAAAATCGATTGCATTTTGTCGTTAAAAATGAAAGCATTTAGCATGCTTTTGTTCCTATGACCGATTCACAATTGATTCGAATATTCTGTACTCCGAATCGAATCGAATTGCCCAACCCTAAAGTTAAGACGGACTGTCAGGGATGCAGGTTTCGAATAAGATTTTCGAATCGAATCGCGGATAAAATAATTTCGAATCGAATCTTCTCGAACATGGATCTATTTAAAACAAATTATTCTCAAATTATAATAAGTTTTATATTGATATTACTACTGGACACAACAAGATTAACACAAATGAAAAAAACATAAAATAAAATAAAAACATAAATATCATCAAAATAATGGATGTTTGACGACAAGAGAACGTCGCGATAAGAATATTTGAATCACGATTCGTTTTCTTGAATTGCTTAAAATCGATTCGAATTACCAGTGAATCGAATTCATTCGAAATCCTAGAACTTATATCCCATCCGACTGCACTTAAAAAGAGCTTTGATTAGCTCTATGCTCGACTAAGAATTAAACTAAATTTCGAATTAAAATACCACTATTCTCAGCAAAACCGAATGGTTATAATTAGGGCTGGGCGAAACCGAATCATGTGGAATTCGTATCTGATTCAAATATTTTTCCGAATCGGATCGAATCATTAATTTTATGTACATAACAAACATTCCATTTTTACTATTGTAACTTATCTCGTCGTGAAAATGAAGTAATTCATAGTTTATAGTGCATTTTCAATTCACACTAAGGGCAATGATTTTCATATTTCAACGACGAAATACAATCGATTTTGGTCAAAGTTGACCAAAATCGATTGTATTTTTTCGTTAAAATGAAAATACATTGCTTTTAAGTCAGTTTATGCTAATATTCGTAATTTGTAACTGTATTTATCCTAATCACGTAGTAGAGACTATAATAGTAAAAATATGATATTTGTTATTTCTATGAAATCAACCATTCAATCCGATCCGAAAAATTATTCGAATCAGATTCGAATTCCAAATGATTCGGTTTTGATGAGCCCTACTTAACATTCAACCGGTTGATAATGGGGTACTAGTCCGTCCCCCTCGCCAAGAACTGGTCACAGGAGGATTTAAGAAGGATACACGCCCCAAGATTTTCAGTCGTATTCGAAAATTGAATTAAAGCTATGCTAGGAGCTATATTTTAGCAAATCGCATTACCATACTTTTCTCTTCAAAAGCTCTACACAGATTTTTTTAAAGTCTTCCCTGGCTCTAAGACTTTCTCCGACACTTGTGATATACAGATCGATTTACTTGGAATGTTCCTCAACGGTATTGTTACTGATTCACCAATACATATAATAGCCAAGTATTTTAGCTAACTGTGGCGCCTTTCTAAAAATTTCTTCAGATTGAAAAAGGCGGTTTATGCGTAAATTTTGGCTAGTGCTATCTGCTCTGGGCGAAGCGAGGCACCTACTATTTCTTTGTTCTCTTCAAGTAACCTTTTACGAAACCCAGAAAATATATAATACCACGCAAGTTGACGATCTCGCTATTGAGAAGACTCGGACAAACCCTACAGCTCACGACTGTCGTGCAACTTTTAAATGAATGATTGCAAAAAAATCGATTTTGTATACAACCTAAATTTGTACACAGCTGACAATTCAAACCAGCAGTATCATTCTAAAGTCTCCGAAGTTGCTTTTGTATTTTTATGTATGTTTTGCATTGCATTAGGTGAAACCACTGTCGGAGGAGGATTAAATATTTGGGAGTCGCAACTCCAAAATTTTCGCGCGTCATCGGCGCAAAATTATATCATTAGAGTATCATTTTCAGCTTCAATTTTGCCGTTTTTTGCAAACTGACTAAAATCGCTTTCGTTGGTTTAAAACCGTCAATTTGCTCTTTCGTCTGCCATTCGGACTCCCTCGATGTCAGAGAACGTTTGCAGCTGCAAGGTAAAACGCAACTACAAAACAAAACAAGCAACCTACGCAAGCGCTACGAAATCATAAGAAAGCACCTACGCTGTAACAAAAGTACAGTAAATTCACTGTTCATTTGTAGTAATTACATATTTTCAAAGTTAAAAATCGCTATGTTGATGAGATTTATGCCAAATATATGGGCTGTTGATGGACCGCGTCTTCGCGATGCGTTCCATCAACACCCATATTTAGCCAAAAAAAAGTCAATTTTAATTTTTTTTCCAATACCGCCAGGTAAAATTACTGTCAAAAGGATTTTGATGCATTTTTTGTTTTAGTGTAAAGTGTAAGAAAATTTCAACTATTATACTACGTTTAGGCATTCTGGTATTGAATGGGGTTAAACCAATTTTTAATTTTAATATGCTAAATTGGCTCATAACGGTGAAAGCTTAATATGACAAATATTACGTTCTGAACAAAATAAATTTTTTGTGCGAAGTTTCAACCTAATCTGAAATTTTAGTATGTTAAATCTACGCCTTGATGGCTCGTCCTATTATTGGCCTCATCACTCACTGCATTGCAATTCATTGGGTAAAACACAAGCACAAAATAAAACAAGAATGAGAAACAAGAAACATACGTAACTAAGGGCTACGATTGTACATAGAGTTCAACAATTGCATTGCGTTTCATGCATTTCCTTGTATGACTGAGACTTTGACCCCGGTTGTGATTTTTCAAATGTTCAATTTTCATATTCTAAATGATAAATTTTACGTTCTGACATTTGACACAATATGAACGTTCTACGCAGAGTGTCAACTCAATCAGAAATTTTTATTTTGTCAAATATGCGCCACAGATAATGCGTTTCATCAGTGGCCTTAACATCATGTTTCATTGAATCGCATTCGGTAAGTGTGTCCTTGAGACTTAAAGATTTCATAAGAATGCACCTACTCAACTGAAGAGATGTGATTGTACAGAAAGTACGACAATCATATAACGTTTCAGGCACTTTCTTATATGAATGCCTGTGTTGCGGAACCCCAAGTAAGATTATTAAAATCTTTGTTAATATTCGTAATTGGCTCATTTTTCAGTGAAATCAAAATTATTGCCGCGTAACGTGCCATACATGCAAATAAAAACCTGCATATTAGTCATCTGGGATTGTTGAACTTAATTTCAATCAATTTTCGATCTAGCAAAATCGCCGTTCTTTGCCTGAAAGTTCAGTTGTGGAATATAAAATATAAAACACTAAAAAATTGATTTAATCGACGCACCGCCTAGCTGCGATCCGTCATAACCCGATACTTGGTATGATTCGAATATTGATACAAATACACGATTGTTGCAAAATTAATGAACAGAAAATTGACTGTACTCTTGTCACAGCGTCTCTGATCGAAGATTAGATAGATTAGCTTTATATACCTTATCAGTCCGCCATTAGGGCTGGGCAAAACCGAATCATTTGGAATTCGAATTTAATTCGAATATTTTTTTTGAATCGGATCGAATCACAACAATCCCCAAAATCGATTCCATTTTGTTGTTAACAATGAAAATTCTAGTCCATTTATTAAGTATTTGTTGAGATCTGTCAGTAACTCGTACTCAACAGAACACGTTCAATTAAAAATGCTCTGACTGTGATATTTGTATGACCACTTTACATATGGCTGGGCGATGAGATTCGGTGATCCGAATCGTTGCGGAGCACGAATTATTCGATTTAGGGTAAGCGTGAATCGTTCATAGAAATAAAAAAAAACTTGCCAAATTAAGTAAAAGTTTCATTTTTAACGACAAAATGGGCAATCAAACGACAATTGTGTGGTTGTGCTATGTCGTTAAATTATAAAACCTTTTGCTCTTTAACATGGGGAATTGAAAATACTGTTCCCCGAAATTGTTTATGCTTATGTTAGTAATTCTAAAATATATTCTCTGGATTTTTATTCTGCTGACGATTTGTAAAAATAAAAATGGGATATTTGTTATTTATAGAATGGATATCAAATCCGATTCGAAAATGATCTAAATCAGATTCAAATTTCAAATTCTTCGGTTTTGCCCAGTCCTAACTCAAGTATATAACAAAGGCATTCAATACTACCAGAAACTACCTTGTAAGTTAAAAGGATTTCATACAAAATTGAACCCTTGTAATAGAGTGCAATCAGTGGTATCTTGACTGACGATATGGTATCCTCCAAGGTAATGGTATTCTAACAGGCATGGCAGATGGTAAAATGTCTACCGCTTTTCGCTTCATTTTAGTCGTCTTTTAAATGTTTTATATATTAGTGCAATTATTGAGATCGCACTCAAGGGCTGTATTACGTGCATTTGTTCCTTATGGCATAGAGTAGTCTACACCTAGTGAAAGAACAAATAAGGATTTAATTATATTATTTATATCGGGTGTTACATGGTCAGAAATTTTATTCCGTCAAGCATGAGGCACAGATTGACCTATCCTCGACGGTACAATCCATCAGTGACGCAAGTTTGACATTACAAGTTTTGGCAAGATTTTTTCTGACCGAGTAAATCTAAATGACTTCACTGTTCTGCCTGTCTCGTTATAGACAGATACTTGTGTATATAATAAAACAAACATACAATATCACGGATCTCGTCTAGTACATCTCATTTCGAGGGCTTAGTACAAGGACCGTTTATGTCCGTTTTTGACAAAAAAGAAATATCGTCATAAATCCCCCTTTTTGATGAGCAGATTTTTTGGTTTATGCGACTTTATTCAAGCTTGATTAGAATTCATTCAAATCGATATTTTAAATTTGGATTATGTCCTTTTGCATATTCCTGGTTTGCTTAAGCGGTATTGCGTTCATGGTGAGTTCAACATTGACTGTCAAAATAGGCCTCTAAGCTGGAGGGGATGCGGAACGACAGATAATCTTGTTGGTGTACTTTTGCTGCCATGTATTTTTTTATTAATCTGTCAAATACCATTCTTCAAATGTCTAGATGCATGAAAATCTTAGTCATAGCGTCACATTATTCGTCAACACAGTTGCCTTCCATTGTCATTGTGACATCACAAATGCTATTGAGATGCTGACGACAAGGTGTTAACACCGTTTTGATTCGCTAGATGCTATAGTTGCTTTGTTCCGTATTCGTTTCTTTGAAAGAGGTAGTTTTACAGAGTTATTGGAAGTATATTTTAATTTTGATCTTATTGCCCGGTATTATGTCCACAAAACGGGCGCGAAAAGTGCATGTTCGCCTGCAAGAATGGTTTATATCCAACCTTTAGAGGTTATTTGCTTTAAACAATTCTGCAACAAACATATCGGATAAACTTGTCAAGGGTTTTGCCTTGTTGCAAAAAATCTTTGAAAATTAAAAAAAAATATATATATCAATTCAGCCTTTTTCGAAACGGCGAAAATGGACATAATATACGGTAGCACTGATTTTGCTTTGAACCCTCGATTTTCTTGCGTTAATAAAATATTCGCACAAGCATTCGGCCGTAAAGCTCGAAGCTGGCAGCATCTGGTTTCATCGAGATTGGTCTGCCAATCTGATTTTAAATTCCACTCATAAATATCGTATCTATCCTGAGGCCTCTCCTGTAACATTATCATGGATATGTCTTTGTCCGAATAGTCAGTTAATCTTGAATTATTGTAATTTCGCTTTCCGCTTTTTCTTATATTATTTCATTTTGTCAAGTATTTGCAATATCTGAAATGTTGGCACAATATTCCATTTGTATAGTCAATTCCTAATACAGTTTAAACTGAGCTGTTAGGACAACCCTAGAATAGGTAACAAATATTCCACTTCCCTGTGCTGTAGCATGTCCATACACAAACACGTGAATGTCTGTCTCTCTACTATATGACGTCACAAAAGATGCATCATATACAATGAAAACGGAAGTTCGCTCATGCCTCATCGACATATGACTAAGAAAAGCAATCCGGTTCAGAGAAGGCCTGGTATATATGTTAGATCTAGGTATAAATTG
Source organism: Styela plicata (assembly GCA_963675895.2). Taxonomy (NCBI): domain Eukaryota; kingdom Metazoa; phylum Chordata; class Ascidiacea; order Stolidobranchia; family Styelidae; genus Styela; species Styela plicata. The sequence continues at coordinate 9,012,203 of OZ023147.1, forward strand.
CCTCATTCAATATGACTATATCAAAATCAAACGTAAAATCTTGTCATCGCTTGATCGTCCAAGGCCCACACTAGAATTTGTTTCTTTATTATATTTATCTTCGTTGAACTTTTTTGACTTTTGTGGTGTAGGGGGTCTGATGGTCTTCGCTGTTGATCTTGTACAAGAGGCTGTTTTATCAAAATAGGCAAGAGGAACAGTAATAAACACGTTTTACGCTCAGATATTTTGCAGCATTTGGAAGTTTAGATATTTAACGAAAAAGCATTCAAGAAGTTCTTAATAAAGCCCTCTGCCTGGTTTCTGCAGCCATTCAGATATGAATGAAGTACTGGTAGAAAAATCGGACGTACGTACAGACTACTAAACGTAGAGAGTATTCATATTATTTTTTCCCATTTTATACATATTTTTCGTAATTGGCATGTGTAAAAGCAGCGCAAAGTTTGTATATATGTATTGTAGATACGTGTTCTACGTTTTTATCTTAAAAAAAACGATTTACGTGTTAACTACGGAACTCCGTTGCGACAACAAGTGGTCATTTTCTGTTCATATCTTTTCCAAATAGGGCCTTTAGAATAGCGATGGCGGCCTAGTTATTTCCTAAACTATGTAAAGTAAAACGAATTCATCACAAAACTAGGCAAAGTTTCACTAGACAGCCTGGTTTACTTTCAAAACTAGGTAGTATCTAGATTGAAAACCAGGTAAACTAGCTAATTGTCCTTTAGCTGAATTTAGGCATTTTTAATAGATTTGGGGATTGAAATACTTGTTTTTTTACATTAGGTATCTATTTTTACAACCAGATACCTAGTTGTGAAATAGGTTAATTTACTTATGTCACCTAGTAAACTTACTAGGTAATATTTCGAGGTACTTTGCGGGTAGCTGTAACACAAAACAGATACACAGTTATTGCAAAGGAACGTACCTAAAGGCAGTACGTGCAAATATAGTGAATCAAGGGTTTTGCGTACAACATACTCAATGTAAGAGGCGCACTTGGTTTAAAAGAAATAACGAGATAGAAGGCAATGTTGACATTGAGCAATGTTGTTAATGTCGATTCAGATTATGCTTTTGTTTGCTATGCTGTGTAAAGCAAACACAGGTTAATAAGTAAGATGTGTTTGTGAAGGTCGCAATTTGATGATTGTAGAACTCTTGTAAAAATACGTTCATCAAGATACCTATCCGCCTGTGATATAAGTATCATAGTAAAGTAAAGCTATGGATAGGGAAGTAAAAGCTGTAGTTCTTGAAGGTGAGTAATATGAGTAAAAAACTAATTTTCTGCGTGATTTTTGTCTGGGATGTTTTCCGCTTAAATCGCAGTTTTAAGTACCAACTTTCCTAGGCCTTTGCCATGCAAGTGGTGCTACGTTTGGACATTGGTCGAACTATGAAGTGCTTTTCTATCTGTAGGGGAATTGGCGAAACTCATTTCTTCATCTAAATATGTGGAAGCTTTGGAACTACTTGATCAACTCAATCTAGTGGAATCCAGCATATCGGTAAAGATACACCATCTTCTTATCAAGTTCTTGTGCGAAATCAATTTGGGAAACCACCACAATGCAACCAATACATCCTTAAAAATAGTTCACCTCGCTACTGAGGACCACATAGCGGCCGACACTTTGGCTGAAAATGCGGAAGTATATCTGCAAAAAAGTGCTCTAATCGAAGGATTCGGTCTTCTGTTTGCAGCATGCAAGATTTTCAAAGCGAATTCCGACCCTACTGGAATCGAAAGATGCATCGAGAAATTAGCAAATGCTATAGTCAAAAATAGGTTCCCACTATCGAAGGAATCGAATATAAATTTTTTCTACAAATACTTAATTCCTGCTATAGAGGAATCGGTAAACGACATAAGATCCATGGACTCGGTGGAAGCAAAGCAACGAGCAAATCACCGCGTAAAATGTACGAGTCACGTCGCACGGGTTTTGTGCGTCTGTGGCGAAGAGGAAAAGGCCGCTAAAATGGTCGACAACTTGATTAAGAACCTTGAAGTTATATGCCCAGGATCGATGCTGATCGGGGAATGCCACAGTTTTTCAGCTTCCGTAGTTGCCCGGAAGCCATATAAGTTATACGACCACTTGAAAAAGGCTGAAGCAGTTTATAAAAACGCTACCGACTTCGAGGATGAAAATGATCGTCGGCAGAAGCTTAGAAAAGTTCAAGATAGAATCTACTATTTCAAGCTGAAATGTGCAGGCGTTTCAGTTGTTGTATTGGGAATACTTTTTTCTGAAATACCCCTATTTTTTTCCCTGTTAATAACTGCAATATATCTGTCCTATCTCTACGATTTCATAATGAATTGGATACGTGATGAATATTCGTAGTGTTGGCAATCTAGGATTTTCTTGAACTAGATAAAATATAACGAACTTTACTCGAAACTAGGTAAAGTATTACTGGGTAACCTAGTTTCACTTTCCTAGCAAAGTATTATTTTGATTAAAAACCTGGAAAACTGGGTTATCATTGTTTGCCGGCATTTAAGCATTTTAATAGATTTGATGATTAGATTTCAACAGAGTTTATAAAATATGATTTACCAAGTTTTTTCAGTCATGTACATAGTTATGGAATGGATAATTTTACCTAGTAAATTTACTAGGTAAAATGGCAAGTAGAAAAAATCGGTAAAAGTTAAACTAGATAAATTATATAGTCTTGTAAGAAAGTGTAGAAGACTTTGACAATAAACTCGTTCAAATAGGTGCTTTTACCTAGAATCGCCAACACTAGAATATTGGGTAGAATAGGTAATTAACTTAAATCGGATGCTTATTTCAAAATTTTCAATTATTGGTCATTTATGTAATGCTATGGGTCATAAAAGAATCGCAATTTCTGTGATTTTTTTGCAGTATATCGATGCTTGAAGTAAAGAATGAAAATATTTACATTGGCTTCTGGGGCACTTTATATTATCTGAATAGAATATCAAAATTGACCCAGGCAAGCAAACGTTTTTGAGATCTCCTACATAATATGACCAGTTGACCACACCGCACGTTTTGGCCTCATTACCAATTCCTAAATAATTGTGCATTGACGAGCGGGAAACTAAATTTCGAATTAAAATACCACTATTCTCAGCAAAACCGAATGGTTATAATTAGGGCTGGGCGAAACCGAATCATGTGGAATTCGTATCTGATTCAAATATTTTTCCGAATCGGATCGAATCATTAATTTTATGTACATAACAAACATTCCATTTTTACTATTGTAACTTATCTCGTCGTGAAAATGAAGTAATTCATAGTTTATAGTGCATTTTCAATTCACACTAAGGGCAATGATTTTCATATTTCAACGACGAAATACAATCGATTTTGGTCAAAGTTGACCAAAATCGATTGTATTTTTTCGTTAAAATGAAAATACATTGCTTTTAAGTCAGTTTATGCTAATATTCGTAATTTGTAACTGTATTTATCCTAATCACGTAGTAGAGACTATAATAGTAAAAATATGATATTTGTTATTTCTATGAAATCAACCATTCAATCCGATCCGAAAAATTATTCGAATCAGATTCGAATTCCAAATGATTCGGTTTTGATGAGCCCTACTTAACATTCAACCGGTTGATAATGGGGTACTAGTCCGTCCCCCTCGCCAAGAACTGGTCACAGGAGGATTTAAGAAGGATACACGCCCCAAGATTTTCAGTCGTATTCGAAAATTGAATTAAAGCTATGCTAGGAGCTATATTTTAGCAAATCGCATTACCATACTTTTCTCTTCAAAAGCTCTACACAGATTTTTTTAAAGTCTTCCCTGGCTCTAAGACTTTCTCCGACACTTGTGATATACAGATCGATTTACTTGGAATGTTCCTCAACGGTATTGTTACTGATTCACCAATACATATAATAGCCAAGTATTTTAGCTAACTGTGGCGCCTTTCTAAAAATTTCTTCAGATTGAAAAAGGCGGTTTATGCGTAAATTTTGGCTAGTGCTATCTGCTCTGGGCGATGCGAGACACCTACTATTTCTTTGTTCTCTTCAAGTAACCTTTTACGAAACCCAGAAAATATATAATACCACGCAAGTTGACGATCTCGCTATTGAGAAGACTCGGACAAACCCTACAGCTCACGACTGTCGTGCAACTTTTAAATGAATGATTGCAAAAAAATCGATTTTGTATACAACCTAAATTTGTACACAGCTGACAATTCAAACCAGCAGTATCATTCTAAAGTCTCCGAAGTTGCTTTTGTATTTTTATGTATGTTTTGCATTGCATTAGGTGAAACCACTGTCGGAGGAGGATTAAATATTTGGGAGTCGCAACTCCAAAATTTTCGCGCGTCATCGGCGCAAAATTATATCATTAGAGTATCATTTTCAGCTTCAATTTTGCCGTTTTTTGCAAACTGACTAAAATCGCTTTCGTTGGTTTAAAACCGTCAATTTGCTCTTTCGTCTGCCATTCGGACTCCCTCGATGTCAGAGAACGTTTGCAGCTGCAAGGTAAAACGCAACTACAAAACAAAACAAGCAACCTACGCAAGCGCTACGAAATCATAAGAAAGCACCTACGCTGTAACAAAAGTACAGTAAATTCACTGTTCATTTGTAGTAATTACATATTTTCAAAGTTAAAAATCGCTATGTTGATGAGATTTATGCCAAATATATGGGCTGTTGATGGACCGCGTCTTCGCGATGCGTTCCATCAACACCCATATTTAGCCAAAAAAAAGTCAATTTTAATTTTTTTCCAATACCGCCAGGTAAAATTACTGTCAAAAGGATTTTGATGCATTTTTTGTTTTAGTGTAAAGTGTAAGAACATTTCAACTATTATACTACGTTTAGGCATTCTGGTATTGAATGGGGTTAAACCAATTTTTAATTTTAATATGCTAAATTGGCTCATAACGGTGAAAGCTTAATATGACAAATATTACGTTCTGAACAAAATAAATTTTTTGTGCGAAGTTTCAACCTAATCTGAAATTTTAGTATGTTAAATCTACGCCTTGATGGCTCGTCCTATTATTGGCCTCATCACTCACTGCATTGCAATTCATTGGGTAAAACACAAGCACAAAATAAAACAAGAATGAGAAACAAGAAACATACGTAACTAAGGGCTACGATTGTACATAGAGTTCAACAATTGCATCGCGTTTCATGCATTTCCTTGTATGCCTGAGACTTTGACCCCGGTTGTGATTTTTCAAATGTTCAATTTTCATATTCTAAATGATAAATTTTACGTTCTGACATTTGACACATTATGAACGTTCTACGCAGAGTGTCAACTCAATCCGAAATTTTTATTTTGTCAAATATGCGCCACAGATAATGCGTTTCATCAGTGGCCTTAACATCATGTTTCATTGAATCGCATTCGGTAAATGTGTCCTTGAGACTTAAAGATTTCATAAGAATGCACCTACTCAACTGAAGAGATGTGATTGTACAGAAAGTACGACAATCATATAACGTTTCAGGCACTTTCTTATATGAATGCCTGTGTTGCGGAACCCCAAGTAAGATTATTAAAATCTTTGTTAATATTCGTAATTGGCTCATTTTTCAGTGAAATCAAAATTATTGCCGCGTAACGTGCCATACATGCAAATAAAAACCTGCATATTAGTCATCTGGGATTGTTGAACTTAATTTCAATCAATTTTCGATCTAGCAAAATCGCCGTTCTTTGCCTGAAAGTTCAGTTGTGGAATATAAAATATAAAACACTAAAAAATTGATTTAATCGACGCACCGCCTAGCTGCGATCCGTCATAACCCGATACTTGGTATGATTCGAATATTGATACAAATACACGATTGTTGCAAAATTAATGAACAGAAAATTGACTGTACTCTTGTCACAGCGTCTCTGATCGAAGATTAGATAGATTAGCTTTATATACCTTATCAGTCCGCCATTAGGGCTGGGCAAAACCGAATCATTTGGAATTCGAATTTAATTCGAATATTTTTTTTGAATCGGATCGAATCACAACAATCACCAAAATCGATTCCATTTTGTAGTTAACAATGAAAATTCTAGTCCATGTACTAAGTATTGTTGAGATCTGTCAGTAACTCGTACTCAACAGAACATGTTCAATTAAAAATGCTCTGACTATGATATTTGTATGACCACTTTAAATATGTGGCTGGGCGATGAGATTCGGTGATTCGAATCGTTGCGGAGCACGAATTATTCGATTTAGGGTAAGCGTGAATCGTTCATAGAAATAAAAAAAAACTTGCCAAATTAAGTAAAAGTTTCATTTTTAACGACAAAATGGGCAATCAAACGACAATTGTGTGGTTGTGCTATGTCGTTAAATTATAAAACCTTTTGCTCTTTAACATGGGGAATTGAAAATACTGTTCCCCGAAATTGTTTATGCTTATGTTAGTGATTCTAAAATATATTCTCTGGATTTTTATACTGCTGACGATTTGTAAAAATAAAAATGGGATATTTGTTATTTATATAGAATGGATATTATTATATGGATCAAATCCGATTCTTCGAAAATGATCTAAATCAGATTCAAATTCTAAATGCTTCGGTTTTGCCCAGCCCTACTCAAGTATATAACAAAGACATCCATACTGCATTCAATACTACCAGAAACTACCTTGTAAGTTAAAAGGATTCCATACAAAATTGAACCCTAGTAATAGAGTGCAATCAGTGGTATCTTGACTGACGATATGGTATCCTCCAAGGTAATGGTATTCTAACAGGCATGGCAGATGGTAAAATGTCTACCGCTTTTCGCTTCATTTTAGTCGTCTTTTAAATGTTTTATATATTAGTGCAATTATTGAGATCGCACTCTAAGGCTGTATTACGTGCATTTGTTCCTTATGGCATAGAGTAGTCTACATCTAGTGAAAGAACAAATAAGGATTTAATTATATTATTTATATCGGGTGTTACATGGTCAGAAATTTTATTCCGTCAAGCATGAGGCACAGATTGACCTATCCTCGACGGTACAATCCATCAGTGACGCAAGTTTGACATTACAAGTTTTGGCAAGATTTTTCTGACCGAGTAAATCTTAATGACTTCACTGTTCTGCCTGTCTCGTTATAGACAGATACTTGTCTATATAATAAAACAAACATACAATATCACGGATCTCGTCTAGTACATCTCATTTCGAGGGCTTAGTACAAGAACCGTTTATGTCCGTTTTTGACAAAAAAGAAATATCGTCATAAATCCCCCTTTTTGATGAGCAGATTTTTTGGTTTATGCGACTTTATTCAAGCTTGATTAGAATTCATTCAAATCGATATTTTAAATTTGGATTATGTCCTTTTGCATATTCCTGGTTTGCTTAAGCGTTATTGCGTTCATGGTGAGTTCAACATTGACTGTCAAAATAGGCCTCTAAGCGGGAGGAGATGCGGAACGACAGATAATCTTGTTGGTGTTCTTTTGCTGCCATGTATTTTTTTATTAATCTGTTAAATACCATTCTTCAAATGTCTAGATGCATGAAAATCTTAGTCATAGCGTCACATTATTCGTCAACACAGTTGCCTTCCATTGTCATTGTGACATCACAAATGCTATTGAGATGCTGACGACAAGGTGTTAACACCGTTTTGATTCGCTAGATGCTATAGTTGCTTTGTTCCGTATTCGTTTCTTTGAAAGAGGTAGTTTTACAGAGTTATTGGAAGTATATTTTAATTTTGATCTTATTGCCCGGTATTATGTCCACAAAACGGGCGCGAAAAGTGCATGTTCGCCTGCAAGAATGATTTATATCCAACCTTTAGAGGTTATTTGCTTTAAACAATTCTGCAACAAACATATCGGATGTACGTGTCAAGGGTTTTTGCCTTGTTGCAGAAAATCTTTGAAAATTAAAAAAAATATATATATCAATTGAGCCTTTTTCGAAACGGCGAAAATGGACATAATATACGGTAGCACTGATTTTGCTTTGAACCCTCGATTTTCTTGCGTTAATAAAATATTCGCACAAGCATTCGGCCGTAAAGCTCGAAGCTGGCAGCATCTGGTCTCATCGAGATTGGTCTGCCAATCTGATTTTAAATTCCACGCATAAATATCGTATCTATCCTGAGGCCTCTCCTGTAACATTATCATGGATATGTCTTTGTCCGAATAGTCAGTTAATCTTGAATTATTGTAATTTCGCTTTCCGCTTTTTCTTATATTATTTCATTTTGTCAAGTATTTGCAATATCTGAAATGTTGGCACAATATTCCATTTGTATAGTCAATTCCTAATACAGTTTAAACTGAGCTGTTAGGACAACCCTAGAATAGGTAACAAATATTCCACTTCCCTGTGCTGTAGCATGTCCATACACAAACACGTGAATGTCTGTCTCTCTACTATATGACGTCACAAAAGATGCATCATATACAATGAAAACGGAAGTTCGCTCATGCCTCATCGACATATGACTAAGAAAAGCAATCCGGTTCAGAGAAGGCCTGGTATATATGTTAGATCTAGATATAAATTGCATCATTCAATATGACTATATCAAAATCAAACGTAAAATCTTGTCATCGCTTGATCGTCCAAGGCCCACACTAGAATTTGTTTCTTTATTATATTTATCTTCGTTGAACTTTTTTGACTTTTGTGGTGTAGGGGGTCTAATGGTCTTCGCTGTTGATCTTGTACAAGAGGCTGTTTTATCAAAATAGGCAAGAGGAACAGTAATAACAACGTTTTACGCTCAGATATTTTGCAGCATTTGGAAGTTTAGATATTTAACGAAAAAACATTCAAGAAGTTCTTAATAAAGCCCTCTATCTGGTTTCTACGGCCATTCAGATATGAATGACGCACTGGTAGAAAAATCGGACGTACGTACAGACTACTAAACGTAGAGAGCATTCATATTATTTTTCCCCATTTTATACATACTCTTCGTAATAGGCATGTGTAAAAGCAGCGCAAAGTTTGTATATATTTATTGTAAATACGTGTTGTGCGTTTTTATCTTGAGAAAGATTTTTTTTTTATTTTATAGCCACTTCTTTGAGTGGGTCACCCTGTACAAGGCCCTGTAACAGCGGCCACTTATGGGCGGACAGGGTTACAATTACTGGAAAGATATAATCTTTTCCTGTTCGGCTTAGCCTACCCAAGTTATTACACCCTGGGTTGAGTGGTGGGCATGGATTAACGTATTGACTACGAAACTCCGTTGCGACAATGAGTGGTGCTTTTCTGTTCATACCTTCTTAATTCTTGAAGGTGAGTAATATCAGTAAAAAACTAATTTTCTACGAGATTTCTGTGTGGGATGTTTTCCGCTGAAATAGCAGTTCCAAGTACTAACTTTCCTAGTCCATATATCTGCTATTAGTTCGCTCATATTCGACGTTTCTCACAGCCTTGCTTATAACGAAATTCAATAAAATTATGACTTGATATGAAGCTTCGAGAGTCGAATGAAGCTTGTTGAAGTGCTACATAGTGAAAACGCACTACTTTCCAAATGGAGCCTTTAAAATAGCGATGACGGCCTAGTTATTTCTTGGACTATGTAAAGTAAAACGACTTCATCACAAATCTAGGTAAAGTTTCACTAGGTAGTCTGGTTTCAATTCAAAACTAGGTAGTATCTAGATTGGAAACCAGGTAAACTAGGTAATTGTCCTATCACAGCCTGCTAGACATCTTGATGAAAGTATTTTTACAAGAGTTTTACATTCATGAAATTGCGACCTTCACAAGCACAATTTACCCATTTACCTGTGTTTGCTTAACATAGTGACCAGTGACAGAGTGGAATTTGAGCAAACTTTAGCGCCCCCGCTTCGAGGGGTACAGTTTGACAAACCGGTACATCGCTTTTTTATTAAAATTCACTCTGAGCAGAGCTGGAAGCAGTGTCCAAAAAATCAACTAACGGCCACTTAATAGCAAAGAGCTGCTACAAGATCTAATGGCAGCAAGTAAGCTCTAAACGGAAAACATCTCAAGTGAAACTCAACCGCTGAGGTAAAGTGCACTGACTGTTATCTGCCCCGGGCGATGGTAAAACCATCCATCAATTCTTCTACGCGTATCTGGCTAATTATTTTCCGTCGAATTTTTTTTTTTGACTTGGACCTGCTATGCAGAATTAAGTTTTGATATTAGTCGAACTAGGACGTTCTTTTCTATTTGTAGGGGAATTGGCAAATCTCATTTCTTCGTCTAAATATGCGGAAGCTTTAGAACTTCTAGATCAACTCAATCTAGTGGAATCCAGCATATGGGTAAAGATACACCATCTTCTTATCAAGTTCTTGTGCGAAATTAATTTGGGAAACCACCACAATGCAACCAATACATCCTTGAAAATAGTTCACCTCGCTACTGAGGACCACATAGCGGCCGACACTTTGGCTGAAAATGCGGAAGTATATCTTCAAAAAGGTGCTCTAATCGAAGGATTCGGTCTTCTGTTTGCAGCATGCAAGATTTTCAAAGCGAATTCCGACCCTACTGGAATCGAAAGATGCATCGAGAAATTAGCAAATGCTATAGTCAAAAGTAGGTTCCCGCTATCGAAGGAATCGAATAAAAATTTTTTCCACAAATACTTAATTCCTGCTATCGAGGAATCGGTAAACGACATAAGATCCATGTACTCGGTGGAAGCAAAGAAACGAGCAAAACACCGCGTAAAATGTACGTGTCACGTCGCACGGGTTTTGTGCGTCTGTGGCGAAGAGGAAAAGGCCGCTAAAATGGTCGACAACTTGATTAAGAACCTTGAAGTTATATGCCCAGGATCGATGCTGATCGGGGAATGCCACAGTTTTTCAGCTTCCGTAGTTGCCCGGAAGCCATATAAGTTATACGACCACTTGAAAAAGGCTGAAGCAGTTTATAAAAACGCTACCGACTTCGAGGGCGAAAATGATCGCCGGCAGAAGCTTAGAAAAGTTCAAGATAGAATCTACTATTTCAAGCTGAAATGTGCAGGCGTTTCAGTTGTTGTATTGGGAATACTTTTTTCTGAAATACCCCTATTTTTTTCCCTGTTAATAACTGCAATATATCTGTCCTATCTCTACGATTTCATAATGAATTGGATACGTGATGAATATTCGTAGTGTTGGCAATCTAGGATTTTCTTGAACTAGATAAAATATAACGAACTTTACTCGAAACTAGGTAAAGTATTACTGGGTAACCTAGTTTCACTTTCCTAGCAAAGTATTATTTTGATTAAAAACCTGGAAAACTGGGTTATCATTGTTTGCCGGCATTTAAGCATTTTAATAGATTTGATGATTAGATTTCAACAGAGTTTATAAGATATGATTTACCAAGTTTTTTCAGTCATGTACATAGTTATGGAATGGATAATTTTACCCAGTAAAAAATCGGTAAAATTTGAACTAGATAAATTATATATTCTTGTAGGAAAGGGTAGAAGACTTTGACAATAAACTCGTTCAAATAGGTGCTTTTACCTAGAATCGCCAACACTAGAATATTGGGTAGAATAGGTAATTAACTTAAATCGGATGCTTATTTCAAAATTTTCAATTATTGGTCATTTATGTAATGTTATGGGTCATAAAAGAATCGCAATTTCTGTGATTTTTTTCTGTATATCGATGCTTGAAGTAAAGAATGAAAATATTTACATTGGCTTCTGGGGCACTTAATATTATCTGAATAGAATATCAAAATTGACCCAGGCAGGCAAACGTTTTTGAGATCTCCTACATAATATGACCAGTTGACCACACCGCACGTTTTGGCCTCATTACCAATTCCTAAATAATTGTGCATTGACGAGCGGGAAGCATTTTTTAGTGTTGGCGACGGATTTTAGGAATTAAGTCGCGCGTAGGACAGCCGTCAGTCAATAGTTTTATCTATTATCCTACAACCGTCAGGTACATTTAAGCGATTCATGTACTAATCTCGTTCTATTTTTGATGTCTGTGACGCAAAAGTATTTTTTGAGATTACATCGATTTGGGAAAAGTTGAGAATACGGCTTTACCATATGGTGAACGACGGCCTCGCGTGGAGACACCAGTTTTGAATCAGGGGTTGAAGGTGTTGGGTTAACATTCTATATTTTTTCTGCGCATGAACATGGTTGGTGGAGAAGGCCGTAAGCAGCGCTACTGTGAACCGACGAGTCTTGGAAAATTTTCACATATAATCATTCCTCACGTCATTCGAAACCAGGTCGCTAAAGATGCGTAGCTGGACCCTTCACCGATTGAGTGATCGGGCACGGACATGTATTCTGAAGTGATTATAAATTATCTCGCATCTTGGTTGAATTCATTCATGGACTTTCACTCTAAGCAAGGACAGAAGCAGCGCCTGAAACTACACTCTTGATGACGTTTTATACTCTACATAATCAGAAAAAACTGTGTCGAATAATCTTCTGTTGAGTATGTGTCAATGATGGATCGCGTCGTTGAGACGCGATCTATCTGTGGTACATGTTTGGCAAATGAAATGACTGATTAGGAAAAAATATTTCCGCATTCTATTGTGTTTACTAAACTCTAAAATTATTTCTGCAAGTGTATATGCTTCCTTGATAGCTGTCGTTTTGTACGGTATGGTATGTCAAAAAACACAAGTTGAATATGTGTTTTATATTTATACTGTCAACAGATTGTAGTTTGATCGATAAAAATTTACAGACAACAAAAATAATAAAAAGAAATTCAAATATACAATAAAAAAATTTAAGATCTCGAGTTAGAATTCGGGCAGTTCTCTTCATGGTCACCTTTTAATCTAGTGAGTGTTAACTGGGGTAGGACCCATGAAATCGTAAAGAGAATGTCGCCATTCCAACAACTACTTCATCTTTAAGTGCAGACTAGCGATAACCCAAAGAGAAAAAAATTAAGCAGACGTTTTCGGGTACGACCATCTACTTGGTTCATATTTTACAAATAAAATTTCGAATTGCTCTGAATGAACGGTGTAAATAAATTTGTAAATGAAAAAATAATGTAAATGATTTTGTTTTTAAAATATAGCCATACAGGCTCTGTTATCTACTTCCATGTTTACGAAAATATTTTTTTATCAAAGTATCCAACACGGTATAGTCTATAGTTGAAGACTGATAGATCGTAGAGTAATGCCGTTTCAGTTAGTTTAGGTTTTGATTACAAAGCTTGCAATTCGGGATTAAAACACGGGGTTTAAACTCAGCTTAAAATTTTTATCTCAAAGTTGGGTCCTGAATATCCCAATCTCGGAGTATTGATACTTTTATCAGAATTCAAGTACAATTCAGTTCAAAAATCTACAAATCAAAGCGAGATTTCGAGCATCCCTATTTCGGCTGTTCGATAGTCTTAACGATATGGTATTTCGTCATCACTTGTCTCGGCCTTCTTGTCTGTCTTCAGTCCGTGACTGGTGACGTCACGCCCGTTTTCTCAATGAAGTTCGATTTAGGCAAGTCCAGTAAAGACCAAAGGGAACTACCTGAAGGGAAACAGCCACTGCAAAATGCGGTACAAGCAATAGGATGAAAATATTCCAAATAGAACTGGACCGTTATAGTATAGTACAGTGAGTGATATCTGATCCTGAGGATAGTAAAACCAACTCCGACCTTTTCTTGTTTACTCGCTTGTTGCGATACGCAGGAAAAACATTGGGAAATCCCAAAGCCGTCAAATGAGTTTTGCGGCCGTCCACCGTTTTCAAATTCCAGTATCGAAGCTGATATTCACTGTGATTCTTCATGATTTCATCTGACTTAGAATATCGATGACTTCATTAAGACGTGTTCGGAGTTCGGGTATCTCATGCGTGCAACACGTTATCAGCACCTTTATCTGAAATTAGTATTTTTGGTATATATTACGATATATTCCGCTCTAAGCAAGCCCAAAGCCGCGCCGAAAAGGAGCCAACATATGGCTACTCAAATGGCAAAGAGCTACCACAAAATGTAGTGCCAGCACCTGCACTAAATGGAAAACACCCCAAAAACAACTGAACCACTTCATGATTCCAGATGCTTTATAATATTGACGACGGAGACTAAACAGCAATATATATATATACCAGTGTTGGGAACGAGTCACTTCACTTCGAGTCGAAGAACACGCGAGTTGCGACTGTAAGGCTGGGCAAACCGAATCACTTCGAATTCGAATCAGATTCGATTAATTTTTTCCAATCGAATCGAATCGCTAATTCTTTGTGAATAATAAATATCCCATTTTTACTATGATAACTTGTCTCCGTCGTGAAAATAAAGAAATTTATAGTTCGTAGTGTAATTTCAATTCACACGAAGAACAACAATTTTCATATTTTAACGACGAAAATAAGCGATTTTGTTCAAATTTGACCAGAATCGATTGCATTTCGTCGTTAAAAATAAAAGGCTTAGTTAACTTAACAATTTTTGTTCCTATGAACTATTCACGACTGATTCGAATAAATTGTGCTTCGAATCACCCAATCGAATTGCCCAGCCCTAGTTGCGAGCCGAGTCCAATTCTTACCCAAATTAAAATTTAGAGCGTCAAGTCACGGTTCCTTCGAATCGCAAGTCGAGTCACTAGTTGATTTCAAAATCTATTCAACAGCAATGACAGATTATTTTGCCACTTCCCACTTCATAGTAACCCACATAAAATCTGATCTGGGCTGACGTCATCTTATTTGGGCAGACGCACGTGGATTTCATAGCCGGGTACATTGCATGTTGTCTATATCCCCCTGGGAGGTGCATTTTCTTCTCTGATGAGTCACGCAAGGCAGATACAATAATTGCATACTCGGACAAAATTTTTATCAAATCAAGTGATTGAAAAAGGTAACTCGAGTCGAGTTATTGACTCGAGTTTCCCCTACACCGATATTTACCCACTCTATAAAATGTAATATCCTAGTCCAAAATATTTAAATCTGATAAACAGCTCCGTTTCATCCACATGCCAATCGAGTGGGCAGCTGACTCCTTTTAGGGGCTGCTTTGGACTTTGCTTAGAGCGAAATAGCAAATATGGCGCTTATACTATCACAGATAGCTTTTGTAAAATTAAAGTTATCTGTTACGGCTCGCAGAGATTACGTTAGGGCAATTCTAAACTCCGTGTCTAAGAGGGGAGGAATGTTTTTGCGAGCATCTATCTACCCTTCTTTTAGATTACACAATTTCTTACTTCGTCAGGGCATCTTTTCCAATATTCTGTTAGTTTTTCCGTTCGAAATCCGATCCAAATATCTTTTACCGTGTGTCCATAGGACCACACATCTGATGCATATGTATATCTACAAAGCCCCTCCCGGCATTCTGGTGGATATCGGCTGAAATGAAGTTTTAAAAATTTGATTTTGAGTGTTTATAAGGGCACTTTATTTTTAAGCGTCAGTCAAGGGCCTGAATAATATTTTCGAGACAAGAGAGGAAGGCTGCGACGGAGTCGACGCCTGTAAAAGCTTCGTTTTTTCAAAATATTTTTTTCTTAGCTTATCTTATCGAGTATGAGACACTTATTAATGGAACGCGTTGTCTAGCCGTAAAATGGGGTAAAAAGTTGATATGGGGCAAACTTTTTTATTTTTAAACGCGAAATGTCAGGAAATACACAATATTCATTAACATGTATTTGGTAAAGTATTTTGTCTCAAAATGAATATTTTAAATAAATACTTAAATTTATACACTCCTTATTTTCCAAAAGTTTTTTTAGCCGGTGGGGTTGTGTGGTACCCCGATTCAACAATTTGTTCCGCTACTGACTGAGATACCTGTCAGCATATTGTAACAGATGTTCACCTTGGCAATCCGTTGAAATTATCAGGATTATTGTGTGAAAAAGCAGCAGCGGCGATAGAGCCTTCTACATATTTTCCGGCCAGGCCGAAGTCAGAAATTTTTCCGATGTAATTCCCGTTCCTTTTCTTGACAACGAGTACATTCCGCAGTGCAACATCTCGATGCAACATTTCTACCTTGTGTAAAGCTTGGAGACCCTGGGAATAGAATGTAAGTGAGGATTTGTTTTCATAGCCACTTCTTTGAGTGGATCACCCTGACCAAGGCCCTGTACCATCGGCCACTTTTAAGCGGTCATGGTTTAGTATTTTTTAAGTATTTTCTGTTCGGCTTAGCCTACCCAAGTTATTACCGAAGGGGTTGAGTGGTGGGCATAGATTAACGAGCCGGACTCGCCGGGACTCGGTCCCGAGATCTGCGATGCAAACTGTTTAACCACTAGGCCATCGCGTCCACTTATCACTAATTGTACTCCGACTGTGTTATAGTGTTCAAGTTCTGAATAAAAGGTTTTATATTTAGATCCTATTCTCTGACGATTTATTTTGTAGAACTAGCTTCTGTTTATATTAGAGGCAGTAAGTTGGTTTCTTTCTTGTGCTGATTACGATATTGACTAAAGAAAATTATTTGTAAAAAAAATAGCATACTTTTGCAATATCCAAGCTAAAATTGATAAGAAGTCGTGAATCGTATCTGCGGTTTTCCTTATCCAGAAAGCCCAGTAGAGATCCTCCGGAACAATATTCCATTACGATTCTTATTCTTCTGATGCCTGGAAATTATCGAAGGAATAAGAAGTGGTGGTCCGAAAAACCTTTGGCAGGAGGACTCGAAGTGTAAGCAAAACATATAATTTTACTGCCGAATTAAAAAAAAGCGCGGTAATGCCGCAAAATCTTTGGGTAAAACACTTTTTTACAGCCACTTCTTGAAGTGGATCACCCTAACCAAGTCTCTGTACGAGCAGCCACTCATAGACGGACAGGGTTATAATTTCTGAGATATGATATTTTCCTGTTCAACTTAGCCTACCTAAGTTGTTACACCCTGGGTTGAGTGGGGAGCATGGATTGACGAGCCGTACTCGTCGGGACTCCAACCCGAGAACTCCAACCTGCGATGCCAAAATGTTTAACAACTAGGCCAACGCGTCTGTAACAAAAATGCAGTAAAATCACTGTTCTTTGACCATAATTTTACTCCACGATAATGAAATAAGCTATGGAATCGACTGGGCTGTTAATTGAATGCAGTGCCGAGGTGCGCCCATCAACAGCAGTATTTCGCATTTCGTCTCATCGACAAGGCGATTTTGAATTACGGAAATATGCAATTACAGGAAATGAACATATTTGTTACACTACACTGTGATAAAAGTGCAATAAAATCACTGCTTCCTTGATGGTATTTGAATAAAACTATAAAATCGCATTTATTCGCCAATTATGGGTCGTCGATGGAGCACCGCCGAGGTGTGTCCATCAACAGCCCCCATACTTGGCATAATTCTCATCAACATGGCGTTTTTCTAACTTTAGATATATGAAATTACTGCAAATGACCAGTTAATTTACTGTACTTTTGTTACAGTGTATAAGGTTGTCTTTATAGTCCCGTTTAAACGGTATAAAAAGAATAAAGTTTCAGTAATCTGTTAAACGAAACTGCCGATATTTGACCATGATTTATGTCAAATTTTACAGCGCAAAACGCAAATTTTGCCATATATCATGATTTCACTGCAAAATTTATCAATTTATGAATAATTGAAAAACAAGCTTATAGTTGATTATCATTTTAGAAAAACAATATATATAGATAGGGACATTCCATAGCTGATATTTATAGATACCGCCATGCGGATCTGATATCGAATATATCCATGTTCTATTAAAAAAATGGGAAAACTCAATAGTAAAATGCTAATTTCACAAAGGATTGGTAGATGTTTTCATCATCGTCCAGGGCGGATACCACTTACTGCACTTTACTACGTCGATTCGGTTCTTTTAGTATGTTTTTCGCTTGGAGTGCAGTGGGGGGAATAAGTGTTAATGAAAATGGGTGATTAGATTCGTTGATTCGAATCAGTCCTAAATAAAAAAGAACGAAATTCTATTTTGTCAAGCATGCGCCACAGATGGACCGCGTCTCATCGACGCGATCCATCAGTGACACATTCTTACCAAAATATATTCTGAAACAAATTCTCCGGTTAGATTTAACCTTTCTAAAAACATACTTGTTGTGATTCCTTTGACTTTAACAACATTTTCGTGATCAAGGCGGATCATGTGTTCCAGTTCTTTGTAGAAATTTTTAACCTGGTTCCGATCAATTGTCCCTTTTATATCTTTAACTGCGTAAAACTCGTTATCTTTTTTATACTTGTATAATTCAACAACTCCGTAATGACCCTGTAAAGATTAATTATGTAATAGTTGCTCTGTATCTAAGGAGGGCACTTCAAGGGGCATTTGAGAAGGTAGATAATTTTCCACCCTCAAAGTATTCGATATTATATTGAAATTTTAATACAAAAGCAAAATTTCCGCCCACCATCGTTACCAAATTGCCTTTATACTTTTATTACTTTCAAACGTTTTCTGTCCTTACACCCGCTCCTCGAGTTTTTAGAGCTCCCCACCACTGAACACTGCACACTATTATGGGCGTTTTTTAAATATATTTGCATATGTTCGGTTATATACCTCTCCCAGTGTCTTTATCCAAAGTAGATCGCTGCCTACGAATCTTGCGAGATCACGTAATAGATGACGAGGAGGGACGGGAAGATCTGAAATAATATGATAACAATTATCGATTGAAAAAAAAATATTACTTGGGGTGGCGGAAACATGTCTCCGAAAGCTTCGACAAACGCAAGGCATCCTTCTTTTTGATTTGACTTTCATTCAAAAATATTTTTATTCGAAATAATATTCGAGCCATTTCGGCGCGTAATCAATTTTACGACACATTTTGGTGATTCCCCAAATTGGTGAAACTGATGAATTATTTTAATAAAATATAGGAATATTTTTGCGCGTATGGCGAACAAGTTATGGTCGCGCCAGGAAATCTTTACTCATGTAAAAGTCGACTCATTTTTACATGAAAATTGCGCTTGCGACGTTTATCATGATGCCATAATACAAATATAATAGACCAAAGTTTTTCATGTGTAAAAAGGTGACCCTAATTCGTTACTTTAAATCTCCTGATTTTCATAATGTATACAAGTTGCAATAGTAAAATGAAATATTTGTTAAATATAGGGAATAAGCGATTCGAAATGATTATCCGAATAATAGAAAATCAAATGATTCGGTTTCGCCCAGCCCTAGTATAGGGCTTATCCACTCTTCCACCTACTGAATAATGACTTTAAATATACCACGGGAATTTTTAAACCCCCTATCGAAGCAATCGCTTAAAAAGCCCAACTATAAAGTAAATACTTAATTTTAATTACCACGCGGCGGAAGAATGCAACTGTTTCCTCCAACACCGCGGTGCATGAGCTCAGCAAGTGACTGGAGAATCACACGGAAACTTGGCCTGTTATCGGGATTTGTACTCCAACACTTCCGTAAGATGGCGCCAAACGACGTTGAGTTCGTTGAACCGACTGAGCTTTCCAACCATTCAGGTACTTTTAGTATTTCAGACTTCATATTTTCAACCTGTATAAAAATAATGATTCAATATAAAGTTTAGATTTCTACTTTTAGATCATTTTTCGAATTGACTCTGGTATCCTTTCAGACTGGCACATATGATGGAACACTCTGCTACTTGGACACACGGAAGTAATGGATACCGTCAAAATAAAATTTAGCAGATGAGCAATATTAACCAATTAAACAGGCTAAAAGATTAAAAGTCTCTTTTTGAGTGTCTGATAGCGAGTAAATTTCAGAATCGTCAATACTGCTATGATATTTTTGTCCAATCGAAGAGAATGGCATGAATATTTCAGACAACAGATGAAAAACGAGAATCTTCCACGCTGAACCATATCAGCTCGAATCGAACTTTTCCGAGTATGATTTTATTCCAAAAATTGTGGAAATAGTTTGATGAGCGACCAATTGAATGGATTCATTTCGACCTTCTCGCCATGACAACAGTATTAAAAAACTAATTTACATGCCAAGATTGCACAGAAAAATCAAACGAGTGAAAAACTTCAAATAAGGTTAAAAAACAAGCACCAAGTAGGCGCGCCAGTGAGTCCTAAACTTATTGATATGACTTTTACTATTTATACATTATTCATTCCTACCCAATCCTATTATTTTATTACAGACTGCAGAATGGTAGCTGTTGTAAAAACTAGACACCCGAAGAATTTGATTACATCAGAAGAAAATTCAGCAAATGGGCAAAATTTTACGATACATCTCTTGCTAGGACATTAAAATATTTATTTTGAGTGTCTGGGAGCAACCATACTGTACAAAAAGTTTCACAATTATCAATACTGATATGAAAGAGCAATGTTGATGGTTTTGAAAATTTCCGGACACTCGAAGGAAAACAAGCTCATGTCACCTTGCTTTATTAAATAGCCCATTCTGACAAGATGGAATTTCTTTGTTGATGCATTCATTTTTCGACAGATTCGGAAAAAAATACACAAGCTTGAGCAACAAAATCGGTAATCCCAGTCGATGAATTTTTTTTTAAACAAGTTTTGTTGAGTATGGGTCACTGATGGAGCGCGCCGTTGAGGCGCGTTCCATCTGTGGCACATGCTTGACAAAATAAAATTTCTGATTGGGATAGATCGATCAGTAATTCATAGTAGTCATAGTAGTAGTAGTAGTAATTTATAATAGTAGAATTTCTGGAAAACTTATTATTGAGGAAAGCTTTACCCAAATTTTATATTAAAAATTCACTTCAAGCTAGCTTGGAATAGCATGTGGAAGGACGAACTGTTGCTGTAGGTACGGGCATTAGGCTAAACCTAACGTGTTTCCTGTGTGTCATAAGATACGACTAAATGGAAACAAAGAAGTGATAGATTGGTTTAACATCGCCCAGGGCAGATACCGCTAACTGCACTTTACCAAGGTGGTTTAGTTCTGTATGGGATGTTTTCTGCTTCGAGTACAGTTGCTACCACATCGTGTAAAAACTCGCCACTGCTGCTGACGGAAAGAACTGCGTTGTTTGAAAATCAGTAATTGCACTTGATCACTGTGGTTGATTTAAAGTAAGCGTATCCGCCCTTTGTCGTTATTCCCGCCATACGGAAAATATGCTGATTGGAGCAATTTTGAAGTAGCATCAGCAGTGCATTGTCAAGGCTGCCCACCCGGAACCGGTGACGTATTTAGAATCATGAAGAGGTACAAAGTGAAATGACGCCATAACTGGCATCGTAGGTGGAAAATTTCACTTAAAATTAGGGTTTTATCGCACGTCATTGAGATTGTTTGTCAGTGAGTGATCCGTCGATGGGTTGGGGGGCTGTCTTGATTCTAACTCAATGCATTCCAATTTCTTACCCATTCCGCATTAACTTCGTGAGCATCTTTTACCCATTCCTTGTCGAAAGATTTGCCATGTTCTGCCAGATGTACAATTTCGCATACTGTTGTTGCGAAACTCCATACATCTCCAGCTGTTGTGGGCTCCACCACCGCTGGTGCCGACCAATCATCGGTGCAATATTCTGGAGCAACCCACGGTGCTTCCAGGGAAGCAAAATCTTCAAATTGAGTTGAAATTGAAAACTTTCGAACCTAAAGAAAAGCGAAAGAGAATATTACCCATTCCATTACTATGTCAAAGAATTTTAGGGAGGTTTTCGTACTATTAGTCTAATTATTTATTATAAATTTTGCGTAGAGAAATAGGGTTCTTTCATTTATTTAATTTTCGACATTATACCTTAAGAAGACCTGTTGTTTCAATCGGTAAAGCGTTGAGAGCACGCTTTGAGCTAGGCATCTCTAATCGTTTTAGCGTAGTAGGTTCAAGTGCATGATGATATGTAAGAGGTCTGCTGCACGCCTCACGAATACGTTGTTTACGACTTCTTCTACCAACCAGGTACATGCACGAGAAAAATGAGAGAATCTTCAAAACCGATTCGGAGCTGGTGTCTGCACGAGAGGTTCTGGTTGTCATATATATGTCTTATATAAGTCGTATAATTGGTTTCCCTCTCCCACGAGGTAAAATGAAACCCTATCCTATTGGATAATAAGGAAGATGAAAATCAAATATATATATATCTATGTCATTTTTTACAAAAAATTGGAACATTTCGCTACGTTGAGAAAACTATGCATCATTAGATATAAGAACTTTATTTTGTGTTTCAGCCTTGATTTTCATCTCTGTCTCATTTGTTTGTATTTACTTTTGAACAAAACAGTCAAAATATTGAAAAATAACAAAAAATCGAAAATATCAAAAAATTATTGCCGTTGCTATTTCGCTAAAAACTGAAAATTAAATATCACAAGCACTGTTTAAAATCATTTTATATGAATTGAAATTGTGTATTGCTCTTTACCCAATCGTTTTTGAGTTGGTTAATAGCTATAGTTTAACAAAAAGTATTCTTTGAGTCAGAGATGGACCGCTCCTAAGGGCTGCAATCAGTCAGAGTCGTTTCGAAAAGAATTTTATGGAAGAATTTTTACTTACTGTACTCCATGTAACTCCAGGATCCCCCAGCTTTATAAATGGAATTTTGGGAGGAGCTCGGAATAAAATAATCTTCACTGCCTTCAGTGTTCCGAACGCCATATCCTTTGATTCCTGAAAAAAAAAAACGATTTTGGATTTATCACAAATTCCGTAGGTTAAGTCTCGTGTTGTCCATACTCTAGTGCCAATCATATACACGACTCATTAAAACTCCATACTTCGCTTAGACTTGGGATGGACAATTCGATTCGGAGCACAATATATTCGAATCAATCGTGGATCGTTCATAGGAACGAATACTTTTCAAATGGACTAGAGTTTTTATTTTAAACCACAAAATGCAATCGATTTTGGTTAAATTCGCAATAGGAATATGGAGACTGACGATACCTTGGATTAGGTTTACGAAATTAAAGCCTAGAGTAAAGTAAAGCGATTCCATTCAGTAAATATAAAAAGACTCAACATTTTCCTTTATTGTTTGATTTTATATGATACAAAAAATCATACTCACATAATAGTGAAGTGCGTGCGCCAGTTGATAAAATATCTGGATCAAGTGATATCCAGTCACTATTCCATCTCTTCCCTGGGAATATAAGTTATGTATAATATATATACCCTGTAAGCTAAGATTTTTGTCATAATTGTATCTTATTATAGTACTAATGTAGCAAGGCTGAAATCAGCTTTTAAACGGCGCCATCTAACCCCAAATAACAAAGGGCTGTCACAAGATTTAGTGCCAGCAACTACAGTTCGGGCGGCATCTGCACTCCATCCCTAGGTGATGGTGGATCCACCAACCTCGTCTTTGTTTTCTTTTAGTCGCCTTTTGATGACCGTGGTAGGTTAGGTAAATTCTGTAGCCCGGGTTTTAAGGTACTTCTTCCAACTATACTCAGGGCGAATTATAACAAAAAAGACAATACAAATGAAATAATAAAAACCATTCGTTTCAATTTAGTAACTTTGCAACTCGCAGTCCAACTCCAGATGCTCGAAAAAACTTTCCCCAAATCGAAATCCTAATCGACAATGTAAAGCATGAGCCACAGATGAATCGCGTTCCATCAACGCGATCCAGGTATTTTCAGAGGTACATCAAACGACATACTCAAACGCAAAGTTACTGATAATGAATTTTGTTTATTTCATCATTTTATTTTTAATATCTATATTCCCATGTCTCATACTGTAGCATGGTGCCTTTCTACTAATAAATGACTGTCAGCTTTCATTACTAACCAGGCCAATTCTTGATTCGGAACATAAAAAATCAACAGGAGTTCCTTCATGCGAATATTCGAAAACGGCTCCAGAGGCTGATGTTGTTACTCCTAATTGTTTGGCAATGTGACGATGATGCTCAACGCGGTGATGCTTCTTCAGCGATTCTTCGTTGTTCTGGAAATAATACACAAATTTATCTACTTAATAGATCTTAGGTATCTGTCAGTTCATCCCCGATTTAGTATCTAGAACTCCTCCGTCGCATTACAACCATAAATTTTGCCCTCTATTTCTCATGGTCTAGTTGTTTTCACACTGACATCACAGGTAGGGCTCGGCAAAACCAAATCATTTGGAATTCGATTCTGATTCGAATAATAACCAATACTTTGTAAATAACAAATCCCATTTTTACTAATATAAATTGTCCCCATTGGGAAAATAATGAAATTTATATTTGGTAGTATATTTCGATTCACACTAGGAGCAACAATTTTCATATTTTAACGACGAAATATAATCGATTTTGGTCAAATTTGACTAAAATCGACTGCGTTCCGTCGTTGGAAATGAGAATTACCAGTTCACTTAACAAGTTTCTGTTCCTATAAACGAATCACGATTGATTCGAATTAATCACGCTTCGAATCACCGAATCGAATTGCCCAGCCCTAATCACAGGTTAAAGATGTCGGGTTGTAGTCTCTGTGTGAGTCCGATCCGCAAATCCATGCTTAATTGTGGGATGAGTCTGGCTGAATCAAAAGCGCAAGAACGGTCTCGATTGAAACTGTCCAATGTGAAGTCAGGTTAAGATACATTGGCAAAAAAAACATTGGCAACAAACTTTTGTATATCTACTAGATAAACTTTAATTTAGGATAAAATTTACAACTCTAATTCATATCTCTCCACTCACCGCTGTGAGTCTCTCTATATTTCCATATTCATTTGAGTATATATTTGTCTGTAGGATAATCTGTGTTTGATGGCTGCTCCCTTCATATTGATCATGCGGATTCTTGTTTTCGTCACAAATTTCTAGAGTTGCTGACTCAGCATTTGTAGTCCAATTTCTTACGGTTGATTTGGTGAACTTTTCTGGGACTGGTATCTCCTAATACAGAAAAGAAAATGAATATTTTATTTTAAATTTAGGTCTACGCAGGGTTGAAATTAAACTATTAATATCTTCTATTTTTTTGAATTTTATGTTATTTATCAACAACACAACCTAAGTTGACAAAGTAACATGGCTCAGTTAACCAATCAGTTAAGCGTATTTTCAGGAAGGCCTATAGTTCAATGCTTTGCCGTTTCATCATCGACCATGTATTCCATCAAGGCATATTCGAGGTAGCTCTTAACTTACAACACATAGCGGCTACAAATATTCAAAAAAAAAGTTAACAAAGCAGGGAAATTAAAATGGAAATTTATCCGTTTACCTTCCCAGCAATTGTAATCATGTCCGTCTATAAGTGGCCGCTGTTACAGGGCCTTGGATAGGGTGATCCACTCTAAGAAGTGGCTATAAATAAAAAATAACTACTAACCTGGACGTCTGCTATTTCCCTCTCATCAATCGTCGTCCTGTACTGCATATCCCCGTCTCCTTCCGGCGTGGGTAGCTTGGACCGTTGAACAATCAAACCTGATTTCTCTGAATTGAAACGCCAATGGGTGATCATAAAATTACACCATAGAAAATAATAGTATATAAAATTATCTATCATGGCCACATGGTAGGGCTGGGCAAAACCGAATTGTTAGGAATTCGAATCTGATTCGGATATCTTTTTCGAATCGCTGATTCTATAAACAGGACAAATATCAAATTTTTACCATTACTATTATTGTCTCCATTATGATATTTAAAAATTTACAGTTACGAATTACAAATATTCGCTCAAACAGACTTAAAAGCCATGTATTTTCAATTACACTCCAATCCAAGAGCGAAAAACGACGAAATGCAATCGATTTGGGTCAATTCTACTTCACTTAGCAAGTTTTTGTTCTTATGATCGATTCACAATTTATCCGAATAATCTGTACTTCGAATCGAATTGCCCAGCCATACAGGACATGGTATGAATGACTGAGGCCTACTTACTTCCGCTATAGCGGTGGAATCCTCTCCCATCCCATACCTCATGATTTTGAAAGGGTGGTAGTCCCCGCAAGATGTCTAAACTTTGAAAGTAAGCGAGATTTTCGCCAAAATGGTCTATATTCTCAACCAGGCCATAAAATATCCACGCACTTTCGGCGAGCAAGTTTCGATTTGTTTTTTTATATCTATTTGGATTTAACACCTTCCGTCGCCACTGCTTATCTTTAGTTTGCCGCTCTTGGAGTCAAACGCCTTGTTTAATCAGTTTCAGTCCTTTTTTATTTCTCAAATGAGTGCTTCATTTATTTACTATATTTGTGTTACTAGTACCACTTGTGTTTCTTAACCAATCGGAAACAATTTTTGTATTTTTTAAATATGTGTCATTGTTGGATCGCGTCGATGAGACGCGGTCCATCTGTGACGCGTGCTTGATAAAATAAAATATACTATATTGATTGGATTGGTATCCCATTTTTTTTGCACTGATGAGGGTTGTCTGAATAGAGATTCGAAACCGCGGCAAACAACATCATCGTTTGTATTTCCACGATTGAGCGTATCCACTGAAATCACGAGTCTACCTGGTGATAAGCCACGCGCTATAATATTCTATAGTTGTATTTTAACATTTTGTTAGTCAATGTACCTGTGGGTTTCGGTCGCAGGATATACTTCAAACATCGGATGACGTCATCGTCGAAGACGTCAATGAAACGATTAGTTCGTAAAGCATTGATTACGTCACCAATAGACGTGAAGTTATCCGTTATTCCGTCCAATTTTAAACATCCGGTTTCATTGTCCGACTTGATTGGTAAACGTCGGTAAATATCTCTGCCGTCCTGGGGTAGATTTGTATTGCTGTTACATCATTTTCTATACCTACTCAATCTTGTGAGATCTCATTAGCAATAATCTAGGTAATATGCTTACCTATACCCACTGAGAAGGTCAGATCCAGCGCTATCGACAAGCAGGTAATAAACCTTCATTGTTAGGCCGAGCCTAGTCAAATTCTTACACGTTAGGGGTATTGGCAACTGCCTGATTCTTTTGTAACTCATGTAATAATTTTAGCATCGCCCGGGGTAGTTACCACTTTTTTTGTCTGTAAGTGTTTTTATTTAACTATAGGCGCAATCACCAGTATATCTGGCCTCCCCCACGCAGGGGTGGGGGGAGGGTAAAACAGTATTTAAAAATAAATACAAATTAGATTTAGACTACACTCCACCATAGCGGTTCAGTTACATTTGGGATGTACAGTTGCTGGTATTATATCTTGCAGTAGATCTTTGCAATTAAGAGGCCTTTAGTTAGTACCTTTAGGCACCACCTTTTAGGAATTACTAACATTAACTTTAAAAAATTTCAATTCAATCGAAATCAAACAAGTTTCATGTTATAACGAAATAATACAATGGATTTTGGTCAATTTTGACCAAAACCGATTGCATTTCATCGTTAAATTGGAAAATCCCATTTCATCCAGTAATTTTTGTTCCTATGATTGATTAAACATC
Source organism: Styela plicata (assembly GCA_963675895.2). NCBI lineage: Eukaryota > Metazoa > Chordata > Ascidiacea > Stolidobranchia > Styelidae > Styela > Styela plicata. Next base: position 9,039,565 of record OZ023147.1, read on the forward strand.
GATTCGAATAATTTGTGCTTCGGATCGAATCGCAGAATTCGCCAGCCCTATTTCCAGGACATATACACTCTCCTATAGCGCTATTCCGTGATTATATTTTCCGCTTAGAGTGCAGTTAAATGATCTTATAATCCAAGTCCAACTTATCTACAGTTAAGTTTGAATTTAGCCCACATAGTTTAGCCAATTAAGTCAATTCCAGTGCTGCCAAATAATAGTAACTTAATTACCTTTACGAACTTTACCATCAACTCATAATCATTATACGATGTATCGATTTGTCGGAACGCTGAGGCATGGGTCCTCCTCTCACAACATGCTAGTTTGTCCTGGAGAAATTTTCTCCTGTGAAAGAAAAGCTATATTTTATACTCTCTCAAGACGACTCGAAAATCTAGTAACACAGAAATATGATAAGTAAGAATTTTACAACCTAAATCTGGGCATATATGTCATGGATTTTTGGGCTCTTTTTGAACCTTAGCATATCTACTATTTCGTTTAAGCCATGCCTAGTTACGACAAATTGTATTAGAATTTTTTGTCACTGCTGAGGCTTTATTTCCTCCCTTTCGTCTCCATCAGAAATATTCTGATTTGTGAATGGTATTGATCATTATTACTTCGCCCTGGCAAGACTTGGTCCATCTGTGACCATTGTTTAACAAGACTGATGGGTATTTTATATTAGTGTAAAGAAACTTTTACCAGAAAAATTTTATAAAAATGTATTTGTATGATATGGGTCATTGGTGGATCAGGTCGATTAGAAGTTTAACGAAGTGCAGTTGCGCTACTACATCTTGTATTAAGCTCCCAGGAAATTAATTAGTCGTTAGACGGCCTCCCCTGGGCACCGCTTCCAGCCATGCACAGAACGTATTTCAATAATAAAAAAGAAATAAACTGCATGATTGGGACTTCACGAAATAAGATTCGAGATTCCCATTAACAATAATATATATCATTATATGCTTTATGCCCGATATATATGACAAGCCTAGTTAAACATTAACCAAATATAATGTATCTGCAAACAATAATACCATAAAAAAGTACGCTAACCTTATGTCCTTAGATAGGAAAGCAAACACTAGAAATAGCATTATTTTTATTAGAGGTTTTTTTTGTCTTTTCATCAATGGACCTCTAATGGATCGCGCTTAAACAGCGCGATCCACTAGAGGTCCATGTCTGGAAAAATGTTTTCGTATGTTCTCTATTTAAATGGGATTCACGATGAATATCGTACATTCTGGAATGACTGGAATTGCCACTCGCCATAGAAGCGCAGTAAAATAGCCGTCATTTAACAGTTATTCCACTAAGGGATATTTAAATAAAACTATGGGATCGGATTTTCGAAAAAGGCCGTTGCTGAAGCGTTCACACATTTGCCATATTGATGCCATATTTTTGTTCAATAACCTCGATCATAATCATATCACTGAGAGTAGCTTAATGTCGGATATGTACGTGTTTTCTATTGTGTGGATTCGATGTACGCACTCAATGAAAGTGTATTCATACCTTTGTATGATTTACTACCCATAGACACTCTAGAAAACCACTCACCCATTTTCCTCCAATCATAGCATATCATACAATATGTTTTATTGGTAAATTTGAGGTATAGTTGAAAAGATTAATTGCACATTTATCATATTTGTTTGTTGGTAATATTTGCCGCGGAAAATAGAATACAAATTCATACTAAATTTGATTCCAGAGAGGCAGAATGGCAGCTACTCTGCTGCTCAGAGTCAGATGATTTAAATAAATTATCCTAATCAGAACCCGGACATCTGTTATTTAAACCAAATCATTTAGAATTCCTAATGATTCGGTTTTCCTCATTCTTATGTAAGCCTACCTCACTGGTCCGTGTACCAATTCAGCCAGAGGTTCTCTTCTTGCCGAAGACATGTTTGCATACGGGTCGACCAATAATTTATAATAGCCTTCGATACATTCCAAGAATGCTAAAGATGTCTTATAGTCATCAAACGGTAGGACCTGTGATCATTTAAATAGGTGTTTTAGCTTCATATATCGAATCCTGTCATATCTTTTTATACGAGAGGAGTGGATCACTCTGACCAAGGCCCTGAACCTGCGGTCACTTATAGACGGACTGGGTTATTGGAAAGATATAATCTTTCCGGTTCGGCTTCGCCTACCCAAGTTATTAATTACACCCTGGGTTGATTGGTCGGCATTAGGGCTGGACAATTCGATTCGGTGATTCAAATCGATCCGAAGCACAAATTCTCCGAATCAATCGTGAACCGTTCATAGAAACAAAAACTTGTTAAATGAACTAGGATTTTCATTTTTCACGACAAAATGCAATTGATTTTAGTCAAACATGACCAAAATCGATTATATTTCGTCGTTAAAATATGAAAATCATTGGTTATAAACTATGAATTTTCAAGATGTAGACAAGTTATAATGGTAAAATGGGATATTTGGTATATACATTGAATTAGTGATTCGATCCGACCCGAAAAAATAATCGAATCAGTTTCGAATTCCATATGATTCGGTTTTTCCCAGCCCTAGACTTGGCATGGATTAACGAGCCGGAGTTCTCAGTTGGTTCCATGATTTTATTTTTACTTTAAAATGACGAAAAGCAGGGCATCGTCTGAACGGAATGGCTAAGATCTACCTGTATATATATTTTTTTATAGCCACTTCCTAGAGTGGATTACCCTGTCCACGGTCCTGTAACGGCGGCCACTTATAAATGAAAAGGGTTACAATTGTTGGAAAGATGGGACCTTTTCCTGTTCGGCTTAGCCTACCCAAGTTATTACACCCTGGGTTAGGGTGGTGGGCAATATTATAAAGACCTATACAAGTTGAAGTACCAACAACTGCCCCTTTAATCGGAAAACATTATATGTTTTGTTTTACATGTACATCAGGGAGTCGGTGATGAGCAGACCGCTTCTTTGCCTTGTTTAAGGCAAAAAGTAAATTTTCAATAATAAAATGATATCGTGATTTCAGCACGCAAATGTATTCGCGCGCCTCCGGTTTGCCCCGTGTCAATTTTTTTAAAGGAAAATAATAATGCATTAAGATCACAAATCCCATGACCTAACGTGATTTTAATAACGGGGGATTAATAATATCGCAGTATTCCGAATCACAGTGTAGTTAGAATCCCCCTTGCGTGGGAAGGTTAGTTAAATAAATTACATTTCGGGTAGATAGAACAATAGGAGCGGAGATAACGTTGTTTGACAAAAAAAAATATTTGCACAGACAATTTAATAACACACAGCGAGCGTGCCTGCGTTTGAGATATTTATATGGAGCGATTGTAGATAAAGATGGTATTTTTCGATAGCTTTATTCGAATGACTATGAGGCAAAAAATTAGGGCTCTACAACTACAAATCAATAACTTGTATTTTTTCCTTTATAACTTACTTGTATATATATAAGACAATTCTTATAATAATATCAATAATATCAGTTGATAAAAGTGGTACATATACATATGGCTGGACAATTTGATTCGCTGATTCGAATCGATTCAAAGCACAAATTATTCAAATCAATTGGGAATCTTTTATAAGAACAAAAATTGCGAAATAAGTGGAATTTTCATTTTCAATGACAAAATGCATTCGGTTTTGGTCACATTTGACCAAAATCGAGTGCATTTTGTCGTTGGGGTGTCGCAATAATTTACCCAATAAAAAGCGCGTTATATATGAAAATAACAATCTCACCAATTGCCTCCCGAGTATATCGCTCATATATACTTTATTGTTAATCAATGTAATATCTCCGAGGTCAGTGAAATCCAATACAAAACTGCTGGCCAATATTTCCGCAAGGTCCTCGGCTTCGTTGTTCTCAATCTCATTATTGTTGCTTTGTTTCTGAAAATGAATAATTGAAAGTGTTGTATTTATTGGAAATTTGCTTTAAGCAAGGCCGGAAGCAGGTACCAACAGGCATGTTTACTTTATCGTAAAAAAATTCGTCAAATCACGTTTTGTCAAGTATGAGTCACTGATGGATCGCGCCGACGAGGCGCGGTCCAACTGTGTCTTATACTTGACAAAATAAAACTTCTGATTGCTGGAAAGATAACAAATAGTCACTTCTTTTAGGATGACTTTTGTGTTATGCTCTTGGCACGAAATAGTTTCGTCCGCATAGGAGTCAGAACTGTTTTATAAATTTGCTTCGCTATGGAATTTTAATTTGAGTTTGATTGTGAAGTCATATATTTGCCTCTCCCACAATCAATCATAAAGTAAATTCTGATTCCTCGAAGATATTGTATTTGATAAATGGAGGAGACAAAATTGAATAAGCATGGACGCGGATGTGTGGTGCAGTTCAAAATTACTTTGAATAAAAGAAAGTTTACGATGCCGTGTAGGTACAGGCGTTGGAATAGTTCTAACGTATTTCCTGTCGTAAGAGGCGACTAATAGGAAAAAAGTGGTAGGTTGTTTCATCATTGCCCAGGGCAGATGCCACTCATTGTACTTTACCGTGGTGGTTCAGTTCCATTAATGATGCTTTCCGCTTAAGGTGCGCTTGGTCGTACAATTTTGTGGTTCATTAGTTTGTTATTTTCAAGCACACAAAAAACATGAAATAACCCCATTCGGGGATCAGGGCAAAATAAACGTACATTTGCTTAGTGTGCGATTTGGAATATTTCAATTTGTGTACACAAACTATTTCCTGGGGGGACGAGTAGTATTTTTATTCAATGTAGAACATCATTCGATTCGATTTTGAAATGAAAATAGATACAGAAATAACCTGTAGATACGGGTTTTAGAATATTCCTAACGTTTTTCTTGCATGTCGTAAGAGGCGACTAAAAGGAAAAAAGAAGTGGTATATGGTTTTATCATCGCCCAAGGCAGATGCCATTCACTGCAATTTTTCATGGCGTTTCAGTTCCGTTTGGGATGCTTTCCACATTAGATGCAATCGCTGGTACTACATCTTTTAGTAGCTCTTTGCTATTACGTGGTTGGTTGGTTCCTTTTAGGCTCTGCTTCCGGCCTTGCCTAGAGTGAATTTCAATAAAAGAATTTATATATTTTTAAGATTTCAAACCGCCTTATAGATGAGATTTATGCCAAGTATGGGGTGTTAATAGACCGCACCTACTCGTTGCGCTTCATCAACAGTCCATAATGGTCCGGAAGTGATAATTTTATTGCTTTATTCCAATATCTTCAAGTAAAATAATTACAAGAGGCGTCGCTTTCACTGCATTCTTTATAGTGTAACCTCTAGTGCTGGGCAATTTAATTTGGTTATTCGAATCGATCCGAAGCACGAATGATTCGAATCAATTTCGAAAAAGTTCATAGTGTAAAAACTTGCTAAGTGAAGTGAAAACCTCATTTTCGTAAAATCTAAAAATTTTCCTCTTAGACAGCCTTCATGTCTGTTTATGCTAATATTAGTGATTCGTAACTATAATTTCTCTATTTTCTTAATTGAGACAAGTTGTAATAGTATAAATGGGATATTCCTTATTTATATGACATTATTGATTCGATCCGATTCGGAAAAAAAAATTTGAATGCGATTTGAATACCAGATGATTCGTTTTTGCCCAGCTCTAGTGACAACCACACATTTTACCTCGATCATCCTCAGTCCACAATTTACATTCTTTTCCAATTTTCCTTCAAGAACACTTTTCAGTTTCTCGTCTTTCACTGCAATGATCATCCCATTATCACCATGAACAGATACAGCTCCTACATCGTCGGCCAAGTAAAATATTTCGGTGGTGAAAAACGGCTCCAAGGAATCGACATGGGTGATATATTGTTGTTGGTAGTAGGTGACGGAAAATTTTTTGAGCTTGTCAACTGAAATAGAAATTTTGGAAGTAAAATCGATACTTCTTTCTCTAGTTTAACTGTTGGAATTGGCCGAGTGTTTAAGATTTTACCTAGTAATACCTAAACTGATAATACCTTTTACCTATTAATAGCTAGTTTTGTGTAATCGGCTGCCACTTTGAGAAGAAACCAGGTTGTCAATATTGGTTGGAATCATGCCCGAACATGAATGGCATTCAAATTTTTAATTTTACTATCTTTCTTCCAGTCATACGGAATTTGATGATGACACGTATCAACTACCGATGTGACTCATACTTGACCTAAATTGGCCGAATGACAGAGATGGTCCAGTCTTAAAACAACAGTTAATTTTCTCCTGTTTGTGGTCTATGGAATAGTGTCTCAACTCAGGGTAATCCATCCAAATGCGTAAGTGTGAAAACTAATAGTTAAAACAATAATGATACCTTTTATGTACTTGAGATATTTCCGAAACCTTTTTCTGAGTGTGTATTGTAGAACATATTTATAAGGTATATCAAAACATCCCGTTGATTTCAACTCTTTTTTGCTGGATCTGCAAAAGTCAAACATGTATACATTTTATCGTTGCATTTTTCAAATGATTTTTTATGGCTTGTTCGTGAAACCTACTGGGGGGTTATACCCAACAACCGTTACGCACGTATCTTTGTATTGACTTTATATCTATTCCATGTTACAGATACTCGCGAAGTAATTTGCTGAAGGACACACCCGGGTTGAAACGGGCAAGCATAGAACTATCGTCCTTTCTGGCAATACGATCGCATTTAACCGACATCTTATCCATCACATGAGTCACTGTGTCACGGATAAGCTATATCTTGGTGGTGTGTAATGCATGGGTCGATTTTTTTATGGCTTCCGTTGATTTTTTTATTTTTTAACTTTCCGCTATTGTATATTGCGAGCATATTTCTACAGACGAGTTCATGAAAAGGTCAACTCAATATGCAATATCATTTCGACAAGCACAAGCCACAGATGGACCGTGCCTCGGTCTACCAAAAGATATTTAGGCAAAACTTTTGCTGACGCGAAACAACTGCGAAGACCCTAAAAACAACAGAAAGTAACGTTGCCGCTGAATTATATATCTTAATATAACTATATATGAAATACTGATAATTCTATATCATCAGCCTCAAATCATTTATGGGGTATGTTTGAACAAATGTAGTGTGACGTAACAGAAGGATTTCTAATTCAAATATTTGGGCTTTGTCAGCGAATGTAAATATAGAGAAAACCTTTTAATGTCAAATATACGGCGATAAAAGATAGGCCCAGGAGCGTATAGGGGGTACAATATAATGCATATATATACGCATCTTTGTATGTATTGTTTGATAATATGCGTGTGACAAAAGGATGTGATACAGCGGGAACCACTTCTAGTCTATTATTGACTATTTTTTTTTAAAGGTGCCAAAAATTATATTTTCACCTTTAAAAGTATTTATCTTGCCATCTTGTCAGGACCGCGCCTCGGCGACCTAATTCTACCAGTCATTGAACGTTAGGACGAAAAACCATGAAATTTTAGTTTGTCAAGCACGATCCATCAGTGACTCATACTTAACAAAAAAGGCTTTGACATTTTTTTCGATTGGGAATATCTTTCAATATTGTGAAAGGATGTTCTTGACCTTTTTCGCGATCTTTTTTGTTTAGTTTTATCGCTGTTAACATAGTTTTACTGAAATTTCTGTAGATGTACTGATTTACTGATTCCAGTGGTATCCGGGAAGTTGTGGGGGGGGGGGGGGGGGGCATCGGGGGACTACAAGTACTTTGAAAATATATCCATAGTGAATACATTGAATAATATGAGCGCAAATATTAGTCAATAAAAACAGCTCAGAAAATATTTGGAGCAGGATGTTTGAGACGGTCATTGTATTGCATCTTATAATAGCAAGGCCAATGTGTTGCTTCAACCACATTGCTTCTCTTACGTCATTCAATATTAACTTCAGCGTGTGTAAACGATCGGTTGGTTGTTAAAACAGTGAACTTTCTTTTTGTTCCTTTTTACAACGAAGAAGACACACAAGACGACAATATCCTTCATCAAATAACCTCGACGCGACATTTTTACGAAAATGTTAAACAAAACAGAAATCAGGTACACTGTAACAAAATTACAGTATATTTACTGGTCGTTTGTAGTAATTATATATTTTCGAAATTCCAATCCGCTTGATGTTAATTGTGGGATGTTGATAGACCGCGCGTGGATTGGCATCCCAATAATTCGCCAAATACTCGATTTGATGTTTTTTCAATGTATAACATATACAATTACTGTTCAAGAAGAGCGAATTTACCCCATTTTTGTAAGAGTGTAAACTCTTCTGTAAATATCAGGATAGATATTAATTTAATAACGTACGACATAACCTTTAGCTGACGAACGCGATAGCACGGCAAATAGACGTTATAAAATGTATGGTCAGCAACTGCACCCGAAAACTAAAACGTTCTGAATAATACTGAACCACTATGATAGAGTGGAGTGTGTAGTATCTGCGATGGGTGATAGTAAAACCATATAAAACTTCTTTGAATCGGCCTCATTTCAACCAGGAATATTGTTTTGTCAAGCATGTGTCTTGTCGACGCGATCCATCAGTGACACTTACTTAACAAAAGACGCGTTTACAAATTATTCGATTAGATTGCGACACGCAGAAAATTTGTTGGGGAAATTATAAAGCCCACACTTAAAACCTTCATTATTATTCTCATATATTATTCTTCAACAAATTTCTTGTTTTTAATTTTGCATTGATGCTTATTTTACTGTCGGCTATCTTTGTTATTTATTAAACCATGGACATTAGCGTGAAATACCATATACATATAATGGTTAAAAGAGCCTGTATGATTGCAATAATATCAAAATACACTCAATATAGGTCTAAGGCCGCACTACACGTTGGTTGCGTTTTTTCTAGTTTGTTTTATTTTACCCTTGCGTTTTAGGCAAACGCAATGCTCTGCATGCATTCACTTACGTTTTCCAACGAAACGGAACGGTTTGCTATGCAAGATAACAAGAAGTGCCCGTTTAGTAGCGTGCGTTTGTGGTTTGTAGGCATGTGTACACGATTAACGCAAAGCAATAAAAGCGTCTATCGCCGTTTTTATTTTGTTACCCGAAACGTAATGCAACGCATTGGTAGTACAAGTTCACGTATATTGTGGCCTTTAGTCACTCCAAACGGAGTAATATGTAAATCACTCACATAGGTAGTATATCCAGCACGTCTCCCTGACTCAAACCACAGGGGTTGTTGTATTCTTTGACAATTTTTTGGAATAAGGCAGCAACAAGCACCTCATCGCCCTGTACAAAGAAGAACATATAAGAATAATAATTGATTTTTGTAAATCGAATCAGTTTTGAAGTGATCTGCAATGCCCTGTACCTGAAGCCACTTACAGACGGATATGGTTAGTGTAGTTGGAAGTATATGGATATTCTGGTTTAAAGAAGCCTACTTAAGATTACATCCGAGGTTGAGTTGTGAGCAGCATGGATTAACGAGCAGGGCTTGCCGGGACTTGAAGCTGAGTCGCAGCAGGGAGGACATATGGAGGACATACCAAAGAGGACAAAACCACAATAGTAAAGTGAATAAAATCTGCCCTGAATGATGGAGAAACCATCTACCGCTTCTCTGTTTCCTTTGCCTCTTAAAGCACACAGGAGTTGCTTTTCGGTCACAACAAACCTGTCAATGTTTTCTCGTATATATCTCAATTAGAAAAGTTTACTTCTATCCTGTTTAGTTAAGTATGGGTCACTGTGGCTCATGCTTGACTAACAAATCTTCTAATTGGAAATGCATGGTTGTTAAAAAAATATTATATTTCGCTATGCATTGGTAGCACAAACGCATGATTTAGGAAGCTTAAAAACACCACAATATTTTGAATTAGAGAAATCGCTCAGTCACATTCTATCGCGTTAGATAACTTTTATTTCGATACGTTTGACAATAAATAAAAAATAAATAAATTATGTTCCAAAATTTGAATAAAGACAAACAATCAAAAGCTGTTTTATATTCGATATTTTTGAAAATAAAAATCTGATTTATTGGGGTGTTATGCTTATCAAACAAAATTTCAATCTAAACATATCATTCCTTTATAAAACTTTTGCAACTTCTGCTTTTTTGCAAGTATGGTTAATATACAAAAATATTATGTTCTCCAAAGAAATAGTTTATTGTAAGCTTTCGTTATCTAAACTATCTTTCAGACCCCCTTTACAATGCATTGTTTGATCAGCATATCAGTGAATTACAACATTGTAAGCATAAGGCTGGCGCGAATCGACATAGTTGTAACTAGGGCTGGGCAAAACCGAATCATTTGGGATTCGAATCTGATTCGGATAATCGTATGAATAGGTATAATATATATATTTAATATAATATATAAATAAACGTACGTTCATTATGTTACCGCATTTGTTGTTACAACGTGATTCGGCAACACATTTAAATTTAACTTCGAAATCAATTCTAAAATAAAAAAAAACTCCTGATATTTACCACGAGGTTTTGTTCTTGATGTAGATTTTCGATGATAAATTTTAACCAGTATTCACGAATGGTCTCTTCTTTTTCGGGTTTGATTGGATAAATCTGAAAACAAAATAATTTTTTTGATTTGTTGAACCCTAAATATAACTTTTTAATATAGGTGAATATTAGACATACTATGGTCTTATATTATTGGTTAATTTTACTCATTAAAATACACTCTCCGCAAATCGGGAAGCAGCAATTGTTAGGGACCAGGTTTCCTTAGTTCCCAATCCTGCATTTCATGTAGCTCTCTGCACACTGGTTTCAAGGGACTTTTGATAAAAAAATAATCTTGATACAAAAAAATGCAGGGCGTCGAGTCAGATTATTTCAGGCGTTGCTCTCTGCTTTCCTCAGGATAAATTTCAATAATAAAAAAAATGTATACGAAATAGTGGGTTGGGGATGGGGGGCCTGGGGTAATCCAAAGTCCAAACTTGTATTTCTATATCTTCAAGTCATTGTTTTAATCTACGGCAGACTGACATAAGGTCAGCTACTCAGACACCCGAAGAAAAAAGGTTCTACTAGCAGAAAATTTTGTAAATGGGCAATATTTCATGATATATATCTTGGTAAATGATAAACATGTCTCTTTTTAAGTGTTTGGTAGCAACCAAACTTCTGAAAAAGATACAGAATCATCAATACTGCTATAAAATAACAGTGTTGATAAGCTTTTTATCCATTCAAAGAAAAATAACATAAACATATCAGACACTCGAAGAAAGTGTTCTGTCATTATGCCCTACTGTACAATTTACCTGGCAGTATTGAAAAATATTGACATTTATGACAAATATGGGGTGCGTTCCATCAACAGCCCGTAATTGGCATAAATCTCATCAATATGGCGTTTTTGTAACTTTGGAAATACGCAAGTACTGCAAATGACCAATGAATTTACTGTACTTTTACACAGTGTGAGATAAAAAAAAATTTTCAGTTTCTGCGACATTCAGAACCAAACACAACCTCCGATAAAATCCTCAGACGTCTAATCAACGCGAAACAACAAAGAAACTAAAATGATAAAATTGGGTTGTTCAGTTTCTTAGTGTCGAATGTTGAATTCGTCATCACAAACTTTCCGTGTTCAGTTTCCCAAGATAACAAAAGATTCGGAACTTGTTTAAACTAAAAGCTAACAGTTTTGATAAATCATCGTAAGTCAATACAGTAATGGATTCTATTAATAGATCTACTGGAAATGATAGATTCATCATTATCTGTTAAAATAATACCGATAGTTTATTTCATTTTCTTAGGACTATGTCCACACTTTGGAAAAAGCGCAGTCAATTTACTGTTATTTCTCAGTAATTTTTTGATTTCAAAGTTCGAAACCGCCTTGACATTTGGGCCTAGTAAGGACCGCATTTCGGCGATGCGTTCCGTCTAAAAACCATATTTTGATCTTTTGCTACTTTTTTTTCAACATGTTTTTTATTATTGAAATTCACACTAAGCAAGGCCGGGAGTTGTGCCTGAACCAACAAACCGCCACCTCAACTGCACTCTAAACGTAAAACATCCCAAACGGAACTAAACCGATATGGTAAAGTGCAGTGTCACTAAGTAAGATTACAGTTAAAGGCATGCGTTCTGCGTTGTGTGAGTCATCGTAAAAGATTTAGGGGCTTGTTAGCTCATTGAGAGTTACGTATCTTAAATCAAGGCCCCGGTTCGAAGTTGGTAATCGGAATCGGAATTGGAATCGAGTTGGTAATTATGAGCGTTTGATGAACACTGAGGGTTTGTGTAACTGATCCCGTAATGGCTTCCTCCAACAACTAAAATCTGTAAACGGTTGTGCAAAAACCTCCTTCCTCGACATGGACGAGTACGCCATATGGTTAAAAAGGATTCAATGGTTATGGTTAAGGTTAAAAATAAAATCTTATCCCTAGGATATTCAAAATTCAACATAATTTATAGAATAAAAATATCAGGTGTATTTTTAATCGATTTGAGGTATTTTGTAGAAAAATTAGAATCTATATTAAGACTGCTCTTTCAATTTGCGTATACCGTTGTTTTCTTTCGAAATGAGTCGTTTTAGATAAAAAACGAAGTGGTGTTTGATCAGAATTCAAGATACACAGCTATTTCCAGTCATTTCCATTATTTAAATATGTTTCGTTGAGCATGATTCAGTGATAATTAATATGTGACTCAAGCTTAACAAAAAAAGAATTAGAATATTTCTAATCCCAATCAGAAGAAGTGGTGATCAAACATATTATTTTGTTAAGCATGGGTCACTTACGGATCGCGCCGTCAGTGCGCGGTCCGTCTGTGGCTCATGCTTAACAAAATAAAATTTTTGACTGGCATACGAGTACCGTACATCCGTGTTTCTATATTTGGGAAAATACGTATCGCAAAACTCTTTTTAAAAAGAGTTTGCTTAGAAAAAAAAGTAGTTATGGCGACCTAGTTTTTACCTGAACTAAGTGAAGTAAAACAAATGTATCAGAAAACTGGGTGAAGTATTACTAGATAACCTAGTTCCACTTCCAAAATAGGTAGTATCTAGATTTAAAACCATACAAACTAGATAGTCTTCGTTTTGCTGCATTTAAGACTGTATTTTTGATAGAATTGAGGATTGAAATCAATGAATTTTTTATTTCAAAAACATTCTCACTATGAATATAAGATTTACCTAGTTTTTTCATACTAGGTTCTTATTTTGTTACTTTTTCAACCAGGTACCTAGTTATTTTTTATTATACGTAATTAAAAATTAGGTAAATTAACCTATTTTATCCAGTAAATTAACAGGGTAAAACTTCAAATAGGAAACTCAGTAAAAGTTGAACTATCAGTTATCACTGAAACTAGGCGAAAGTACTTTGAAAATAAAGTCGGGACTTTAACCAACGCTAGAAAAAATTCTGTATATAGATGTTACCTTCAAGAAATCGTGAAGCCTCTGATTGAACAGATACTCAATAACTTTATCGCTCATCACAGGCAAAAGTTCATCTCTTTCCCCGATACATTGAATACGGCAAGCGTTGCGGTCATCCGTTCTTTCCGTTGCCAGAAATGAAAACCTAGATCAAATATATTTTGTTACTATATATTGTCATTTTTAATGTAAGTATATGAGTCACCGATGGATCGATAGCGCCGTCAAAAACGAAATATTACATTAAAAAATTTGAAAGCGAAATTAGTCTTTTTCGATCTATAATATTCTGGCGTGTATTGCCGTTTTTATTTTGTTACCCGGAACGTAATGCAACGCATCGGTAAGATAACTTCACGTGTATTGTGGCCTTAACAGCTCAGTTTAATTGCCTTTGTGAAGCATAGGTTTCTGGGGGATTGCAACAACATTTTGACTTTTTGGCCTTGTTTTGAGTGAAATTTAATAAAAATTATTTCAAACAAATATTCTCCTTACCTGACCCTGAACTCCAACTTTTCGTTTTTATGATTTGCGGGCGTCAACAGTTGTGACATTAAAACCCATGTTTTGCAGGTGGGATCCCACAGCCCGAACATGTGCAAATAAAGGGGTCCGATGCCGCACTGCCTGGCGCATTCTTGGAGTAGGGACATCGGATCGCATTGTATGACGATATTGGCTGCTGGTTGGGAGTGATTTCGAGCGTCTAGTGCCGGAGGAGTTACCGCTTTCACTGTACATGTTAGAGTTGATCGCTGTAAAAATGATTGTACTGGTCAGAAATTAGGGCTGGGCAATTCGAGTCAATGATTCGAAATACAAATTATTCGAATCAATCGTGAATCTATCATAGGAACAAAAACATGCTAAATAAAGTGGAATTTTTCATTTTTAACGACAAAATGCAATCGATTTTGGTCAAATTGGAGCAGAATAGAACAAATATAGTGGGGTATACACCTAACTTATAACGACAAAACAAAATATTAGGGGAATTTGGGAATACAAATAGTTTTTGGGCTGAATTCTGATGTTATATAAGATTGAGTCTCAAATGCACGGCGCCTTTATATTCCCATCCGCGATTGGAGTAAACTCAACGAAAAGCTTTTTTTAATATTTTTTTTTAATTAATTACAAACAAATATTGCTACAATGATATCTCAATGGGGATTCATAAAATAATTTATAGCCTTGGGATACATCCCTCATTGCGCTTTATTATGAAGGTTCAGTACTGTTCGGGGCGGTTTCGGCTCAGAGCGCAATTGCCGGTATAACATTTTGCATTGGATTTTCTGTAAAAGGCCGTCGGTACTTTATACACATCAGAAATTCGTTTGGCAAGCACGAGCCACTGATGGACCGCGTCTCGTCGAAGCGATCCATCAGTGACTCCAGTCTTGCTCAGATCGCCTTTCAAATAAAAAAATGCTCACCTCCGGAGTGTTATAAGTGATGACTTCGATATCTATAGGTGTGTTCGTGACAGTCCATCTTAAACTTGGTTGAGTTTCGTTCGCGGCTACCGCAGTTCTTGGTGCGTTTACTGGTAGTCTGAGAATTGATTGTGACGGGGAGCCAGGACTAGGGTGCTGGGGTTGGAACTCGAGTGGTGGATGAGGTGTAGTAATTGGCCCGGGTCCTAACAATGCATCTGAGTGACTGGGAAGTGACTTTCTTGATGTGGTCTCTGGATCAACGTTTGATGAATTAGGAAAGCTCCCGATGCCGCTACTACGTTCGGCTGAATCTGATGCAAAAAACTCTTTAGGTCGAGTGGAATGTGGTTCTTCTACATTAGAAGTCGGCCCATTGGAGGAATTTGACCGGAAATTTGGGTCCCAAAGTTGGTCGAGGCTTGATTCGCCTTGTGGAATAGACAGAGTTGCTGAATTAGCTGTAGCCCTCAATGAGTCGATTTGTTTACGAACGGTAATGAAACAGGTTTGATTAATACCATCCTGACTTGTTGATTTTGTATCAGAGGTGGCGAGAGGCGGATTTACCGTTGTTTCAGAGTTTGAAGATCGAAAACCTGGATCCCAAAGTTGGTTGGAGGTTGATCCGCCTTGGGGAATAAATGCTGTTGCTGAATTAGTTGAATCTGTGGATGAGTCTATTCGTTTGGGAATGGTGGGGGAAGAGGTACGGTTAATGCTACCGTGACTAGCTGAGCGGTCAAAAAGCTGCTTCACTATGGTTTCAGAGTTCAAAGATATATGGCCTGAATCGTTTTCTTGGCTGTGCTCGTCATAGCCTGCCGAAACTACCCTTTTAGGTACTGTGTTAGAAGTGTGTTGATGAAATATCCCACCAGGAAAAAATGATTCGATGTTTATATCCACAAGTTGTTCAGGGTTCGATATTTCTTGTATGTCCACGTTGTTGCCCAAACGATGGGCAGAATTTGACGTTTCTGGACCGTTTCTATTTTCATTATCTGTACTTGCTGATGAACTCGAGGCCCCTTTTACGTATTCCGGAAGACAATCGCCTTGTTCATCAGCGGCATCTCCGTCAAACAATTTTTTATCGTCACATTTCAAATCATCTTTGTCGGTATAGCCATCAAAAGTAAATTCGAAATTCTCAGAAATGTCTTCGAGAAACGGTTCATTTTCGTCTGTTTCATTACTCATATTACAGTGAGATAAAAGTTCTGCGTGCTCTAGGCTATCTTCGTGACGATTTCTTCGCCCTAATAGTGATTTTACTGACAACTTAGTAGCCGACATATTGATAACAAATAAAATAATATTTTAGAAAAAATGACTGTCGGTCCATAGGGGTCCTATCACACAACTAAACACAAACCGTAAACTTCTCCATTAAACAGCTTATTTCAATGTAATATAATGCCTATATCCTAGGTACGTATTATTACAAAACAAAGGTTGTCTACCTCGCTATGCTAACAGGAGTGAATACTCGACGACCATTGTGGATCCGTCGATCTGACATCAGACCAATTCAAATATTTGACTTTAAAACAAAATTTTTTATCCCCAAGCATGATCAGCAAATCAAACTCGTTTGGTTTGCTGTTCATGCTTAAACAATCGATGAATGTTCCGAACAAACCCACAATTGGGAAAAACCCAGAATTACCATAAAAAACTGGCCCGAAAAATCTTTAGAAAGTTTTGAAATACTATTCAAACATTTGCGACGCAGATTTGAAGAAAAAACGCATTTTTAATAATAATTTTATAGTAATTTTAAAACTTTTCAGCACAAAAGATGCTCTATATGTTTGGTAAAATTGAAATAGCTGGAAATGAATATAGAGCTGTTAAATAAACGCCAAATTGCGATAAGTTTAAGAATACATAGCGTTTAAGGGTTTGAAAATATGTGCGTTGTTTGATGAAATTAACAAACATACTTACTCCACGTCTTATATCTTAACAAATTCCCGTATTGTCAACCTTTGTGCTACCTATCACGTCCTCCTCAATGGAATATATAATATACTTGTGCCAATTATGATATACGGTGAACTGGGCCACTCTCGTTAAACCTGACGAAATTATCGCAAAACTATTACCATGGACGTGTCAATCGTTTCTATATTTGCTTTTTGTACTGAATGGTTTTAGATAGCACGACATTGCATAATATATAAGTGATAGCACTATAATATTATTTTTTTTTTCACTTGAACAAAAGTTTGCTTTAGGGTAAGGTTGAGAGGAGCTCGTCATCGAAAACGATTTTGGAATCCACTAATGGGAAATAGTTACTTAAGATCAAAATTAGAAACACCAGAATCTTCACCTATAAAGCAATTCTTGTTTACCCGATTTTGGAGCCACGGAGATTAGCTCAATGAGAACAGCAGTTTTAAGTTCGTGATTTCCGTATAGGAACTCCAGAATTCCACAGTGATGGGAATGCAAGCTTTTGTATCCAGTCATAAATATCATGAGCAATTAAGTTCTGCCAACCATGAATCACTGATGGATCGCGCCGCCGAGGCGCGGTCCATCTGTGAGTCATGCTTGGCAAAATAAAATATCTGAGTGGGCCTGCGAGCGGTAAGCGCTGTGGACCCCTATAGAATAAATTCCTAAGAACGTCCAGGTTAAAAAATGATAAATAGCAGAAAAAATACGATCTTAGGCGCAATTAAACGCAAATGTTGAAAATTGCTTTTGTGAAAACTCGATGTTTAGCCTTGTTCAAACACTTTGTTCTACCAACTGGTAAAATTATTATAAAGTAAGTGTAGAAATATTTTAGTACTGGTTCAAATCGGTCGCTTTTATAACTGAGCGCGACTCAAGCAGCCTTAAACACAAAATATTGAAAATGGTTCCTAAATGCACTAATAAAATTCCTAAATACAATACTAACCTCGTATGCAAGGCTGGGCAATTCAAATCGATTCGTAGCACAATTTATTCAAATCAATCAAGAATCGCTAACAGGTACACAAACTCGCTAAATAAACTAGAATTTTCAATTTTAACTACAAAATACAATCGGAAATGGTCAAATTTAACCAAAATTGACTTTAATTTGTTGTTAAACTATGAAAATTATTGGTCCTGGACATGTAGTGTGAATTGAAAAAACAATATAACCTATAAATTCCTGGATTTTCACAATGGTGACAAGTTGTAATGGTAAAAACGGGATATTTGGTTTATACATGCAATTAGTGATACGAATCGATTCGAAAAAAAATATTCAAATCAGATTCAAATTCCAAATGATTCGGTTTATATGTAACCAGAGCAATCAATGACAAAAGACCCCACATTAATAATTTCAGAAAATCAGATGAAATACTTCGCGAACGCACAAAGCACAATTTCCTTTTATTAGGTTTAAAATAAGCTGCAGTCCACAACTTCACACTATGTTAGGCTTGTTTGTGACAATTCTGCATCGCAGTTGTTAGGTTTAAGTTAATTTTCTAAACATATTTTAAAGACATCATTGATTTTGAATATTTTGGGGGAAATGGTGGATATTAAAAATGACCATTTTATTTAAAATATCAATAATTTAATCACTTTGTCGGCATATAATGAAGATATTATAAACGAGATAACATATCCCTGTACCTTCAAATTGTTACTTTTTCTAAGCTGTTTTGATTGATTTTTATTTGCATTTGTATCATATAACTTATCATTTTGCTCTATGATATTTTTCAAATGCATCCAAATTATCCCAGTACGAAATCGCGTACGCCTAGCATGAGCAACGGATAGATCGCGTCTGGGTGGCACAATCTATCAGTGACTCATACTTGATTTTCTTATTTTCTGGCCAGGCAACGTTTTGTTAAAGCAGTTCGTTTCGAGTGTTTGTTTATCGTTAATGTATAACATGGCACTTTACTCAATAAAGAATAGAGAAATTCACTACTCAATAGCGACATCAAGCGAGTGTACTGCTACGTATATCGTCACCCAACTTTTTTTTATCGAAATTCACTCTAACCAAGACTAGAATCAGTGCCCAAAATGAGCTAACTAATGACAGCTAAATGGCAAGGAGATGTTGCAAGATGTAGCACCAGCATCTGCCCTTTCGCGGAAAACATCTCAAATGGAACTGAACCGCTATAGTAAAATGTAGTGAATGGTATCTGCCCTGGAACATGATACCCACTCCTTCAAGCGTACAGTATAGTTAATAAATGAGCACAATCCGAGACGGAAGGCGGGTATGTCATGCTATTTTGCGCCGGACATGCATATTAATTTTTCCCCTATAAAGAATTTTAATATCAAATTTCAAAACCTTGGGTGGGAGGACGCCCTCCACCATCTTCTCAAAACTTAGGGTACATGTTTCCCTTCCCCCGCCAGTGGCGATGAACACGCCAGTGAGTAGAAGAAAAAATTCTCTGATGAAGATTGTGACAAAACGTCACATGCTAAGCAAAAAGTTAAAAGAGAAGTTTTTAATTCAATACTCCGTATAGAAATATCTTGGTAAATGTTCCTATTTTATGCAATTATCGATTCGTTAGTGGTTGGGGAAAGTTCAGCAGAAAGTTTGGCTGCAAAATGGAATAAAATATTAGTTACAAAAAGTAATTGTAAGCGAAAGACACGCGAAAACCTTTCTATATTCGGCACTTAAGCTAAAGATCATCCGAAAATGGAACTTGGTACTTTCCACGTTCGTTATCCATTCCCATTCTCTCCCGCGCTCTCCGTCCACCGGATCCGCTTCTGTACATCGGTAATCGGCATAGCATTGAAATCCTAAAGTTTTTACCAAAACTTGTTTTGTCAAGTACGAGCCTCGGATGGATCAATCGCCTAGGATCGCTCCATCTGCGACTCATGCTCGACATAAAAACATTTCCGATTGGAATAGACCAATCCATGATATTTCGAAAAACCCAAGCAATGTTTTGCAACGCTTGAGCTTTCGTAATCAAAGTTTTAATTGAACACGTTCAACTCGACAAAAAGTAAATAGCACAGATAAATCAAAATATAAAGGTGAATCAATTATCAATACTTAAAAACAAGAATTGAAAAGTAAAAGCTGTAATCAAGTGACTTTATTTAAATCAGAATAAATCATATGGTTGCTGTCGATCAAACCAAATCTTTTTATTTTACAGTGCTTACAATATAAGAGTTGGGTAGAAAAAAACATGTTTTCATATTTATTATGGTGTTAAGTTGAGTGGGGTCAGTGCGGTATGGAACTCAATCGTACTTCCTGTTAATGTTTACATGAATATTAGTATAAAATAGCATCTTTCACAAGATCAAGACTCGAATGTTAGAAAGCAAAATGTAAGTTCCATGTTGTGACAAAAGTACAGTAAATTTAAAGTGCATTTGCAGTATTTTATATTTTAAATTTCATCACCATGAATATGCAACGATTGACCAAAGAATCCGATTAACGAGTTTAATTCAAGTTCAAAATTGCGAAGTAAAAATACTGAAAAATACTGGTTATTTACCACATTTTCGTAACAGTGCTTATAAGGGCAATTTGAGAAAAAATAAAAGCAAATAAAAGAGAATTTCGATACGCGGACGGGGCATCTGTGTAGCGCAAATTTGATTTAAAATTCAGCTTCACCGTATTTATGCTATTTGAATTTTTAAGAAATCAATTGAAAAACTTTATTCTGTTTCCTCCATAAACACATAGAAGTACTTAAACAAAAAAGGCCATGAACAACTGGGCTAATGCCAGGTTCCAAAAATACCTTTTCTTTCGCCAAGCATGAGACACAGATAGGGCTTGGCAAAACCGAACCATACGGAATTCGAATTTGATTCGAACATTTTTTCAAATCGGATCGAATCACAAATTCGATGTAAAAAACAAATATCCTATTTTTACTATTATAATTTTGTAGTTTATAGTGTATTTTCAATGTGAATGATTATCATATTCTAACCACAAAATATAATCGATTTTGATCAAATTTACCACAATCGATTACATTTCATCGTTAAAAATAAAAATTCTTATCCAAATTATAAGTTTTTTTTACTATGAACGATTCACGATTGATTCGAATATATTGTGCTTCGAATTACCGAATCTAATTGCCCAGTCCTGACCACAGAAGGATCGCGTGTTATCGACGCGCTCCATCAATGGTACATACTTAACAAAAGATTCGTTCCCATAATTTTCCCGATTGGAAGAAGGCCCTAGTAGGTATATTTCAAGTTAGAAAACAGTGTGATTCCTACACCTTGCAATCTGTACGCAGATTTTACTACTTAACATAGAAAGATGGTGCAATCTATTACTATAACAATGCGATCGGGAGCAGAAAGTTTCAATGCAAAAATGGTAAATCTAGAATGCATCGCTTTTTAAATGTGCCAGTAAACAGATATCATGGGGCCCATGAGAGAGAGAGAGAATAATAAATCCTCTCGCTTTCTCATGGGGCACTGGCAGAATGTCAGTTACCGGTATTCTGCTACTCAGACACCAGGGAAAAGACACCAGGTTCCATCGTAAGAAAACTTTGCAAATAGGCAATATTTTAAGATCAAATGTGTAAAAAAGTTGAAAGCAACCGCTACTACTGGCCCCGCTTAGAGTGGATCATAATAACAGAAAGGACACATGAGAAATTAATTCCATGACCACCAACCACAGGCAAAGATCTAAATAAAGTGAAAAAGCAGCATGTGAACACTGAGTGGGAAAACTCCACACAAAACTGAATCGTTGTATTCATGCCACGTATGGACTGCCGATGGTCGCCCCTCAACGTTGCGATGCATCAACAGACCATAATTGTTCAAAGGTATCGATTTTATAGTTTTATTACAATATCACCAAGTAAAAATACTGTCCAAGATCAGTAATTTTACTGTTTTTTGTTACTGTGTACCATGGGCGACAGTAAGCTCTCCATCACTTCTTTGCTTTGCCTATTAGCATTTTACAACAAGAAGGATGTTCCTTAGGACAATTCCTAAAGTCTGCATTTACAAATGACGAAAGTCACAAGACTCGCATAGCCTATTCCTTTTTTTATTAACACATACGAAAAGGTGATTTTTTTATTGAAATTCACTCGGACAAGTGTCTAAACGGAACCAACTAACGGCCACTTAATAGCAAAGAGCTACTAAAAGATGTATTACCAGCAACTGCACTTAAATAGAAAAAATCCCAAACAAAACTGAACCTCCATGGCATAGTGCAGTGAGTGACATCTGCCCTGGTTGATGGTGAAACCATCTACCACATCTTAGAATGCCCTAGATACAAAGTTTATGAGCGTTAATCACCTTTAGACAGCTCAGTCCAAGGCCTTGAATTATTATTAAAACCATTTACAGTTGTTTAATACACATTCCGAGTATCTATGCATTCTTTTCGTCATACAACCGATTCTTTGTCTGAATCATAATTTAAAGAAAATGTTGGAGAATCTGGCAAACAGGAATCGGACCTGGTGTTGTTTTGTAATGAGTTCGGATTGTAACAATTCTCTGTTCTGTAGCTCGATGGAGCATGAAGTGAGTTCGTGCCTCGCTCTCGTTGTACGAAAGGTAGCAGCCCGCTAGGTGGCGATACGACTGAAATTGACCTAGATTGTGGAAGATCAGGTTTCAATTCGTGCATTGATGGTCCCAGGTTTGACCTCCTGTTTGCAGGAGCGCAAACCGATATCGATCTGGTTTTAGGTGACGGAAGAGTGTTTATGTTACCATTTATGGTGGTTGAGTTTACGCCCATCTTTCTCACTGATCTGGGAGTGTCAAATTCTACTGGCGGTGGTATCAAAACAGCAGTTGACAGGTCCGTGCTACATCTTTGCATATTCATAGACATCAAAGTCGCAGAGTTGTATGTTGAAGGCTGATCTTCGAATCCAGATTTAACACCTGAGTGGACATTGAAAGTGGGCATGATTTGTCCCATGGGCAGATTTCCATTGTTTTCCCTGATTGCTTGTAGAACTGAATGTATTGTTTGAAAGTTTGGTCGATCATCCGGAACATTCTGCCAGCACAGTTTCATCAAATTGTACATCCATATTGGTGCGTCAGGCGGACAGGAGAGAACTTGTCCCTGAATGTAAAACCGGGTATAAATATATTCAATTTAAAAAACACTGTGACCGGAAAAATGCCCTTTGACGCTGAAAGATATTGTACAGTGTATGTGGGGAAATTTTGCACAACACTTACATTACTTAATTTTTGATACGCTCCCCCCCCAACTAAACTCAATATTATATGTGAGTATAGGTTCTATTATATGTGACTTTGTTGGACATGAAGCACGAAGTAGGCAAATAAAAAATATATACACTGATAAGAAACAGGAAGATACAAAGCTCATTCCCACTGGTTCTCGACTGTTCTCATTGTGATAACTTTGATAAAGTTCATCTCAAATTAATTATCTACAATATCCAACAAGCAACGATATTCCACATATTTCAGCAGTTTGTCACGAACATCAGGTGATAATCACTGTGTTAGGTAACTTCAAAGTAAAATAAAGTGTCTTGTTACTTACTTGACATATACAACATATAACTTCTTCATTGGTTAATGAAAAGTAAGGTTGCAAAGCATACGAATAAACTTCCCACAATGTAACACCAAACGCCCAGACATCTGACTGCGAACTGTATTTTCCATATAAAATAGCTTCTGCTGACATCCATCTAAATCGGAATCAAGTTTGAATATAAAAAAATAAAGAAAGACCTGGCTCGGTGGCTCAGTCGGTTGAGCGCAATCGTATTGTCCGGAAGGCTGATGGTTCGATGCTTGACCGTTTCACCACCGGCTAGCTGTAACATAGAACAGTCGCTACAAAGGTCCGTGCCTAACAGTTGTTGAGTATAGGCCCCCCCCCGGTAGGTTCACGGACAGGCCATAGCGAATAATACAAAAAATCTAAAAAAAGATAAACAGACCAATAAGGCATTTTTTTCAATAAACCAGCTTATAACAATTTGGCCAGCAAACTTTACTATCAGTCAATACAAGAAAAAATACCGATAAAGTCAATAAAAAAAGTGAGAAAAGCAGAATTATATTTTGCCAACTAAGCGCTATAGATACGAAATTAGGAAGATCAAAAATTAAGATTAGATTAATATCTTCATTCCTGTGCATCGTCTTGAGTACACTATATCATTGGGATAGCATTTTAAAAATATATTCATACCCCAAACATTGTTTTACACAACTATCTCAGAAATTAATATTTACCTGATAGGAACAGATTCAGTATCTCCAGCTTTATAATAATCACTCTGGTAAGTTCTTCTTGACAAACCAAAATCAGCAATTTTTATATTCAAATCCCGTTCTGATATCAAACAATTTCTCGTTGCGAGATCTCTGGAAAAATAGAGAATAAAAATGAGGTAAATGTTTAACGCAGCAATATCACAGAAAAAATTGAAATATCAACCATATATTACTGGTTATTCCCTCCTTTTTAGATATAAAGGCCATGAATTTCATTTGTACGCATAATACATATGCATAGATAATACTTTCCAGAGTTTACAATATAAAAATTTTGAAAATGTAGAATTGTTGATATATATTGTCGATATATATCCCAGGGATTCATGTACAAAAGGGAGGGATATATGTAAGCAACTTGCTGGCACAATCCCGCAAACTCTGCTTATGGCTTGCTCCACCAACCATGTCTATGCAAAGTTGAAATGAGTAAAACGATTTTGCCAAAACATTCAATTCCAATTCGGAAATGGTGTCTGCAGGAGAATTCACGGTTTGCCATATGGTTAAGCTGTAATCTCGGAGTTCTTTTCCAATAGAATAAAATAAAAGCATATCCTGTCCTACCAACCTTAACCTTTATTTACAAACCTGTGAATAAAATTTTTCTCTGAAAGATACTGCATTCCGCATGCGATATGGGTGCATATTATCAATTTATCTTCTTCAGAGAGTTCTTGCTTGTATACTTCACTGAAAAAGTGAATATGGAATAGATTAACAAGCTTTCTTAATGTAAAAGAGAATTACACTAATGAGTAAAACAAAAAATGAAAATAAGCAGTTAAAAAATTAAATTATCTTACACAGAAGACAGCGATAGATTGTGCCGCCCACCTCATTACTTTTGTTATCTTATTTCCCTATTAAGTTTCATTAGGTATGGATTTTACCACCGGTCATTTTGTGACCATGATTATTATATGGAAATGCTTATCCTCTTGATCAGCTGATGATACATCAAACAATATTTCAAATTGAAAAAAAAACAGAATTAATTTCAAATTAGTAGTGACATAAGCTGGAACAACTCTCATAGGATCACTTCAAAATTTACTGTATTTGCAATGGTGGTCATGTAATACATTTGAATTTGAACTATTTATCAGCAAATCCTATTGACAATGGAGGTATTTAATTGGGAAGGACACAAATAAGGTCACAAGGTGTTGTTTTTTGTTTTAGTGCCCCCAACCAGTGGCGGTCTGCATTAAGATACTATAATATGATTAATTAAGTCCAAAACTATTCGAATGCTTTTATTATATGGAGTTTTTAATATTGAAAATTAGCTGAAAACAGCTACCAAAAGGATACAACAATCATTGACTCTTGACCCATTTGTGAAGCGTGGTTGCTTTAATGAAATACGTGATTGGAATGACCAGCAGGAACATCAAACAGCATTTTAAATTAACAGAACATAATTAATTTCAAATCAGTAGTGACATTATTAGGAACAAATCCCATGGGATTACTTCAAGATTATATGTATTGCAATGTTGGTCACGTAATTCATTTAAATGGGAATTTTGAGACGTTCTAATTTATGCTGTTGGTCTAGGGGACTGTGGAATAACTACTTATCCTTCCTTTGTGCCTTTGCGTTTGTGGATCCGTATGTAGTACATGCAAGGATACCGTAGCAAGTGTAATTATGACTAACTAGAAATTCAGAGTCTTGCTTAACACTCGTGAAACATTACACGAAACGTTACAGAAATAAATTTGTGTGAGTGTGAAGCAAGACTTTGAACCTCTATAGTTAGTTCTAATTTTTATTACAATATTAATATATATATATATATATATATATTACATCATATTATTATTATTACAGATGCTTCCAAGGTGGGTCCTCAACCAACCATGTCTCTTGTGTTTGCAAGAGAGGCGTTATTTTCAGCTTTTCCATCCCGCAGGATAAAAATAAAATTCTACCCTATCCTAATAATAATTTTAAAAGAATTTATTCAAATAGGAATACATGAGTAAGCTTCAAAATGACAAGCCAAATAATTTGTTTGTTTGTTGAGCAAAAGACATTCCACAATTCCTCATGAGAATTCTGGCCACGTTCAACCACTTGTTATACCTTCACCTAATAAGCAGTTGATATCCCAGGAAGAGATCTAAATTTGACAAGCTTGAGTCAAAGATGGATTAAACATTTGTGTCTCAACATTTTTTCAGGTGCGATTCACAGGGTTTGGTGCAATATTTTGTCAAGCATCATTCACAAAAGGACCAGCACATATAAAGCAATTTTCGACAAGAATGAGCCACAGATGGACCGGGCACTTCTGGAGCAATATTTTCCACGGCATCAGTCGCAGATGTCTCCACCAGCGACTCATACTTGACAAAGCATATATGCTGGCAATTTTTTGAACAGCGATTAAAATTACTCCAAATTAAACATGCCTAAGCCGAAGTTAAAACACATCAACTTCCATAGTTTATTTGTTACTGGTATTCAGTAGCGGTATTAGACAACTAAGTCAACTCGACCTCAAGGACTTTGTCCCATAGGAATTGACTTCAAGGAATATAAGATTAGATGACTGTTTACTGAGATAACAGATGATTGATGACACTGTATTCTGTGTTATATTTCAAATTCTATTTCATGTAAGTATTTGCTTTTATGTTTGTTCATGTCAAAAGTCCCCATTCAAAAAAGCTAATTAATTCGAAATATCCAAATTGTCTACTATAAAATGAAAACAGGTTGAAAGGCAAAGTCCAATATATACTGTCGCCACAAAGACAATATTTTTAAATATTGTGACTTGTAGGGCTGGGCAGAACCGAATCATTTAGAATTCGAATCTCCTCCGAATAGTTTTTACGAATCGGATCGAATCACTGGATCCAAGTGACTAACAAATGCCCCATTTTCACTATTACAACTTGTCTCCAATTTGAAAATTAAGAAATGTATAGTTTTATAGTTCAATTCACACTCAATGTTCAAGAGCAACAATTTCCCAATTTTAACGACAAAATACAATCAATTTTGGTCAAATTTAACTAAAATCCATTGCATTTTGTCGTTAAAAATGAAAATTATAATTTTTGTAGAAAGTTTTTGTGCCTATGAACGATCATCGAATCATTTGAACTGTGCTTCGGATCGATTCGTATCACTAAATCGAATTGCCCAGCCCTAGTTGCTTGACAGGAATAAATAAATATTTTAAATTAATCAACATTGGTAGAATAATTTTAGCTTGACGTACGGTGTCTGGACAAGATTTGTCTGAGAACAGCAAAAAGTTAGGCTTGTTTAAAACAAGCTTCCATTTTCTGACAAAAACAATGAATTAATATCTTTTTCATTGTAGAAACTAAACGAAAAAGATTTTTTTATGTATTTTTTTTAAACTCCTGGGTGTATTGGATATTTAATGCCGAAGTCAGCAAACCTCACATTTTGATATTATCTTTTAATATTCAATTAAGCATGTTTTTGAACTTAACTTGAAGGTTTTGTTTGCTTCCCTGACCTACCTGATCAGTTTTTATTGCTTTTATCCACCACTTTTTATACTGATTATGGAGGCAAAATAAACTTACTGACAAATTCAAATATCAGAAGTTGCTACAAGCGAGTCTAAAAAGGGCTGAATACTGGTCACATATGTGGTATAAGCTACTTGAAATTGACGTACAAGGAAAAGCACTTTACGTAAAATACTTACAAAACAGAAATGTGGAAAAAATAAGAGCTTACTTTAGTGAATTGAACATAGCTTTATTTGGTCCTCTTTTCCTCAGATAAGCACATAAGTCTCCTCCGTCCACATATTCAAACAACAGACAAGATACATTGAGTTCTAACGATGAATCTTAAAATACATCGAAAAAATACTCAGTTAAACAAATTACTTGAGATGAGTTTTTTTAACCTTCTGTGAGTTAAGATTTTATGATTGGATATAAGGAATGGGGTAATTTGTATAGAATAAATAGTTTTTAGTTCAAAGGGTAAAAGTGTTAGTACTATACTTTGAGTTATGCATCTCTAGTCCTGCACACGAGCTTAAATCCAGTGTATGCAGTATATGCAAGACGAAAAACAATGCTGAAATATCTTTTATTTAAAAATGATGAAATGTTTTAGCCTAAATAATATCTAATATTATTAATAAACCATATTTGTAAATTTCAGACATATGCAGTTATTGTTTCTTGTCAGTTCAATAAATCTAAAGAAACTCAAGAATTATTTCTATGTATTCGATTTTGTAGGCACGATGGCGCCTAGTGGTTAAACATGTTGGCATCGCAGGTATATGATCTCGGGTTCGAGCCCCGGTTAGTCCGGCTCGTTAATCCATGCCCCCCCTCAATCCCATGGTGTGGTGACATGGATAAGCCTATCCATGTCACTGTATCCATGTTTATAAGAGTCCGCTTATAATTGGCCGCTAGTACAGGGCCTTGGTCAGGGTGATCCACTCCAAGATGTGGCTATAAAAATAGAATTAGAGATTCACCTACAAATGTATCAGTATTCGGTCTTGACATACCTCATTTTGAAGCATCAGCCGAAATCATTGTATCCTATTTTGTCCTAATATTTTAGTTAATGAATAATCTGGATCGTGGTGGAGCGACTGGACTAAACAATAGCTCTATTAATACCATGGGTTCAAACCCTGGCGAAGTATGGTCAAGATTGGTGAACAAATTAAGGTTCAAAGAGCAATGATGCCACTGAGCGAGTTACTGAAACCCAACGTCTTGAGACGTTGCTCAATAACGATACTGGTGCTTTATTGGTTCCACACTGGATGCTATAGCAAGACGCAAGATAAATCTCATAACTAGAACATTATTAATTGCATACTGTGAGATAAGGTTAATTTCCTTTTCTTTCTCACCATCTTCAACGCAGACTCCAAGTAGTTGAATAATATTTTTATGTTTAAAAGTTGCCAGAATCTCTGCTTCTCTGTTGAAATCTTCGTTTCTGGAATATTCTGTCCCATCTCTGGACCTCAGTGTTTTTACCGCAACAGTGGTTACCTCTGTAGGTGACAGCAAGCCGGGAGCTCTGAAATAAAACGTTGGAGATTCTCATTTGGAACCCTGGACCAGGGATGACCAACACAGAATATTTAACTATCTCAAATTTATTTTGAAAGAACAATTTTGTATATGGCATATCAAATACATTTTAAATTAGGATCTCCTGCTAAACCCTATAAATACTGCCTTTGTGTACCGGTATATAGTTCAGATTTACCCTGGCACATTTGCTGCCTGTCTTAACAGACAACTTGAAAAAACGAAGTGGTAGAGAGATCCATCACTGAACCATACACACATACAAAATAGTTTGGTAGAAATTTCCTAACTAAATTTCTATATCAGCTTTAGATTTGGTATTTTTTGCGTATTTTTGAAACAATCCAAAGGTAGTTTTTTTTCTTTTATTTCAAATTTCAAAACTCGGCAAAGGTTTATTAAGCTGGACAGTCATATTTTGAGAAATAACTCCAACATTATTGATTGTAAGATTTAAATGAACGGATTTAAATAATGCTAAAGATAAATTGGTTAGATCAATCTAGATACAAACATTTGTATTTCAATATAAATAAACCAATCTGAATCAGGCTAGACAAACCATAATAAATTCAACATACTGAGCTTTGAAGACAAGACCGAAAACACCCTCGCCCAACTCTTGCGAGATTTCCAATTTATTAACTGGATATCGAAGCCTTTTCAGTGTATATTGTTCATTTGAGCGAGCAGTTCTCTTCAAAGTCATGCTGTGATAAATGACAAAAAAAAAATTGGGGAATTTCATCTCATTTGAATATCTAGTTTAATAATTTTATTTAATCATTAGTATTTGCGACACTAGTCAAATGATGATGATTGTAAATGGCAATGTATGAATAGCTAAATCTAAAATCTAAAATCAAAATCTGCTAAATTATAAAATGTACATACACAAACATATAACAATAAAAAAAAATATGGGAAACTAAAAATATTGCATCAGAAGTTTTTTGAAGTACCATGGCATAGGTTCCCACCTCTTTTTCCTTGCTTAAGTTTGGCAGCATTGGAGGACAGGAGTGAATTTATCCCAGGAAACTAGTAGTTGTTATCTCGACACCACTGATCAAGTACCGGTACCCCCCCCCCCTGTTTCCCTATGGGGTATTTAGTCTGTTCCCCTATTTAACTCATTTTACAACAAAAGGAAACTTTCATAAATAAATATGTGTGATGGTACTTACATTCTTGCTATATGAACTCTTTCATATGATTTTAGAGCCAAACTTTTTTTCTTAGCAGCACAAAAAATGAACACGACCAAAGTCACTATAATTGCCAATCCCAGAAACAAAGCTATCAATATCGCGCTGTTAGGACTGGGTAGGCGATCATGATAGTCTTCATCCGAATAAGAGAACACTTTATGCGATGTGTCGTTCATCGCTGATAAATGAAAATAATCCATTGTAACAGTCTGTTCTTCTGGAGCTGCACTGGTTTGGATATCTATAAATAAGAAAAGCTTGAAATATATACAATCGGATTTCATTTTTATTTTGTAGAGGACAAAAATGAGATTATACGTTAGCCATATGCTATATGTATATTATTACTTTTGAGTAGATTGTTAAAATAACACCACAACTGAACTGTTCAATGATTCAAATCAATTTGAATCCCCAAGTGTGTAAAACAGTCATGAAACAGCAACATAGAATACACCGACTATATTTGTAAAATACAGAAGAGTTGTCATATTTTCATAAAAATATAATAAAGCTTAATTTCAAGGTCAAATTCTTTCTCTTACTCTCTCTGATTTTGCTTTTTTTTGACTATTAAGTGCGATATTGCCAGCTCCGGGCTGTTTCGTAATTCAAATTAGTTTGAAGTATATAAAGTAGTCATAAATAGGCATATAACATAAACATAATACATTGTTACAATATAGAAAAGTTGTCATATTATCATGCAAAATATAATAAAGCTTAATTTTAAAGCCAAATCCACATGCTCTCTCTCTCTAATTTTGCTTAAACTTTTGAGCAGTGTATTTTAATTATTTTCCCTAGCTAAAAATTACTTGGTCGCAATATTGTGATCAAAGTTGAAAAGTAGAAACAAAATATTAGTGGTTCTTGTTTGACTTAAAATAAAACATTAAAATTAAATTCATATTTCAAATATTCGGGCTTCAGTCGGTTTAAAGTTGACTAGCTGCATTTAGCATTTGTCATTTTGGAATTGTGAGAAAATGCCAAATGCCAAATAAGATTATTCAATCGAGACTTTACAAGCAATGGCCCATCTCGGAAAAAATCAGATTTCCTCATAACAGGCCTAATTCTATAACTGAGAAAACACCCTAAGAAAGTTTAGAAGATTATGAATAAAACCATATAACCCACTTTGTCGCAATTCTAAAACCTGCACTTATCGGCTACAAATATAGTTAGCATATAAAATACAAAAGTTGCAGTTAATCCAGGATCTGGAGAGTACAATACCGATTTTTGGGGGAAAAATGCTCAACTTTTTATAACAAAAAGAAAATAGCAGCACTGAATGCACCAACTATTTTGTTTTTACTTTACGAGCGTTTGAAGGAACAAAAATCAAAATAATAATTTCAAATTTACTGTTTAAAAATGATACAATAAAGAAAGCTTCGTGCACTTTAGTATAGTCATTCCGTTTTGCTTGGAAGGAATAAAGTAAGTTTTCGGGTTGCTGACTGCTCACACTAGATCTGCCTTACAATATTTTAAAATTAAAGTTGCAATAAAAAAAACAGTAAATACTAAAATAGGTACAAAGATATAACTCAACAACTATAACTGTTCAAAAGTAATCAATCTCAAAGTCAAACCACAGCAGTAACACAAGTAATGAAAAAGAAGCCATCTTACCTCATTAGTTTACCTGGTTTTAACTACAAGAAGACAAAATTCAAACCCCAAATATCCCAAGAGACTGACTACCTACCATTTTCTGCTCCACATACTATTAAGCATGACCCATATATGGGGCACACATATTTAACATGGTGTATTCATGTTTTAAGCTGCGTAACATGATGGTTATTTATGTATAGATTTCTCTTAGTTGTTAGTTCAAGCGAATATAATGCTGATTACAATTAAACAGTTTGGATCAATAATACTATCATTCTGTTTTTCTCCTTATTGGAATTTTATACAGCTAGTAAGGAATTTCAAACCTCACAATATAAAATATTTGTCAAGAAGTGGTCGCCTAGGGCAGATACCACTCACTACCTATCACCATGACAGTTTTAAATGTTTTTTTAAAATTTTTTATTGAAATTTACTCTGAGTAAGGCCGGGAACAGAGCCTAAAAGGAACCAACTAATGGCTACTAAATAGCAAAGAGCTCCTAAAAGATATAGTACCAGCAACTGCACTCTAAGTGAAAAACATCCCAAACGGAACTGAACCAGCATGGTAAAGTGCATTGAGTGGTATCTTTTCTGCTTGGGAGTGCAGTTGGTACTACAAGTGTTAGTTCTTTGTTATTGAGTGGCGGTTAGTTGATAATTCATCAGAATGAATTTCAATAAACAAAAAAAAAATAACATTTTTTTTGTCCATATGCTGGCTTGGCCCATGCTTGACAAATTAAAACTTTTGATTGGGCTGTCTGGTAATCTGGATCAGTTCACAACCTTGTAACCTACCTCCTCAAGCACTGGTAGTGGAACTGAGAGGAAAGCGACAGCACGTCCTTTTCCCAGTTTTGAGAAGGAATGACCTGCCCCTTTCAAAGATTTTGAAATTCTAGTTGTAAATATTTTAAAAGAAGCAAAATTTTCCCAACACAAGGCCATAAATTTGATGTCTGCCGTGTTTAAGCAAAGAATTGGCCCTGATTTTTTTCCCAATGCCAGTGATTTTCAATCAGATTTGGTACATTTATTGGGCTAGTGATTGCTAAGGCTGGGCATTGCCAAAATATTTCAATCTTTTACAAAATCAGACTAACTGAAAACTTAACTCTGAGATTCAATCTCTTTAAAGTTATACCGTAAGCCCAAAAACATAAAGAGAAAATGGATGAATATTTGATATACATATATATGAATACATGCAGAGATGGTATTCATTAAAGGGCAAGCGAGGCTAGCTAAACTAAAACATTCATAAAAATTTATATACATAGATTTATCGTTTTTTTATAATACAGCATTTCACACTACAACATGATTTATGTGAACTCGGCATATTGCATCACAACTCAATAGTCAAATTATTTGTTTATGGTCACTTCTTAGAGTGGGCCACCCTGTCCAAGGCCTTGTACCAGCCGCAGCCAAATATAGACGGACAGGGTTAGAATTGCTGGAAAGATATGATCTTTTCCTGTTACCCAAGTTATCACACCCTGGGTTGAGTGGGGGCATAGATTAACGAGCCGGACACACCAAGATTCGAACACAAGGTCTTCAACCTACCAACCCGTTCAACCACTAGGCCACAGCACCCACTTATAGTCTTCCTCCATTCTTTTAATGTATTCAATATTGTGAGGTAGATATTGATAATGCTTTTCATGAAATGAGAATTTATCTCAGGGTGAGAAACATATTTTAAAGGTTGAGGTATAAATTTCATGCAAATAGTAGTCTGACAGTTATTAGATACTAATTTATAAATTTTACAGTGAATATATTCATCATTTTTTGACAAACATAGTTAGAAGTTATGCAAGTATGAGTCAATGAAGCATCACAGCGCCAATGCCTGGCTGATGCGTACAGAGATAAAAATATTTCACAAATAACCATGTTAATCGAGCAGAGTCAAAAATTGATACATAAAAATTTGAATTGTATTTTTTTTAATATTTTTTAATAGAATATAATTTACACAGGAAGGTCAGATGCCTTGCCTTAACTTTTGCCAGAAGCACTGACTGAAAAGAGACTAATGGCCACTTTATCGTAAAAAAGCTACTACAAGAAATAATACCAGCAACTGCACTCTAACCAGAAAAAATCTAAAATGGAAATGAAACGTTAGGATAAAGTGCAGTGAATGGTATCTGCCCTGGGCTATGATAAAATCAACTGCCGTTCATGCAAACTAGAATAGAAAAAAGCTACTACGAAATGTGAACCCAGCAACTGCACTGAATGCCCACATAATAAAACATAGCATACAGAACCAAAACACAACAGTAGAGCACAGTGAGTGACCCATAAAAATGAACTGTATTCCTTAATATTTTTTACTGATATTCAATTTAAACAAAGTCGGAAAATGTGATGATGAGTAAATGCACTCTTTGTCAAAATAACGAACTATATTGAACAGAACTGCAG
Source organism: Styela plicata (assembly GCA_963675895.2). Taxonomy (NCBI): domain Eukaryota; kingdom Metazoa; phylum Chordata; class Ascidiacea; order Stolidobranchia; family Styelidae; genus Styela; species Styela plicata. Next base: position 9,074,089 of record OZ023147.1, read on the forward strand.
CACTATAAAGTGCAAAAAGTTTAACATAATTAAAACTTGCCGTCACGCAAGTAAAATGTATATTCCTGCAATCAGGAACAGGAAGTAATAAAGGAAATCATACGTCAATAATGAGTTGATCAATGTCTCATTGAAATTCAGAACAAATGTTGAATTAACATGACAATATAATTACTAACATTTGTCGGCAGCACCGCTCTCGTGGTTAACATCTGAGCATAGCAGGTTAAAAATCTTGAGTTCTGAGAAAATCCGATTTGCAACCCGGTGGCCCAACCCCTTTATTCATCGAATAATAGCTTCCAAGCACAACTCAATTTAGAGAGCTCATGTCTTACACAGCACTAACCCTGTTTGCCTATTTTCACAGCATTGCTCAGGGTGACCCGCACAAATAAATGGTTGTGAAAAAATATATACAGCATATTGCAACCCATGAGATGATATTTTATAGGAACGGTAATTTCATCATTTTTTTTTCAAGAATATCTGTGGTTTTACAAATAGGGAATTTTTATAAATATAATTTTTTTATCCTGTGGGAGAGAAAAGCCAAGAATACAGCCTAACCACATGGCCAACCATGACCTCTCGTGCAGATACCAGTTCTGAATCTGGATGTAAGTTTTGGCTTAACATTTTACTCATTTTTCCATTGCATGGACAGGATTGGTATAGAAAGACTAAGGCAGCTCTTATGTGAACAACCATGTGCCGGTGAGGGATCTAGTGGACTTCTCACCAATAACCATCTCACACAAGATTCAAAGTTTTGTCAGGACGATCAGATATGCGTAGCTCAAAGCATATTCTCAACGCTTTACCGATTGAGCTAGCGGGGCACTTTGGATATAAAACCCGGCAAACATGATAATCAATCTATATATAATTATTTCATATTCAAAGGACTAATGGAAGACAGACCGAGTTTATTTGACAGTGAGTAAAGTTATGTTCTCTTGGTATTAGCGCCTGTCCTACCACTAATATGTCCTACATTTCTAATAGCCCTACCACCGTCCCGGGCAAATACCACTTCATGCACTTTAGTACAGTCATTCAGTTCTGCTTGATATGTTTTTGACTTGTAGTGCAGTTGGGGTATAACATTTTATCTAACTATTTGCCATATGAGTAACTGTTAGTCGGATCTTTTTAAGTACGGTATTACTTCTGGTATGAGTTGGCAGAGAACCCCTCTGTTTTTAAATCCACTCAAATAAAAAATCACTCAGATCACATCACATCAGAATCAAGGTGCTGCTGTTAATCTCTCCCCGAGTGAATTTTTCTAAGGGGTAAGATACACAGTATTTTGATGCAATAATCCATGAGTAACTAGAGGAAAGGAAAAGTTATAGTATACCACAGCCAAAAAAATAAATAAAATCATGTTTGACGTCTATCAAATATGAAAGGTCTAATCATGAACCAAAAGCAATGCCTTACCAGACAAAAACTAACACATTCATTGATTTTAACTTCAACAAACCATTTTCAGATCTTCCGAATATCGAGCGAATCAGATTAACAAAATCAAGCGGATATGGACAACAGCAAATTATCTTGTTTCAATATAAAATCATGACAATTTTATCATTAAAAAAATACAATATCGTTTTTCATTATGAAGCTGAATCCAAGCAGATTAAGTTGCTCTAATATGATCGTTGTGTGTCATAAGAGGTGAGTGAAAGAGAGAAGTTGTAGATGGTTTCCATTGCCTGAGGCAGATATCCTTCATCCCTCCATGAAAAATTCAGAACAGATAAGGTCGGAACCAAAAAAAAAACAGCAACTAATAGCCCCTTACATGGCAAAGACCTATTGCAAAACATAACACTAGCTAGGTGGAAAACATCCCAAAAGTACTAGACCAATATAATAAAGTGCAGTAGGCAATGGCATATTGGGAACCTTGGGAAAGGGGGGCAATATTTGATTAATTTTAGTGTTGTAATGGCATGCATGCAAATAATTTCCTAAAAAAGGGTTTTCAATGCATATAATGATTAAATGGTGCAAAAATATTGGCGTATAAAATTTCTTAAATTTAGATTTGCGGGCTCAAAATTGGCTAGGGTTCGCTCAGTGCGCTGAAGTTGGGCAAATGTTTTTTTAATTTCAAAGCACTTAAATATAAACGCTTGAGGTCCGTCGCATATCATGGGCAGTCTAAACTTGATTACAAAAACTCTATTTCATGACTTTATTTCAACATTAACAAATGTTAAAGAACAGTGATTTCACCACATTTTGTTACTTTTTACAGAGTGTGAACCAGGACCAAAGAAACAACCAATGAGATTATTTTATCAAGTGTAAGTCTTGATTAGGCTATAGGTGCCAAAGTTCATAAAGGTTTGAAAAAACAACAATGCTTTGGGCTTTAATTACAACAAACAAAATACGTAATTAGACTTGTTTATTCGAGCTATGATTCAAAACAGATCCAGGAAATAACAGAACCAGACAAATCACAGCACGAATTCTTTGTGAAGGCAATATGATTGACAGACCTTACCTTGTATGGGCATATGATAGTTCTTGCTCAAATAAACAATCAATAATCAAGGAGTAAGGAGATCGAGTAAAGTAAGATATAAAGAGAAGAGTGTTTGATTTCATATTCGAAGGTGTCTCAATAAGAAGAAATCACAATGATGCAAGTTATGGTGTCTACTTTCATGTATGTCGCAATGATTCTGTTGCAATTATTTGTAAAAGATACTTTACAGGCAATCAGAGATGAAATTGGAGAATATATTGCAGGTACCCACAGGTTTATAAATAGAAATGGGAAGACTTCACTAAAAAAATGAATTTTTACTTTCTAGTCATGGAACAATGTTATCAGAAATTGATACTTTTGTTGAGATCACAAAATAACTTTCCTTGTACATCCCTGGGATTTCCAACAGTTGCTACAATGCTGGAAACGGATTTCAATTTGATCAACATGATTTTTTATAACATTGTAAATTGTATCCATAAATGATCTTAGGGTGCCAGATGAGATCAGGGAGATATCAATCTTCGCACTCTATTATATATTTCCTGATTGTGTCCTGATTAATTTATCTGATAATAAAATATTAAAATATCAAAATCGGATATAAAACAGGTACTCCACAAGTTCATCAAATTTGGAAATTGGTAGAAAAAAAGTGCTATGTTTGAAATACTGCAGGCAAATTGTATGCTTTGTATCATAGGATTTTCCGCAAAATTTATTGGAAATAGGATTTTCAAAGAAAATATTCAGCTGCCAATCGAATCCCTATGATTTTTGATAATTATCTCCATTTTAGGATTTTAATGGGAAAGAAGTCAATATTCGCACATCAATAGCTACGAATATTCATTATCAACAATAACATCTTCATAGGTCAATTCGGCCAACTGATTAACTCAAACGATAGAGCCATTCGAAATATTCGACCTGGGTTAGAATCATGCACAGAATGATTATAAGCGCACAAGTGAACGGGTATGAACACCAACCTGCACTATATTGTACAACATCTAGGTCATGTAGGCACAGCCTTAGTACCTTAATACCTTACAGAATAGTCCTAAAGTATGTCCTGCATGTTGTAAGAGGCGTCTAAAAGCAAGCATAGAAGTAATAGATAGTTTCACAATCGCCTAGAGCAGATACCACTCATTGCACTTTACAGTAACAGTTCAGTTTCATTAGGAATGTTTTCCGCTTAGAGTGCAGTTGCTGGTATTACATCTTCTAGTAGCTCTTTGCCATTAAGTGGCCGTTAATTAGTTTCTTTTGTGCATTCCTTTCGGCCTTGCTTTGAGCGAACTTTTATACAACAAATATATATAAAACACCTTAGCTGATAAACTTGGTTGCCAAATAGTTCAGTAGGTTAAGAGTTAGGATTACACTTTAAGCTATGGACCTTCAGTCGGCCTAGCAGTAATAATGGCTACTCTGCTACTCAAGACAACCGAAAAAAATTTAGGAAATGGTATATATTCCATGATGTATTTCTTGTAAAAAGATGAAAACGTCTCTTTTTGAATATCTGGTAGCAAGAAAACTGTAGAAAAAGGTTCAAAACCATCAATACTGCTGTGAAATAGTAGTAGTAATTTTGAAGTTTTTTCGTTCATACAAAGAAAATGACATGGTGGAGGAAGCCATAAGGGTAGCTCACCTGAATCACCATGCAATGGCGAGACAGCCTGCAACCACTCACATATAATCATCCCCCATGGAATTCAAACTCGTTATGTCAATGATACGTAGCCCAAACCTTTTTTTTTTTTGAACTCTTCACCGATTGAGCTAACCAGGTAGTATCAGTTACATTTCACCAAATATTCTATGTCAGATAAAATTATCAGATATTTTCACTGACAAAAATAAATCATTTTCAGGGAATTCAGATCTCAAATGAATACCGATAGTTCTTCAAGATCAAGATGTGGACAATAACAAATTATCCTTGAATAATAATTCTTATATTATATCATAATTATCTTTCATTATAAATGTGTGTCAGTTTTACCATTGAATAAAAAATAAATAACAAAAAATTGTTTTCCATTATAAAACTGAAACAGAGTAAGTTTAGCTGAGTATATATTATGAATAATATTCTATGAGTATATTCAATATATTTATAGTATAGGCATATAGTAAAATTGGGAGCCAATCATAAAATTGTATTGGTTTCGTTATCATTCATAGCAGTTATCACTCACGACACTCTACTATGGCAGTAAAACTTTGTATGAAATGTTTTGTGCTGGGGGTGCAATTGCGTATTTACCACTTATCACTTCATAGCTTTCCGCAGTTAATTTTGGAACATAATGATGAGATATATTATAGAATAGAAAATACATTGATCGTAAAGTATTTTCTATAACATGTAATACCATTTTAGTTCTTATTATTGTATATGGTATTGGATTCCTTCGTTAGGTTTTGAGAAGCAGAGGACAGTCCAAATGCAAATTGAGGAATTTAAGTGAGGAAGCCTTACTTAAGACCTAACCGAAAAGTGAATATCTTTCCCACATATAATACCAACAATATTCGCCTATAAGTGGCCACTAGAGTATTAAATAGGAGGTTAGTTAATCGAGATTAATTGACATTGAAATCGAGATCGACAGAATCGAGATTAATAGATGTTGTGGGTGACATTGAAAGACAAAATAATATAAAAAAGGTAGTTAGAATGCCATGCTCATCTGGTGAAATGAAAACATACAATTATTTTGAACTAAAATTTGAATATGCTCATGGTCAGGGACTAACTATTTATCATTCTCCTATGCCTTTTCATAAGCAGATCTCTATGCTAATAGCAAGGATGTTGTGGGAGTTTTTCATGCTTATTACAATTTGGATATGCACATCCAGGGGGAAATTTAAGGTATGAGCAATAATTCATGATATATGTAGATAGATATGTGGCTAGAAAATGTAAATGTTTCTTTTTGAGTGTATGGTAGTAAAACTGCACAAAAAAAGGTTCAAAATCATCAATGCTGCTATTCTGGGGGCATTCTTATTCCCATTCTCATCGTATCGTGTCGCTAAAATGATCCAAATTTGAATATGTTTTCAGACGATTATCAGGGTAATAAAAGCAAAAAATCAAGTCATATACAAAATTAGAAAAATGGTATGGTGTAGGGCAATTGCAAGATAAAAAGTGGCCACATATAAACTGCATTCAACAGAAAAAGGTTTGTTGTTTTTTTTACTACAGATACATATGAAATCAACGTTTTTTCATTTTGATTCCATTCTTACTATGCTCTGAAGATGATTTTCTGGATAGAATTTCGAAACAATGATCAATTTTTTTGTTTTACTTCCATTCGCTGTGCATATCAGATCAGCAAAGTTTTAAAAAAATTGTGTTTTCATCCAACTAGATGGCTCAATCAGTCAAGCACAACCGTAAAAGGTTGACACATGATTGTTTCACCACCAAGTGTGTCCACTTCATGATCAGTTGCAACAGATCCACAGTTACTGCAAAAGTCAAAAGCCTATTGGTAGTTGGGTATGAGTCTCTCCCCCGCCCCCTAGTATGTATTCACATCACAGAAAATATTTTGTAAAATAAAAAAATATGTTTTACTTAGTATTTATTATCCGATGCATATTCGTGTAGCAAATTCATGACATACGCAATATTATATTGAAAATAAACCATAACACACGTAGCAACATTACCTGATAATATATTGCAGTATAATATTATTTCATAAACACAGACTTATTTAAAACTGTTTTAACCCTCCTTATAATACACCAAAAAAGTCAACACCATGACATGATTGAAGAAATCATGGGGAATATTAATGTTTATTAAAAACCGAATTGCTTTTAAAATGTTTCATCTACCCTCATATTATTTAAAGAAAATTGTTTATGTACTTATCTATTCATGCATGCAAATACCATAACATGAACGATAAGGTATTCGTGACATATCAGCTATGAAGTCAAGTCAACAAACAGTAAAAACGAAAAAGCGCTACTCAGCGCCCCATACCATGTTCACTGGTTGAGCAGTAAGGAGCTTTAATAATGACTTTGTATATGTTAATCAGCTGCTTTTTCCTGATTATGCTACAAGTTTTCATGGTAACTTGTCAGTTTGGTGCTGGTTTTACTGGCGGAGGTGTATATTGTCCCCCTTTTTGTGACATTTGGGGCTGCTATCCGAATTATGGCGGTGATTCATGTGAGTATACATGCTATTGAAGACCAAAATAAAATTCAATATAAACTGGTAGAATGTCAGTTACTCTAAAAACTAACTGAAAAACGGGTTCCATCAGAATTAATTTTTGCAAATAGGCAAACATTTATGCTATATCTCTTAGAAAAAGCAAATCGTCTATTTGAGTGTCTGTGTGTTGGTGTAGTAACCAAGCAGAAAAAAAGTTTCAAAACTATGAATACTGCTATGCAATAGCAGTGTTGATGGTTCTAAAGATTTTTCCGTTTGTTCGAAGATAAAGAAATGTATATTTCAGACACCCGAAAAATAAGATTCTGCCAGCCGGATTCAATACTTGAAAATATAATAATTTGCTGAAAAAAGGGAACAAGTTTTGCATATTCCATTTCAAATTTCGTTTTAATTTAGGTGCAGAGCAGGCACCACTCACTGCAGCTCAGTTTTGTCTGGGATGTGTAGTTGCTGGTAGTAGCTTCTCAACATAAGTGATTTTCTCATGAATTTTTTTAAAAATCTAAGAAATTTAAGAATCTAAGAATGAAAGTAATCTGCTACTTAAGATACCGAAAGAAAATAAGTTCCACTAGAAAAAGTAAATTAAGCAAACAGGCGATATTTCAAAAATATTTTTACTGGAGGTTTTTAAGTGAAGATTTTTGAGTGTCTGGTAGCAGTAAGGGTTCATGCAAAATCATCAATAGTGCTATGAAATAGCAGTCTGAAGAAAACGATCCGAAAAAAATGAGAAAAAACAAGATTCTGTAACTCTTCATCAAGTTTGCCCTACTTACAGAGAAGGTGACTATATGTACAATTAATCTCTAAGCCGAATCCTATTTTTATTTGCAACATTTTCAGATGTCCGCTGAATATTTTCATGGAGTAAGGATAAACGACCAGATATAAATGCTTGCATCTTCATTAAACATTCTATATAATCAGGACAGAAAATGGAATTAATTTAAAATGAACCAAATTTCGATTACAGGAAATAAGGTGTTGTTATGCATGGATAGTGAAAAAGCCAAAAAAGGCAATAGCTTTGGTGGGAGATTGGTGATTTATTTAGACATTTCTGGGAGCAAAATATCACAAATAGTTCTGATTTTTTTCTCTTTTAAAGCCACTTCTTAGAGTGGATCAACCTGACCAAGGCCCTGTAACAGCGGCAATTGCTGGGAAGATATGATCTTTTCCTGTTCGACTTAGCCTACTGAAGTCTTTACAACCTGAGTTGAGCCGGTTGTGCCAGGGCTCGAACCCGAGATCTTCAACCTGCGATGGCAACATATTTAACCACTAGGTCATCACACCCATAAAATTACCAAATCAAATAATGGAAGTTAAATAATTTCAAGCTACAAAATTATCATAAAGCAGATGGAAGACGACTAAAGAGATGTCAAAGAGGGATAGATGATTCCGCGGTCCAGAGCAAATAATTTTCATTACTGCACCCTATTGATGCGGTTTAGATTTGTTTGGGATGTTGTTTACTCAGAGGCAGTTGTTGGTGCTGAATTTCTGAGCAGTTTTTTGTTAGCTGGCCGTTAGCCAGCTCCTAACATGCCCTTGCTTAAAATGACTTCAATGAAAAAATAGAACTCATTAAATGCAAAAATTTAACAGGTATTTCAAGAGAAAGATGGTTATGCAGTTTTACAATAGTGCTGAATATTGATTGATTATTGACATTATTTTCCTGTAATATGAGCAATAACTTCCCAATTGCGTCCGGTTTAGAATTGCCTTAATTAACATATTTTCTGCTTGTTATATGAACCGACTTAAAGACTGACAGCTGGGTTGTTTTTCACTCATGATATATACCACACACTGTATTTTTTGTTTTATGAAGCTGGTCATAAATAACGTATGCTGTGAGTTACAGAGTTTGCGCCTTTATTGCAAGCGCAAGATAAAATAAGAGATATTAATTAGATAAAAACCTAACATGCTTCCCTTAGCCAAGTTGACAAATCACGACCTTTGTCATGTAAGTTAGTATGCGATAACAGTAAAAATCGGGCAGGTTTCAGAGGTCAGCACAATAATAACATAATTTGATGAGGAATTTAAAAATACTGATATTAATACGTTCTATCTATGACAATGATAACAGTAGCAAATAACTAAAGTCGAATATTTCAAAACGAATCGAATCTGTCTTTTATAATTCAATACAAATATCTCTACATGTTAATAAATTAGAATATCATACTCCTCTGTGCGGACATACAATATTGGAGAAAGACATACTTTAAAATAGACTAATGTTATTTAATGATGAATACTTTGTATGAAAAAATAAAAACTAATCTATATTGCTACCAAACATTCATTTCTCATAGCTTAGAGTAGATAACTCTGACGGAGTCGCTAAAACAGCGTATGACTTACACACAAAAAAGCTTCAATGGTTTGACAAAGTTGGCTGTTAGTGGGTCAAGCGAGGGCGTAGAACTCAAGAGTATTGAATCTTTCCAAAGCACTTCTTTTATTCCACAAATTAAGAATCTCAGACCGATTTTCCATATAATTCGTAAGCAAATCCATGTTTGGAGAATTTCAAAAACGTTTTTTCAATTTTTTTGTGGTTCTTTGTACATATATTTAGCCTATATATATTAAATCAATACACTATAGCATCGTGAGGCACAATTTGAGAAATATTGCTCTCGAATATTTTTCATTCCTCAAAAGATACAAACCTATGTCCTTGACGACTGAAGTTACTCAACTCAAAGCGAATTCTTAACACTTTCATCTTTTACCAACTGAGCTAAACAAGAACATGCGATTGTTCATAGATTTGTCAACTTTTTTTGTTTTGGAATTAATATATATATATTTGCTGCCATAAATCAACAAATAAAAAACACCACTACAAATATATCAAACTATTTTTATAATTTTTCTTACAACTTTTATAATACCGTACCTGAATTAAAACAAGATGCAAAATCAACAGACTGCAATAATCTTGGTTCATAAACTGTGATCTAAAACTAGACATAAGTATATCCCTAGTTGTTGATAAGAAAAAAAGTACCTCCCCAAGTAACTCCCCAATATTACTATAATATTAATACCGCACCAGACGTCTGACATCAGCCCACTAAACTTAACTTCGAAAAACATCATTAATCAGCTTTACCAAAATCTATTATTCTACAATAAAAAGTTCCTAATAGGTACCTTATATCTTATAAAATTGAAATAGTATATCCCCTTTCCACAACATCACGAGTATATTTGTATGCTTTCATTAGGTTATAGTCCAACTTACTCAGAAAAAACAAGTCACTAAAAAAAATTGAGCGAATTACTTTAAAATTATAAAAAATAAATTTTTAAGAAATATATTCGTGTTTGTAATACATTACCGTAGTCAACAATTTTTTAATTCTATTTTACCGGTCATAAGCCATAGATGGACTCATATGTAACAAAAAATGAATACACAGAAATTTTCTGACTGGTATGTACTTTTGAAAAGTAGAAAGTACACTTATAAAACACATAATACTCATCAACTTTTTTACTTATAATATACAACCACACCTTGTCATTCATCAGTCGATCACATTTATTACTCTGGTCCTGTAGGCACGGCCTTTAGAATAATCCTAGTTTAATTCCTATGTGACGAAAAAGGCGACTTAAAGGAGGCACAGAAGTGGTGTATGGTTTTACCACTGCCCAGGGCAGATACAATTCACTGCACTTTACCATGGCGGTTCAGTTCTGTTTGGGATGTTTTCCATTAAGAGTGCAATTGCTGGTATTACATCTTTTAGTAGCTCTTTGCTATGAAGTGGCCGTGAGTTGGTTCTTTGGGCACTGCTCCCAGCCCTGCACAGAGTGAATTTTAATAAAAACCAAAAAATACATTCAAAATTATCTTACTTACAAAGTAAATTTAAGGTCACTGTGTCAATAAGTATTACTTCAATAAAATAAATGGATAAACCACTAAAAAAAATAACAAATAAACAAAAACATACCAAACACCATCGCAGCAGTGGTGATTGTTGGAGTAGTCCTGGAAATTAAAGAATTTAAAGAATTTTGTATTTTACAATATACTAGTAAATTTCACAAGATTTGAATACTCATTTTTAGATATAAATGGCAAAGAAGAAACTAGCAAAATGTTTGCATGTCTACGGTACGTAATCACTTTTTGTATATTTATTGCCACTTTGGCTATAAAGATATGAATTTTTACTGTATTTTTTAAAAAATCAATGGATATACAGACCGGTAATCCTTTATATGTGTATAATTTTTGTGTTCCAAGAATAGCCACAGATAGACCAGAAATCGGGACCGAATAATTTGCCCAAAGCAAAAATCTGATACTTGTTATCAGCATCAATAAGAAAAAGAGTTAATTCATAATAATTCACTATATTAAATTGATCACCGAAGGATAAAAAGAAACAAAAGGATAAAGAATATAATGACAAATAAAAAAATGAAAATAAATCAAACCTTGAATCATCTGGATCGTCTGTAAGATTGAGGACAAGGAATACATAAAGAGAAAGGGAGAAAGCATTATTTCAGTAGAAAAAAGTACAAAAACAAATATAACATGACCAAGTATTCAGTTATTATGCACGGAACAGAAGAAATATTTACTAACATAATAGGATTACAATTTTTAACCTGCGGGAGATGAAAGTCAAAATACAGCTTATTAATCTATGGCGAATCATGACATCTCGTGCAGACATCATTTCCGAATTGGGTGAGGGTTTCATCTTATCATATTTCTCATTTTTCCTGTGCATGGACCTGGTTGGTGGAAGAAGCCGTAAGCTGTGCTCCTGTGAACCACTGTGCACGGGTCAGGCATCCAGCAGACCTCTCGCATATAATCATCACCCCTTATGAGATTCAAACCTTGAACTATAAGGTTATTTCAAGCATTTAAAAGTTTGAATCAAATCAAAAACTCCCTATTCACATGTACATATAAAAGTGGAAAAAAGGGAAACATGGTATTACCATTGCCCAGGGCGGATGGTATCACTCCCTATACTCTACTATAGTGGCCGAGTTCTGTTCTGAATGTTTTCCATTTGTAGTGCAGTTGCTGTTACAACATTTTTGTAGCTGTTCTTTGCTGTTGATTGGCTGTTATTTGTTCCTTTCAGGCGCCGCCCACAGCCTTCAATAAAATAAAAATATGAAATAAATAAAAACATACCAATCACTATGGGTGCACTGGTAGCTATCTGAGTCGTCCTTCAAATAAAAATGTATTACAGTTAATGCTAATAATATTAAAGCAAACTTAGTCAACCTAGTACAAATTTTAGTTCTTCAAAGCTGTAGTTTAAAAAACTTTTGTACTAAAAGAATTCGATAGAATAAATGAACAGAACTATGATGATATAGTACCCATTCTGAATAATTTTAAGTTGTAGAAAAACGTAAATCACTCATGTTTTAGGGGCGATTTTTGGATCATCGCCACTTTTGCCTCAAATTTTAAACTATTGCTTTTCAAAATATTTTCGCTAAATTGACCATTTATAAATGTGCTTCCTTATTATTAATAATCGTGAATATAGACTAGATTTATAAAGGAAATGAGACTACTAATCCAAAGATCTGGAGTCTATCAATATTGGTATATAACACATTGAGAAAGAATGTTAATCGCAAGCTATGAGTAATAGAAAGTTTAAAGAGAAATATTTAAAGATAAGAATTCAAACCTTGAATTTTCTGATTCTTCGTGAAGAAAGGAAAAGAAGAATATAAAAAAGATAAAAAGGAAAGAGAATATTCAAGTTGTAAAATACCAATAATACATCACATTTAGTTGTATGTGTTATATTGTATGTGTGTGTGTTAGATATTGAAACAAATTGTATTTATTTACCCTTACTTTCTCTTGAACTATGAGGCTATATTAAGCACTTAACATACCACAATATCATGCAGTAACAAAGTAGATTAAGATATTATCATACTTTTAAAACCCTGATAATTTCCAACTATTTAAAATAGCAAACAAAAATGGAATACGAGCTTACCTGTTGATACACTGTGTGTTATTGAATATGACTTTGAAGTTCTGCAAAATAAAAATTCACAAAAAAAGTTTTCAATCAAAGGTATTTTTCTAAACTATCTACAACAAGCTGCACAAGCAATAGCTTGGCCAATCTGTGGCTACCTTCAATCATAATGTATCTTCTTCAATTTGCTTATTTCATGGAAATTCATTAAGTAGAGTAAGAAACAGAATCCTAAAAAATATACTAGCAAAGGTTTATTATCAATAAGCTCAATAAAAAGGAAAACTTGCATAGTGCAGAGAGAGGAATTCGCCGTGAATCATGGTAAAACCATCTAACACTATTTTCTCTCAAAATAAAAAAATATTTATGAAATTGAAAATGGAGCAAATTAGTCCTGTCGAAATACACACGAAAAATCTAGTAGTAACAAACAAAAAAATTTTAATAAAATATACTTACATTGTTGGGCCAGTTGTTTTGTCATACTCTACAAAAAACGAAATCAAGAAATGCGTTTATAGGTCTATAATAATTTTTCTTTATATAGCTAGGAATAAAATAAACCATGTAACCTCCACAATTGTAAGTCAGAACAGGTAATATGGGACAAAAAGATTGCATTTCAAAAAGGTTGATTCAAAGCAGAGTTGTAAAAGAGTTCTCTTTTGTCTTCTTAAACCAATAATGTAAAGATCAGATATGAAGACACAGGACCAACTAATTCTAGAAGATAATCATTGCCTCGATTTAAAAAAAATCACGCCGATTAAGATGATATGATAAGACATAAGAAAACAGTCCACTTTTGCATAAATAGTTGCTACAAATTGAAGAGTGAACATTTCAATGCAGGCCCAATTCATTTCTAGGATACATAAAGTAGAGCAGAAGTCTGTAAGTTTTTGCCATATACACCATATTTTAATATAGGCTATATTTTATCTTTTTCAGACAAAAACCATTTTTCCAGGTCTATCCCATGAATGATAAGAATCATCGTAACTTTTATGTCTCAGAATTGAGAAATTTGAGAAGTAAACAAAAATTATGGTTGCATCACTAGAAACAATAATAAAAAAAAGATATTGAACAACCTTTGACAATAACAGTAGCATGCTCAGAGTATGTAGTGCCAAGGCCATTCATTGCTTTACATTGATATAATCCTGCATCATTATATGTGATGTTTGTTATTTTCAAATATCCAACTTGCGGATTTGTATCTTTAGTTGTTTGACGACATTCTTTGTTTGTCTGAATAGGAATAGAAAGATTAGAAGAACATGAAGTAAGTAACAAGTACCACCTACTATGGACAAAACCTTGTATGGATAATCTCACCCAAGATGGAGAAAATCTTTTATAGAAATCTTCATCCAAGATGGACAAAACATTTTATAGAGAATCTCAATCAAAATGGACAACACATCTTATAGACAACCTGACTCAAGACAGACAAGATGTCTCATAGCTGACCTCACCTGAGTAGGAACAAAACATCTTACAGATAATCTCAACCAAGACGGGCAAAACGTCTTACAAATGACCTCACCTGAAATGGTCGAAACCTTTATAGATAACCTCACACAAAAATTGACAAAACTGCTTATACATCACTTCACTCATGATGAACAAAATTTCTTACAGATAACCTCACTCAAGGTGAGCAAAACCTTGTATAGATAACTTTACCCAAGGTGAACAAAATATTTTATAGATAACCTCACCTGAACATTGATAAAATCTTTTATGGATAACCTCACCTGAAGATGGACAAAATCTTTTATAGATAACCTCACTCAAGATGGACAAAACCTTTTATGGATAACCTCACTTGAAGATTGACAAAATCTTTTATAGATAACCTCACTCAAGATGGACAAAACCTTTTATGGATAACCTTACCTGAAGATTGACAAAATCTTTTATAGATAACCTCACAAAAAGATTGACAAAACTTCTTATAGATAACCTCACTCAAGATTGACAAAACCTTTTATAGATAACCTCAGCCAAAATTTCTTATATCTATCCTCACCCAACATAGAAAAGAAAAAATCCTGATAGACCTCACCCGACATGGTCAAAACAGATAGACTTACAGATAATCTTACCAAGACGGATAAAACACCTTATAAATAACTTTAATGCACAAAACTTCTAATAGATAACTTAACTATAAATGGACAAAAATTTAGGAAAAAAAACATAAAACCTCATCTGAGATAGAAAAACTTCGTATAGTTGGTAGATTAAACCTCACCTAGGATGGACAAAACATCAGATAATGTCAGCCAACATCCGCAAATATATATAATATTATATATTATTAATTTTGGGTGAGGATATCTAAAAGTTATATATTATATATCTTTTAGATATCCTCACCCAAAATTTGCAAGACCTATTATAGATAAACCCATTCAACAAAAACTCGTAGTGATAACTTCATCAAAGAAAGACAAAATCCAACAAAAAAGACAAAGACGAACAAATATTCTAAACTCAATTCCCTTAAAAATTTGAATTATCTTAGAAGTAAAAATCACTCAAGACGATCAACAGTAAACTCAAGATCCTAATGAACAAAACTTATATATACCGGTATATATATAGAAGTGGGTATCCTCTATATATGGGTAAAACTTACAATTGTCCCAGCTACTCTTTGCACAAACATAATAATAAGTATATAAATAATTTATAGAATAATTGAATATTCAACAGAACTCAAATTTCAACACTCTCTATAACATGCTAACCTTGTCAACACAAACAATAGTCCCATTATGCAACCAAGCGATCGTAGAAGTGGGGTAGGAATCAACAGTACAATTTAATGTCTCATCCTCGTTCAGATATACCCAAAAACTGGTTGGTCCTTTGAGAACTTTGGGTCCTAGAAATTAAGAAATTCTAAATGTTATTTGAAACAAATTTAATTTTTAGAAATTGTAACAAAATGTTAGATTATCAACATATTATTTTTCGAAAGATTTCAACTATTTTCAACACAATTATGATTTTTTTCCGTATATTATCCGTTCACGTTGTACAAGACAATGGTTTTGTCAAGATTCTGCAATTATCTAATTATCTATTGAAGAATTTTCGGCTGATTTCATGATAATAACCTAAAATGCTTTATTGAATAATAGTATGTATATTTAGAAGCTCAAAAAGAGTTTCATTCACACAAGGAAGAAATCAATATTAAAAAATGAAGCACAGAATAACTAGTTATCAGAATCTGGAATTCCATCATCTAGAATTTCCCAGATCGATGTTGAATAGGAATAAGATAAACTCGCCTCGTTTCACAATGAGCTCCCCACAGTCTGTCCATGTTCTGTAACCGTTAAAATAATTGCAACAAAAATCTCCTTCAAGTTCTGGCAACACCGTCTTGATGAATAACACACTGGTACTACCGAATGGAGTCACATGAAATAAATCATTGGTTTCTATACGTTGACCATTGAATTCCCTGAAGATTGTAAAAAGGAAGTATCAGGTTTGATGGATTATGCTTTCAATTGAACTCAGTAAAAAAACTATGCAGGTTAAGTCAAGACAGTTAGATGAAACATTTGATGATGCATTTCAACATAAAATACATTTACATTTATAAGCTTTTGTACTTAATGAATGCAACACATATAAATTATTTGACACTACATAATTGGTTTTGTCCATCTTGTGTGAGGTTATCTATGAGAGATTTCGTCCATCTTGGGTGAGGTTATCTATAAGAGATTTTGTCCATCTTGGGTTAGGTTATCTATAAGAGATTTTGTCCATCTTGGGTGAGGTTATCTACCTATAAGAGATTTTGTCCATCTTGGGTGAGGTTATCCATAAGAGATTTTGTTCATCTTGTGTGAGGTTATCTATAAGAGATTTCGTCCATCTTGGGTGAGGTTATCTATAAGAGATTTTGTCCATCTTGGGTGAGGTTATCTATAAGAGATTTTGTCCATCTTGGGTGAGGTTATCTATAAGAGTTTTTATCAATCTCCGGTAAGGTTAACTATAAGAGGTTTTTCAATCTTTGGTGAGGTTATTTATAAGAGGTTTTATCAATCTCGGGTGAGGTTATCCATAAGTGGTTTTATCCAACATAATAAGGTTCTGTCCACATTGGGAAATATAAAAATGCATAACGAAACCTTCAATTTTTATGTGCTTTTGTCAGCGCAAATGGAAAACTATTGTATTATTTCACTGATGTGGATATTAGATAAGATTACGTATATTATCAGAATTCAAAAGCGCTCGTCTTTTCTTATAATGAAAAATCGATTAGTTAAAATACCAGAACAATCTTGCATCCGGTCGATCAACTTCACAATTAAACTTCAATGATTTTCCAACTCTGCTTCTTTTTACCCCAGGCTGCTGTCTGAATACTGGATATGCTGAAATATAAAAAAATTTTCTAAAAGCAAATGTTACTTAAATTTTTTTATCTAAATCTGCATTAGAGATGTTCAAAGTCTCGCCTCACACTTACATAAATTTATTTCTGTAACTTTTTGACTGACCAAAGTTAGACGAAACGTTACAGTAATAAATTTGTGTAAGTGTGAAGCAAGACTTTGAACCTCTCTAGTTAGTCATAGTTACTCTTGCTACTGTATCCTTGCATGTACTGCATACAGATCCGCAAACACGAAGGCACAGAGGAAGGATAAATAGTCCACGTCCCCAAGACCAATAGCAATAAATCTGCATTGTGTTAAAATATTCCATATACAGAATGAGTTTGTTACATACAAGTGACATGTATGTTAGGGGTGATGGCCTAGAGATTAACATTTAGCATCAGAGTTTGAATAACATGGGTTAGAGTCCCGGTGAGTCCGGCTTGTTAATACATGCTCACCACTCAACTAGGGGTATAATAACTTGAGTAGGCTGAGCCAAAGAACATCATATCTTTGCAACAACTCTAACCCTGTCCATCTATAAGTGGCCGCTAGAACAGAGTGATTCACTCTTAGAAGTGACTGTACAAAGAAAGGGAAAAGCAATACTGATCATACCCTTCACCCCCAAAACAAGATAGTCAGTTAGTTTTTCGGTTGACATGTACTCAAAACAGCGATAAATAGGAATGACTTTGTTATATACAAGAGACATGTAGGTAAAAGCTCAAAGCAGCATCAGCAACCAATCATACTGGTATCTAGGGTTTCCTTACAGTTTATTTAAATGGTATTAGAAGTTCATTGTATAAATAGAGTATGTTTCAACATTTCAAATTAATGAAATAGCTGATGTTTTTGGCATTTTGCAAGCTTTGATTCATGTAAAAGTCAAAAAGAAAATATTAGCATATTTCATGATTTCAATGAAGAATGAATCAATCTGAGAGTAATTGATAAAATAGGAATATTTATAATTACAATTCTAGAATACAGAAATTCATATGAATGTCTCAAAAAATCATGTGAGAAGCGCATGTGAATATTTTTTTCTTAAAATATGAGGAATTAATGCTGGAATTGACTTTAATGTTTCTCAAATATTGAATATTTGCTGCAATATTCAGATAAACCAAAACGGTAATGCATGACTACAGCAAGCAAAACTATTGTTGATTTCATATTCTTTCTAAACCATACAATAGACATTCAGATTAAATAATTTTTTGATTCAAGTTCATTCAAGAGTGTGATGAACCACCATGGTAAATCACAGTCCATGGTATCTGCCATGAGCAGTGCTAAAATTATTAACCACTTCTTTGTTTCCACCAGAAATATGTTAGAGCTATCCTTCAGATCACAGCTACGAGACATAAGACAGGGGCCTGGAGATTAACATTTAGCATCAGAGGTTGAATAACATGGGTTAGAGTTCCGGTAAGTCACCACTCAACCCATGGTATAATAACTTGAGTAGGCTAAGCCAAACGAGAAAGATTATATCTTTCCAACAACTCTAACCCTGTCCATCTATAAATGGCCGTTAGTACAGAGTGATTCACTCTTAGAAGTGGCTGTACAAAAAAAACAATACTGATCATACCCTTCACCACTAATATGAGATAGTTAGTTTTCTGATAGACACATCGTTTGCTACTCAAAAAACAGCGACAAAAAGGGAAAATGTCAATAAAGCAGACATTTCATATTGTACCAAACTGCCATAGCATAGTGTTGTAAATGGTATCTGCCCAGGGCAATAATAAAACCATCAAACATTAACTAAGATAAATAAAGGTTAGCCTGAGAGGCATAAGTTCAATATCTATCTATATTCTTGAATATAAACAAAATTAAAACCATCTCAATATTCTCATCTCAACCCCAAGGGGGTAATGCTGTGGGGGACTAGCTGTGGTTCAGAGCAACAGGGATTTACTCCAATATGGGGATTTTTCGATATTATTCTTGTATATAGTTCATAATATTTAAAGTTGAAAAGAATATAGATTAGGTACTTTTCGATTTTCAAATAATCTAGTCAGTTTATCCCTCTAGCTGCGCAGAGAATGTGTATTCACTGACCAATTTCTCAAACCAAAGAAATAACATATAAACTGACTCACAGTATTGATATCCGCGGCTTAAATCCAACAGTATAAACACGACAAGCAATATATTCCCGTCCATTTTGTCTACATGACACCCACCCTCTCCAGCGTGGTGGCAAAGTGACTTCGTAAAAGCGAAAGCACTATAATGTTTGTTTTGAACTAAGCGAACAGCTGTTCCTCTGATTAGAAAGCGTGACGGTGTGAAAGCAGGGTTAAATCGAAACGAAAATTTGTTACTTTATAAATGATAAGCCTGGATTGCTCAATGCTGGTTACGAAGGCGGCACAAGTCTGTCTTTGGGCGACACAGCGTTTTCCCCAGACGCCATCTTGGTTTACATCGAGTGGTCGAGCTTTTATGCATATGTATTTTAAATTATAATCGGGCTTAGTCATCCAGTTGAAAAATCAACAGCAATGCCATTCTGAGTGTTCCTTTTAAGGCGAAAATAGAGCACTATAATAGTTTGCCTACGATCGACAATTGCGCTTAATTTCACCCGGGTAAGCCACGGTTGAATTCGAATGCAGTACGTCACTACTTGGACACTGAAAGGGGGCCTGTCGACATTGTTTTTTAAGATGTTTCTGGCATTCGTCCCATGAAATATCATACGACGCGATGTCGATATCGAGTGTTTTCGTTCATAATCCGGTGCAAACTTTTTAAAGTTTATAATTTGTTTTACTCTTGAAATTGAAAATTTGTATCTTATTTTGAAACTAAAATTTCGGCGCCTCTGGCACAAGGTAAATTATGCAAAAGATTTTGTAATGTGCATACGAACAAAAAAGGAGTCCTTTCCAAAACTATTTGATGCAATGTATTGCACCCAATGAAAATGCATACACCAATGTGGAATTGCACACGATTAAATTGTACACGCAGTGATTTGCACCCATTTGGATTGCAAACCCATAGAGGTACCGCTATTGGTATTGCATGCATTGGTATTACACATAGTGTAATTGCACCGCATGGAATTGTGCCAAGAGCAATTGCACTCAGTGGGTTCGAATCCCTTGGAGTTGCAACTAGGGCTGGACAAAACCAAATCATTTGGAATTCGAATAATTTTTCTCGAATCGGATAGAATCACTCATTCCATGTATATAAGAAATATCATATTTTCACTATAACAACTTGTCACCATCTTGGCTATCAAATAATTGGTAGTTTGTAGTGGTTTTTTCAATTCACGCAACAATGTCTAAGGGCAACAATTTTCATATTTTAACGTCAACATCCTATCGATTTTGGTCAAATTTCCTATGAATTTCTCAGATCTACCTCTGTGACACATTACCCTACCACGCGCACTTCAGCCTAAGTGAATCGCAGGTGTGTGGCTTCAAAGAATAACTGGAACTGAATTTCTCGCAAAATTAATTGAGAAGTCATGGTAACGTTTCCTCTCTCAGAATCTCTAAACTTTGAAATTCCTTGCCTTCTCATTGCTTTCCTGATTTGTTGTTTTTGTTGAAATGAATTATTTCGCCAGACAACAAAACACCCGACAGAAATTTTAAAGTTGAAGTCATTTTAGGGAAGCAACATCTTTCTGTGACGCCGAACCAGTTATGCAGTTATTTTACGGTGAGAATTTCAGTTATAGGATTGAGTGTTCCCGCGAACGGTAATTCACGTAAATGGACATTGTGTGGTTATGTCAAAGAAGGGTCATCGAGGCTGAGAATTGAAAACCTGACTGACACTTACTCTTTCATGGCTCGATATCCGGAAACCCCGTTTATGGTAATGTATTCAATTCATTAAATTCCCTGAAACGTGAATTCTCATTAATTTTCTAGTACACCTAAGCAAAAATTGTGACTGTTTCTTTATATACCACAAAATAGGAGTGAGATAAAGAGAGTAAAAACGGCTTTATGCGCCGAATAAGTCCAAAAGTTCCCTTAGCATAAACGCCGTCCACACCTGTCTGAAGTTATCAGGCGGGGTTAAGTAGGGGGAGTTGGTTAGCCAGGCCAGGGAATAGACAGTGCGGTGCAGGGCAGGTCAGGCAGAGGGAGGTGGATTGAGTATAGGTAGGGGGAGGTTGGCTGCGGTTAGACAGGTCTTGTTGAAGGGGGTGGCACGGGGATAGGCAGGTCGGGTAAAGTGCGGTTGGTTGGACACAAGGGTTCGGCTAGGGGGTGTAGTTTGGGAGTAAGAGAGTGGGGTGGGTTGGACATAGGCAGGTCGAGGTGGGGGGCTTGGAATAGGCAGGTTAAGTAGCGGAGGTGGGCTGCTGATAGGGGTCGGGTTAGAGGGAGGTTGGTTGAGGATAGGTTGAGTAGAAAAAGGTGGGGTGCAGAGGTGCTTGGTTGGGGATAGGCGGTTCGGGTTAGAGGGAGGTAGGTTAAGGATGGGGATAGAGTGGGTGGTCTGGGGATAGACAGGTAAGGTAGTGGGCTGAATATAGTTAGGTCAGAGTCAAATTTGACCAAAATCGATTGCATTTTGTTGTTGAAAATGAAAACTTCATTCAATTTCGTTGTAAGTATTTGTTCCTATAAACGATTCACGATTGATTCGAATATATTGTGCTTCCAATCGATTCGAAGCACCGAATCGAATTCCCCAGCCCTAATTGCAACCCATGAAATTGGAATTGCAACATGTAACATTGTACGATGTTGACCGTGGAATTGCTGTGTGC
Source organism: Styela plicata (assembly GCA_963675895.2). Lineage (NCBI taxonomy): Eukaryota > Metazoa > Chordata > Ascidiacea > Stolidobranchia > Styelidae > Styela > Styela plicata. Next base: position 9,096,068 of record OZ023147.1, read on the forward strand.
AATTCTATGTCTATAGTTCGTTTTTATTTGCGTACCTTTTTCTTTTTATTTTACTAGTTTGCTTTCCAAAGGCTCTCTCCACCATATTTTAGACCTTTCGCCTCTGCTGAAGAAAAATAACCATTTATCAGAAAGGTGAGAAGCAACGAAGGCGCGCGGTGTATTTAATCTACGTGATGGTATACAAGATCCTGTCCATTTTCATTGCCAGAAAAAACTAGATAATCGAACAAAGGAACGTTATTATTGTTCGGGAGGGCTTTAATATTTGTATCCTGTGCTTTTTGCTACTAAATAAACATCATTTTCAACACAAAAATCGCCCGTGGGAGTGTTATGGAATAGTCCGTTAACGGAAGACGGAGTAATAAATTATATTTTCTTTTATGTATATTTCATTTATTTTTTTATGTGGGCGTACACTACAACCATTGCCTTCATAGACACAATATTATAAAATTGAAATTTTTTGTTTTTTTGTGGTAAATAAATGCCCTTTTTGGACATTTTTTTCGCGGAAAGTCGTCACTTTGAACCAATGATCGCTTGGTTTCCGCCGTCATTGTCAGCTCTCCGACTGGTCGCAAGGAATCTTATCAGAGCACAAGAATTTCGGGTGATAGTTTGAAAAATTCGTCTCAGTCATTTCGAATGCATCAGTATTAGATTAAATTCGAATCATATCAATTAATAAAATTATTTGAACTTATTGAAATAAATTTTTAAATGAATTATTAACCAAAAGGTAAATTTTCAAATCCAGCTCCTGATTTCTTGATTCAAAATCACTCCTTATCTATCTCTTTTGCACATTATCAATAATTAAATATAATCGAGGCCTAGTTGCAGTTATACATTTTAATTACCAACGAAAAGCATTGCTATTCCAGGTCACTGTATTACTCTCTAAAGCTTAAAAGCTTATTTATCTGCAGGGTGATTTGTGTCGTATACCCGATCACATTGCTACCCAGTATGAGATGCATCTATGGCTCATATGGGCCTTCTTCGGGGATGAAAACGCCGATATCAATACTTATTTCACAAACAGTAAATTTACCAATCTTTTCAAGTAACTTTAGAATGATGTAGAAAAAATAACCAACACTCCGAGATATAACAATAAAACATGGTAATCATGCAAGAATTTAAATGTGTTGGTGTATAGAGTCAATTTGTCGATTCATATTGCTCATAGACAGTAATATTTTTACCTAGTTCACTTGCAATATGACGCATTTCATCTTTTTCGAATCTCATCACATTCCAGTTTTCACTCTCCGTCAAATCATTTGCTCCATGGGATTTATAAAAATTCAGAGCATTGCTGTTCCAACCTAGACATGTGAAACGATACTGTGAGCAGCCTTCCTCAACAGCAATTCTGGCAACTGCTTTCATTAAATTTGTTCCAATTCCATATTTCCTAAATGGTTCTTTTACATACAAGTCTTCCATATAAATATTTTTCCCTTTCAAAGTTGAATAAATATAATAAAATACAGAGTATCCAACGATTTCAGTTACTCCAGTAGAATTTGACTTTGCTTCCGCGACTAGACAATGGAACATCGGATTGTTGCCAAAACCATCTTCACGAAACATCTTTGATGTCATTTGGCAGACATGCAATATTTTTTCGTACTTAGCAAGCTCTTTGATCAATTCAATCACATGTTCAGAGTCTTTTTCAACAGCTTTTCGAATATTGTATGTGAAATCCATCATACTCCGCTAAAATATTATATTTTAATTTCTTACTCTTGTTTTAGCATGCATCGATTCTAGTTATAATATAGGCTGATTAAAAGGGTTCGCGTAACCACTGCTTACGGTTTCCTCCGCCAACCAGGTCTATGTACACGACGAAATGAAAATTGATAAGCCATAAAACTCCATCCCGACTCGGAACTGGTGACAGCCCGAAGGGACGTGATTTGCCACGAAGTTAAGCCATGTTCTAGGCTTTCCTCTTCCGAAGAATAAAAATTAAATCCTATCATAATCTGATCACCAAAAATTTTCAAACTTTTTTCCCTTCCTTTCAAGGTTCTAAATATCCCACGGAATAAAAGATATGAATAAGTTTATTAAACAGTCAATATTACCTAATCTATAGGTAAATTCCAATCAGATGTGAATAAAAATTCATAGCTTTTGTTTGTGGTTATCAGAGACCTTAAATTTAGTACCTTGCTAAGCATCGTTTTGTTTGACACATAAAATAATAGAAAACAATTGAAGAATGTTACGTGATGTGGGATGCAATCACGCAAAATTGAATGTAGAGATTAATAAACAAATAATTTATGGTTATGCACAAACCAGAGATGGTAATATATATAAATATGATATGCTGTGACGAAGATTACAATTTATAAACTTGTTTTATATACCGTAATAGAGCTTTTTCGAAAGGTTTATTAATAGGATACAAAAACAGCGATTTTTTTTCATTTGATATATTTTTAATTAATTATTGATAACGAATTGCAGTCGGTGGAATATTCAGAACACCAAAGCAGGGGATCTTAACCAGGGGTACGTGTAACTTTTAGGGGAACGAAGCACCAAAGCAGGGGGTACGATATTGCTACTTAGGCATATTCGTGAAGAATGCGTAAAAGGTCACTAACCGCGTTTACAAAGAATCGATTCGTTGAGAATAAACGATTGCAATCGACGTATCTCGATAATCGATTCTTTGTAAACCGAAAAAGACATCCAACACGTAAGTTATAAATAAACTGAGTTTAATTTCCATTAGTGCAATTTTATTTATTTCCGTTGGCCACTGTAGACGGGGGCACGAGAAAACTTCACGAAAGCTCAAAGGGTAAAGGCTCTAAAAAGGTTAAGAAACACTGCCTTGAAAGATGGGCCCAAAATTTAAAAAAAATTGAGATTAAATTTTGACGTCGTTATGGGCGTCGCAAGCAATAATTTTTCCATAGGGAATAGCGTTTTCATTATATACTAGCAGAAAATATTCAAAGTGCACATTATTCGAAACAGATTAAGAGCTGGGCGATTTAAATAGGTGATTCGTATCGCTTTGAAGAAAGATTGTTTCAAATTATTCGCGAATCGTTCATATGAACAACAACTTGCTAAAAGTGGAATTTTCATTTTCAACAACAAAATGCACTTGATTTTGATCAAATTGTTTATGCTAATATTGGTTATTTGTAACTATAAGTTTCTTAATATTTATTGTGGAGCCAAGTTGGAAAAGAAAAATGTGGGTATTTGTTTTAAATAAAATTAGTGATGCGATTCGAAAACTATCCAAATCTAATTCGAATTCCAATTGATTTGGTTTTGCCTGAAACATAAATTACGTTTCTGCTCCAAACAGCGCTATTTCGTAAAATGGATAAAAATTGAAAAAAGAAGGACTTTTTGTTGGCGATTTTTTATCTGCATTTCATTGAAATGCACAGAATATGTAAGTTCAAGCAACTTTAATGATCACCTATTCAACATTAAGTCGTGTTTAGGGCTGGGCAAAACCGAATCATTTGGAATTCTAATCTGATTTAAATATTCTTTCGAATCGGATCGAATTGTTGATTTCATAAAAGTAATAAACATTCCATTTTTACTAGTACTATTATTGTTGCGATACATTTTCAATTGCGCCCCAGTGCAAAAGTAAAAATTTTCATTTTAACGACAAAATACACGTTTCAGTTCATATGACAGATTCACCATTGAGTCGAATATTTTGTACTTCGAATCGATTCGAATCACCGTCTGGTCGCCAAAATTTACTAGATTCCAGATAGATTTTGCATTAGTTTGCTCAAAGTCACAATGACTTTAGAAGATGATAGTGATTGCTAAATCTGTTATTTCGATTAAGGGATTTCAAAAATCTATCATACAATCCTAACGGAAATCCTCGCGAGCAAAAATATGCATTTTGTCATTCTCAAATCTCATCATATGGCTGCCGTCAGTCTCTGTCAAGTTACGAGCACCAATGGACTTGTACAAATTAAGAGCATTACTGTTCCGACCTGAACATACGAAACGAAATTGCAAGCAACCTTTTTTAATTGCAATTTTAGCGACAGTTCCCATTAAAGCTTCTTCAATGCCACGTTTTCGATATGTTTGTTTAACGTATACGTCTTCAAGATAAACGTTTCTCCCTTTGAAAGTTGAATAAACACAGGAAAAAAGTGTGTATCCCACAATTTTAACCACGTCCATGGAATCTGACTTTGCCTCTGCAACTAGACAGTGAAATGAGGGATTCTTGCAGAAAACATCTTTGCGCAGCATCTCCTGTGTTAATTTACACTGTTCCAGCATATTTTCATACTCGGCAAACTCTCTTACCATTACAATAATATCGCCAGCATCTTCACCTGTAGCTTTCCGGATATTGTATGTAAATTCCATTACACAAATATTATAAATCTAGTTACAAAACAAAATAATAAAAGATCGTTGTAAATAAATCATGCTTTCTCTTAAACAGAAATATTAATTTCACAACGATTATATCATTCTGGTACAGCGTTAACAGACACGATGACATTGTTAAAATTGTCATATTGGGACCAATCATCCATAACATTTTAATCACGTGACAAACAATTTTATTTTATAATTTGTAACACTTTCTCTGTCGGGTTTAATAGCCAGTTTTAGTTTATTCGACAGAAAAATACCGATATTTGTCAAAATTATAATAATATTGAATCTATGACTAAACTTTTATCGTTATTTTCTGTGGGCTATGGAATATCTTTGCTATTCAACATCATCATTTTCAATCGTGATTTTCGCAAATAGCTGCAAATGATTTTGGTTTTAATTGATGATATTCTATTAGATTACATACTCCTTATTACTTTTCATACCTTGACAATTTAGGTGGAAAAGACCGAAACATCAGTTTTAGTAAGTCCACGTTCTGTCAATAAATTTCTATTGTTCCTATATGACGTCGCTGATTTTCGATTGCTACGTCACAAAGAGTTACAGCGCATACTAGTCAGTGCGACTCGACTTCGAGTTTTTCATGGAATCGACTTGTCTCAGCGAAAAGACTTGAGCTATACTTGGCCTGACAGAATGTAGAAGCGACTTGATAAGATTTTAGCCGGAATCTGCTGTCATGCTTGACTTGCGACTTGGAAGTACTTAGACTCGAGACTCTAAATTTGAACTTTGGTAAGACTTTGGCTCGACTCGTGTATTCTTGACTCGATTATTCCTGATTCGATTTAATTTTGGACTCGAAGTAAAACGATTCCTTCACCACTCGGCCTCACATTTAGCTAAATGTTTTGACAATTTTTCTTCTGGTTGGGAACATGGAACTGCCAACACTACTCTGAGCTACTAAGATCTAATCTTTGTGTTTTGAATATTTATTGCACGGGAGACAGTTTGAATGGAATGACAGGGGAAACAATTTGGCAGTAAATTATCAAATAATATAAACTTTGATTTCAGTTTGACAGCCGATGAATTTTCCATACGTTATTTTCAGTTTGACGGAAGTGGTTCAAATTACCAGACTTTCTTTCCGTTTAACAGCAGAGGAAATATTTCAAAGTCAAGTTGAATTTTACAACAGAGGAATCAATTTGCTAAACGCTCGTTCAGTTTGACAGCAAAGGATCCAATATTTTAAATTTAAATTTTTATCAAAATCACACGGGTTGCAATTAGATCGCTCAAGGCCACGATACACGTGAAGCTACATTGTCGATGCATTGTGTTTCGTTTCATGTAACAAAACAAAAAACCACAATTCACGCTTGCATTGCTGAGTGATGTTTCACGTGCCTACCAAGCGTAAACGTACGCGACAGACGTACTCTTCGTTAGCTTGTATAGCAAATCGCATGCACAGTGCTTCACTAGCGTAAAATGAAATGTTAAAATAAAAAAAAAAAACTAGGAAAAACAGTACTTTAGATTTCTAAATCTATCCAAGGGCGATGACAGATAATATGCCACTTCTCACTTTATAATTACCAAGTCAGATTCCCCATCTGATTACTATGAGGTAGACGAACACGGTTAAACATTAGGTATGTTTACCTATTTTACCTAAAAAAATCACTGGATAAAAGTTCAAACTGAAAACTCGATAAAATTTAATCTGGGCAAATCAAACTATAGGTAAAAGTGATTTAAAAATAAACTAGGCATACTAGATGAACTCGGTACTTTTATCTAGAATCGCCAACTCTAGAGTTTACATGGTTATTTGCATAAAATTTGATACGTGCTGCCATTTTTTAATTTTAATTCAATACTACACTAATCATGATCGGAAGATGTGCTTAAAAGGACCCGACAACGATAAAAAGGTGGTTTTAAAATGAAGAAAAAGTATGAATTCTACTTTATTGGGTTTGAACCACTAATTGGCCAGCCTCAAGGATCTTTCAGAGTTAGAAAATTTATCCTTTTTCAGTGAAAAAAAATATCTGGAGATAGTTCTCAACCAGTCTCAGCCCGGGGACACTACTCCCAGCCAATTCGAATTCTTTGCATCCGATTAAATTCGAAGCGTCAAATAATGTAATGCCAAACATAGCAAAACTCATTCAAATAATTTTTAAATCAAAATTTAGATCTTCAAAGTGAGAAACAATTTCTTAATGAAAATACTCCTCATCTATCCACTGTGTTTATAATGAATAATTAAAAATACCCGAGGTCTTTTCGCAGTTATATAGCTTAAATACCATCAAAAAGCATGTAAGTCAGAGTATTGCTTTCTAAAGCTCAGCGCAGTAGTTAGAGGATCTATTTGCATAATACACTGCTCAATGGCTTTATTTCATCATACAAACTTGATGCCTATTTCAATTTTTATTTCGCAATGTGAAAAAGCGCACCGAATTTAACGTTCATTCGCAGTAATTTTCTCAAAGTTCAATGTCGTTGGTGAGATATACGACAAGTTCGAGGTGTTGATGGATAGCGCTTCGAAGGACGCGCTCCACTAACAACCCATTATTGGTCGTGTGGTAACTAAGGCCGGGCAATTCGATTCGGTGATTCGAATCGATTTGAAATACAGATTATGCGGATCAATTGTGAATCGTTCACAGAATTAAAAACATGCTAAATGGAGTGCTTGTTTTGTTTTTGACGACAAAATGCAATAGATTTTGGTCAAATTTGAACAAAATCGGCTATATCTCGTCGTTAAAATGAAAATGCATGGTTTTTAAGTCAGTTTGTTCTAACATTTGTAATTCGTACGTGTATATTTCCTAATCATCACAATAGCGAATATATTAGTAATAGTAAAAATAGGACATTTGTTAATTTTATGAAATCAACGATTCGATCTGATTCGGAAAAATTATTCGAATCAGATTCGAATTCCAAATGATTCGGTTTTGCCCAGTCCTAGTGGTTACCTATTACAGTATACAACTTAAATCACAGCTCTAGAATTATTGGTCGTGCGATAACCTATTACAGTACACAACTCAAATTGCAACTCAAGAATTATTGGTCGAGCGATAACCTATTACGGTATACAATTTAAATTACAGCTCTAGAATTGTTGGTCGTGCGATAACCTATTACAGTACACAACTCAAATTACAACTCTAGAATTACTGGTCGTGAGGTAACCTATTACAGTACACAACTGAAATTACAGCTCTAGAATTATTGGTCGTGCGGTAACCTATTACAGTACACAACTGAAATTACAGCTCTAGAATTATTGGTCGATCGGTAACCTATTCCGGTACACAATTTAAATTACAACTCTAGAATTGTTGGTCGAGCGGTAACCTATTACGATACACAATTTAAATTACAACTCTAGAATTATTGGTCGTGCAGGGGCCTATTACAGTGCATAACTTAAATTACAGCTCTAGAATTATTGGTCGAGCGGTAACCTATTACGGTACACAATTTAAATTACAACTCTAGAATAGTTGGACGAGCGGTAACCTATTACGATACACAACTTAAATTACAGCTCTAGAATTATTGGTCGTGCGATAACCTATTACAGTACACAACTTAAATTACAGCTCTAGAATTATTGGTCGAGCGGTAACCTATTACGGTACACAATTTAAATTACAACTCTAGAATTATTGGTCGCGCGATAACCTATTACAGTATACAACTTAAATTACAGCTCTAGAATTATTGGTCGAGCGGTAACCTATTACAGTAAACAACTTGAATTACAACTCTAGAATTGTTGGTCGAGCGGTACCCTACTACGGTACACAATTTAAATTACAACTCTAGAATTGTTGGTCGAGCGATAGCCAATTACGGTACACAATTTAAATAACAACTCTAGAATTATTGGTCGAGCGGTAACCTATTACGGTACACAATTTAAATTACAACTCTAGAATTATTGGTCGCGCGGTAACTATTACAGTACACAACTTAAATTACAACTCTATAATTACTGGTCGTGCGATAACCTATTGCGATATACAATTCAAACTACAACTCTAGAATTGTTGGTCGCGCGGTAACTATTACAGTACACAACTTAAATTACAACTCTATAATTACTGGTCGTGCGATAACCTATTACGGTATACAATTCAAATTACAACTCTGGAATTATTGGGCTTTTGGTAACCTATGTACAGTATACATTTTAAATTACAAGTCTAAGCCTTTTATATAAGAATATATATTTTCCACCGTTATCGTGCATTCTAAAACGCAAAATAAATACATACATACATTCCAGTAAATAATCTGTTTTAATCACCATTACTCAAATATTCCGGTAATGATATTCAGTGTATGTAAAGTGTATATGTAAAGTGATATAAGAGTAGTTTTGTAATATTGCCCCCATTATTTATTATTTATTTGTATTAATTGTGCATAAGGTTTCTAATTTTGACTACTGGTTGTTTTCAAATGCGTTTCCTATATATGTTGAGAAATAATAAAATTAGTACATACATGTCATATACATACAAATCAGAACATACATACATATTGATCGTGCGGTAACCTATGTACACTATACAATTTACATTACAACTCAAGGATCATGAATACGCTAAGGACCTAGGGAACTGAGCAGTAAATACTAGAAGCACGGCAACAACTGAGCCGGATTTGAACAAAGTTATCTACCAATTCAGGATCACGTAATCATGCCGTCAGCATTCATCAGCAATTACCAACTAAACAGATAAGATTTAAATTCACATAAACAGTATTGAAAATTGGATACATCACAATAATGTACTGAATTATTTTTACCGCAGGTCGCAAAGATCGATATTATAGTTCTATATCAATGCCACGGTCAAAATTACTGTCAAAAAAAGTGATTTTGGTCGTTTTTTATTACAGTATTGCTAATGAAATTTTAATACGCATTCCGAAATTGATAAAAAAGGAAGGCGAACGAAGATGGCAGAAAAGGGCGTCGTTTTGCTCTGTAGTAGTTGAAAGAAACTCAAGTTTGTTGGCTTCAACGTACCGTTGCTGTGCGGTAAGGAAAATTACACGGTGACTAGCTTCGTTACGATGGCAGAAAGCACTTTCCCAACTGTATTAAATTTGAAGTCCAATTCATTGGGCGAAAATTCGACAGCACTTCAAGATAACACGACGTTTTCTAATACCACATCGACTGTTGGCATTTTAATTTGGAAAACGGAACGCCTTTTTAGAAACTGGTGCATCATAGTTGCCGTTTCAGGTTGTGGATTTGTTATAAATCTTTACATTATGATCGCCATGATCGTTCACTTCTTAAAGATGAAGAACATAATAGGAAGCATCAAGAAGAAGGGAACAAAACGATACCGCTTTTTGATGGAGATATGCTTACTTTTGAACGCAATTTTTGTGCTTATGAATACACCAGGTCTTGAAAAAGTTATTGTGGATCTGTATTTTTCGAGCATTTGTCCAATTATGAGGCGAATTAGAGGAACGGGAGGCGCTGGCTGTGTAGTTTCAGTGTACCTCAATTTATGGCTTCGACAACGATGGATCTACAAAGACCCAGCGATGAAACATCTCACAACAAAATTTACTCGAATTTTGAGTCTTGTGGTTGTGATTCTGTTATTTTTGTCCCCAATAACATCTTATATAATTTACGTATCAGCCTACACATTTGCTGTCGTGGATTCTGGATGCACTGTTGTAGCTTCATCCATCAATCCCCAGCTGATATGGATCATAATCGGAACAACTTCGCTATTGATGCAAGTTATTCTCTTCTGTTTATTTGCGCTTCCATTGTGGAAACACAACGCCAATGCCGCTCAGGGAGGAAAATCAAGTAACACAGCTAGGATTAGATCGATAACACAACGAGCTTTTATAACTGGGCTTATCTGTTCAATTACAGATACAGTTACATTCAGTATGTCTGCTTCCTCGGTACTTCGGGACGGAATAAAATTGCCGTTGTCGATGTACCTAAGTGTGATGGTTAATTTACTGATGAGCGTGCTCTCTTTCCCCACTTGGAAAAAGTTGATGTTCCCCTGCTGCAGTTCAATGCGGGAGAGCAGAGCATTAAATAACGGCGTTCGTATGCAAACTACTACAAAGACTACCGAAGCATAAGGGGCGTACGCTGCAACAAAATCACTGGTATTTGACAGTGGTTTTTTGGCGGTATTGAGGGAAAAAATAAAAATTTACTATTTTGGCAAAATATGGTGTTGATGGAACGCACTGGGATTATTGGCATAAATCTCATTAACATTTTTTTAACTTTAGAAATATGCTTTTTCTGCAAATGACGAGTTTACAGTGTATGTACACTAAAAAAAACGCACAAAAACCACCGCATTATGACAGTGATTTTACTTGGTGGGGTTGAAGTATAAAATCGGCTTTTTGCCAAGTATAGTTTGTTGACCGACGAGGTCCATTTCTTGAACAACCCATACTTGGCAAAACTCTCGTCAACATGGCGGGTTTTAATTTTGGAAATTTGTAATTACTGCAAATGACCAGTAAATTCACTGCATTTTCTGCGGTGTACAATATTTTCCTTCCCTGAAGGTGCGGGCTGTACGTATTTCCTGCGTGCCGTAATAGTCGGCTAAAAGGGACAAAGTACTGGTAGATGAGTTCGCTATCGGCCAGGGCGAATCCCCCTCCCTGACCTCTACTATATCGGAACTGTCCTACATGGAATGCTTTTTGGTTACACTGTAACAAAAAATGCAACAAAATCACTGGTCTTTGACAGTAATTTTACTTGACGGTATGGAAAAAATTTGAAATTGATTTTTTTTTGGCCGAATATGGGGTGTTGATGAGACGCATCGTAAAGTTGCGGTCCATCAACAGCCCATAATTTGCATAACTCTCATCAACAATGGAATTTTTTAACTTTGGAAGTATGCAATTACTGCAAATTACCAGTAAATTTACTGTACTATTAGAATGCTGAGGTTATCACTTTCAGCTCGTTGTCTTAGTAGAGTGTTGTAAGCCATTTAATGCGCTAATTTGGGTTTGCTGATAGGGAAATTGAAATAAATTTTGAATGATTTCATTTTTGTTTGTGTAGGAAAACCAGATCATTGTTTATATCTCCTAGATTGAATTTGCTATTTTCTATCGTGAAAACTCATAACTATTATACTTCATATTTATTATATATTTTCATTTTCTGGAGCAGGGTGAACTTCTTTTCCATCTTGAAATATATTTCCATTTCTTGCGAGGAGGAGAAAATAGTCAAACGCTGAAAACCTCAAAATTAGTTTAGAGTTTTACAGATTTATAATTTAAATTTCAATAGAAAAGATGGGTAAATTGACATTGAAGTATGTATCAATGTACTTTAAGTGTTGATAAAACATGCTTGTTAAGCGTTGACCACTGATGGATCGCGCTGTCAAAGAGATCCATCTGTTGCACATGATCAGCATAATAAAATTTCTGTATTACGAAGTTAAAATTTTACCTCCAAAAATTTTTAAATTTTTTCAGCACTCTTTTGAAGATTCTGAGAACGGTCAAAAATGTTTAGCCACTAATCGGTCGCGCTGTTAGTGCATTGCCATCAATGTAATAAACTTGATTTCACTAAATACAATAAACTATATACAATTGATTTAAGAAGTGGTAGATGGTTTTACGATCGCCCAGGGCAGATACCACTCACTGCAATTTATGATGGCGGTTTTAGTTCCGTTTGAAATGTTTTCCGTTCAGAGTTGCTGGTACTCCATCTTTTAGTACGTCATTGCTATTAAAAGCCGTCGGTTGGTTACTTTTATGCACTGATTCCGTCCTTGCTCAGAGTGAATTTCAATAAAAAAAAAAACAATTTTCACAATTGGATTTTAGTTACAAGATGAGTCCTTCGTTTTGTCCTTCCATCCCACGTGGAACATGGTTAACCGCCCCAAGAATATTGCGCACCTCGGCGGCGCGATTCATCAGTGAATCATGCTCAGCAAATGAAGCTTGGAAAAGGATTTTATCAAAATATGAAATTAAATAAAAAAGAAATATTTTTTTACAGCTGCGAAAAAAAATAGCTCAAGTAGGCAAAAATGAAAAAAAATGAGTTGAAATGAGAAAAATGTTAACGGCAAATGCATATGCGTGTAATATACACATTAAAAGAATTATAGTTTCCATATTAGACCAGAAGTTTTAAATTGCTAAGCCCAATCCACCGATGTACCACGCCTCAGTAGCGCGATCCGTCAGTGACGCATATTGTTTAGTTGGAATTTATTCAAACTTGATACATCTTAGTGGATCATTCTGAGTAGGGCTCCATTCTTGTGGATGCAAATGTGCAGGACACCACTCAGCGTAATTCGCTGAATTGAGTATTTGTAAATAAAAATGCAGGTTCTAAACGAACTTAAATTTCATATCGGTTTTTGCAAAATACGAAAATACAACTTTATTTGAAAATCGAAATTAAAAAAGTTTATGTCATAGATTTTGCACTAATTTTAATAATTTGAGCTTAGATCGAGTTTGAATTCTCCTGCTCTACGTATAAATCACAATCATACAAACTGAACGTTGCTTATGATAGATTCCACACTAATTCGAATATTTCTATTTGGAATCGATTCTAATTCTCCCCTCTTATGATGCAATCCCAAGTAATATGTGGGGACGCATTGGCTATCATGTTGTCATCGCAGGTCGTAGATACCGAGTTCGAGTCCGTCTCGATATCCGATGCAGGTGGTATGCGTGACCACTCAACTGAGAATGGAATAACTCGGGTAGTTTCGTCGAACAAACAAGGAATTACGCGCCTTTTAAAGAAATCAAGCTTTTTCCCTCGCAGTTGACACTGGGACCGGGCCTTTCCGAAGCGCCGTCCACCTGTGGCTCACGCTTGATAAAAAACCTGAATGTGATAATAAGAACAGTACCTTGGTAACGAGATCTATATATGACTCATAATTTTTACATTAAGTTCACTCCCACTAGCTTATTTGGGGCGGAGTGCCATGCAACCACCCCCTCGCCGACTGAAAAAAAATTACAAAATGATCTTTGAGAAGCTTTGAAACGTAGTTAACTTCAAAATATAGATTACGATATAACATTTATTTAGCCCAATTTAGGCCCCGAAATTCCTCTTTGTAAAAAAATTTTGCCACTCCGGCGCGATTGTAGTCAGGATTTTTGTTAATATTCAATAAAAATGCCATTTTCCAGAAGAGAACGTTTCCTTGCGGCGCCCATTATGACGTCATAATTTAATCTCGAAAAATTTTGAAATTTTAGCCCTTTGCAGTTGCTAGCACCCCGTCCTGTAGTTGCTCTGTTGATTGGTCGTTAATTGGCTACTTTTATGCACTGTTTTCTGTCTATCTTGGAGCTCCATAAAAAAACTAGAATTTTACAATTCCATTTCAATATGAGCTTGTTCAGCAATTTCATGTATGTTTTCTGCTAAACTACGAGCTGAACTTTCACGCACACGGAGTATGAAACTTTGCAAAATATCAGCAATGATGTCACGACTTTTATTATCCATTATAAATTCACCCAACCATGTTTTGCTATTCCTGGCATGTGTTCTGCTATACAGTCTTATATGAAATGAATTATTACAGAATTGATTCCAATTTACCGTAGCGTGTATTGTCTTATATCCAAGACCACATCTTATTTCTTATATAACCCCTGGCCGCACACAGCATTCTTCAAATTTTTATCTTCATTTGTAAATTTTCCTGACAAGAGGTAGAGTTTGGACCAGTTCCTTTTCCATATTGGTGATTTCTGAAATAAATATACAATATGTAAATATTGCCGGAAAAAATTTATACAAAGACAATTTATCCTGCATCCTGCATTTTCGCAGACAATTTTGCGCAACAACGCGCCGCTGAGGTTGTTAATCAACAGCTCATACTTGGCATAAATATCGTCCAAAAATGTTTCGAAGTTTGAAAATATGCAATTACTACAAATGTACGATAAATTCACTGCACTTTTGTTACAGCCGTCGTCGAAAAAATAGTAAATTAGAAAACAACCCGGAATCCCGGATTATATATCCTGACAATCCATATCCACCACCAGTCTAATCATTACACACAGGATGCAATAACTTGGGTAGGCTCCGCCGAACCGGAAAGCTCATGTCTTTCCAACAACACTAAACCCTTTTGATTTGTGGCCATCGGAATAGGGCCTTGATCTGGTTGATTCACTCAAATGAGCACCTTTTATAAAATATCACTTGTCCGTGTGAGTCTGAGGATTGAATTAATGGTTTTGTTTCGACTCTGGTCAGCATAAACAACAACATCTCCAAATATTCTTAATAATTATTAAAATCTGAATGATTGAAAGAAAAAATACTTTGTATAAACCAAGTCCAATTTTATTTGGGAACGTCAAAGGCAATGTTTTTAGCTAACTCATTTTTGTCGAAATTGATATTTTAATTTCGAAAGAATCCCCACGCGACTACGTGGTACATATTCCAGTTCTGAATCTTGGAGTAGTCTTGACAAAACGTTATCCCGTGATATTTTTGAATGTATGATTAATATTAATTTTTGAATGTTTGATTAATATCTCATTCGTGTATCGTTGTGAATTCTCTCACTCACAGATCCAAGATTATACGAAACATGGAGGAGGGATAGGTAGTTCAATGCAGGATATCAACGAATCGCGTGAATTTGCTCATTACTTTATAGCCACTTCTTGGATGGACCAATGCCCGATTAATTCTCGAAGAAGAAAAATTATAATATCCGATCAATAATTAAAATATGCAAACTAACATCCAGTCATGTTCCCTGAAAAACATTCGTCGCCGAAATGAACGAATATAGTGAGGTATGGATAGTAGCATCAACCCTGGACGATGGCAAAGCCATCCTCGACCGCGATCATACAAACATATTTGATTTTCTTAAATAAAATCTATTTTATGAATTATTTGCAATCTTTGTGTTATAAATTTTGCAATTCATTTCAATGCTCCAAGCTGTCAATGGAGTTTAGTCTAGCTCAAGCTAGTAACAAATTGCGTCGATGAAATTCGGTTCGTATGGGGCTCATGCTTGATAAAACAATCTCCGCCAAGCAAAAGTGGATGCAAACTCTTTCAAGCAATTTCGTTGGAAAACCTGGTTTTGTGTTCTCGTCTACCTGCCAAGGTTTGAGATATTTGTAAAATATCAATTTTTACAATCATTTGTAAAATTCTCAGTTCAGCTAAGCCGAACAGGCAAATATCATATCTTTCCAGCAATTCTAACCCTGCCCCTCTATGTGGTTGCCGGTACATGGACTTGGGCAGGATGATCCACTCCAAGGAGTGACCCAAGGAGTGATTAAAAAAAATTATTAAGACAAAATGCTCAAATTAGCGGTTGATTTACAGGACTTTTATTACAGTTAATATAATGTAATGCAAAAATAAGATGATTGTCATTGGATTTTTGTTCAAAGGAAGCCTTTCTTATACAAAAATTTTACTGAGTGAAGTTAAAACAAAACACTAAAATTGACATTTTGGCCAATTTTTCCCTGTTGCGGCGCGGTACATCAACATCTCACACCTGGCACAAATAAATTGATTTCGACCTTTGCAACATTACATTTACCGCAAAATAACGGTACATTTACTATGTTTTTTACAGTGTATAATGAATGGCTATACTATTACTATAATAAGTAATAGTAACAATAAAATCATAATTAGTCTGCGTAGGTTTGATCTCAGTTAGAACGGCATATTATATACAATTAAAAATATATATAAATAAAATACTAAATAAATGTGACAAATCAAGATGCAGCTATTGCCCACGCATCATATACCAACCGTGTGGGTTATCTTTGATCGGCCTGCTGTTGTCTAAGTTATGCATTTCGTTTGATCTGTTCATCCATAGATGCCCGATCGTTTGTGTAATTGGTTTTTCTCTTGATTGGTACAATACATGGACAGTGCTTCGTGACTACGAATGTAATTTTGAGAATTTTGCATCGACTAGATTCGAATCCCTGTTAATTTGAATCGATTTGAAGAATTTCAAGAAATTCGTTGCGATTCTTATAGGTGTCTAATGCGTCGCATTTGCGAGGTTCAGTCGTTGCCGAACCATGAAAGCAAACATTTTTAACTTATTTGGCTTTTTGGTGATTTTTGATGACAACTTATTGCATGTTTCATCGTGACCAGTCGTGAAATCAATATACAGCTATTTTGTTGTTGTTGATATTGATCGAATGTGAAAAACGAATGTGTTTTTAGTTTTGTAATTGGATTGGGAATCGGTTTTAATCAAATAAAATTGTAATCGAAAAGATTTGATTAAAAATTTTCTTAGTAGAGATTCGATTCGAAAAAACAATCTTACATCCCTATCCGTGGCCGACCGATAGAGTGATGTTGACGAACACCCTGTGTTTTTAGCGATATTCAGGAAAGGCATATATCTATATCTTCAATGAGAATACAATCCACAGTACATCTTAAAGTTTGCTTTTTAAACAAATAATTTAATTATATAGCAATGAGCCCCAGATGAACGGCTCTTCTTTGACGCGGTCCATCAGTGGCCCATGCTTAATAAAATATATCACCATATATATGCAAAATATTTTCACCTACAAATTTGACGCAATTCTTCACTTAGCTATATGATGCAAAATCAGACCACTTAAGTTTGCGTGGGATCATTTATATATTTGCTATATAAATATCCTCTATTTTCGAATATTGTCAATATATTTTCATAGACATTCATAGAGAGTTGACTACGACTAAGATTAATTACACTGTACAAAAATTCAGTTAATTTACTGCATTCTATAGTAATAGTATATTACAGAAATTCTAAACTCTCGCTTGATGAGATCTAGAAGGCCGCGTTCCATCAACAGTCCTTAATCGGCAGAAAAAATTAATACTTTTGCAGTTTTTATTGCTATATCACAAAGCAGAATTACTGCCAAAGAACGAGATTTTACTGCTTATTCCTTACAGTGTGAAAAGGTAATAACAATAATACTAGATCTTTTGAATGACAAACAGTGAGAAATAATCTTTTTAATGAGAAGGCCGCCAATATTAGAGTTGCTAAACTTCAAAACGTTTCGCAGTTGTTTGGTTGTTATGAGAATCTGACAAGCCATGAAAAGAAGCGTCGTTATCTTTGTTTTTCTAACCTTTCTGCGATACGTTTCAGGTGAGGATTTCGTTCTCAATGTGATTGGAATTTAGAATTGAATTTGTGCTTGATGTGACATACAGGCTAAAACGGAAAGAATGTCGAGGTCACGGCGCATATTATTTCTCTTGGCCATCAGTCAGGGAAGCAAATACTTCAATATTGCTAGCGTTGAAGGATGATGAGATTTGTGCCAAGTATGGGCCGTTGATGGACCGCGCGTACACGGCGTATCTTATTTCTCTGGGCCATCCATGCTTCGATGTTGTTAGTGTTAAGGGTTTTCTAGTCCAGGTCATCTTATCCAATATGTTTGTTTACACTTTGTCCATGGATGTCCAAATATGGTCATGGTCGACTGACCAATTAGGTCATAGGTGGCACAAAAGAATTTTTTTATTATTTGGTTTTAATAAATGATAATCCTATTTTAATTTTCCACAATTTCTCTGACAAATCTATAATCAAATAATTGGGAGAGTGAAGGAGCCTCTTCTACCATTTTTGAGCCTTTTCTTATTTGTCTTTCCCGACACGTATAGAAAATTCTTTCAGGCCTGTATTCATAGGCTACTCATATCTATATCACAGAACCAACACAAATGAAACATGTTTTTTAAGCTGGAGTCAGCGATGGATCGCGTCGTCAAGGCACGGTCCATCTCTGGCTCATGTTTGGCAAAGTATAATTTCTGTAGTTTCATAGAATAGAACTCAATAGAGCGCACACTGTAACAAACGTACAGTAAATTTACTTTGCAGTAATCGCATATTTATAAAGTTGAAAATGTCGATGAGATATATGCCAATTGTGAGCCGTTGATGGACCGAACCTCCGAGGTGCGTTCCATCAACATCCCATATTTGGCTAAAAAAGTCAAGTTTAATTTTTTTCAATCCCTCTAAGTAAAATTACTGTAAAAGACCAGTGATTTTGTTGCATTTTTGTTACAGTGCAGTCTTTTGGTGCAACATTTTGTAGCATCTCATTGCCATTTAAGTGTTTGATAGTTGATTTCTTGTATGCACTACTTCCGGTCTTACCCAGATTAAATATTATTAAAAAAATGTAATCATTGCTTTGCAGGGAGCAGAGGGACATGGATTGCGAGTGGTTCGTATGAGTACTATGTGTCGAAGCCAGGAGTTTATGAGTTGTACTCTGATGCTCAAAAATTTTGCAACGAAAAAAACGGAAAACTTGCTCTCGTGAAAACTCAAGAAATACAAAATTTTATAACAACATTAGTGGATCTTGGAAGTGGTAGGTATCCTTGAAGCCCAGCAACTTCTGCCCGGATCGAATCCAACCGATTCATTGAATCTTGGGCAAAACCGACACTTATGGGGAACTGAAACTCCCATAACTAACTTCATATAAACAGCAAATCTCTCGCTTTTGCAGTTGAAATTTGACCTCATTTTGTAAAATAAAGAAATCAATAGCTACTAATTCCATAATAATAATACAAATAAAGTAGTAGAGACAATATGCTCTCAATAACATTTCATCTCTGAATGACTTAAATAAATTTGACCGAAATGAAAAACGTTTAATATATTAAAATATGGAAATTCCACTTCAATTTTCGAGTTTTGTTTCTGTGACTGATCAATGCCTTATTCATGGCGATCTAAATTGAAAAATTTTCTCACCTTTTCAGGGGAACCGTATGGGTTTTACATTGGTCTCAAAGGCGTAACTGGAATTCACTTTTATACTTGGAGCGACGGTGAAGCTTTAAATTATACTAATTGGAAAGAGGGGCAGCCGAACAATGTTGATGTCACCTGCGTTATTATGGGATGGATGACTTCGTACGAGTCCAAACTTGAATGGCGAGATACGGAATGTAGGAATGCGGCATTAGGAAAAGGATTTGTATGTCAGAGAAGCATTGGTAAGTTCTCAATTTAAAATTTAATTTAGTCAATTATGAGTCACTAATGGATCGCGCCTTGTCATAGCGATCCATCAGTGACTCATACTTAACAAAACTTGTGAGAAGAAGAGATTTCTAACTGCATTCTTCTGTTAATATTAATTAATATTTTAATATGAAACTATAGGTTTCTTAATTATTGAAATGAAGACAAAATTTAACAGTAGAAATGGGATTTACATGGAATTAGTGATTCAATCTAATTCGAAACAATTATCCGAATCAAAGCGAATTCGGAATAATTCGATTTTGTCCAGCTGCTCACGGATCATGATTGGCTCATGCTTGATAAAATATACTTCTTCATAGAAATACATTGTGATGCTCAGTCTTTAGCAATAAGATGGAATGCTAGCAAATGATTTGTCAAAACCAAAATTTTCATTTACGGTCATCAGTGGCTCTTGCTTGACAATACAAATTTGTGTTAGGTATACCTGATTAGATAAATGGCAGATAAAAGTTTTGCTGAAACAATTCTCACGAAGCTATTTTATTTGAATCGTGGTCTTTAGAACTGGCAACCACGTCCTTCATGCGTCGTGGGAGACGAAAGAAAACAAATAAAAATATAGTATCGTTGGTTTTACCATTATTAATGACAAATACCGGTATTTCGATTTTATTTTACAGCGATATATTCCTCATTCCCACTTGTGGTTTTCTGCTTCTGAGGTTTTAGATGATATTTTACATTCGAATTGCTTTTCTTGAATTTTGCTCTAAGCAAAGTCGTGTGCAATCAAAAGAAACAAACTAAGCAACTAACGGCCATTCAATAGCAAAGATTTACCACAGAATATATGGTATCTTTTAAGGGTAGAAATTACACTGTTAAAAAAAATGCAAAAAAATCACTGTTCTTTGGCAGTAATTTTAACTGGCGGTATTGAAAAATAAATTCAAATTTACTTTTTTCGTCAAATATGAGGTGTTTATGGAACGCACCGCGAAGGTGCGGTCCATCAACAGCCCATAATTGGCATAAATCTCATTAACATGACGTTTATTTTTCGACTTCGTAAATATGTACTTACGGAGAATGATCAGTAAATTTACTGTACTTTTGTTACAGTGTACTAATTAGTTCTATCCGCAGGTGCTCTCCCTATTTTGCTTCGATATTTATTTAGGAAATTACTTCAGTCCATGGTCTGTATGGGGCGAATGCACAAAGACACGAAATCGAGCGTGTGTTAAAACAGGTCGAGTTGGGCCGAATTTGTGCAGCGATGAAGAATTCCAAGTAAGTTTCAATTAATCGGAAAGTTTCCTATTAATTGGGAATCTTACATATGGTCAAAAACTTTCTAAATAAGTTAAATTTCTATGTACAATGACAAAATGCATTTGAAAAAATCAAAAATTTGCATTTAAACATGAATTTGGATTTGGAAAATTTTTTTCATTTGATAATTTATGCTAATATTAGTAATTCATAATTATGATCATGATTTCAATAACGGAGATAATTTGTAAGAGTAAAAATTAAATTTTCGAATCGAATCAGTGATTCGATTCGATTTGAAAAGATATCCGAATCAGATTCGAGCTGCAAATGATTCGGTCTTTTCCAGCTCTACCCTCGAGGAAAAGGTGTAGTGACCTGGATGGACTCGCTCGAGCAAAAAACCCATATTTTCCAACAACACAATCTCCCTATAGCCGCTCCACCATGGCAGTTCAAACTGGCCCTTGATCGAAAGGATTCGCGCAATGAAAGATTTCATAAAAAATGTATGTAGAAAGCAAAAATTTATTGCTTAACTCACGGGATTTTTATTCTTCTGTTTTCGATTTTTCTTCATAATTCCTATAATGGACAATATATGCGCGCAACGTGCGTCAGGGATTCGGAGCGCAATTCGAAATATTTTCAAATTTGATTCATTCTTTTGCATTATTTAATATTTTGGATCAAAAATGAAAGAATGCAATTTTCACCAACAAATCGAATCTTTCAGTTCAAAATATTTTTATTTGATTTCCTCTGAATCAAACTCATTAGTGGGGCCGATGCGTCAAAAATATTCGATTAAAATTCCCATTAAATAAAACGTTTCCGAGACGATAGAATTGATTATCTCGAAATATTTGACACTAACAATATTTTGTTGCCTAACCCAAAAAATTTTGTAAAAACATTTTTTGCCAAGTATGAGTCACTCGCGTGACTTATGATGGATCGCGTCAATAAGATGTGGTTCATCTGTGGCTCATGCTTGCCAAAATGAAATTTGTAATTGGGGGAAATACATTAAGTGTATGTCTAGGTTACTCTATAAAGTCTTGCGAATATGAATCGATCTATGTGCACTGCCAATTGTTCAGAGCTGTTCTGTGCTGGTTCGAATCCCGTGGAAGTATTTATGTGTAAAAGGATTGCTGGACACCCCGGGATGTTTGTCTCTCCTAAACATTAGATACAAACTCCCCCGCCAAATCATGTCCGGGCACAAAAAAAAAAAATCAAAAAATTCGACTCGACCCGTCGAGTATCGTTTTTCTTCTCCCGTATGATGAAAGTGATATTCTGCTCCATTTGATAATATCATATTTCAGAACACATCGTGTCTGGATGGATGCACTATTGCAACTAAAGGTTTAGATATATCAACACACCCGGTATCCTCATCGGCTTCAACAACTAGTCACGTGACTACAAGTACTTCCGTTCCATCGAGTAAGTAAATAGGTATAATTTGGTATAGAATACACTAGTGCGCAGTATGTTGTATCTCAGCTAGAAGACATCGGCTTTGCGCTAAATAGCCCGGCCGTTAATCCATGGCTACCAATCCAACCCGGGTGTTATAACTAGGGTAGGCACAACCGAACCGGTAAGATTATATATGTCCAACAATACTAACGCTGTTCCTCCCTGTGGTTGCTGTTGCCTTACTTACTTAGGGTGATCTACATGAATGATTGCCTGTAAAAAATACATATATATATTTTTATTTTAGACGAGTCCGCAACAGCTTGCTCGTGTTGTGACAAATCCCCCGTTGCCGATTCCTCGTCGTTTCGGTTCGATGGAATCAGCTTTGCCATTGGATTCGTTATTTCTACGATCATATTCTCCATCGTGATTGGGATACTTTATATTTATATGAAGAAGCGACGAAACAAGTAAGTTGTCATTTATATTTTGCGGGAGAGGAAAGTAGAGAATATTGATTTAACGATGTGGCAAACAACGACCTCTCGTACAGACACCAGCTCCGAACCGGATTAAAGATTTTTAAATTTTTAAATTTTTCTTATTTTTCTGTACAAGTACCAAACTTACATGTTTTGGTTCCCATATGGGGTTTCTGCTTGACAGAATAAAACACTCCGGTCTAGTGGTTTGACCCTGCCAGAAAAATATGGGAGTTTATTTTTTGAAAGAGGAAAGCCTCGAGTGCAGACACTAGCCCCACATTGGGTGAAGGTGTTGACTCAACATTTCCCTCATTTTCATGTGCATGGAACAACAATCCATTTTTTGCTAAGCGTAGATCACTGATGCGACTGATGCTTTACTAGGACTGGGCAATTCGATCCGGTGATCCGAAGCACTGATTATTCCAATCAATTGTGAATTGGTCGTAGTAACAATAACTTGCTAAATGAAGTGGGATTTTTATTTTTACCGACAAAATGCAATCGATTTCGGTCAAATTCGATCAAAATTGATTGTATATTGACATTAAAAAATGAAAATTGTCTTTTTTAGATATGAAACATAATTGAAAATACATTATTAGGTCTGATTATAAGCTAATACTTCGTAAATCGTAAGTATAAATTTTCTAATAATCGTGATGGAGACAATAATGATATTGGTAAAAATAAAATATTTGTTATTTTTAGGAAATTAGTGATTCGATTCAATTTGAAAAAATATTCGAATTAGATTCGAATTCCAGATGATTCAGTTTTGCCCACCCCTATGCCTGACGGAATGAAATTCCTGGTTTTAGATGCGTTCCATTTGATTTCATTTTCACTAACGAAAATTATTGTCCAAGAGCGACCGATTTTACAGCATTTTTGGTCACGACGCTTCTGGTAATAGCTTCAGTTTAGGTCCATTTAAAATATAAAATATACATGCCATTATTTAATTTACTGGTCTTATGATAAATTCGCGACAGAATCGACTGATTTATGCTTCTGTTCGATTTGATTTGATAGATCACTTACCATACTTGGGCATCATTTGGACAATGATACACTCTAAAAAAACTCAGTAAAACCACCGCTTTTTGATAGTAATTTCATTTGGCAATATTGTAATATACACCATAAAATTGACTTCGTCAACACGACGATTTCAAATGCTTGTTGTAATTAAACAATCGTTTCAAATGAACGGCCAATTCACTGTTCATTTCTAGTAACTCTGTGTTTCTTTAGTTCGAAACCGCCCTTTGACGAGGTTTATGCCAAATATGGGCTGTTGATATCTCATAATTGACCAAAAAGTTTATTCTACAGTTTATTTCCCATGTCCGCAAGTATAATTACTCTTAGATGACAGATATTTTGCTGCATTTATGTTTCTGTGAACGACATAGACTTAACATATTTCACGATTATAATTCAGGTTGAAGAACATTTGGTCCAGCAAAATGGAATCGCATAAATATGCCTACATCACCGAGGGAGAAAAAGGTTAGTTTAATAATCATTGGTGCGTGCTATCCACAGTTCATCTACGGCCGAATAAGTTTTATTTCAATATGACCCATTTGAACTACACTGTAACAAAAGATGCTACAAAATTGCTGGTCTTGACGGTATTAAAAAAATTCGAAATTGAAATTTTTTGGCCAAATATGGGGTGTTGATGGACCGCACCTTGGCGGTGCGTTCCATCAACACCCCGCATTTGGCATAATTCTCATCAACTTGGCGTTTTTCTAACTTTAGATATATGAAATTACTGCAAATAACCATTTAATTTACTGTACTTTTGTTACAGTGTACTGCCAACAAGCGATATTTTGTCGCAAACCAAATGCCACCGAGACGACGGCAAAAAGCTGCATGGGATTTTCAAAAATTGTCTTTTTGTAAAGTTTTTTTTTATTTGTTTGCACTTCGAAACAAATATGCGCCAACGTCAGTTTTACCAAATCATTGGTTTCATTGGTTTCAATCATTGTTAAGCAAGTATGAGCCAAAGATGGATCTCGCTCTCTAGGTCTGGGCAATTCAATTCGGGGGTTCGAATAACTAAGAAGATGATTTGATTCGAATCAGTGAAGCATCGGTCACAGGAAAAAAAGAAATTTTCGATCAGAATCCGAAAATTACCCGAATCAGATTTATTGATTCAGATCAGTTGATTCGGTCTTGCCTAGCCCTATCAGTAACCCGTACTTAAGTAAATATACATCCTTATATAACGTATTTCTTACTTGATACACATTTATATTAAGAAACAAATGGCGCACCACCTGACAGGATGCAAGACACGATAGAAGCTGTTTGTTATTATGAAAAAGATGATTTGAATGACGCTGCTGCATTGAAAGAAACTGCTGGATATGACGAAGTTAAAGTCACAAAAAGATCGGTTGAAGAAGGAGAATACATCGGCGTGGACGACATAAATCCAACAGAATATGAGACACCAGGAACGTATATTGGTAGCAAACAAAGCGGTACGGAACCTAGGCAGAATACAAATGGCGATACTCATGACAATGGAAATGTTGCAACACTCACACGAAAAGATGAAGATAATTACGAAAAGCCAATCGTCGCTACTTACGATGACACAGGAAATATTTTGTCAGGGGAAAATGGTGGATATGAAAAACCAATCGTTTACATGGATTTCTTACAGAAAGAACCTGATGCTGACGTGTATGACGACACAGGATCACCTGCCGTCCACTTTAGAGCTGACATACACAACTCAGTTGAAAAAGATATTGCCGCATATCCACCATGGAGTTCCACTTTGCCAAAGCCAAACGACTGATGATAAAGCAATCGTAGACACTGATTTCATACGCAAAGAATCTACTACTGACGATACAGGGATACATGTCCAATGATGTTTAGTTTCATTGTTCAAAACTTCACATAAATTTTTCATTGTAAACTAACCCGACCTCTTTTTTCCCGAATAACACGCTCGATGCCCCGATCTAGATTGATCTCTTAGTGCCATCCAAAAGAATTCCTCTAGGTTGTTGTACTTACGCGTAGTTGTATCTAGGCTAGCGCTGGGCAAAACCGAAGCATTGGAATTCGAACCGGATCGAATCCCTAATTCCATGTGAATAAAAAATATCCCGTTTTACCATTACAATTTATCACCATCGTGATAATTAAGAAATTTTTTAGGTTGTTGTATATTTTCAATTCCCACTCCATTTCCAAGAGAGAAATAATTTTTTCATTTTAACGACAAAATAAAATCGATTTCGGTCAAATTTGACCAAAATCGATTGTATTTTGTAGTTAAAATTGAAAATTATAGTTTATTCAGCAAGTTTTGTACCTAAGAGCGATTCTCGATTGATTCAAATAAATTGTGTTTCGAATCGATTCGAATCATCGAATCGAATTGCCCAGCCCTAATCTGAACTGATGAGTTAGCTTTTGACGCTTTTGAATGGGTTTCAAGGGTTTGGGTATTATCATTGTAAAAATCGACGATTCCTACTAGAAATGCTTTTTCTGTCGGTTGAAACTTTCAGCAAATGCAGAACTGTGCAGAAAAATTTTCACTCCACCGAAACGTAGCTTCTCTGTGGCCCATACTTGACAGAATAAGATCTTCATTGGGAAATAGTAAGAGATATAAGGGAAGTACGAGGTCCGACAATCATTCAATATTCAATTTCTAATATATTGTTATGTTTTACCTATATTTATCAGCGTAATTCTCTATATGCTTATATAATATTCCAATTTTTTTTTAGTGTTACGTGTTTGCCAGCATTTTCATCGTTTTATCTATTTTTATTTTCTAACTGTATGCGTCGAAATTCACTTCGAGCAAGGCTGGTAGCAGTGCCTAGAAGGAACCGACTAACGGCCACTTAATAGCAAAGAGCTACTGAAAGATGTAGTACCAGCAACTGCGTTTAACAGAAAACATCCCAAGCGAAAATATGGACCGCCATGGTAAAGTTCATTGAGCTGTATCTGCCCTCGGCGATGGTAGAACCATCTATCAATTCTCTGCAACAGTGCTCTAAGCGGAAAACATCCTAAACGGAACTGAACCGCTATGCTAAAGTGCAATGCGTGGGATCTTTTCTGTGTGAAAGTAAAGTCATCTAACAAGAGGAAAAATATTTTAAAAAACATGTTTCTTAAAAGTGTCACTGATGGATCGTGTTGCATGGGCCCGGTCCATTTGTGGCTTATGCTTGGCATATTATCATTTCTGATCGGTTGTTGAATATCTCGTTAACCACTGTGCCCGATTGAATACTTCAGCTGTTCAATGTTAAAATATTATCATCTCTTTTGCTTCTTGTCTTCCTGGGATAACTGAATTTATTTTAACTGTTCTGATCCGTTCGTGCTGAAAGGCACGCCCGGTGACTTGCTGAGCGTCAATTTTCATTGGAATTGTTTCGGAACCGGAAGCAGAGCCTAAATGAACTAAGAGTTGCCACAACAAGTAGCATTCTAAGCGGGACACAAACAAATAATTGAACCACTACCCGGGAGGAACTTCCCACGATTGCGTAATGATGTCTTAAGTGATCCAAACGAAGTAATTCCGTGGCGACGGACAATAATAAATAAGCATATTTATACTACAAATGTTTGAAATTTTTGACAAAATATTTTCCAAGTTTTTGCTTTGAAGTCATTAATCAAACCGAATCGAATATATTTACTAAATTAATTCAAATTTCTTTGAAAAGAATCTTAGAAGTAGTAAAGTATTTTAATTAAACCATGGCTCGTTTACTGGCGAGACGTCCAAGCGACAAGGTAAGGTAAGATGGATTTTCCGGTACGACAGTTCGGTACGATTCATTTTACAATTTTCGTACTTGGTACGGTACGTAGTTCGATATTTATTTCGTACCGTTCCGTACTCTTTTTTGTACCTTCGCATTACACCACATTCTCCTCGTATGAATTAAAAAATAAATTTCACTTAACATCTATGCAGTTACATAACGGATCGTAGGTAACATAGTTGGTGTCTATAAAATTATTTTTTAAAATAAAGGACAATTTTAAAATGCTTTAAAACGGCGGCAGGTAATGCAATAAAAATGCAATTTATACTCTTGTTTTGATTAGATGAGCCATATCGTATATCAGTTTTACTTTGTTGGGTTTAAAACCAGATAGCATAAAACTGTATCACTTTGATCTAAGATGTTGGTGATGAGATTTTACAAATAAGGCTGTTTGGACATTGGCAGTTCGTACGATTCTAATTTCCCACAAGTACGAAACTTGGTACGATGAATGAAAAATATTAACCGAACTTATTTTCCGTAGTTCGCTAAGATGTACGAACAAAATAATGTTGTACATTACGGTAGGGAAAATCTTCGAAAGGTACGGAGTTCGGTACGAAATTATTTTGCTGGTTCGAAGTACGATAAAAATTTTGTACCGTACCGTACTGTACGATATCATTAACTGGTGACCGGAGATGCTCAATTAATATTGTTCTGCGAACATTTTTTTGGCTGGTAATTGTTCAAAGTCGAATTTTGTAGGAAGGAGATGAATCATACACGTTCAACCTTCATCTTTGATCAATGGTTAACTACCTGCGTAATTGTATCTCAGCAAAATATTTTCTCACCTTTGTCAATTATGAGTGCCTGAATGATCGCGCCGTTAAGGTTTGAAATAGGTTCTTTGATTGAATGAGTGTAAAAATTGCTACTATAGAACTTATGACAATACATGGTCCAATATGGGACAGCGAAGACGGAGGTACATGTTTCACGTAGTTTTGAAAATACATCCACCAGTTTAATTTTGATACAACGAATTTAGGCTTGAAGCAGTGACTTTGTGGTTTAGTTAGCAAAGCGTTTCCGTTAACAATGTTAACTTTAAAGCAATATATTTGAGGCTAGCAAGATTTCAGTCATAAAAACGGAAAGGGAAATCCGTACATTTAGACTGTAGAACTCCTTGAACATGCTGTTACCAACCTTTATAGACTTGAAAAATATTTCTAGCCCCATACAGATAGAAACAATCAGAAATGTTATTTTATCAAGCTGGAGTCACTGGTGGACCGCACTTATGCTGTTAGGTCACTGGTCGGCCGCACAGATTATTCGAATCAGTTTGTGAGGCAATTTCGGTCTTAGGAAAAAAACCACGCTAAATGAGGTGCATTTTTTCATTTTTAACAACAAAATGCAACCGATTTTGGTCAAATTTGTGAGTTTATGTTTATGCTAATATTTGTAATTCGTAACTGCATATTTCCTAATCACCACAACGACGACTATAATTTGGGTTTTTGTTATTTTTATGAAATAAACGATTCCATCCGATTAAGATAATTTATTCGAATCAGATTCGCCTCCTAAATGATCCAGTTTAGCCCAGCCCTACTCATAATTGACAAATATTGTTCGGGTGAAGGATTATGTACTGCAGTTATTTCTGCGAGATTCTATGAAGTCACCATAGTGAATGAATTTAAATGAAAAGTCACCCTGCTAAAACTCATCTCCTGGTATCCCCCGTGTTTATTTGACCGCTATGCCAAAGCCAGAATGAATAAATTTCCTAGTAAGAAAAAATGAAAAATACAGTTCAGAGTCAATTTTGGAGGAGGCTGGTGAATGCATCTATAGATGTGTGTAGGTACAACCCTATGCCCATAATATTGTATCTATGGGCAAATGCAATTCGATCCGCTGATTCAAAATGATTTGAAGCACAAATCATTCGAATCAATTGTGAATCGTTCGTAGGTACAGAAACTCGCTAAGTGAACTGTGATTTTTCATTTAACGATGAAATACAATGGATTTTGGTAAATTTGGCCAAAATCGATTGTATTTGGACGTTATAATATGAAAATTTTCTTTTTTTTAGACATGGAAAATAATTGAAAATACAACACTGAGTCTGATTATATGCTAATATTTGTGAATCGTAAATTTTATGAAATTAGTTTTGATCCTATTCGAAAAAATTTCCGAATTCGATTAGAATTCCAAATGATCCGATTTTCCCATATTTGTATCCTCTGGTTAAAGCAATAACTTTACGCACTAATCCTCCGAGAAACAGGTAAGTCGTTTTTTTTTGTTTATCACGACTGATGTCACTAGAAACAAAGATCGCAATAATGTGCAACAATATGTGAAGAACAATATCGTTTTGGGGCTGCGATATAATTTTTCGAAGCGGTGATTATAAGTTGCTTCGCTTATTTTTGTTTAATCGAATTACTAACTCTATTAATTAGCGCACGTCCTGTTACGCCATTACAATTTCATTCCTGTCAATCAAATCAAAAAGTTTATAGATGCGAATCCACGAGTATTGTTATAAACATGTTGTTTAAAAAAAAGTTTTTTTCAATTCATGATTTCGTCGTTCAGATCAAAAGAATATTTGCCCAGAATTTTGTTGTTAAAATATGATGATTTTACCGTAATTTACTAGTTTTTTGTTCCTGTGACCGATTCGCGAGGAATTCGAATAATTTGTTCTTAGAATCGATTCGAATCACCCAAATGAATTGCACAGCCTTAATTGAAATAAATACTTGACTGTGGTGGCTTCTCTTATCTTTATTTTGATAGGTATGAGCCCTAGGTGGCCCGTGTCCCGGCACACAATCCACTGATGACCCATGCTCGACCTGGGAAGTTTGCAAAAAAATTTGATCGGGTTAAGCCTGCCATCACAGACTAGAAATCTTGGTTTTGTGTCCTAGTAATAAACTCATATCTTCACCACTTAGGTGACAAACAGTAAGTACAAAACGAAGGAATAGCAATTGCACTCCAAGGGGAAACATTTCAGAGAAGACTGAATCACAAAAACAAAATGCAGTGAGTGGTATATGTCACTGCAACACACACCGAAAATGATTCACATTTAATTTTTTGCTTGGATTAGGTCCATATTCATCTTTCGCAATTGAGCATCAGAGAATTGAAATATCGAAACAGAAATAAATAAATAAATAGTTTCCGGAAATTCGACATATTTTTCGCGTATTATTCATTAAAACATTATTATGAATTGTCGATATTGAGAACCGTATGCCCTACATATGTTTTTACATGCGTATGTGCGGGTCATATGTTTTCCTTACTCTTGTGCATTTGCTCATGGGAATGAATTTATTCACGTATTGGACACTTCGGCGAAGAGTTCCTGTAGTTACATGTAGAACTGGATAATTCAATTCGTTGATTCGATTCGAAGCGCAATTCGTTCGAGTCAGTCATACACTGGTCATAGGAACAAAACTTTTTATAGTCACACATGAATTGCACTGATTAAAGCCGTCTGTAACGGCGGCCACTTTTACGTCGAACAGATTTAGATATACTAGAAAATAATGAGGTTTCCTGTTAGGCTGAGCCTACCCAAGTTATTACATCGAGGGTTGAGTGGTGGGCATGGATAAGCAAGCCGGAATTGCCAAGGCTCGAATCCGAGACCGTTAACCTTTTCCATAGAATTAGCGGTTCGATCCGATTCGAAGCAATTTAATCGAATCAGACCTGAATTTGAAATGATTCTTTTTGTCAATAGGAAAGTTTATTGTGTCAAGCACCTATTGAGCACGATCCATCTGTGACTCATGCTTGGCAAAACATATTTGCGGTAAAAATTGCGACTTGGTTTCACCCAGTCCTACACTATAAAGCCTATAATTGACCAAAAATTCATTTTATAGTTTATTCCAATATATCTGAA
The DNA here is from genome assembly GCA_963675895.2 of Styela plicata. Classification (NCBI taxonomy): domain Eukaryota; kingdom Metazoa; phylum Chordata; class Ascidiacea; order Stolidobranchia; family Styelidae; genus Styela; species Styela plicata. Next base: position 9,127,563 of record OZ023147.1, read on the forward strand.
TGAAATTACGGCCAAAGAGGAGATATTTTACTGTATTTTTATTACAGGATAGTTATACATTACTTTAGCAGGAAACTTTTAGAATAGTTACAACGTATTTTCAGAGACGGTTAAATAGAAACAAAGGAGTCGTAGATCGGTTTACCATGGCCCTGGGCAGATATCACTCACTGCACTCGATTCTGTTCTGTATGCGATGTTTTCCGCTTAGAGTGCAATTTCTGGCATTTTATCTTTTAATCGGTCCTTTACATTTAATTGGCTGTTGATTTGCTCCTCTTAGGCCCTGATCATGGTCTTGCCCAAAGCGAACTTCTATGAAAAAAATGCTTTTAACTTTTGTTTCTAAAATAACGCGAGAAGGCTGGAAGAAAGCGAGACTAATGCCTGGTAATGAAGCACCTGTTGAATGACGCGGGTTCAAAACAAGACGATAACTTGATAGAATATTCTAAAGAAGAACGTTTTTCGAACCATACGCGCTGGATGCAAATACCGTAGTTATTTTTTGCAGGGCCGTGACTACATTTTTACTTTGTTTTCACAAAAATTCCCGATCCCTGAGTTTTAAATTTTATTGCATCATTGCACCAATTTCAGATTGTAGATATTGAATAATATATATTTTTGTATTTATGTTTAAAAACAAAAAGAAGAATGTTGGCACTCATTGTAATCTTCGTCCTCGCCTTGAACGGAGCTCAAGGCGCAATCGGTAAGCAACATTTAAGATATTTAGCTTTATTATTACTTCACTCATTGGATTGAATTGCCCTGATGGTCCTGTTCAACGCCCACTTACAGACGAACAGGGTTAGTGCTGTTGGAAAGATTTCCAGTTTGGCCAAGTCTACACTGTAATAAAAGTACAGTAAATTTACTGGTTATTTGCAGTAATTGCATATTTCCAAATAAAAAACGACATGTTGCTAAGAGATTTATGCAAATTATGGGCTGTTGATGGACCGCACCTTTGCGATGCGTTCCATCAATATCCCATATTTGACCAAAAAACCATTTTTGCTTTTCTTCAATACCGCCAAGTAAAATTACTGTCAGAGACCAATGATTTTGAAGCATTTTTGTTACAGTGTAACCAAATTATCACATCTAGAGTTGAGTAATGAACATTGATTAACAGGTCCCAGCTGGACTTGCTAGGACTCAAACTTGAAGTCGTCAACCTGCGACCATCGCTTATTTTTTTTTCAATTGAAATTTATTCTGAGCAAGGTCCAAAGAAATCCCCAAAGGAAAACATTTCACTATCACAGTTCGGAAGATCCACTTACTCTACTCTGCACTCACAAGGAGCGAAATTTGCTCGCAAGGGTGGTCTAAATCTTTTTACATTCATTAATTCAGACATCTCAGCTATTGCAGATGAACTTGCAAACATAACGAGCAGTATAGCGGAAGCAGGTGGGCATTGTACAAAGGATAAAAATTCTATGTTTTTTCAATTTTCATTTCTATTTCATTTTTATTATTTCTTTCGTTATTCATGTCCAGAGACGTGAAAGTTGAATTATTTCGATTTCGTATTTGATTAAATTTTTTTTTCTTCAATCAGATCAAATCACTAATTCAACTTGAGTGTGAAATATTCTCCTACTATATAAATCGAGATATTTTTATCGAAAATAATGTGGTTTTAATAAGTATTGTATTAAAGTTGGGGCTGTGCAGTTCTATTCGGTAATTCGAATCACTTCGAATCTCAATTGCTTCGAATCAACCGTGAATTGGCCATGGGAACAAAAACTTGCTAAGGGAAGTGGAATTTTCATTTTTAACGAAAAAACACAATCGATTTTGGTCAAATTTGACCAAATCTGACCAAAATGGATTGTATTGTGTCGTTAAAACATGATCCTATTTGCTTTGAGACGTACATCGAGTGGGAATTTGAGATACATTGCTTTTGATTCAGTTTATGCTATTATTTGTAATAGTAAAATGGCGTATTTTGTATTGATATGAAATTAATGATTCGATAAGATTTGAAATACTATCAAATCAATTTCGAATTCCAAATGATTCGGTTTTTCACAGCCCTAAATCCAAAGTACGAAAATCAACTCGATTTTGCAAATTTTTATTCATACTTCTAGCCCAAATAACGCTAAAAGAAAAATATTACAATTTTAGGTGATATGAAATTTCCTTATTATCTAACTAGCAATTTTTTTTCGTCAAGTTTGAACCACTGATAATAATGTTCTCAACACCGTGATCTATCAAGATATATTTCCATAAAAATAAAACTATCTACATTCTATTGACGATATCTACCAAAGCCATGGGCCTTCACTAAAACCTATAAACGCTTTGTTACAGAGGCGGAGGCACAGGAGCAACTTGATATAATCGGTGAGTATCCCTGTATTATAATTTTATTCGGTATTCGGTTGATGTCCATTAGTCTGATATGCTTTTTTATTAGGGTTATCAAATTATTCGCTATGGCCTGTCCGTGAACCTACCAGGGATCTTATACCCAACAGCCGTTAGTTACGTACCAGTGCAGTGAGTGCGTATCTGCAATGTGCGTTACAGCTATCCGTGAAAAGGGTGCCTGAAGGTTCGTCATTTCAATATTCGATATTTTTCTATTAGGATTTTTTTGCTATGGTTTGTCCGCGAACCTACCAGGGGGCTTATAACCAACAACTGCTGGGCACGTACTTGTGCAGTGACTGCGTATTTGTCGTATGATACAGCTTTCCACAAAGTGCTTTGCTGGAAGCACACAGGTGAAACGTTTGAGCATTGACTCATCGTATTTTTGAACAATATGATCGCGCTTAACCAACTTAGTCATCGACTCATCGTTTTGCTATACTTTTTTATAAAATAAAATTTTTGATTAAGTAATTTTTTTATTAAAGTTCTCTAATGTAATGAACAAATCTTTTTGTCCACATTAAAACGATGCATTCTTATCCAGTAGAAATCAATTGAGTAAAAAAATAGTCCTTCAGTTATAATTTTGCTATTTCTTTTGCAATATTGCCTAATTTTTTTTCAATATCCACAATCCACATATTTTAAATCCTTTCACTGGATACCCCTTAAAATACGGACTTTAGAATTTTCCTTACTTACTTTCTGCGTGTCTTAAAGGCAATAGAGAAGTGGTAGATGATTTCAACATCGCTCAACGCAGAAATCAATAACTGCACTTTATCATTGTGGTTCAGTCCCCTTTAAGATGCTCACTCAGAATGCAGTTACTGGTACTACATATAGCTCTTTGCAATATAAGTGACAGTTAGATAGTTCCTTTCAAGTGCTGGTTCAAGTCATGCTTAGAGCAAATATCAATAAAAAAAAACGTTCACAGGTGATATTATTGTTATATCTTTCTAACAGATACAGAGCAAGATCTCGTAGAAGGACTGGCAAGCGGTAGGTGATTTTATAAAGATATCACCGTAGTGGTTGTAGAGGGTGGGCCGAAGGCGCAAAGAAAATTTCAGAATCGATTGGAAACAAAAATCCGCCAATTAGAAATTTAATTCTGTTTTGAACGAATCACAGATCGACTGCACCTTGGCGTCGCGATCCATTTGCGTCATACCATTGATGAAAGGTATTTCGGAAAAATGAAAAATCTGAATAAGAACCGAATCCGATTCAATTTTCAATCTCCGGAAAAAAAAATAAAAAATAGCATTTTTTTCAAAATAGTGACAAAAAATATTTATAAATTTATGAATGTGTGTCATTTATTTTGTTTATATTGTGCTCAATACTCAAATACCTAATCTAAACGAGAATTTTGTTTTGCCAAGCATGAGTCACTGATGGATCGCACCTTGGCTTTGCAATCAATCGTTTAAAAAAATAAAACTAGTTCCTTATTAATGGGAATGAATAAGTACAAGATAGCGGCTTTTAATCATTACCCCGATTAAATTCCTGTCTTCAATCCCTGTCTTGATTTTGTAGCTGGTGGGTGAAGGTTTCATGTTCATCCCTTGCAAGATGAAACAATAAATATACATTCAGCAAATCTAATTTTGACGTTTTTTATTTGCAGGGGTATTTGATGATTGTGAGTATCGATTTTATATTTTTATCAATTTAAGCTCCTTAAGGATTAGTTTCGTGATAAAAAATCTTTCCGCATATGGGTTGTTTTGTATTTTTTAAATTCAATTTTACAAATATTTTACGAAGTGTGAATTAGCAAGTATTTAGACACTGTAACAAAAGTACAGTAAATTTACTGGTCATTTGCAGTAATTGGAAAGTTGGAAGTAGGAAACACGCCATGTTGATGAGATTTAGGCCATTTAAGGGCTGTTAATTGACCGGTCCGTTCCCGGTGCGTTTCATCAACACCCCGTATTTGACAACAAAAGTCAACTTAAATTACCGTCCAACACCAGTGATTTTGTTGCATTTTTGCTACAGTATAGATTCTCTTACAAAGTGGGCTGTTTTTAATACTTAAATAATTAAATTTAAATCTATTCAACGCGGTATATCAATGACATCATATTTATAAAAGAACAGACTTTTTATTGGATTTAAAATTTTCTGTTTCATTTACCAGCTGAAGTTATATTAGAGATGCAAAGTTACATGAACGAATGGAGTTGTAAGTTTTAGTCTAAATATTTGCACCAGTACATTGTATGAAAAGAAGAAGAATTATGATGCAAAGAGCCCTTACGCTTATCTGCATTGTTTATTTCCCGTACATTCAATGAAATGTGCTTAAAAATGTTTTTTAGCAAAATAGAATTTACTGTACTTTTTCATAATTTTTACCGCCAAAATGGCGAATTTTCCGTATAAAAGTTTAGAAACACTTTTGCAGCCTGCGGCATTCTTTATTACGTCATAATTTCGTTGTCCCCCTTTCGAGGTCGCAAATACGACGATGGCTACGTTTTGATATCAATTATTTCTATGTAACCAAACCTCTTAAATTACAATTCACTCCATTTTCAGATATAATTGGTGCATCATCTGCCATTGTTAAAACGATTTCTGATGCCTTGAAGTCCATGGTGCAGAAGATAAATTGAACATATAAAAAGTTCGTCAGTAAACGACGAGGAATGGATGATACAATTAAAATGATATTTTTTTGGTTAAATAATATTCAGAATATGTGTGTATTGCATCGTAACAAAATAATGTTGTAAATTCAATGGCATTTGGCAGTAATTTCACTTTATTAAATTGAAATGAAGCTGTAGAATCAACTTTTTGGGAAATTAAGGACTGTAACAAAAAAGCAATTTTTCTCAATAGCGCCAAGTAAAATTACTCTCAAAGATTTTGTGATTTTGTTGCATTTTTGTTACAGTGTGAACTGTTGATAGAACGCTCATCTCGAGGCGGGATCAATCAACAGCCCATATTTGCGTTAAATCTTATCAACAAGGCAATTTCGAGTTTTTAAAATATAGTTACTGCATATTAACATTAAATTTACTCTATATTTTGTCACAATGTTAGTCATTATTGGAAAAATATAAATGGAATAAAAATATGCCGTTGTTTTTTTTTTGCAATTGTATTTTTACTGCTGGGCACGATTATTAAATCAACTGATCGTAATCGTAAAAGAATTGACCTGTCCGATGGTTGATTGTTCCCTAGTCATGAAGTCATATAATATACATAGAAAATGCTCAAAATATGCTTTTCAAAATTTGACCCCCTCATTTTCAGAGTTTTAAATATGCCACTGGCATATGTCCAAGCTCTGACAAACATTCAAAGAGAAAGAGAATAAATCACTTCGTACATTCTATTAAAAAAATTAAGTAATATCGCTGGATTGCTCACAGTTAGCGCTGGGCAAAGCCCGTATCATCTGGTATTCAAATTTGATTCGAAAAAAATTTTCAAAACAGATCGAACCACGAATTCTATGTTAATAACAAGCAATGGAATTTTACTATTATATCTTGTCTCCATTGTCAAAATGAAGAAATTTACATTTATAGTGTATTTTCAATTCACACTAAGAGCAACAATTTTTATATTCTAGCTACGAAATCCGTCTTTAAATATGAAAATCCCAGTTAATTTAGCAAATTTTTGTTCCAATGAACGATTCACGACTGAATCGAATAAATTGTGTTTCGAATCGATTCGAATCACCGAATCGAATTGCACGGGCCTACTCACAATAATTTATTTGTAGACTTAGATAATAAACAATAAAATAATGAAATTTACTTTTTGCCAGACATGTGCTGTCCATAACGGTATAAATCTCATCAGCAAGGCGGTTTGAATTATGGAAATATGCAACTACTGCAAATGGCCGGTAAATTTACTGCCCTATTTACCTGGCTTGAATTTTTATCAACATGGCGTTTTTTTTTGGGAATATTCAATCACTGCAAATGAGCAGTAAAATTACTGTACTTTTGTTACAGTGCATCAAAGTGTTTGTACCAAAATTCTACTGCTCAATTAGTTCAAGTCATATATGGTTCGCGTTTTCGAGGAGCAGACAAATCAAATCCTATTTGATATCAAATGAAACCTCAAATAAAAGTATTATTCCCTAACAGCTACGGCAAATTGGTAAGTGTATGTCGCAAACACCAGTACATTTACTGTCAATACAGTTCGCATATCCAAATCCGAAGTTTAATTTTCCCAAGACTGAGCCACAGATGGACCGCATCTCATACTTTTTGTTCCAATGAACGATTCACGACTGAATCGGCGCGATTCTTCAGTGATTCATGCTCAGTAAATGAAGCTTGGAAAAGGATTTTATCAAAATATGAAATTAAATTAAATTAAAGTAGAAAAAAACTAAACATTTTACTGTAAGGTGAAATATTTTTTTACAACTGCAAAAAAATAGCTCAAGTAGGCAAAAATGAAAAAATGAGATGAAATTAGAAAAATGTCAACGGCAAATACATATGCGTGTAATATACAATATATTAAAAAATTACAGTTTCCATATCAGACCAGAAGTTTTAAATTGCGAAGCGCTATCCACCCACGCCTCAGTAGCGCGATCCGTCAGCCAATTTATTCTAACTTGATACATCTTAGTGGATCATTCTGAGTAGGGCTCCATTCCTGCAGATGCAAATGTGCAGGACACCACTCAGCGTAATTCGCTGAATTGAGTATTTGTAAATAAAAATGCAGGTTCTAAACGAACTTAAATTTCATATCGGTTTTTACAAAATACGAAAATACAACTTTATTTGAAAATCGAAATTAAAAAAGTTTATGTCATAGATTTTGCACTAATTTTAATAATTTAAGCTTAGATCGGGTTTGAATTCTCCTGCTCTATACGTATAAATCACAATCATATAAACTGAACGTTACTTATGATAGATTCCACACTAATTCGAATATTTCTGTTTGGAATCGATTATAATTCTCCCCTCTTATGATGATATCCCAAGATGTGGAGTCGCAATGGCTATCATGCTGTCATCGCAGGTCGTAGATAACGAGTTCGAGTCCGTCTCGATATTCGATGCAGGTGGTATGCGTGACCACTTAACTGAGAGTGGAATAACTCGGGTAGTTTCGTCGAACAAACAAGGAATTACGCGTCTTTTAAAGAATATGAAGCTTTTTCCCTTGCAGTTGACACTGGGACACTGGGCCATTCCGAAGCGCGGTCCATTTGTGGCTCACGCTTGATAAAATACCTGAATGTGATAATAAGAACAGTACCTTAGTAACGAGATCTATATATGACTCATAATTTTTACATTACGTTCACTCCCACTAGCTTATTTGGGGCGGGGGGCGTGGTGCCATGCCCCCACCCCCTCGCCAACTGAAAAAAAAATTACAAAATGACCTTTGAGAAGCTTTGAAACGTAGTTAACTTCAAAATATATATTACGATATAACATTTATTTAGCTCAATTTAGGCCCCGAAATTCCGCTTTGTAAAAAATTTTTGCCACTCCAGCGCGATTGTAGTCAGAATTTTTGTTAATATTCAATAAAAATGCCATTTTCCAGAGGAGAACGTTTCCTTGCGGCGCCAATTATGACGTCATAATTTAACCTCGAAAAATTTTGAAATTTTAGCAGTTGCTAGCACCCCGTCCTGTAGTTGCTCTGTTGATTGGTTGTTAATTGGCTACTTTTATGCACTGTTTTCTGTCTATCTTGGAGCTCCATAAAAAAAAACAAGAATTTTACGATTTCATTTCAATATAAGCTTGTTCAGCAATTTCATGTATGTTTTCTGCTAAACTACGAGCTGAACTTTCACGCACACGGAGTATGAAACCTTGCGAAATATCGGCAATGATGTCACGACTTTTATTATCCATTATAAATTCACCCAACCATGTTTTGCTATTCTTGGCATGTGTTCTGCTATTCAGTCCTATATGAAGTGAATTATTACAGAATTGATTCCAATTTGCCGTAGCGTGTATTGTCTTATATCCAAGACCACATCTTATTTCTTATATAACCCTTGGCCGCACACAGCATTCTTCAAATTTTTATCTTCATTTGTGAATTTTCCTGAGAAGAGGCAGAACTTGGACCAGTTCCTTTTTCATATTGGTGATTTCTGAAATAAATATATAATATGTAAATATTACCGGAAATAATATATACAAACACAATTTATCCTGCATCTATGCATTTTCGCTGACGATTTTGCGCAACAACGCGCCGCCGAGGTGGTTCATCAACAGCTCATACTTGGCATAAATACAGGCCAAAAATGTTCCGAAGTTTGAAAATATACAATTACTACAAAATAAAATTGACTGCACTTTCGTTACAGCGTTCTTGTATCAGCCTTCGACGAAAAAAATAGTAAAGCGGATAACAACCAGGAATCCCGGATTATATATCCTGAAAATCCATCCTTTTAGTCCATGCCCACAACCAAACTAACCATTACACACAGGATGCAATAACATAGGTAGTCTCCGCCGAACCGGAAAGCTCATGTCTTTCCAACAACACTAAACCCTTTTGATTTGTGGCCATCGGGATAGGGCCTTGACCTGGTTGATTCACTCAAATGAGTGGCTTTTATAAAATATCACTTGCTCGTGTGAGTCTGAGGATTGAGTTAATGGTTTTGTTTCGAATCTGGTCAGCATAAACAACAACATCTCCAAGTATTCTTAATAATTAATCAAATCCGAATGATTGAAAGAAAAAATACTTCGTATAAACCAAGTCCAATTTTATTTGGGAACGTCGAAGACAATGTTTTTAGCTAACTCGTTGTTGTCGAAATTGATATTTTAATTTCGAAAGAATCCCCACGCGACTACGTGGTACATATTCCAGTTCTAAATCTTGGAGTAGTTTTGACAAAACGTTATCCCGTGATATTTTTGAATTTATGATTAATATTAATTTTTGAATGTATGATTAATATCTCATTCGTGTATCGTTGTGAATTCTCTCACTTACAGATCCAAGATTATACGAAACATGGAGGAGGGGTAGGTAGTTCAATGCAGGATATCAACGAATCGCGTGAATTTGCTGATTATTTTATAGCCACTTCTTGGATGGACCAATACCCGATTAATTCCCGAAGAAGAAAAATTATAATATCCGATCAATAATTAAAATATGCAAACTAACATCCAGCCATGTGCCCTGAAAAACATTCGTCGCCGAAATGAACGAATATAGTGAGGTATGGATAGTAGCATCAACTCTGGGCGATGACAAAGCCATCCTCGACCGCAATCATACAAACATATTTGATTTTCTTAAATAAAATCTATTTTATGAATTATTTGCAATCTTTGTGTTATAAATTTTGCAATTTATTTCAATGCTCCAAGCTGTCAATGGAGTTTAGTCTAGCCCAACCTAGTTACAAATTGCGTCGATGAAATTCGGTTCGTATGTGGCTCATGCTTGATAAAACAATCTCCGACAAGCAAATGTGGATGCAAACTCTTTCAAGCAATTTCCTGGTTTTATGTTCTCGTCGACCTACCAAGGTTTTCAGATATTTGTAAAAGATAGAGTGCAAAAACGAAAAAATCCAGTTCACAGTTCAACTAAGCCGAACAGGCAAATATCATAACTTCCCAGCAATTCTAACCATGCCCCTTTATGTGGTAGCCGGTACATGGGCTTGGACAGGATGATCCACTCCAAGGAGTGACTTTAAAAAAATTATTAGGACAAAATGCTCAAATTAGCGGTTGATTTACAGGACTTTTATTACAGTTAATATAATGTAATGTAAAAATAAGATGATTGTCATTGGATTTTTGTTCAAAGAAAGCCTTTCTTATACAAAAATTTTACTGAGTGAAGTTAAAACAGAACACTAAAATTGACATTTTGGCCAATTATTCCCCGTTGCGGCGCGGTACATCAACATCTCACACTTGGCACAAATAAATTGATTTCGACCTTTGCAACATTACATTTACCGCAAAAGAATGGTAAATTTACTGTGTTTTTTACAGTGTATAATAAATGGCTACACTATTACTATATTAAGTAATAGTAACAATAAATTAATAATTAGTCTGCGTGGGTTTGATCTCAGTTAGAACGGCATATTATATACAATTAAAAATATATATAAATAAAATACTAAATAAATGTGACAAATCAAGATGCAGCTATTGCCCACGCATCATATACCAACCGTGTGGATTATCTTTGATCGGCCTGCTGTTGTCTAAGTTATACATTTCGTTTGATCTGTTCATCCATAGATGCCCGATCGTTTGTGTGATTGGTTTTTCTCTTGATTGGTACAATACATGGATAGTGCTTCGTGACTACGAATGTAATTTTGAGGATTTTGCATCGACTAGATTCGAATCACTGTTAATTTGAATCGATTTGAAGAATTTCAAGAAATTCGTTGCGATTCTTATAAGTGTCTAATGCGTCGCATTTGCGAGGTTCAGTCGTTGCCGAACTATGAAAGCAAACATTTTTAACTTATTTGGCTTTTTGGTGATTTTTGATGACAACTTATTGCATGTTTCATTGTGATCAGTCGTGAAATCAATATACAGCTATTTCGTTGTTGTTGATATTGATCGAATGTGAAAAACGAATGTGTTTTTAGTTTTGTAATTGGATTGGGAATCAGTTCAAGAATTGATTAAAAATTTTCTTAGTAGAGATTCGATCCGAAAAAACAATCTTACATCCCTATCCGTGGCCGACCGATAGAGTGGTATTGACGAACACCCTGTGTTTTTGGCGATATTCAGGAAGGGCATATATCTATATCTTCAATGAGAATACAATCCGCAGTACATCTTAAAATTTGCTTTTTAAATAAATAATTCAATTATATCAACAATGAGCCCCAGATGAACGGCGCTTCTTTGACGCGGTCTATCAGTGGCTCATGCTAAAAAAAATATTTCACCATATATATGCAAAATATTTTCACCTACAAATTTGACGCAATTCATCACTTAGCTATATGATGCAAAATCAGACTACTTAAGTGCGTGGGATGAGTTATATATTTACTATATAAATATTCTCTATTTTCGAATATTGTCAATATATTTTCATAGACATTTTCATAGAGAGTTGACTACGACTAAGATTAATTACACTGTACAAAAATTACAGTCAATTTACTGCATTCTACAGTAATAGCAGATTTCAAAATTTCTAAACTGTCGTTTGATAAGATCTAGGCCAATAATGGGCTGTTGATGTACCGCGCCTCAGAAGGCGCGTTCCATCAACAGTCCATAATCGGCAGAAAAAATTAATATTTTTGCTGTTTTTATTGCTATATCACAAAAAAGAATTACCGCCAAAGAGCGAGATTTCACTGCTCATTCTTTACAGTATGAAAAGGTAATAACAATGATACTAGATCTTTTGAATGACAAACAGTGAGAAATAATCTTTTTAATGAGAAGCCGCCGATATTAGAGTTACTAAACTTTAAAACGTTCCGCAGTTGTTTGGTTGTTATGAAAATCTGACAAGCCATGAAAAGAAGCGTCGTTATCTTTGTTTTCCTAACCTTTCTGCAGTACGTTTCAGGTGAGGATTTCGTTCTCAATGTGATTGGAATCTAGAATTGAATTTGTGCTTGATGTGACATACAGACTAAAACGGAAAAAAGGTCGAGGTCGCGGCGCATAATATTTCTCCGGGCCAACAGTCAGAGAAGCAGATACTTCAATATTGCTAGCGTTGAGGGATGATGAGATTTGCGCCAAGTATGGGCCGTTGATGGACCGCGCGTACACGGCGTTTCTTATTTCTCTGGGCCATCCATGTTTCGATGTTGTTAGTGTGGAGGGTTTTCTAGTCCAGGTCATCTCATCCAATATGTTTGTTTACACTTTGTCCATGGATGTACAAATATGGTCATGGTCCACTGACCAATTAGGTCATAGGTGGCACAAACGAAAAAAATTTTATTATTTGGTTTTAATGAATGATAATCCTATATTAATTTTCCAAAATTCCTCTGACAATCTATAATCACATAATTGGGAGAGTGGAGGAGTCTCTTCTACCATTTTTGAGCCTTTTCTTATTTGTCTTTCCCGACACGTATAGAAAATTCTTTCAGGCCTGTATTCATAGGCTACTCATATCTATATCACAGAACCAACACAAATGATCCAAACGTGTTTTTTAAGCTGGAGTCAGCGATGGATCGCGTCGTCAAGGCACGGTCCATCTCTGGCTCATGTTTGGCAAAGTATAATTTCTGTAGTTTCATAGAATAGAACTCAATAGAGCGCACACTGTAACAAACGTACAGTAAATTTACTTTGCAGTAATCGCATATTTATAAAGTTGAAAATGTCGATGAGATATATGCCAATTGTGAGCCGTTGATGGACCGAACCTCCGAGGTGCGTTCCATCAACATCCCATATTTGGCAAAAAAAGTCAAGTTTAATTTTTTTCAATCCCTCTAAGTAAAATTACTGTAAAAGACCAGTGATTTTAATGCATTTTTGTTACAGTGCAGTCTCTTTTGGTGCAACATTTTGTAGCATCTCATTGCCATTTAAGTGTTTGATAGTTGATTTCTTGTATGCACTACTTCCGGTCTTACCCAGATTAAATATTATTAAAAAAATGTATTTATTGTTTTGCAGGGAGCAGAGGGACATGGATTGCGAGTGGTTCGTATGAGTACTATGTGTCGAAGACAGGAGTTTATGAGTTGTACTCTGATGCTCAAAAATTTTGCAACGAAAAAAAACGGAAAACTTGCTCTCGTGAAAACTCAAGAAATACAAAATTTTATAACAACATTAGTGAATCTTGGAAGTGGTAGGTATCCTTGCCCGGATCGAACCCAACCTATTTAATGTGTCTTTTTCAAAATCGAATACTTATGGAGAACTGGAACTCGTCGCGAACTTCATATAAACAGCAAATCTCTCGCTTCTCGCGATTAAAACTTGACCTAATTTTGTAAAATAAAGAAATCAATAGCTACTTATTTCATAATAATAATACAAATAAAGTAGTAGAGACAACATGCTCTCAATAACATTTCATCTCCGAATGACTTAAATAAATTTGACCGAAATGAAAAACGTTTAATATATTAAAATATGGAAATTCCACTTCAATTTACGAGTTTTGTTTCTGTGACCGATCCATGCCTTACTCATGGCGATCCAAATTGGAAAAATGGAAATTTCTCTCGCCATTTCAGGGGAACCGTATGGGTTTTACATCGGTCTCAAAGGCATAACTGGAACTCACATTTATACTTGGAGCGACGGTGAAGCTTTAAATTATACTAATTGGAAAGAGGGGCAGCCGAACAATGTTGATGTCACCTGCGTTATTATGGGATGGACGACTTCGTACGAGTCCAAACTTGAATGGCGAGATACGGAATGCAGGAACGCGGCATTAGGAAAAGGATTTGTCTGTCAGAGAAGCATTGGTAAGTTCTCAATTTGAAATTTAATTTAGTCAATTATGAGTCACTAATGGATCGCGCCTTGTCATTGCGATCCATCAGTGACTCATACTTAACAAAACTTGTGAGAAGAAGAGATTTCTAACTGCATTCTTCTATTAATAATAATTAATATTTTTAATATTAAACTAAAGGTTTCTTAATTATTGAAATGGAGACAAACTTTAACAGTAGAAATGAGATTTACATGGAATTAGTGATTCAATCTAATTCAAAACAATTATCCGAATCAGAGCGAATTCGGAATAATTCGATTTTGTCCAGCTGCTCACGGATCATGATTGGCTCATGCTTGACAAAATATACTTCTTCATAGAAATACATTGTGATGCTCAGTCTTTAGCAATAAGATGGAATGCTAGCAAATGATTTGTCAAAACCAAAATTTTCATTTACGGTCATCAGTGGCTCTTGCTTGACAATACAAATTTGTGTTAGGTATACCTGATTAGATAAATGGCAGATAAAAGTTTTGCTGAAACAATTCTCACGAAGCTATTTTATTTGAATCGTGGTCTTAAGAATTGTCAACCACGTACTTCATGCGTCGTGGGAGAGGTGACAAAAAGAAAACAAATAAAAATATAGTATCGTTGGTTTTACCATTATTAATGACAAATACCGGTATTTCGATTTTATTTTACAGCGATATATTCCTCATTCCCACTTGTGGTTTTCTGCTTCTGAGGTTTTAGATGATATTTTACATTCGAATTGCTTTTCTTGAATTTTGCTCTAAGCAAAGTCGTGTGCAATCAAAAGAAACAAACTAAGCAACTAACGGCCATTCAATAGCAAAGATTTACCACAGAATATATGGTATCTTTTAAGGGTAGAAATTACACTGTTAAAAAAAATGCAAAAAAATCACTGTTCTTTGGCAGTAATTTTAACTGGCGGTATTGAAAAATAAATTCAAATTTACTTTTTTCGTCAAATATGAGGTGTTGATGGAACGCACCGCGAAGGTGCGGTCCATCAACAGCCCATAATTGGCATAAATCTCATTAACATGACGTTTATTTTTCGACTTCGTAAATATGTACTTACGGAGAATGATCAGTAAATTTACTGTACTTTTGTTACAGTGTACTAATTAGTTCTATCCGCAGGTGCTCTCCCTATTTTGCTTCGATATTTATTTAGGAAATTACTTCAGTCCATGGTCTGTATGGGGCGAATGCACAAAGACACGAAATCGAGCGTGTGTTAAAACAGGTCGAGTTGGGCCGAATTTGTGCAGCGATGAAGAATTCCAAGTAAGTTTCAATTAATCGGAAAGTTTCCTATTAATTGGGAATCTTACATATGGTCAAAAACTTTCTAAATAAGTTAAATTTCTATGTACAATGACAAAATGCATTTGAAAAAATCAAAAATTTGCATTTAAACATGAATTTGGATTTGAAAATTTTTTTCATTTGATAATTTATGCTAATATTAGTAATTCATAATTATGATCATGATTTCAATAACGGAGATAATTTGTAAGAGTAAAAATTAAATTTTCGAATCGAATCAGTGATTCGATTCGATTTGAAAAGATATCCGAATCAGATTCGAGCTGCAAATGATTCGGTCTTTTCCAGCTCTACCCTCGAGGAAAAGGTGTAGTGACCTGGATGGACTCGCTCGAGCAAAAAACCCATATTTTCCAACAACACAATCTCCCTATAGCCGCTCCACCATGGCAGTTCAAACTGGCCCTTGATCGAAAGGATTCGCGCAATGAAAGATTTCATAAAAAATGTATGTAGAAAGCAAAAATTTATTGCTTAACTCACGGGATTTTTATTCTTCTGTTTTCGATTTTTCTTCATAATTCCTATAATGGACAATATATGCGCGCAACGTGCGTCAGGGATTCGGAGCGCAATTCGAAATATTTTCAAATTTGATTCATTCTTTTGCATTATTTAATATTTTGGATCAAAAATGAAAGAATGCAATTTTCACCAACAAATCGAATCTTTCAGTTCAAAATATTTTTATTTGATTTCCTCTGAATCAAACTCATTAGTGGGGCCGATGCGTCAAAAATATTCGATTAAAATTCCCATTAAATAAAACGTTTCCGAGACGATAGAATTGATTATCTCGAAATATTTGACACTAACAATATTTTGTTGCCTAACCCAAAAAATTTTGTAAAAACATTTTTTGCCAAGTATGAGTCACTCGCGTGACTTATGATGGATCGCGTCAATAAGATGTGGTTCATCTGTGGCTCATGCTTGCCAAAATGAAATTTGTAATTGGGGGAAATACATTAAGTGTATGTCTAGGTTACTCTATAAAGTCTTGCGAATATGAATCGATCTATGTGCACTGCCAATTGTTCAGAGCTGTTCTGTGCTGGTTCGAATCCCGTGGAAGTATTTATGTGTAAAAGGATTGCTGGACACCCCGGGATGTTTGTCTCTCCTAAACATTAGATACAACCTCCCCCGCCAAATCATGTCCGGGCACAAAAAAAAAAAATCAAAAAATTCGACTCGACCCGTCGAGTATCGTTTTTCTTCTCCCGTGTGACGAAAGTGATATTCTGCTCCATTTGATAATATCATATTTCAGAACACATCGTGTCTGGATGAATGCACTATTACAACTAAAGCTTTAGATATATCAACACACTCGGTATCCTCATCGGCTTCAACAACTAGTCACGTGACTACAAGTACTTCCGTTCCATCGAGTAAGTAAATAGGTATAATTTGGTAAAGAATACACTAGTGCGCAGTATGTTGTATCTCAGCTAGAAGACATCGGCTTTGCGCTAAATAGCCCGGCCGTTAATCCATGGCTACCAATCCAACCCGGGTGTTATAACTAGGGTAGGCACAACCGAACCGGTAAGATTATATATGTCCAACAATACTAACGCTGTTCCTCCCTGTGGTTGCTGTTGCCTTACTCAGAGTAATCTACATGAATGATTGCCTGTAAAAAATACATATATATATTTTTATTTTAGACGAGTCAGCAACAGCTTGCTCGTGTTGTGACAAATCCCCCGTTGCCGATTCCTCGTCGTTTCGGTTCGATGGAATCAGCTTTGCCATTGGATTCGTTATTTCTACGATCATATTCTCCATCGTGATTGGGATACTTTATAATTATATGAAGAAGCGGCGAAACAAGTAAGTTGTCATTTATATTTTGCGGGAGAGGAAAGTAGAGAATATTGATTTAACGATGTGGCAAACAACGACCTCTCGTACAGACACCAGCTCCGAACCGGATTAAAGATTTTTAAATTTCAAAATTTTTCTTATTTTTCTGTACAAGTACCAAACTTACATGTTTTGGTTCCCATATATGGTATCTTCTTGACAGAATCAAACTCTCTGGTCTGGTGGTTTGACCCTGCCAGAAAACATGGGATTTCATTTTTTGTTCTGCGGGAGAGGAAAGCCTCGAATGCTGACACTAGTTCCGAATTGGGTGAAGGTTTTGGCTCAACATTTTCCTCATTTTCCTGTGCATGGAACAACCAACCATTTTTTGCTAAGCGTAGATCACTGATGCGACATTACTAGGACTGGCCCATTCGATCCGGTGATTCGAAGCACGAATTATTCCAATCAATTGTGAATTGGTCGTAGTAACAATAACTTGCTAAATGAAATGGGATTTTTATTTTTACCGACAAAATGCAATCGATTTTGGTCAAATTCGATCAAAATCGATTGTACATTGACATTAAAAAATGAAAATTGTCTGTTTTGGAGATGGAACATAATTAAAAATACATTATTAAGTCACATTATTAAGATTATAAGCTAATACTTCGTAAATCGTAAGTATAAATTTTCTAATAATCGTGATGGAGACAATAATAATATTGGTAAAAATAAAATATTTGTTATTTTTAGGAAATTAGTGATTCGATTCAATTTGAAAAAATATTCGAATTAGATTCGAATTCCAGAGGATTCAGTTTTGCCCACCCCTATGCCTGACGGAATAAAATTCCTGGTTTCAGATGCGTTCCATTTGATTTCATTTTCACCAACGAAAATCATTGTCCAAGAGCGACCGATTTTACAGCATTTTTGGTCACGACGCTTCTGGTAATAGTTTCAGTTTAGGTCCATTTAAAATATAAAATATACATGCCATTATTTAATTTATTGGTCTTATGATAAATTCGCGACAGAATCGACTGATTTATGCTTCTGTTCGATTTGATTTGATAGATCACTTACCATACTTGGGCATCATTTGGACAATGTTGATACACTCTAAAAAAAACTCAGTAAAACCACCGCTTTTTGATAGTAATTTCATTTGGCAATATTGTAATATACACCATAAAATTGACTTCGTCAACACGACGATTTCAAATGCTTGTTGTAATTAAACAATCGTTTCAAATGAACGGCCAATTTACTGTTCATTTCGAGTAACTGTGTGTTTCTTTCGTTCGAAACCGCCTTTTTACGAGGTTTAGGCCAAATATGGGCCTGTTGATGTCTCATAATTGACCAAAAAGTCTATTCTACAGTTTATTTCCCATGTCCGCAAGTTTAATTACTGTTAGATGACAGATATTTTGCTGCATTTATGTTTCTGTGAACGACATAGACTTAACATATTTCACGATTATAATTCAGGTTGAAGAACATTTGGTCCAGCAAAATGGAATCGCATAAATATGCCTACATCACCGAGGGAGAAAAAGGTTAGTTTAATAATCATTGGTGCGTGCTATCCACAGTTCATCTACGGCCGAATAAGTTTTATTTCAATATGACCCATTTGAACTACACTGTAACAAAAGATGCTACAAAATTGCTGGTCTTGACGGTATTAAAAAAATTCGAAATTGAAATTTTTTGGCCAAATATGGGGTGTTGATGGACCGCACCTTGGCGGTGCGTTCCATCAACACCCCGCATTTGGCATAATTCTCATCAACATGGCGTTTTTCTAACTTTAGATATATGAAATTACTGCAAATAACCATTTAATTTACTGTACTTTTGTTACAGTGTACTGCCAACAAGCGATATTTTGTCGCAAACCAAATGCCACCGAGACGACGGCAAAAAGCTGCATGGGATTTTCAAAAATTGTCTTTTTGTAAAGTTTTTTTTTATTTGTTTGCACTTCGAAACAAATATGCGCCAACGTCAGTTTTACCAAATCATTGGTTTCATTGGTTTCAATCATTGTTAAGCAAGTATGAGCCAAAGATGGATCTCGCTCTCTAGGTCTGGGCAATTCAATTCGGGGGTTCGAATAACTAAGAAGATGATTTGATTCGAATCAGTGAAGCATCGGTCACAGGAAAAAAGAAATTTTCGATCAGAATCCGAAAATTACCCGAATCAGATTTATTGATTCAGATCAGTTGATTCGGTCTTGCCTAGCCCTATCAGTAACCCGTACTTAAGTAAATATACATCCTTATATAACGTATTTCTTACTTGATACACATTTATATTAAGAAACAAATGGCGCACCACCTGACAGGATGCAAGACACGATAGAAGCTGTTTGTTATTATGAAAAAGATGATTTGAATGACGCTGCTGCATTGAAAGAAACTGCTGGATATGACGAAGTTAAATTCACAAAAAGATCGGTTGAAGAAGGAGAATACATCGGCGTGGACGACATAAATCCAACAGAATATGAGACACCAGGAACGTATATTGGTAGCAAACAAAGCGGTACGGAACCTAGGCAGAATACAAATGGCGATACTCATGACAATGGAAATGTTGCAACACTCACACGAAAAGATGAAGATAATTACGAAAAGCCAATCGTCGCTACTTACGATGACACAGGAAATATTTTGTCAGGGGAAAATGGTGGATATGAAAAACCAATCGTTTACATGGATTTCTTACAGAAAGAACCTGATGCTGACGTGTATGACGACACAGGATCACCTGCCGTCCACTTTAGAGCTGACATAAACAACTCAGTTGAAAAAGATATTGCCGCATATCCACCATGGAGTTCCACTTTGCCAAAGCCAAACGACTGATGATAAAGCAATCGTAGACACTGATTTCATACGCAAAGAATCTACTACTGACGATACAGGGATACATGTCCAATGATGTTTAGTTTCATTGTTCAAAACTTCACATAAATTTTTCATTGTAAACTAACCCGACCTCTTTTTTCCCGAATAACACGCTCGATGCCCCGATCTAGATTGATCTCTTAGTGCCATCCAAAAGAATTCCTCTAGGTTGTTGTACTTACGCGTAGTTGTATCTAGGCTAGCGCTGGGCAAAACCGAAGCATTGGAATTCGAACCGGATCGAATCCCTAATTCCATGTGAATAAAAAATATCCCGTTTTACCATTACAATTTATCACCATCGTGATAATTAAGAAATTTTTTAGGTTGTTGTATATTTTCAATTCCCACTCCATTTCCAAGAGAAATAATTTTTCATTTTAACGACAAAATAAAATCGATTTCGGTCAAATTTGACCAAAATCGATTGTATTTTGTAGTTAAAATTGAAAATTATAGTTTATTCAGCAAGTTTTGTACCTAAGAGCGATTCTCGATTGATTCAAATAAATTGTGTTTCGAATCGATTCGAATCATCGAATCGAATTGCCCAGCCCTAATCTGAACTGAGGAGTTAGCTTTTGACGCTTTTGAATGGGTTTCAATGGTTTGGGTATTATCATTGTAAAAATCGACGATTCCTACTAGAAATGCTTTTTCTGTCGGTTGAAACTTTCAGCAAATGCAGAACTGTGCAGAAAAATTTTCACTCCACCGAAACGTAGCTTCTCTGTGGCCCATACTTGACAGAATAAGATCTTCATTGGGAAATAGTAAGAGATATAAGGGAAGTACGAGGTCCGACAATCATTCAATATTCAATTTCTAATATATTGTTATGTTTTACCTATATTTATCAGCGTAATTCTCTATATGCTTATATAATATTCCAATTTTTTTTTAGTGTTACGTGTTTGCCAGCATTTTCATCGTTTTATCTATTTTTATTTTCTAACTGTATGCGTCGAAATTCACTTCGAGCAAGGCTGGTAGCAGTGCCTAGAAGGAACCGACTAACGGCCACTTAATAGCAAAGAGCTACTGAAAGATGTAGTACCAGCAACTGCGTTTAACAGAAAACATCCCAAGCGAAAATATGGACCGCCATGGTAAAGTTCATTGAGCTGTATCTGCCCTCGGCGATGGTAGAACCATCTATCAATTCTCTGCAACAGTGCTCTAAGCGGAAAACATCCTAAACGGAACTGAACCGCTATGCTAAAGTGCAATGCGTGGGATCTTTCCTGTGTGAAAGTAAAGTCATCTAACAAGAGGAAAACTATTTTAAAAAACATGTTTCTTAAAAGTGTCACTGATGGATCGTGTTGCATGGGCCCGGTCCATTTGTGGCTTATGCTTGGCATATTATCATTTCTGATCGGTTGTTGAATATCTCGTTAACCACTGTGCCCGATTGAATACTTCAGCTGTTCAATGTTAAAATATTATCATCTCTTTTGCTTCTTGTCTTCCTGGGATAACTGAATTTATTTTAACTGTTCTGATCCGTTCGTGCTGAAAGGCACGCCCGGTGACTTGCTGAGCGTCAATTTTCATTGGAATTGTTTCGGAACCGGAAGCAGAGCCTAAATGAACTAAGAGTTGCCACAACAAGTAGCATTCTAAGCGGGACACACAAACAAATAATTGAACCACTACCCGGGAGGAACTTCCCACGATTGCGTAATGATGTCTTAAGTGATCCAAACGAAGTAATTCCGTGGCGACGGACAATAATAAATAAGCATATTTATACTACAAATGTTTTGAAATTTTTGACAAAATATTTTCCAAGTTTTTGCTTTGAAGTCATTAATCAAACCGAATCGAATATATTTACTAAATTAATTCAAATTTCTTTGAAAAGAATCTTAGAAGTAATAAAGTATTTTAATTAAACCATGGCTCGTTTACTGGCGAGACGTCCAAGCGACAAGGTAAGGTAAGATGGATTTTCCGGTACGACAGTTCGGTACGATTCATTTTACAATTTTCGTACTTGGTACGGTACGTAGTTCAATATTTATTTCGTACCGTTCCGTACTCTTTTTTGTACCTTCGCATTACACCACATTCTCCTCGTATGAATTAAAAAATAAATTTCACTTAACATCTTTGCAGTTACATAACGGATCGTAGGTAACATAGTTGGTGTCTATAAAATTATTTTTTAAAATAAAGGACAATTTTAAAATGCTTTAAAACGGCGGCAGGTAATGCAATAAAAATGCAATTTATACTCTTGTTTTGATTAGATGAGCCATATCGTATATCAGTTTTACTTTGTTGGGTTTAAAATCAGATAGCATAAAACTGTATCACTTTGATCTAAGATGTTGGTGATGAGATTTTACAAATAAGGCTGTTTGGACATTGGCAGTTCGTACGATTCTAATTTCCCACAAGTACGAAACTTGGTACGATGAATGAAAAATATTAACCGAACTTATTTTCCGTAGTTCGCTAAGATGTACGAACAAAATAATGTTGTACATTACGGTAGGGAAAATCTTCGAAAGGTACGGAGTTCGGTACGAAATTATTTTGCTGGTTCGAAGTACGATAAAAATTTTGTACCGTACCGTACTGTACGATATCATTAACTGGTGACCGGAGATGCTCAATTAATATTGTTCTGCGAACATTTTTTTGGCTGGTAATTGTTCAAAGTCGAATTTTGTAGGAAGGAGATGAATCATACACGTTCAACCTTCATCTTTGATCAATGGTTCACTACCTGCGTAATTGTATCTCAGCAAAATATTTTCTCACCTTTGTCAATTATGAGTGCCTGAATGATCGCGCCGTTAAGGTTTGAAATAGGTTCTTTGATTGAATGAGTGTAAAAATTGCTACTATAGAACTTATGACAATACATGGTCCAATATGGGACAGCGAAGACGGAGGTACATGTTTCACGTAGTTTTGAAAATACATCCACCAGTTTTAATTTTGATACAACGAATTTAGGCTTGAAGCAGTGACTTTGTGGTTTAGTTAGCAAAGCGTTTCCGTTAACAATGTTAACTTTAAAGCAATATATTTGAGGCTAGCAAGATTTCAGTCATAAAAACGGAAAGGGAAATCCGTACATTTAGACTGTAGAACTCCTTGAACATGCTGTTACCAACCTTTATAGACTTGAAAAATATTTCTAGCCCCATACAGATAGAAACAATCAGAAATGTTATTTTATCAAGCTGGAGTCACTGGTGGACCGCACCTATGCTGTTAGGTCACTGGTCGGCCGCACAGATTATTCGAATCAGTTTGTGAGGCAATTTCGGTCTTAGGAAAAAAAACACGCTAAATGAGGTGCATTTTTTCATTTTTAACAACAAAATGCAACCGATTTTGGTCAAATTTGTGAGTTTATGTTTATGCTAATATTTGTAATTCGTAACTGCATATTTCCTAATCACCACAACGACGACTATAATTTGGGTTTTTGTTATTTTTATGAAATAAACGATTCCATCCGATTAAGATAATTTATTCGAATCAGATTCGCCTCCTAAATGATCCAGTTTAGCCCAGCCCTACTCATAATTGACAAATATTGTTCGGGTGAAGGATTATGTACTGCAGTTATTTCTGCGAGATTCTATGAAGTCACCATAGTGAATGAATTTAAATGAAAAGTCACCCTGCTAAAACTCATCTCCTGGTATCCCCCGTGTTTATTTGACCGCTATGCCAAAGCCAGAATGAATAAATTTCCTAGTAAGAAAAAATGAAAAATACAGTTCAGAGTCAATTTTGGAGGAGGCTGGTGAATGCATCTCTATAGATGTGTGTAGGTACAACCCTATGCCCATAATATTGTATCTATGGGCAAATGCAATTCGATCCGCTGATTCAAAATGATTTGAAGCACAAATCATTCGAATCAATTGTGAATCGTTCGTAGGTACAGAAACTCGCTAAGTGAACTGTGATTTTTCATTTAACGATGAAATACAATGGATTTTGGTAAATTTGGCCAAAATCGATTGTATTTGGACGTTATAATATGAAAATTTTCTTTTTTTTAGACATGGAAAATAATTGAAAATACAACACTGAGTCTGATTATATGCTAATATTTGTGAATCGTAAATTTTATGAAATTAGTTTTGATCCTATTCGAAAAAATTTCCGAATTCGATTAGAATTCCAAATGATCCGATTTTCCCATATTTGTATCCTCTGGTTAAAGCAATAACTTTACGCACTAATCCTCCGAGAAACAGGTAAGTCGTTTTTTTTTGTTTATCACGACTGATGTCACTAGAAACAAAGATCGCAATAATGTGCAACAATATGTGAAGAACAATATCGTTTTGGGGCTGCGATATAATTTTTCGAAGCGGTGATTATAAGTTGCTTCGCTTATTTTTGTTTAATCGAATTACTAACTCTATTAATTAGCGCACGTCCTGTTACGCCATTACAATTTCATTCCTGTCAATCAAATCAAAAAGTTTATAGATGCGAATCCACGAGTATTGTTATAAACATGTTGTTTAAAAAAAAGTTTTTTTCAATTCATGATTTCGTCGTTCAGATCAAAAGAATATTTGCCCAGAATTTTGTTGTTAAAATATGATGATTTTACCGTAATTTACTAGTTTTTTGTTCCTGTGACCGATTCGCGAGGAATTCGAATAATTTGTTCTTAGAATCGATTCGAATCACCCAAATGAATTGCAGCCTTAATTGAAATAAATGCTTGACTGTGGTGGCTTCTCTTATCTAGGTGGCCCGTGTGCCGACACACAATCCACTGATGACCCATGCTCGGCCTGGGAAGTTTGCAAAAAAATTTGATCGGGTTAAGCCTGTCATCACAGACTAGAGATCTCGGTTTTGTGTCCTAGTAATAAACTCATATCTTCACCACTTAAGTGACAAACAGTTAGTACAAAACGAAGTAATAGCAATTGCACCCCAAGGGGAAACATATCAGAGAAGACGGAATCACAAAAACAAAATGCAGTGAGTGGTATATGTCACTGCAACACACACCGAAAATGATTCACATTTAATTTTTTGCTTGGATTAGGTCCATATTCATCTTTCGCAATTGAGGATCAGAGAATTGAAATATCGAAACAGAAATAAATAAATAAATAGTTTCCGGAAATTCGACATATTTTTCGCGTATTATTCATTAAAACATTATTATGAATTGTCGATATTGAGAACCGTATGCCCTACATATGTTTTTACATGCGTATGTGCGGGTCATATGTTTTCCTTACTCTTGTGCATTTGCTCATGGGAATGAATTTATTCACGTATTGGACACTTCGGCGAAGAGTTCCTGTAGTTACATGTAGAACTGGATAATTCAATTCGTTGATTCGATTCGAAGCGCAATTCGTTCGAGTCAGTCATACACTGGTCATAGGAACAAAACTTTTTATAGTCACACATGAATTGCACTGATTAAAGCCGTCTGTAACGGCGGCCACTTTTACGTCGAACAGATTTAGATATACTAGAAAATAATGAGGTTTCCTGTTAGGCTGAGCCTACCCAAGTTATTACATCGAGGGTTGAGTGGTGGGCATGGATAAGCAAGCCGGAATTGCCAAGGCTCGAATCCGAGACCGTTAACCTTTTCCATAGAATTAGCGGTTCGATCCGATTCGAAGCAATTTAATCGAATCAGACCTGAATTTGAAATGATTCTTTTTGTCAATAGGAAAGTTTATTGTGTCAAGCACCTATTGAGCACGATCCATCTGTGACTCATGCTTGGCAAAACATATTTGCGGTAAAAATTGCGACTTGGTTTCACCCAGTCCTACACTATAAAGCCTATAATTGACCAAAAATTCATTTTATAGTTTATTCCAATATATCTGAATGAAATTACGGCCAAAGAGGAGATATTTTACTGTATTTTTATTACAGGATAGTTATACATTACTTTAGCAGGAAACTTTTAGAATAGTTACAACGTATTTTCAGAGACGGTTAAATAGAAACAAAGGAATCGTAGATGGGTTTACCATGGCCCTGGCCAGATATCACTCACTGCACTCCATCCTAGGGATTCTGTTCTGTATGCGATATTTTCCGCAGTTTCTGGCACTTTATATTTTAATAGGTCTTTGACATTTAAGCGGCCGTTGATTTGCTCCTCTTAGGCCCTGATCATGGTCTTGCCCAATGCGAACTTCTATGAAAAAAATGCTTTTAACTTTTGTTTCTAAAATAACGCGAGAAGGCTGGAAGAAAGCGAGACTAATGCCTGGTGAATGAAGCTGCTGTTGAATGACGCGGGTTCAAAACAAGACGATAACTTGATAGAATATTCTAAAGAAGAACGTTTTTCGAACCATACGCGCTGGATGCAAATACCGTAGTTATTTTTTGCAGGGCCGTGACTACATTTTTACTTTGTTTTCACAAAAATTCCCGATCCCTGAGTTTTAAATTTTATTGCATCATTGCACCAATTTCAGATTGTAGATATTGAATAATATATATTTTTGTATTTATGTTTAAAAACAAAAAGAAGAATGTTGGCACTCATTGTAATCTTCGTCCTCGCCTTGAACGGAGCTCAAGGCGCAATCGGTAAGCAACATTTAAGATATTTAGCTTTATTATTACTTCACTCATTGGATTGAATTGCCCTGATGGTCCTGTTCAACGCCCACTTACAGACGAACAGGGTTAGTGCTGTTGGAAAGATTTCCAGTTTGGCCAAGTCTAC
The DNA here is from genome assembly GCA_963675895.2 of Styela plicata. Classification (NCBI taxonomy): domain Eukaryota; kingdom Metazoa; phylum Chordata; class Ascidiacea; order Stolidobranchia; family Styelidae; genus Styela; species Styela plicata. The sequence continues at coordinate 9,154,233 of OZ023147.1, forward strand.
ACTGTAATAAAAGTACAGTAAATTTACTGGTTATTTGCAGTAATTGCATATTTCCAAATAAAAAACGACATGTTGCTAAGAGATTTATGCAAATTATGGGCTGTTGATGGACCGCACCTTTGCGATGCGTTCCATCAATACCCCATATTTGACCAAAAAACCATTTTTGCTTTTCTTCAATACCGCCAAGTAAAATTACTGTCAGAGACCAATGATTTTGAAGCATTTTTGTTACAGTGTAACCAAATTATCACACCTAGAGTTGAGTAATGAACGTTGATTAACAAGTCCCAGCTGGACTTGCTAGGACTCAAACTTGAAGTCGTCAGCCTGCGACCATCGCTTATTTTTTTTTTTCAATTGAATTTTATTCTGAGCAAGGTCCGAAGAAATCCCCAAAGGAAAACATTTCACTATCACAGTTCGGAGGATCCACTTACTCTACTCTGCACTCACAAGGAGCGAAATTTGCTCGCAAGGGTGGTCTAAATCATTTTTTGGTGTGATGAAATAACCTTTTTACATTCATTAATTCAGACATCTCAGCTATTGCAGATGAACTTGCAAACATAACGAGCAGTATAGCGGAAGCAGGTGGGCATTGTACAAAGGATAAAAACTCTATGTTTTTTTTTTTCAATTTTCATTTCTATTTTATTTTTATTATTTCTTTCGTTATTCATGTCCAGGGACGTGAAAGTCGAATTATTTTGATTTCGTATTTGATTAATATTTTTTTTCAATCAGATCAAATCACTAATTCCACTTGAGTGTGAAATATTTTCTTTTTAGATGAATCGAGATATCTTTATTGAAAATAATGTGGTTTTAATAAGTATTGTATTAAAGTTGGGGCTGTGCAGTTCGATTCGGTAGTTCGAATCACTTCGAAGCTCAATTACTTCGAATCAATCATGAACGGGCCACAGGAACAACAACCTGCTAAGTGAAGTGTAATTTTCATTTTTAACGACAAAATACAATCGATTTTGGTCAAATTTGACCAAAATGGATTGTATTGTGTCGTTAAAACATAAATCTATTTGCTCTGAGACATCGAGTGGGAATTTGAGATACATTGCTTTTGATTCAGTTCATGCTATTATTTGTAATAGTAAAATGTCGTATTTGATATTGATATGAAATTGATGATTCGATAATATTTGAAATACTATCAAATCAATTTCGAATTCCAAATGATTCGGTTTTGCACAGCCCTAAATCCAAAGTACGAAAATCAACTCGATTTTGCAAATTTTTTTCATACTTCTAGCCCAAATAACGCTAAAATAAAAATATTACAGTTTTGGGTGATATGAAGTTTCCTTATTAACTAACTAGAAATTTTGTTTTGTCAAGCATGGCCACTGATAACAAGTTTCTAAACACCGTGTTCTATCAAAATATATTTTCATTAAAATAAAACTATCTATATTCTATTGACGGTATCTACCAATGCCACGGGCTTTCACTAAAATCTATAAACGCTCTGTTACAGAGGCGGAGGCACAGGAGCAACTTGATATAATCGGTGAGTATCCCTGCATTCTAGCCATGTTGATTATAATTTTTACTTTGGAATTCGTCTGATGTTTATGGTCTGACATGGTTTTTTATGGTTTTCGAATTATTTGCCTTGTCCATGAACCTACCGGGGACCTTATACCCAACAGCCGTTGGTTACGTACCTGTGCAGTGACTGCGTATCTGCAATGTGCTTTACAGCTATCCGCGAAGTGCCTTGCTGAAGGTTCGACATTTCCATATTCGACATTTTTATTAGGGTTTTCGAATTATTTGCTATGGCCTGTCCGTGAGCCTGCTAGGGGGCATATAACCAACAACCGTTAGGCACGTACCTGGGCAGTGACTGCGTATCTGCAATGTGCGTTACGGCTATCCGCGAAGTGCCTTGCTGAGGGTTCGACATTTCCATATTCGACATTTTTTATTAGGGTTTTCGAATTATTTGCTATGGCCTGTCCGTGAGCCTTCTAGGGGGGTTATAACCAACAACCGTTAGGCATGCACCTGTGCAGTGACTGCGTATCTGCAATGTGCGTTACGGCTATCCGCGAAGTGCCTTGCTGAAGGTTCGACATTTCCATATTCGACATTTTTTATTAGGGTTTTCGAATTATTTGCTATGGCCTGTCCGTGAGCCTGCTAGGGGGGTTATAATCAACAACCGTTAGGCATGCACCTGTGCAGTGACTGCGTATCTGCAATGCGCGTTACGGCTATCCGCGAAGTGCCTTGCTGAGGGTTCGACATTTCCATATTCGACATTTTTTATTAGGGTTTTCGAATTATTTGCTATGGCCTGTCCGTGAGCCTGCTAGGGGGGTTATAACCAACAACCGTCGGGCACGCACCTGTGTTGTGACTACGTATTTGTCGTATGATTCAGCTGTCCACAAAGTGCTTTGCTGGAAGCACACAGGTGAAACGTTTAAGCATTGACAAGTCGTATTTTTGAACAATGTGATCGCACTTAACCAACTTAGTCACCGACTCACCGTTTTGCTATACTTCTTGAGAAAATGAAATTTCTGATTAAGTATTTTTTGTATTAAAGTTCTCTAAAGCAACGAATAAATGTTTTTGTCCGATTAAAACGATACATTCTTATAGAGAGTAGAAAAAAAATACTCCATCACTTATAATTTTGCAATCTCTTTTGCAATATTGCCTAAATAATTCTATTAAAATTTGAATATTTTTTTGTTAAAATGCACAATTTATATATTATAGAGAAGTGGCAGATGATTTCATCATCGTTCAACCAAGATACCATTAACTGCACTTTATCATAGTGGTTCAGTTCTTTCAAGGTTGTTCAAGAATGTAGTTACTGGTACTACATATTGCTCTTTGCAACATAAGTGACAGTTAGCTAGTTCCTTTTAAGTGCTGCTCCAAGCCATGCTGAGAGCACACATCAATAAAAAAAACGTTTACAGATAATATTATTGTATATATGTTTCTAACAGAATCAGAGCAAGATCTCGTAGAAGGAATGGCAAGCGGTAGGTGATTTTATAAAGATATCAACGTCGATCAGAATCGATTAGACCAAAAATCCACCCAATTAGGAATTTAATTCTGTTTAAAACGAGTCATAGATCGACTGCACCTTGGCGGCGAAAAATGAAAAATCTAAATAAGAACCGAATCTGATTCAATTTTCAATCTCCGAAAAAAAAAATAAAAGAAATAACGTTTTTCAAAATACTGACAAAAGCTTTTAAAAATATTCAAAAATTTATGAATATGTACCATGTATTTTGTTTATATTGGGCTCAATACTCAAATACTTAATCTAAACGAGAATTTTATTTTGCCAAGCATGAGCCACTGATCGATCGCACCTTGGCTTTGCAATCAATCGTTTAAAAAAATAAAACCTGTATTCCAATTGACAATTGCAACATTAAGTTTAGTTTTTTTTTTTATAAATGAGAATGTATAATTACAAGATAGTGGTGTTAATTAATCAACCCGATCAAATTCCTGTCTTCAATCTAGATCTTGATTTTGTAGCTGGTGGGTGAAGGTTTCATGTTCATCACTTGCAAGATGAAACAATAAATATACATTCAGCAAATCTAATTTTGACGTTTTTTATTTGCAGGGGTATTTGATGATTGTGAGTATCGATTTTATATTTTTATCAATTTAAGCTCCTTAAGGATTAGTTTCGTGATAAAAAATCTTTCCGCATATGGGTTGTTTTGTATTTTTTAAATTCAATTTTACAAATATTTTACGAAGTGTGAATTAGCAAGTATTTAGACACTGTAACAAAAGTACAGTAAATTTACTGGTCATTTGTAGTAATTGGAAAGTTGGAAGTAGGAAACACGCCATGTTGATGAAATTTAGGCCATTTAAGGGCTGTTAATTGACCTGTCCGTTCCCGGTGCGTTTCATCAACACCCCGTATTTGACAACAAAAGTCAAGTTAAATTACCGTCCAACACCAGTGATTTTGTTGCATTTTTGCTACAGTATAGATTCCCTCACAAAGTGGACTGTTTTTAATACTTAAATAATCAAATTTAAATCTATTCAACGCGGTTTATCAATGACATGATATTTGTAAAAGAACAGACTTTTTATTGGATTTAAAATTTTCTGTTTCATTTTTCCAGCTGAAGTTATATTAGAGATGCAAAGTTACATGAACGAATGGAGTTGTAAGTTTTAGTCTAAATGTTTGCACCAGTACATTATATGAAAGGAAGAAGAATTATGATGCAAAGAGCCCTTCCGCTTATCTGCATTGTTTATTTCCCGTACCTTCAATGAAATGTGCTTAAAAATGTTTTTTAGCAAAATAGAATTTACTGTACTTTCCATAATTTTTACCGCCAAAATGGCGAATTTTCCGTGTAAAAGTTTAGAAACACTTTTGCAGCCTGCGGCATTCTTTATTACGTCATAATTTCGTTGTCCTCCTTTCGAGGTCGCAAATACGACGATGGCTACGTTTTGATATCAATTATTTCTATGTAACCAAACCTCTTAAATTACAATTCACTCCATTTTCAGATATAATTGGTGCATCATCTGCTATTGTTAAAACGATTTCTGATGCCTTGAAGTCCATGGTGCAGAAGATAAATTGAAAATATAAAAGTTCGTCAGTAAACGACGAGGAATGGATGATACAATTAAAATGATATTTTTTTCGTTAAATAATATTCAGAATATGTGTGTATTGCATCGTAACGAAAATAATGTTGTAAATTCAATGGCATTTGGCAGTAATTTCCCTTTATGATATTGAAATAAAACTATAGAATTAATTTTTTGGCAAATTAGGGACTGTAACAACAGTACAGTAAATTTACTGGTTATTAACAGTAATTGCATATTTGCAAAGTTAAAATAACGCCATGTTGATGAGATTTATGCCAATTATGGGCTGCTGATGGACCGCACCTTCGCGGTGCGTTCCATCAACACCCCATATTTGACAAAAAAAGCTATTTCGAATTTTTCTCAATACCGCCAAGTAAAATTACTCTCAAAGATTATGTGATTTCGTTGCATTTTTGTTACAGTGTGGACTGTTGATAGACCACCACTCATCTCGAGGCGGGATCAATCAACAGCCCATATTTGCGTTAAATCTTATCAACAAGGCAATTTCGAGTTTTTAAAATATACAGTTACTGTACATATTAACATTAAATTTACTCTATATTTTGTCACAATGTTAGTCATTATTTTTGGAAAAATATAAATGGAATAAAAATATGCCGTTGTTTTTTTACAATTGTATTTCTACTGCTGGGCATGATTATTAAATCAACTGATCGTAATCGTAAAAGAATTGACCTGTCCGATGGTTGATTGTTCGCTAGTCATGGAGTCATATAATATACATAGAAAATGCTCAAAATATGCTTTTCAAAATTTGACCCCCTCATTTTCAGAGTTTTAAATATGCCACTGGCATATGTCCAAGCTCTGACAAACATTCAAAGAAAAGAAAGAGAATAAATCACTTCGTACATTCTATTAAAAAAATTAAGTAATATCGCTGGATTGCTCACAGTTGGGGCTGGGCAAAGCCCGTATCATCTGGTATTCAAATTTGATTCGAAAAAAATTTTCCAAACGGATCGAACCACGAATTCTATGTTAATAACAAGCAATGGAATTTTACTATTATATCTTGTCTCCATTGTCAAAATGAAGAAATTTACATTTATAGTGTACTTTCAATTCACACTAAGAGCAACAATTTTTATATTCTATCTACGAAATCCGTCTTTAAATATGAAAATCCCAGTTAATTTAGCAATTTTTTGTTCCAATGAACGATTCACGACTGAATCGAATAAATTGTGTTTCGAATCGATTCGAATCACCGAATCGAATTGCACAGGCCTACTCACAATAATTTATTTGGAGACTTAGATAATAAACAATAAAATAAGAAAATTTACTTTTTGCCAATCATGTGCTGTCCATAACGGTATAAATCTCATCAGCAAGGCGGAGTCGACTTATGGAATTATACAATTGCTGTAAATAGCCGGTGAATTTACTGCCTTATTTACCACATTTTACATTGGGCTGGGTAGTTCGATTCGGTGATTCTAATCGATTCGAAACACACTAAATTTGAATCAATCCTGAATCGTTCATAGGAACAAAAACTTGCTAAATGCGCTAGAATTTTTAACAACAACATGCAATCGATTTTTGGTCAAATTTACCAAAATCGATAATATTTTGTCGTTAAAATATAAATATTGTTTCTCTTAGACATGGAGTGTGATATAAAAATACAATATAAACTTAAATTTTTTTGATTTTCAAAGGTAGACGAGTTTTAAGAGTACAAATGGGATATATGTTATTAACATCGAATTAGAGATTCGATCAGATCGAAAAAAATTATTCGAATCAAGTTCGAATTCTAAAAGATTCGGTTCTGCTTAGCCCTAAGTGTACTGCTCGACATTATTGATAATGTTATCAGTATTTTATTGAAGCTTTTTACAAAAAATTTTTTAAAATTTATTTTTAAAAATATTTTGAAATCATTTTTCCGAGAATTTTATGAAAATATTTCATGAAGACCGTAGACAGTAACAAAAAATGCAACAAAATCACTGGTCTTTGACAGTAATTTTACATGGCGTTATTGAAAATAGTAAAAATTAACTTTTTTAGCCAAGTATGGGTTGTTGATGGAACGCAACGCGAAGGTCCATCAACAGCCCATACTGGCTTGAATTTTATCAACATGGCGTTTTTTTGGGAATATTCAATCACCGCAAATGACCAGTAAAATTATTGCACTTTTGTTACAGTGCATCAAAGTGTTTGTACCAAAATTCTACTGCTCAATTAGTTCAAGTCATATATGGTTCGCGTTTTCGAGGAGCAGACAAATCGAGATCCTATTTGATATCAAATCAAACCTCAAATCAAAGTATTATTTCCTCACAGCTACGGCATAAGTATTGGTAAGTGTATGTCGCAAACCAGTACATTTACTGCCAATACAATTCGCGTATCAAAATCCGAAGTTTAATTTTCCCAAGACTGAGCCACAGATGGACCGCACCTCATACTCTGTTTTGGATGACCCTGAACAATGCCATGTGCCAGAAGCTGCATATAAGCAAACAGAAGAATGTTGTGAGAAAGATATGAACTTTTCGGTTTGGCCGAGGCTGCTCAAGGTATTACATCCTGGATTGTAGAGTTAACTTGGGAAGTTTAGAGTTTAGCGACCAAAATTTCCCGAAATGATGTAATCATGAGCAGGGATAAGTTTCGATTGATATTAATATACCTATTAGGAAAATTATTTCAAAGAGGGGACTCGTGCGAAAGTAAATCTTTTACAGGTTAATTTTTCCCAATTCAGGGTTATAAAACTGAGTTCAGTGATTGAAAATTTATTAGTGTTGCTAGCAAGTTGAAAAGCTGGTTAGATTGCCTTGGGCTCGTGCAGGCTCACTATTTCGTTACGAAACGATTCCAATAGTATTTCCAATCCGAATGACAATAATAAATTCTTTAACCTGTGTGTATTGCATCGTAACGAAAATAATGTTATAAATTCAATGGCATTTGGCAGTAATTTCACTTTATTATATTGAAATAAAACTGTAGAATCAACTTTTTGGGAAATTAAGGACTGTAACAAAAAAGCAATTTTTCTCAATACCGCCAAGTAAAATTACTCTCAAAGATTTTGTGATTTTGTTGCATTTTTGTTACAGTGTGAACTGTTGATAGAACCTCGAGGCGGGATCAATCAACAGCTCATATTTGCGTTGTAACTTATCAACAAGGCAATTTCGAGTTATTAAAATACAGTTACTGCAAATTAACATTAAATTTACTCTATGTTTTGTCACAATGTTAGTCATTATTTTTGGAAAAATATAAATGAAATAAAAATATGCCGTTGTTTTTTTTACAATTGTATTTCTACTGCTGGGCATGATTATTAAATCAACTGATCGTAATCGTAAAAGAATTGACCTGTCCGATGGTTGACTGTTCGCTAGTCATAAAGTCATATAATATGCATAGAAAATGCTCAGAATATGTTTTTCAAAATTTGACCCCCTCATTTCCAGAGTTTTAAATGTGCCACTGGCATATGTCCAAGCTCTGACAAACATTCAAAGCAAAAGAAAGAGAATAAATCACTTTGTACATTGTATGTAAAAAATTAAGTATTATCGCTGGATTGGGACTGGGCAAAACCCGCATCATCTGGTATTCGAATTCGATTCGAAAAAAATTTTCCAAACGGATCGAACCACGAATTCTATGTTAATAACAAACATTGGAATTTTATCATTATATCTTGTCTCCATTGTCAAAATGAAGAAATTTACATTTCATAGTGTATTTTCAATTCACACTAAGAGCAACAATTTTTATATTCTAGCTATGAAATTCGTCTTTAAATATGAAAATCCCAGTTAATTTAGCAAATTTTTGTTCCAATGAACGATTCACGACTGAATCGAAAAAATTGTGTTTCGAATTGATTCAAATCACCGATTCGAATTGCACAGGCCTACTCACAATAATTTATTTGGAGACTTAGATAATAAACAATAAAATAATAAAATTTACTTTTTACCAATCATGTACTGTCCATAACGGTATAAATCTCATCTGCAAGGCGGTTTGAGTTATGGAAATATGCAATTACTGCAAATGGCCGGTAAATTTACTGTCTTATTTACCAGCGTTTACATTAGGGCTGGGAAGTTCGATTCAAAATCGATCTATATCGATTCGAAACACACTATATTCGAATCAATCCTGAATCGTTCATAGGAACAAAAACTTGCTAAATGCGCTAGAATTTTCATTTTTAACAACAAAATGCAATCGATTTTTGGTCATTTTGCCAAAATCGATAATATTTTGTCGTTAAAATATAAAAATTGTTTCTCTTAGACATGGAGTGTGATAGAAAAATACAATATAAACTTAAAAATTTTTGATTTTCAAAGGTAGACGAGGTTTAAGAGTACAAATGGGATATATGTTATTAACATCGAATTAGAGATTCGATCAGATCGGAAAAAAATTATTCGAATCAAATTCGAAATCTAAAAGATTCGGTCCTGCCCAGCCATAAGTGTACTGCTCGACAACTGAGTACTACCTAGAAAATTTAAAATTTGTGATATAAGAATCTACTTAGTTTTGCTTTATAATACTTTTTTCTATCAATAACATTGGCGCAACTAAAAACATTACTTTCTGTTTCAAAAATACCACAAAGTTGTATTATTTTTTTTACCAGCACATTATTGATAATGTTATCAGTATTTTATTGAAGCTTTTTACAAAAAAAATTTTTAAATTTTTTTTTAAAAATATTTTGAAATCATTTTATCGAGAATTTTATGAAAATATTTCATGAAGACCGTAGACAGTAACAAAAAATGCAACAAAATCACTGGTCTTTGACAGTAATTTTACATGGCGTTATTTAAAATAATAAAAATTAGCCAATTATGGGTTGTTGATGGAACGCACCGCGAAGGTCCATCAACAGCCCATACTGGGTTGAATTTTATCAACATGGCGTTTTTTTGGGAATATTCAATCACTGCAAATGACCAGTAAAATTATTGTACTTTTGTTACAGTGCATCAAAGTGTTTGTACCAAAATTCTACTGCTCAATTAGTTCAAGTCATATATGGTTCGCGTTTTCGAGGAGCAGACAAATCAAGATCCTATTTGATATCAAATCAAACCTCAAATCAAAGTATTATTTCCTAACAGCTACGCAAATTGGTAAGTGTATGTCGCAAACCAGTACATTTACTGCCAATTCAGTTCGCGTATCCAAATCCGAAGTTTAATTTTCCCAAGACTGAGACACAGATGGACCGCACCTCATACTTTGTTTTGGATGACCCTGAACAATGTCATGTGCCAGAAGCTGCATATAAGCAAACAGAAGAATGTTGTGAGAAAGATATGAACTTTTCGGTTTGGCCGAGGCTACTCAAGGTATTACATCCTGGATTGTAGAGTTAACTTGGGAAGTTTAGAGTTTAGCGACCAAAATTTCCCGAAATGATGTAATCATGAACAGGGATAAGTTTCGATTGATATTAACATACCTATTAGGAAAATTATTTCAAAGAGGGGACTCGTGCGAAAGTAAATCTTTCACAAGTTAATTTTTCCCAATTCAGGGTTATAAAACTGAGTTCAGTGATTGAAAATTTATTAGTGTTGCTAGCAAGTTGAAAAGCTGGTTAGATTGCCTTGGGCTCGTGCAGGCTCACTATTTCGTTTCGAAACGATTCCAATATTATTTCCAATTCGAATGACAATAATGAATTCTTTAACCTGGCACGGATGAAAAGTCGATTTTTCAGTTTGCGGTGATTATCGTGTTGGCAGGTTGGGGATCTCGGGTTAAAATCTCGTCGACTCCATCTCGTTATTTCATGCCTACCATCTAACCTAGAGTGTAATAATTTGTGTGGTCTAAACCAAACCCTCAAAGTTCATATATATAGTCCAAGCAACTCTAACCCTGTCCTTACTTTAGTGGCAGTTAACACTGGAGTTTGGTCAGAAGCTAGAAAAACAAAAAAAAATAATACTAAATTTATTGCCCGAAATCGACGCTTTGTATTTCAGTGTATATATGCGATGCCAGAAATATTTTGTCCCAACGTTGGGATTTTATGTTTCATTCTCAATTATCACTTAACTACCTTGAAAAATGGCCACTTACTGACCTTCCTTGTTAATTTTTTTTTAAACTTGAAACAGATTCGAAATAATACTGTTTCCGACGGTGTTAGTGCATTTTTGCTACAGCGCCATGTGCTTCTGGGGGTTGCTGTTATTTCTTTATGCAGAAATTGTATTTGGACATCCTGATGTTAGATCAAGTTCTCAGGTAATCAAACTTTGTTTATTTTGTCATGTTTCATTGTCGTTAACTGTATTAAGTTGGACGTATCCCGATTACAGTGAATTAGCCGTTCATTTGTAATGATATTATTTCTACAAATTTCTACAACCGTCGTAATGATGAGATTCGTGCCAAGTATGGGGTGTTGATGGACCGCACCTCGGCGGTGCATTCCATCAACAGTCCATAGTTGGCCGAGGAAAAAGACTCCATAGTTTCCTTTCACTTCATGTAAAAAGCAAGTATAATTGTCGCCAGAACAGCCGTTTTGAAGCGCTTTAGTTACATTGCACTTGAGCAACGCATTAGATGCATTGATTGCAGAATTTGAAAACATTTTTACCACTTCTTTGTTTCCTTTTATTCGTCTGTTACGACATGAATCATTTGCCGACAGGGTTTTTGTCAAGTGTGCTCTTCTGCAAGTCCCCGCTTGTGCACGGCACTCCTGGTCGTAGATATGAAATATATTGAAAATTCAACCAGAAGTTAAAATATCCTAATACGATATTTTGAAATCAAACTGCCAAACACAGAATATTTATTCCAACTCGCCTTATTTAAAAATAATTATACTTCAGATAGATCAAATGCATCTTTACTGTACAAATCAAGGACCAGGAGCAGTTGGCACCAGTCCAAGTAGCGGTCGTGCTAGAATTGGAAAGGCTGGACCACGTGGACCTCCTGGTGTCGTTGACTATGAAGCGATAAATGCGACCATTCAACAAAATTTCCTAGGTATATAGAGCGCTAAATATTAATTTGGTATATTATTGTAATGTATAAAATTTCAAAACTGTTCAGTTTAATTCGAATCTCATTTGTTATCTTGGTAATTGCTAAGCTGCAAGTTCTTAAATAGGTTGGATACTTCGTTTACGTCTGACTCCAACCCACAATTTGCGCTGTAGGCGTATGAAAAATTTGTGACTTTTTGTTGTTGTTATTTTTTTATAGCCACTTCTTAGAGTGGATCACTCTGCCCAAAACCCTGTAACAGCGGCCACTTATAGACGGACATGGTTACAATTGCTGGAAAGATATGTTCTTTTCCAGTTCGGCTCAGGCTACCCAAGTTATTACACCCTGGGTCGAGTGGTGGGCATGGATAATCGAACCAGACTCGTCGGGACTCGAACCCGAGATATTAAACCTGCGATGCCAACAGGTTTAACCACTAGGTCATCGCACCCACAAACACCGACTAAGTTATTTCCCCGTCCTTCAAGAGAATCCATATTTTCCTAATTCTAAAAGAAGACGTTTAATTAACCGGGTAAAAATTAGATGCCGTTAAATTTTGAGAATTTAAGTCCTCTAGTTGGATATTTTGTTTACGTGTTTAAATCTGGCTCACTTGAGACCTTGCGACTATTTCGTCGACTACTTCGCGTACTATATTTTTTAGTTCTAGTATAAATTTTGTGACCAAATAGTGCATATCATTTATTGGCGATTAAAATCGATACATTTATAAGAATTTCTTTAAATTTTATTAATATTAACAATAATTACGGGCTTCTTTGTGAAGAAGATCCATCAGTGACTCATACTTAATAGACGATTTTTTTTCTGCACTGAAAAGTAACAATATTTGTTTCTTTCTTCATCTTCAGAAACATACCGTGTAGTAAGCACAAAACAAGAAAATTTCGAATCGACGCTGGAAAATCTAAACGAAGAAATATCTCAACTGAAAACAGGTATTTTAAGTTTTGGTCTGAAGCCGGAAGGTCTATGGTTCGATGCTTGACTGTTTCACTATTGAGCGTGCCCTTCAGCAAGGCACTTCGAGGGTAGCTGGAACATAGAGCAGATACAAAGTCACTACAAGGGTACATGCCTTCACGGACAGGCCATAGCGAATAATTCGAAAAACCTAAAAAAAAACTGAACCGGCTTTGTGGCTCGTTTGGTTAAGCGCTATCGTATTGTCCGGGAGGCCGATGTTTTGATACTTGACCGTGCCACCAACGGACGTGCTCTTCAGCAAGGAACTTCGCCGGTAGCTGTAACATAAAACAGATACACAGTCACTACAAATGTCCGTGCCTAACGATTGTTGGGTATAAGCCCGGTAGGTTCACGGACAGGCCATAGCGAATAATTCGAAAAACCTAAAACAGTTGGAGTTGGATATATTGTTTACGTGTTTAAATCTGGCTCACTTGATACCTTGCGACTATTTCGTCGACTACTTCGCGTACTATATTTTTTTGTTCTAGTATAAATTTTGTGACCAAATAGTGCATATCATTAATTGGCGATTAAAATCGATACATTTATAAGAATTTCTTTAAATTTTATTAATATTAACAATAATTATGGGCTTCTTTGTGAAGAAGATCCATCAGTGACTCATACTTAATAGACGATTTTTTTTTCTGCACTGAAAAGTAACAATATTTGTTTCTTTCTTCATCTTCAGAAACATACCGTGTAGTAAGCACAAAACAAGAAAATTTCGAATCGACGCTGGAAAATCTAAACGAAGAAATATCTCAACTGAAAACAGGTATTTTAAGTTTTGGTCTGAAGCCGGAAGGTCTATGGTTCGATGCTTGACTGTTTCACTATTGACCGTGCCCTTCAGCAAGGCACTTCGAGGGTAGCTGGAACATAGAGCAGATACACAGTTACTACAAGGGTACATGCCTTCACGGACAGGCCATAGCGAATAATTCGAAAAACCTAAAAAAAAACTGAACCGGCTTTGTGGCTCGTTTGGTTAAGCGCTATCGTATTGTCCGGGAGGCCGATGTTTTGATACTTGACCGTGCCACCAACGGGCGTGCTCTTCAGCAAGGAACTTCGCCGGTAGCTGTAACATAAAACAGATACACAGTCACTACAAATGTCCGTGCCTAACGATTGTTGGGTATAAGCCCGGTAGGTTCACGAACAGGCCATAGCGAATAATTCGAAAAACTTAAAACAGTTGGAGTTGGATATTTTGTTTACGTGTTTAAATCTGGCTCACTTGATACCTTGTGACTATTTCGTCGACTACTTCGCGTGCTATATTTTTTTGTTCTAGTATAAATTTTGTGACCAAATAGTGCATATCATTTATTGGCGATTAAAATCGATACATTTATAAGAATTTCTTTAAATTTTATTAATATTAACAATAATTATGGGCTTCTTTGTGAAGAAGATCCATCAGTGACTCATACTTAATAGACTATGTTTTTTCTGCACTGAAAAGTAACAATATTTGTTTCTTTCTTCATCTTCAGAAACATACCGTGTAGTAAGCACAAAACAAGAAAATTTCGAATCGACGCTGGAAAATCTAAACGAAGAAATATCTCAACTGAAAACAGGTATTTTAAGTTTTGGTCTGAAGCCGGAAGGTCTATAGTTCGATGCTTGACTGTTTCACTGTTGAGCGTGCCCTTCAGCAAGGCACTTCGAGGGTAGCTGGAACATAGAGCAGATACACAGTTACTGCAAGGGTACATGCCTTCACGGACAGGCCATAGCGAATAATTCGAAAAACCTAAAAAAAAACTGAACCGGCTCTGTGGCTCATTTGGTTAAGCGCTATCTATTGTCAGGGAGGCCGATGTTTTGGTACTTGACCGTGCCACCACCGGGCGTGCTCTTCAGCAAGGAACTTCGCCGGTAGCTGTAGCATAAAACAGATACACAGTCACTACAAATGTCCGTGCCTAACGATTGTTGGGTATAAGCCCGATAGGTTCACGGACAGGCCATAGCGAAAAATTCGAAAAACCTAAAACAGCAAAAAAAAAATAAGCTGTTTCGGTGCCCGTCTCGGTGGCTCAAGCGGTTAAGCGCAATCGTGTTACCCGAAAGGCAGATGGTTCCGTGCCCTTCAGCAAGGCACTTCGCGGGTCCGTGTCTAACGTTTGTTGGGTATAGGCCGAAAACCCTGAAAAAAAAATGAAAATTAAGCCAGTCGGCTGAACACAATCGTATTGTCCGGAAGGCCGATGGTTCGATGCCTGACCGTTTCACCGCCGATCGTGCTCTTCAGCAAGGCGCCTTAACACTGAACAGCTATACAGTCGCAGATACACATTCGCTACAAAAGTCCGTGCCAAACGGTTGTTGGGTGTAAGTACCCCCCTCCCGCTAACAGGCCATAGCCTATGATTTCTTCTCCCCAGAACGATTGTAAATAAATTTGGAACTGACGCTTTCTATTTTGGCCTAATATTTTGAAATATATGTTTACATCTTTATCTTTGAATGTTATTGCCATTCTTAATTGCTTGTTGTTATTTTTTGCTAATTTTAATCTGGCGTTTTTTGAATTTGTGCTGCTAATGAATCGCATTGATAAGTTATGGTTCATTTACAGTATAATGAAAATAGATATGAGTGAAATGCAACACTTTGACAGTTCGTAAATTACAATTTTATAACTAATATATATATGTAGCTGTCTATTGATTTGAAAATGCAATACTTACATTTGTTCAGAAATGAATGAAATCAAAGGCGTACTTGAGCGTCATTTCACGCTTATGAGTTTGCACGGCATAGTTGATTTAAATAGTTGGAACAGAGCAAGCAACAACTTTTATTACAAATTGTTTAACGACTCCGTCAACTACGCAACTGCAAAAGCAAACTGTCGTAGATACAACGCACAACTGGCATCAACCGTTATCAGAGATTCTAATGTATACAGGTAAATACACATGTATAATATTTTGAATGAGATTAACTTTTTAGTTTATGGGGGTGAAGCTTATATCTAACAGCCGCTGGAGCGGATCGTATGAACTTCCTGTATATTGTGTGTATTAGAAAGACGATAAATGCCTTGCGGAAAAGGAATGGCACGCTAAACTATATAGAATGATATTTTTATTTCCCTCCAGATGTAGGTCGCACGATTTTTGACGATCACGATGAAAAACAATAACATAAGCTCGATAATATTGTCTAAAAGGCCGATGGTTTCATGCCTTATCTTTTCAAGGTTCACGATGATTACGTATTCTCAATTTTAGGCAAATTCTACCACAAATCAGAGGAGCAAGAAAACCGACATGGATTGGTTTAGACGACTTGGAAAAAGAAGGCACGTTCATTTGGTCAAGCGGTGCCGTCGCAGAACATGCGTCTACTCCATGGCTCCCCAGTGAACCTAATAATGCCGGTGGCAATGAAGATTGTGTTGCGCTTACTCATACAACTTATCTACTGAATGACGATAGGTGTGATAAGCATTTCAAATATATTTGTGAAATAAGAATATAGACAGCTTCCCTGAAATCGGTTTGCGTCTTTCAGATGCATCCAATTCGAAATCGAATCTTTGATCAAATCCTTTCAAATCGAATCTTTTAAATTTAAGTAAATGGAATATTTCAATAGGATTAGCCTTTTTTCTCCACAAATCTTCGAAAAAGTAGAAACATTTGTAGAACTTTAACATATCTGATGCAATTTCTCTTCAAAATGTTTGATAAATCGCATCACGTAAATGAGTATTCGATTTAGATACGTATTGATTCAAATAATGATTCTAAACTTAACATCCCTGTTCTGATGAATTTTATGGAATAATATATATTGTAATTAACGATCAGTGGCGATGCAAGCAGGGGTTTTCGAACCTCAATCAAAAATTTTTGTTGTGAGTCCTCTCCCAAATCAGCAAATATTATGATAAAAATGCAAAAACACTAAATTTATCCACCGATTAGGGCTGGGCAAACTCGAATCATTTCGTAATTGAATCTAATTCGAATGATTTTTTCCGAATCGGGTCGAATCACTAATTCCACATACATAACAAATATCCTACTATTTCAACTTGTCTTCCTTGTGAAGATCAAGAAATTTACAGTTCATGTTTGTAATTTGGATTCACACGTCATGTCTAAGCATTTCTTTCCTACGTGTTTTAATGTTGTCGTTAATTTTAGATGTTGATTTTGAATATTTCTATTTGTATCAAGTTCTCCAATATGCTTTGTTCTACAATTTCTTGTGTTGTTGATCAAGTACATTTAATCCGCTATTGGTGTGTTTCTTCGCTATGAGTTTTTTTACAGAGAATTTTACTGAAATTCGTTGGAAATTTTTAACTTCGAGGAAGTGCTTTGGGAACATTTGAAGGCATTTGTGATGAGTATCGGTATCGGCCGGTATCGTAAACTTTGAGTATCGGTGACATCGGTACCGGCTCATTTCGCAGTATCGGCAAAAAGGTGGTATCGGTACATCTCGGTTTAATGACAAAATATAAATGATTTTTGTCAAATTTGACTGAAATCGAATGCATTTTGTGGTTAAAAATGAAAATTCTAATTTATTCTAATTCAAATTTTTGTTCCAATGAACTTTTCCCAAATGATTCCAAATAAATTGTGTTTCGAATCGATTTGAATCACCGAATCAAATTATCCTGCTCTACTACCGATCGAAGATTTTTTCTAGGTCGTAATCAGTTGTCGAGCAGTACACTTACGGCTGGGCAGAATCGAATCATGTAGCATTCGAATTTGATTCGAATAATTTTTCCGATCGGAACAAATCACTAATTCGATGTAAATAACATATATCCCATTTGTACTCTTAAAACTTGTCTACCTTTTTTAAATCAAAAAAATTTAAGTTTATATTGTATTTTTATATCACACTCCATGTCTAAGAGAAACAATTTTTATATTTTAACGACAAAATATTATCGATTTTGGTAAATTTGACCAAAAATCGATTGCATTTTGTTGTTAAAAATGAAAATTCTAGCGCATTTAGCAAGTTTTTGTTTCTATGAACGATTCAGGATTGATTCGAATATAGTGTGTTTCGAATCGATATAGATCGATTTTGAATCGAACTTCCCAGCCCTAATGTAAACTCTGGTAAACAAGACAGTAAATTTACCGGCTATTTGCAGTAATTGCATATTTCCATAATTCAAACCGCCTTGCTGATGAGATTTATACCGTTATGGACAGCACATGATTGGTAAAAAGTAAATTTTATTATTTTATTGTTTATTATCTAAGTCTCCAAATAAATTATTGTGAGTAGGCCTGTGCAATTCGATTCGGTGATTCGAATCAATTCGAAACACAATTTATTCGATTCAAACGTGAATCGTTAATTGGAACAAAAAATTGCTAAACTAACTGGGATTTTCATATTTAAAGACGAATTTTGTAGCTAGAATATAAAAATTATTGCTCTTAGTGTGAATTAAAAATACACTGTAAAGTGTAAATTCTTCATTTTGACAATGGAGACAAGATATAACAGTAAAATTCTAATGCTTGTCATTAACATAGAATTCGTGGTTCGATCTGTTTGGAAAAAAATTTTCGAATCAAATTCGAATACCAGGTGATGCGGGTTTTGCCCAGCCCCAACTGTGAGCAAGCAAGAGATATTTCTTAATTTTTTAATACAATGTACAAAGTGATTTATTCTCTTTTTTTTGCTTTGAATGTTTGTCAGAGCTTGGACAGATACCAGTGGCATATTTAAAACTCTGAAAATCAGGGGTCAAATTTTGAAAAAACATATTTTGAGATTTTCTATGCATATTATATGACTTTATGACTAGGGAACAATCAACTATCGGACAGGTTAGTTCTTTTACGATTACGATCAGTTGATTTAATAATCATGCCCAGCAGTAGAAATACATTTATAAAACAACAACGACATATTTTTATTCCATTTATATTTTTCCAAAAATAATGACTAACATTGTGACAAAATATAGAGTAAATTTAATGTTAATTTGCAGTAACTATATTTTATAAAAACTCGAAACTGCCTTTTTGATGGTATTTACCTCAAACATGGGCTGTTGATGAATCCCGCCTCGAGATAAGCGTTCTATCAACAGTCCACACTGCAGCAAAAATGAAACAAAATCACTAGTCTTTGACAGTAATTTTACTTGGCAGTACTGGAATTGACTTTTTCGGCCAAATATAGGGTGTTGGTGGAACGCACCGCGAAGGTGCGGTCCATCAACAGCCCATAATTGTCAAAAATCTCATCAAAATGGCCTTTTAACTTTTCAAATGCAATATGCAATTACTGTTAATAACTAGTAAATTTACTGTACTTTTGTTACAGTCCATAATTTGCCAAATAGTCGATTTTCTAGTTTTATTACAATATCATAAATTAAAATTACTGCCAAATACCATTGATTTTATCACATTATTTTTTGTTGCGATGCAATACACACATATTCTGAATAAAATTAAAAAAAATTGAAATTTATTAAAAATATTATTTTATTTGAATCATCCTTTCCTCGTCGTTTACTGAACGAATTTTTAGATTTTTAAAATATTTTCTACATCATGGACTTCAAAGCATCAGAAATAATTTTATTTAAAGCAGATGCAGCAATTATATTTGGAAAATGGAATGAATATTAATTTAAGCGGTTTGGTTACATACAAATAATTGATATCAAAACGTAGCCATCGTCGTATTTTGGACCTCGAAAGAAGGGCTACGAAATTAAGACGTAATGTAGAAGGCAAATCAAAAGGCTGCAAAAATATTTCTAAACTTTTATATGGGAAATTCGCCATTTTGGCGGTGAAAATTATGAAAAGGTACAGTAAATTCTTTTTTGCTAAAAACTTTTTCAAGCACATTTCATAGACTGTACGGAAAATAAACAAGCGCGCAATGCAGACAAGCGTTAGGGCTCTTTGCATTATAGTTCCCCCCTTTTCATACAATGTACTGGTGCAAATATTTAGACTAAAACTTACAACTCCACTCGTCAATGTGGTCATCCATCTCTAATATAACTTCAGCTGGAAAAAGTAAAAAAATATTTGAATCCAATAAAAAATCCGTGATTTTATAAATGTGATGTCATTGATGGACTGCGTTGCCCACTTTGTAATGGAATCTATACTGTAGCAAAAAAATGCAGCAAAATCACTGGTCTTCGACGATAATTTTTCTTGGCGGTATTGAAAAAATTCAAAATTGCCTGGCCAAATATGGTGTGTTGATGGAACTCACCGGGAAGATGCGGTCGATCAACAGCCCATAATTGACATAAATCTCATCAACATGGCGTTTTCTCAACTTTGGAAATATGCAATTACTGCAAATGACCAGTAAATTCACTGTACTTTTGTTACAGGGTATAAATACTTGCTAATTCACACTTCATTCATATTCAGAAAATTTAATTGAAAAAAAATTTTACGCAGAAAGATTTTTGTCATGAAACTAATACTCGAGGAGCTCATGTTGATTAAAAATATAAAATCGATACTCACTGTCGTTAAATATCCCTGCAAATATAAAACATCCAATTAGATTCGATGAATGTATATTTATTGCTTCATCTTCCAAGGGACGAACATAAAACTTTCACCCACCAGCTACAAAATTAAGACCTGGATTGGAGACAGGAATTTAATCGGGTTAATGATTGAAAACCACTATCTTGTACTTATACATTCTCATTTATAAAATAACTAAACCTGATGTTGCAATTGCCAGTTGGAATATAGGTTTTATTTATTTTATTTTTTTGAATGATCCATCAGTGACCCATGCTTGGCAAAACAAAATTCTCGTTTGGGTCAGGGTATTTGAGTCTTGAGCACAATATAAACAAAATACATTGAACATATTCATAAATTTATGAATATTTTTGTAAGTTTTTGTCATTATTTTGAAAAATGTTAATTTTTTATTTTTTTCATCGGATATTGAAAATCGAATCAGATTCGATTCTCATTCGGAGAGTTTATTTTTTCCTAAATACCTTTCATCAATGGTATGTCGCAAATGGATCGCACCGCCAAGGTGCAGTCGATCTGTGACTCGTTCTGAACAGAATTAAATTCCTAATTGGGTGGATTTTTGTTTCGAATCGACTCTGAAATTTTCCCTACGCCTTCGTCCCACCCACTACCACCCAAGGGTGGCAGTACGGTACGGTACGAAATTTTTATCGTACTTCGAACCAACAAAATAATTTCGTACCGAACTTCGTACCGTACCCTTCGAAAATTTTCCGTACCGTACCGTACGATATTATTTTTTTCGTACATCGTACCGAACTTCGTACCAGTACGAAATTAAGTTCGATTAATATTTTTCATTTATCGTACTAAATTTCGTACCAGTACGAAAACAGGTACGATTCGCTGGGCAGCAATTTCGTACCGTACCAACTACCAATGTACAAATCAGCTTTATTCGTAAGATCTGGCCACCGCAAAAAACGTCACCAACATCTCACATCAAAGTGATGCAGTTTTACGCTATCTGGTTTAAAATCCAGGACAGTAAAACATGGGCGTAACTATGCATATGTCTCCCCAATATCATTGCATGGTTATAGGTACATTATCATTGTGCATTTTTGCATCTGGTATTTCTGGTGCAATTTACGTTCTCTTCACATTACTGAATAATGCTATTTATTTTCTCATACCAGACAGACGTATTCCAACAATGCCCCGTTGTCTATATCGTGACTTGGCTGTTTTTTTTTACAAAATACATCTTCTAATTAAGATGAACATCAGCTAACATTCAATTTGAAATAGCCTAAATATATCTTTATATTCTGATGTTTCTGCTTTGATAATTTACTCCTACGTATCAGAGTACAAACAAAACGTAATAGCGATGGTTACTGGTTAACTTAGTTGCATAGTTGGTCAGGGGGAGAGAGTTTTTAATTAAATTTTCGCGCGCCTGCGTTGCGCAATATTTTTCCCCGGTTAATTTTGTATATTTCGTAGCATTTAGCCTTTAAAGTAAGAATTTTTATTCAATTTTTACAAAAATTTCAGCGAGCTTCCGGCGCGCAGATACATTTTCCTGTCTGTTAATGTTTATTTTACTCATAAAACATGTATTTTTATTTCGTTCTCCGTAAAATTTTGCGCGCCTCCGGCATCCTAATCTTTTTTTAAACTTGAAAGCCTATGTTTGCATGTTGGAAAAAACGTGCCCGCCGCCTAAATTTTTTCTGGATCCACCATTGTAGTTGGTATATTCAGGCAGTGCAACCTATGCCATCGTGAATTTGAATAAAAACAGGTCTGAGCACATCGGCGATGCTAACGATATATTCAGAAACTACGCCGTGGTTTTTAGTATTATGAATGTTGCTTATCTTGTCGATTTTAATTGGGCTATCACAACTTTCGTTATTACAGAAAAATGCATTCAGATTAAGACGTCATAAATCAGCGGCCCATATGTATTTCCACACAATCACAAAGTTTTACGCCACTGCAGTAAAACTGATGTACGACATAGCTCATCTTATCAGCTCAAGTGAATCAGTTGCATTTTTATTACCGTACCCGCGCCGCTTTTAATCATTTTAAAATTGCCCTTGAGTTTAAAAATTCTTTGATAGACACAATTTATATTATCAGCGCCCCGTTATGAAACGACATAGATGTTAAACGAAATTATTTTTTTGAATTCATTTGAGAAGAATAAATTGTAATGCGAAGGTACGAAAAAAAATACGGTACGGTACGAAATAAATACCGAACTTCGTACCGTACCGTACCAAGTACGAAAATTGAAAAACGAATCGTACCGTACTATCGTACCGGAAAATTCAATCGTACCGTACCGAACTTCGTACCGTACCGTACCGTACTGCCAGCCTTGCTACCACCACTACATTGATATCTTTATATGGCAGGTTGCATGCTGTCATATATAGTTTTTCGATTCCGAAAGTGGCGAAAGTCATGATTATGAAACTGCCTACCGCTTGCCATTCCTTCTACGAGGTCTTGCTCTGTCTCTGTTAAGAAAATATAAACAATAAATTAACTGTAAACGTTTTTATTTATATTTGCTCTAAGCGAGGCCGGAAGCAGCACTTAAAAGGAACCAGCTACCGGTCACTTAGCTCACTTTCACCCACTGGCAAAGAGCTATATGTAGGGCCAGTAACTGCACTCTGAGTGGAGAACATTTTAAAGAGGACTGAACCACTATAATAAAGTGCAGTTAATGGCATCTGCGTAGGGCGATGTTGAAATTAACTACCACTTCTCTATCAACTTTAAGACACGCAGAAAATGCGTAAGGAAAATTCTAAAGCCCGTATTTTAAGAGTGGAAGGATTTGAAATATGGGAATTGCGCATTTTAACAAAAAAAAATCCGATTTTCGAATGATTATTTAGGCAATATGGCAAAAAAGATAGCGAAATTATGACTAAAAGACTAATTTTTTTTTTTTTTTCTTCAATTGATCTCGATAAGAATGTATCGTTTTAATGTGGACAAAAAGATTTGTTCATTACTTTAGAGAACTTAAATAAAAAAAAAAATAACTTCATCAGAAATTTTTTTTTGTCAAGAAGTATGGAAATTCGGTCGGTCTTAGTCGGTGACTAAGTTGGTTAAACGCTGTCATATTGTTCAAAAATACGATGAGTCGATGCTTAAACGTTTCACCTGTGTGCTCCAGCAAAGCACTTTGTGGAAAGCTGAATCATACGACAAATACGCAGTCACTGCACAGGTGCGTGCCCAACGGTTGGTGTTTTTAATCACCCTGGTAGGTTCACGAACAGGCCATAGCAAATAATTTGAAAACCCTAGTAAAAAATGTCGAATATGGAAATGTCGAACCTTCAGCAAGGCACTTCGCGGATAGCTGCAACGCACATTGCAGATACGCAGTCACTGCACAGGTACGTGCCTAGCGGTTGTTGGGTATAAGCCCCCTAGTAGGTTCACGAACAGGTCATAGCGAATAATTTGGAAACCCTAAAAAGCATATCGGACTATGGACATCAGCCGAATTCGAAAGTAAAAATTATAAACAACATTGCTAGAATACAGGGATTCTCACCGATTATATCAAGTTGCTCCTGTGCCTCCGCCTCTGTAACAAAGCGTTTATAGATTTTAGTGAAGGCCCATGGCTTTGGTAGATACCGTCAATACAATATAGATAGTTTTATCTTAATGGAAATATATTTTGATAGAACACGGTCTTTAGAAACTTGTTATCAGTGGCCCATGCTTGTCAAAACCAAAATTTCTGGTTAGAAAATTTTGCATCACCGAATATTGGAATATTTTTATTTAAGCATTATTTGGGCTTGAAGTGTGGAAAACTTTTGCAAAATGGTGTTGATTTTCGTACTTTGAATTTAGGACTGAATTCTAATCAGATTAGGAAATTTTTTTCAAACCTGATAGAATCAACAATTTCATATCAATAACAAATATGTCATTTTTACTATTAAAAATTGTCTCCATCATGAATTAAAAAAAAAATTATAGAAACAAATTAACGATGTTAGCCTAAACACTCAAAAGCAATGGATTTTAAATCAATCAAATCAAATTTGATCAAAATCGATTACATTTCGTTGTTAAAAATATAAACTCCACTTCACTTAGCAGGTTTTTGCTTCCATTCCCGATTCAAGATTGATTCGGAGCATTTGAGCTTCGAAGTGATTCGAATTACCGAATTGAATTGATCACCCATAACTTTAATACGATAGACAATAAAACCAGATTATTTTCGATAAAGATATATCGATTTATATAATAGAAGAATATTTCACACTCATGTGGAATTCGACTTTCACGTCTCTAGACAGCTCTGCACATGGATAATGAAAGAAATATAATTTTTATCCTTTGTACAATACCCACCTGCTTCTGCTATACTACTTGTTATGTTCGCAATTTCATCTGCAATAGCTGAGAGGTCTGAATGAATGAATGTAAGAAGGATATTTCATTGCACCAAAAAATTCTTTAGATCACCCTTGCGAGTAAATTTCGCTCGTTGTGAGTGCAGAGTAGAGTGAGGTAATCCTCCAGACTGTGATAGTTAAGTATTTTCCTTTGGGGATTTCTTCGGGGCTTGCTCTGAATAAATTTCAATTCAAAAAAATAAGATCGAGGGGATCGAGGGTTGACGATTTCGGGTTTGAGTCCTATCAAGTCCAGCTTGTTAATCAACGTTCATTACTCAACTCTGGGTGTAATAATTTTGGTACACTGTAACAAAAATGCAAAAAAATCATTTTTTTTTGGTAGTACTTGACTTGGTGTTATTGAAAAAAAAATCAAAATTGACTTTTTAGGTTAAATATGGGGTGTTGAAGGAACGCACCCCGAAAGTGCGGTCCATCAACAACCCAAATTGGCTTATATCTCATCAACATGTCGTTTTTTAACTTCGGAAATATGCAATTATTGCAAATGACCAGTACATTTGCTGTACTTTTGTTACAGTGTAGTTGGCCAAACTGGAAACCTTCTATCTTTTCAACAGCACTAGCCCTTTTCGTCTGTAAGTGGACGTTGAACAGGGCCATTTTACTCATGCGCTTTGAGCTCCGTTCAAAGCGAGGGCAAAGATTACAATGAGCGCCAACATTCTTCTTTTTGTTTATATAAATTTTATAAATACAAAAATATATATTATTCTATATCTACAATCTGAAATTGGTGCGATGATGCAATCAAATTTAAAACTCAGTGACCGAGAATTTTGGGAAAACAAAGTAAAAATGTAGCCACAGATCTGCAGAAAACTACGTGTTTACATCCAGCGCGGATGATTCGAAAAGTCTCCTTCTTTAAAAGACTCTATCAATCTCCGTTTCATTCAATAGATGCTATATTCAGCAAGTATAATTCTTGCTTTCTTCCAGCCTTCTCGCCTTATATTAGAAACAAAAGTTAAAAGCATTTTTTTCATAGAAGTTCGCTTTTAGCATGACCATAAGCAGTGCCTAATAGGAGCTAATCAACGGCCACTTAAATGCCAAAGAGCTATTACAACATAAAGTGTCAGCGACTGCAAAAAATAAATAATTCATACAGAACTAAACCACTATGGTAGAGTGCGGTTAGTGGTATCTGTCCTGGGCAATGGTGAACCCAATTACCACTTCTTCGTTTCTATTTAGTGGTCTCTTACGATAATCAGGAAATACGTTAGAACTATTCCGTTCTAAGCCGTACCTAGTGGGCTTAAAAGTTACCTGCTAAAGTAATGTATAACTATCCCGTAATAAAAATACAGTAAAATCAACCCTCTTTGACCAGAATTTCATTCAGATATATTGGAATAACCTATGAAATGATTTTTTGGTCAATTATAGGCTATTGATGAACCCCTGAGGCCTAAAATTGGCTTCAATGTCAAATTTAAGAGAGTTTTGAGAATTGGAAATATAACAATTAATATAAATAGAAGGTAACATTTCTGCAATTTTTTTACAGTGTAGGACTGGGTAAAACCAGGTCGGACTTTTTTTCTGCAAATATTTTTGCCAAGCATTAGTCACAGATGAATCGTGGTTACTGGGTGCTTGTTGATGTTGCTCGCTGATCACAAATTCCCATAACCTTTCGACATTTATGGGTATGCTATGCAGTATGTGATATAAGTGCTCAATACTAGATATATATATGCGATCAAATTCTAGGCTGATTCCGATAAACTCTTGATATCTGATAGTCACGTGTGTGCATAGTCACGTGCGATATGCATTGATGCATCTCGATCAAATCTCAAATATTTATTGGCGTAGGATGTGGCAATAGTAACTTTTACCAAAGCTTCCTTTTCGCGTAGTGCTGTATTTCGCAGAGTTGCTTGTTTTTTGGATTTAATGTTTATGCAGTATACCAAATTATAGAATTCTTCATTACATCAATATTTCTGGCATTTCGTAGGGAAAATCACCATTTAAGACAAAACAAGTCAATTTTATATCAAATATGATTCTGACGTATGTAGGGGCTGTGTGATTTAGCTGAATTTTATGATATTTTGACCAGAAAGTTCAAAATCGTAGTAGCAGGAGACATTTTCCCTGTCCAAAAACTAGCTTGGCGCTCGTTCAACACACATGCTCATCGGCCAACGGGATGTAGTATATAAGTTAGTCATGATTTATTCAGATTTCAAACAGTTTGTACAGTACTATTATTACTTTGCATTTTCTAAATAGATTCTAATTCTAAATAGGGGCATCAAAAATCAAGTTCAAGAATGGCAGAGGTTCCACCATTGCCCAAGGCAGATACCACTCACTGAAATTTACCACAGCGGTTCAGTTCCGTTTGGGATATTTTCCGTATACAATGCAGTTGTTGGTACTACATCATTCGGTAGCTCTTTACTATTAAGTGGCCGTTAGTTGACCCCTTCTGAGCATTGCTTCTGGCATTGCTATGAGGGAACTTAAAACAATGAAAAAAGTGTTTGTGCTGTCTAAAACGCTGTCAACAGAACTGTCATGCAGTCTGGTTTGAATTATGTTATTTGCATATTCAGAAAAAGTAATATTCGTCGATACACGCACATAGGAAGTCTTAGAATGAGTCATATAAGTAAAGTAGTTAAATCAATCAGCGCGACGTAGCTTTTGTGAGCACATGTTTTGTTAAGCGTGGGTCATTGACAGATCGCGCCACCGTTGCGCGATCTATCTGTGGCCCATGCTTGACAAAACAAAATTTTCGATGATGAAGGCATCTAGTGAAATAGCAAGTAGTTTGCGTACATGCAGTTGTGTCTCTCAAATTAAATAATACGTTGATTAATTGCATAGACTCGTGCACTTACAGATTACAGACATGAGCGGCGGCACAGGGACATGTTCCCGCAAAGATTTGGGATATTGTTTCATAATTTCACCATAAATAGGCAAAATTTTCGTACGCCTTCAGCGCGACATCGCTTTTTGTATTCAAAACACAACTGAAATAACAAATTTTCCAAAAAAAAAAAATTTCGTGCGTCTCCGACACTCATTTTTTTTATTGAAATTGCCTTTGAGCAAGCAGTGCCGGCGAAGGAACTAACTAAAGGCCACACAATAGCAAAGAGCTACTAAAGGATGTAACCCCAGCAACTGCCCTCTAAACAGAAAAACATCCAAGCAGAACTGAACCACTATGATAAAGTGCAGTGAGTGGTATGTGCCCTGGACGATGGTCAAACCATCTACCACTTCTTTGTTTCCTTTTAGTTGCCTCTTACGACACGCAGGAAATACGTTATGACTGCTCTGAGGCCCCTACGTAACTATAGGGTGCAATTGTTTTTGACAATATAAGGAAAATATTTATCTTCATTTTGTAGATGCTCTTTGTCCCCCCAAAACATAGTGGCCTTCCAACGTCACTGATTATAGTATTAGTATTTTTCAATAGGCAAAAAGGAAGTTGCTACACCCTGGATTGAATTAGGAGCTGGAGGACTATTAGCAGAAAATTTCTGTCATCGATGCATTTTGAGTTTCGATAGCAGGCTAATGCGTGTTGAAAATAGTTCCACGAATTAAATGACGCACTGATATTGAAAATGTGTCGTGCTGTGGTCAACAGAACTGAACGCAATAGATAGTGTAGTGAGTGGTATCTGCCCTGGGCCTAGTTCCACGGCCAGAGTAAAGTTTATTGTAGCGCACCTCATTATGAAACGATTCTTTGCTATAGAAACCTAAGTCTTTTTCGGGTTTCCGCAGAAAGGATGCTTCATGCTTGTCAAAATATAATTTCGAACTTGTACGGTGTGTAATCCGACCCTCAATATTGCAATAATACTTGCGTGTGCATGTTTCGTTAAATGTGGGTCAATGAACGTGCCGCTGAGACCCGGTCCTTCTGTGACTCATACTTGGTAAAGCAAACTTTCTTTTTAGGAAGGCATTAAAGTAATGCAATTGCAGTTGCTATAAGGAGTGATTATAGTTGCTTTCCCCGAATTAGGAGTTGCGTCGTTTTATGTTTGGACGGTGCTGTAATTTTACCTTCAATGCTGTAATAATACTACTTACTCTAGTGAAGCATTTTTGAGATATCGAATGACCTCGACACAATCAATCAACACGTCAATAAATTTATTTCGATATTTTTATAATAATAACTAAGACAAAACATACATAACGGAAAACAAGGCGAATTATATACAAGTTATATATGATTTGACATGTCGGAATATAATTCAAGAGTTGCGAAAAATATGGAAGATATGGAACCTTCGGACACACTCATAGGTATAAGTTTATCTTTTATTTGATAAAACACAACTTTTTTATGGTCACTCATTTGATTGAATGCTCTAATTAGTGCTCTGTACTTTTATTTTATCGAAATTCACCCTGATTAAGGCCTCAAGCAGTGCTCGAAAGGAACCAACTAACAACCAGTCAATAACAAAGACCTACTAAAAGATGTAATACCCACTCTAAACCCACTCTGAACAGAAAACATTCTAAACGCAACAATAACACCATGGTGAAGTGCAGTGAGTGGTATCTGCTTTGGACGATGGTAAAACCATCAACCACTTATTACTTGAAGCCGCTTAAAGACGAACAGAGTTGGTGTTGTTCAAAAAGTTGAGATTATTCAAGGCCCTGGGCTGACTGACATAACATGAATTAATACTGAATATTTGCTTTTATTTAAATTTTTTGTTATGTGCAACAAGCACAAGTACTGGCAGCAGCGTAGGGCTGGATAATTCAATTCGATGATTCGAATCCGCACAGATTATTTGAATCTGCCCTGAATCGGTCATAGGAACAAAAAGTTGTTAAATAAAGTGGATTTTTTCATCATTAACGACAAATGCAACCGATTTCGGTCAAATTTGACCAAAATGGATTGCATTTTGTCCTTAAAAATTGAAAATTCTGGATCTTAGACATGGAGTGTAATAGAAATATATTACTTTCAAGTCTGTTCATCTGAATATTTGCACTTCATAACTATAAATTTCTTAATTACCATAATGGAGACAATAATAGTGGTAAAAATTGAATGTTTGTTGTTTTTATGGAATTAGTGATTCGATCCAATTCAAAAAAAAGTATTCGAACACCAAATGATTCAATTTTGCTCAGCCCTAGTGGCAGGACGGGATTGTCATGTAGTGAGGGAGTGGGCTAGCCATTCAATCCAAAAATATTTTTTATTGAACTTCCTCACAGTAAATAGAGACAAAGCAATCTATTTTTAGTTTGTTTTTAAAATAACAGGGCATGAGGCAGTACTAAAAGTTAACAATCAGCCACTACTTGTATACTTGTACCACTACTGGGTGGTGATTAGGGCTGGGCAATTCAATTCGATGATTCGAGTCAATCGCGAATCATTGGTAGGAAGAAAAACTTGTCAAATGATGTGAAATTCCTATTTCAACGGCAAATTTTGGTGAAATTTGACCAAATACGATTGTATTTTGTTGTTAAAATATGGAAATTTTTGCTCTGAGACATAGAGTGTGAGTTGGAAATGCACAATAAACTATACATAATGGAGACAATTTGCAATACTAAAAAATGTGATTTTGTTATTTACACGGAATTAGTGATCCGAAAAAAATATTCGAATCAGATTCGAGATTACAAATGATTTGGTTTTGGCCAGCCCTAGTGATGATAAAACCAACTACCACGTCTTGCATTGCATTTTTTTGTACATAATTCTATATTCTATCACCTTGACTGTTGACGAGTTGTCAGGTCGTTCTCATAGAAAATCGATTGCTTCTATACTCACTTATACCTATACTATTTTTATACTTATATCGACTATAGTGGTTCAGTTTTTATGAAATATTTGGAGTCCCTTGTTATGGTGCCGGAATTAAAAAAAGGTAAAATCTAGAAACAGAAAAGTAGTACTAGCAGAGGGCGCATATACAGACAGGGTGGGATATATCCTTCTATGTAAACAAATTGATTACCAGTACAGATTATAATATTTCCAGAATCAAGCTCCAGAGACTTGGTTGTGCAAGATGATTCAATTAATCAACTCTCAGTGCAAAACGATGAAAATGCAGTGGCTAATACAATTCCTAATGCACATCAAGGTAAATGTGAATTTTTCCTGAGAAAAGTTGAGCGCACTGCAATGTCCCACCAATGTTTTATGGGTCTGTGAACAACATTCTACATGTTTGCATTACTCATCAGCCTTGGGGTCAGTGTTGGCCTCCTTTGATTAGATTGAGAATATTTTTTCAAGTTTCAATTTTAATAACATTCAGGAATAAAACTTCACTAGACCCTTTTTCTGAAGTAGAGAGACAGTAGAGAAGTGGGGAAGATTTTGTTCATTACAATCAAGAATTTTTATTCTCTTAAGATTTAAAAATGTCCTTTTCGGACGCTCCTGGGTATAGGAATTTTATACCTAGGATTAAAATTGGATCCTATGTTCGATAATCTCAATTTACATATTTCAATCGTGAAATTTAATAAAGATTTTGGCATTTTTTTACAATAGAACTTTAACTCTTTCCTCCATCAAAATACAAAACTTATTTTTGGCCAAAGAAATTAAATTTGAATACTGTCATGCAGTATGATACTAAAAATATTCTTATTTAGTCCTGATCTATTAATGTGACAAGCATTTTCTTCTGGGATCATTTAAAGACATCCAAGACCTGACTGAATGTCCATAATATACTACAATGAGTGCTGTCTGCCCTGGACAACAATGGAACTATATATCAATTCATTGTTTTATTATAGTCGCCTCTTCCAACATGGAGGAAATATAAAAGGGCAATTCAAAATAATACACGTTTAAGAAGTCTGCCATTCTTATATATAAAAATTCTTTCACAGTAACAGTGCAGGGAGGAAATTTCCATCAACCACAATTGGGGCCTCAGTACAATGAATTCAAGAAACAAGGTTTGGTATAAGCAATTAAAGTTTGTTTTTCTATCATTGACTTTAGTTGAGTGGTGGAGGATTTTGCCATCACCCAGGGAAGATTCCTCTCACTTACCACATACACTTTGAGCACCCCTAATTGTTGTGCGTGGGTGCTGTTGCAAGTTTATCAGACCAGGGTGCCACAGTCTTGTTTTTCATAAAGTTACCAAAGAAGTATTTGAATCTACTATCAAGATGATATAACAAGAAATATACCCCATTTGCTGAATTTTCTTCTGACGGTACCAATTTTTTTTGGGTGAAATGCAGTCATTTTGCCAGTCTGTATCAGACTACTGATCATGTCTTTCCCACTTCTACTAAATTTTTACGAAGCATCACAAGAGTATTAGGCTCCTGTATATAAAGAGTCAAACTACATCTGTGTGTGATGCATTATCAAAACAATAAAATATCCATAATATAGCCCATTTTTCTTTGTTGAATATGAGTCATTGAACGTCTTCGGCTGTGTCCAAAGGCATATAAGCCGGTTTAATGTTGTTTTTTTTGGCTGAAAGAATGGAGAAATATTTAGAAATATTGAGTGAGGGAAATATATTCAATGAAATGATGTCATAATGTGCCACCTATGTAAAATATTAAATGTTACATTTACCAGTTTATATCCGTCTTATCCTCTTGTTTACACATTTGCAGATGGAATCATTGACAGTAATTTCCAAGGTGCCAATTTTGGAACACAGAATATAAAACATATTCAAAATATTCAGATATTTCAGAATTCCCAAGGTATTGAGCTAAGTTTTTTTCTAAATAGTTTATTTTATCAAATCATTTCCAAACTGGGCTTCAAAGTAAGAATATAATATGAGATTTTTTTCTAGTGCACGTTTACCGACCTTTCTTTTTTGGTGGCCTAAACTTGCATGCCATTATGTTTCTCGGATGAACAAAAGAGCTCCAAAATCACCAATACTGCTAAGAAATAGCAGTATTGGTGATTTTGGAGCATTTCATAGAGGTTATTAGTACTATACAACACACATTGTTGATTTTTGGACGAAGGATGATTGTTTATCGAATACTGCCATTCTAGAAAATGTACTGACATTTGAATGCAGATATCCCTTTGTAGATGTCTAAATTTGGTGATATATGACTTGAAATAATATAAAACGCATTTATATTTTAACTGAATTTTAAAAAGTGCATTAAGTTAATAGAGGTAAATTTCTTGAGAACCACAATGATACAGCTAACAGCTATAACTATTAAATTTCGTTTGTTCATCTAACAGCTTTTCATACACCTACTACTTCCTTGGCAATTGAGGAAACGAGAAGAACTAACACTGTTTCAGAAGGTTCGTTCTAATTATAGACTAATGAACACCTGGCAGAATGCCGTCTACTAGAACACCCGAAAAAAAGGCTGCCGCCAGAAGAAAATTCAGCAAACCGGCAATATTTCATGATATATCTGTGGCTAGGAGATTCAAATGTCTTTTGAGTAGCAGTTAGTGTGGAAAAAGATTCAATATCATCACTTGAAGAAAATCAAGCTTCTGCCACACTTCTATTTAAATTTTTTTTGATTGAATAGCACCAAAAAAAAAAATGACCATTAATGTGACAGAAAATTAGAGCTTTGTGGCATTGGTATCATAAACCCACCAAAATGCTGCTGTTACTGGTATTTCACACTATTTTTTGTTATCAAAAACTTTTCAAGATTTCTGTTATCAATTAAGATACACTTTAAACATGGGTGGATGGTTCTTTAATGACATTGTCCAAGTTCAAATGAGCCGTACGCCGGTGTGGGAGATTCGTTTTTTGTTATTACTTAATATGGTATTGCATGAATCTGTAACCATTTAAGGCGGTAAGGCACAAAATCCTCGTGTCACGGCAAACCAGTATTGTGAAGACTAACACGATACATTATTCTTTAAAACTCAATACTGGTATTTACTCTCACACTATGACGTCATTCAGCACTACAAATAGTCAGCAACTACATCTTAAATGGATAACATTCTATGCATAACAAAACCGCTAATGTAAAATACAATGAGTCCCAACAAGAAAGTGTATTTTCTCAAGAATGACTCACAAATAGATCATACCAGTGCGGTAAATTTGTGACCTATAATTCACAAAACATGTCTGGAAAAGAAATTTCTATCCAGGGTGACATCTTCCTTGAGTGATAATGAATCATCTACTGGGGGTTCCTGGTTAGCTCAATGGGTAGCATTAGTACACTTCCAGCTATCTGGTTATTCTGACGTAGATTCAAATCCCATGAGGGATGATTATATGCGAGCGGGAAGAAGGATGCCTCGCCGGTGCACTATGTTTCATGTAAGCACTGCTTATGTCAAGCAAAAAAATAAAATATTACACACAAGGAGTAGCTTAGTAGGCGTATTCCCAATGCCTTTACCGACTGACCTGACCAGGCACCCCAAATAATATATTTATGATGCGTCTGTTACTCGTAGTAGCAACCAGATTGTATAAAAAGTTTCAAAATCATCATTACTGCTATGAAATATATGAAATAGCAGTGTTGATGATTTGAAAGCTTTTTGTCCATCCGAAAGAAATGACTGGAGTATTTCGGACACCCGAAGAAAACCAAGATTTTGCCTTTCTGATTTGTTTCAAACCCAGTCATATTATATTATTCGTAGCTCAATTTGTTTTTTTAGCCATACATCATATGTGTAGATCATGAATGTAGGTAGTCTATATTTATTTCAATAATATTGGTAATCATTTTGAATATTAGTTATATTTTTATTCAAAATATTAGTGCAGTGACATAATTTTGCGCAATAACAATTGACGAAGTTGGATCTTGTAAAAAAAAGAAGCTGAAATTATGATTCAACCACATGGCGAACCACAACTTCTACCAATTCCATGTCGAAGATTATAGGTTTTTATCTAATCCTCTCAACCCAAGGTATAATACCTAAGATAGACTTGGCGAATCGAAAAAATCTTACCTTTCCAACAACAATCACCCCTCCCGTGTATAAATGGCTGCTCGTACAGGACTGCTCAGGATATAAAAAAAAAGTTTTACTGATTTTTCCTGTTCATGTTTGGTGGAGGTATTCCTCAACAGGAAATACATGAGAAAGGTTTCCTGCAATCCACTTTTAAACATTAATTGTTCACAAGATTCAGAACATAAAAATTTATAAATTTTTCCATCACCCAGGGAGGATATTATTCACTGCACTTATATTTATGCTTGAGTAATTCTTCACCAAATCAGTAGTCATTGATTAATTCCTTTCGGGTGCTGCTCCAAACTTTGCTCAGTTGCTCAATTAAATTTTAATGGAAAATCTGTTGTTAATTATAAATATTACTATAACTATCATCCTCTAGACTGGGTGCAACTTGCGAGCAACATAGGTATGTTTTCATCGAAGAGAATATCAAAACACGGAAGGGTTTATGAAGGAGCAATGACAAGCGACCTCTGTGAACCGAAACCAATTGCAGTCAAGTACTCAGAATATAACGAAGATAATGTGAAAGAAGCAAAATTACTGAACAAGCTTCCCCCACATGAGAACGTGGTCGCCATGTACCATTCTGATATTCATTACCAAGGTCCAATGAAGTACATGTACATTGCTATGGAACTTTGCAATGAAGAATCTTTGCGTGAATATATTAACACAAACAAAAATAGCAATGTTCAATTTGACTCAAAACTAAGCATATCGAATTCTAAAATGGTTGTTGATGGCTTACATTTTATTCATAAAAATGGGATAATCCACCGAGACTTGAAGCCTGATAATATACTTTTGTCACTAGATTGTTCAGTTCTGAAAATTTGCGATTTTGGACTAAGCAAACAATTAGAAAAGGGTCGTTCTGTGACTAAACAGACAATGCTACGTCTAGGAACAGATGGTTATAGGGCTCCAGAAACATACAATTTAGGAGTTATATCACAACTTGCTGATATATACTCATTGGCACTTGTGTTATATTACATTTGGAGTAATGGGGGACACCCTTTTGGTGACGATCCGGACGACTGGAATGGAAATATCAAGAGAAACAAAAATCGTAATTTTGATGGTTTACTGCTTCCTGAGAAAGTTATAGCAATCAAATTACTAGAATCAATGCTTGAGTTTGACCCACATAATCGTCCAACTACAGAAACTATTTTAAAAAACATGATATGGTATGAAACTGAATCGGAGTCAGGTAAGCCAAGTATTTATTTTCTGTTGCTGCACAAATTCTTGGGGTATATTAAATATGTTTTGGAGTTGACTGGATCTGTTTTTCTCCCAGGCAGGTACTGGTATCAAAACATTTATGTCATATTTGAATGGATAACTGTTTAAAAGTGGTATTTTTGATTTTGAAGTTTGCTGTAGCGATGGCTTAATAGTTATCATGTTACCACTGTAGGTTGGAGATCTCGGTTGGAGTCACAGGTTCGAGCCCAGGAGAGTTTGGCTCGCTCATCCATGCCCATCACTCAACCCAGGGTGTAATAACTTGGATAGGCCAAGCCGAACAGGAAAAGATCATATCTTTCCTGTAATTGTAACCATGTCCGCCTATAAGTGTCTACAGTTACAGGGTCTTGGACAGGATGACCCACTCAAAGAAGTGGCTATAAAAAAAATAAAATAACTTGGGTAGGCTAAGCCAAACAGAAAAGATCATATCTTTTGAACAACTCTAATTCTGTCCAACTTCAAGTGGTGTGATGGGCTTGCAATACTTTTTTGTTGTTTCAACTAATGGTTTTGGTCAACACATTCATGAAAATAAATATTTTCTAATGTTTTTTTTAATGAGAAGTGAAATACTAGTATTGGGGAGCACATAAATGGGTTAGTTTAACAATAATTTTATGCTCCTGAAATAAAGTCTTCATTATCCAGCACTACAAAGCAGTCAAAATAAAGTTACAGAATTGGTATCTTGATTCTTACCGGTACTCTACGAGTTGAACTGCATATTCGATTGTTGTCATATTAAAAATTCTCCTGCTCGTAGATATACGGACATGTTCTGAAAATTTTAAGTACTTCAATAATCAAAAATTGACAAATTTTTATCATACTGTGAATCACGAATTAAATTTAAATATAGAGGATATGAACTGGAGACTATGTAAATAAATGATACACATACATAATATGTAATTTTGTTTTTATAGTTATTGATTTTACCCGTATGACCTATACCTTTATCTAGAATTTATACTAGATCATAAAATGTATTACAGATTCCAATATGTTAAAACATTGCCAAAACAATGAATAGGATAGTTCGCCATTGCCCAGAGCTGTCACTGCACTCAACTATTATGATCTCGTTCCCTATGGGATATTTACAATAAAGTAGAGTTTCTGTTTTCAAATTTTATGTACCGGTATGTTACTCTGCCACCAATATTATTGGGAATTAATTGGTTTCTTTGGGTACTTGTTTACTTTGCTGAGAGTACTTTCAAATAAAAAAGGTAGTTTTTCTTGTGCATATTTCAGCCTGATTAAAAGTGAAAAAAAAATCAAATCAACACTTGGCAAAAATTATTTCATTTGAGCAATCTTGAACTTTTCCTCTTATTTTTAGTCCCACAAAAGACGAATCCTCCAAAAGATGCAGAAACATCAACAATAGTAGAAATTGAACACGTCATACATGGAAAAGGCATTGCAAAGTATTACGATGGGATGGAAGAAAAAAAGTTTCTTGAAGCTGTGGAAAATGCGTTCAACTGTAAAATTAAGATATTATCACCCACAGAACAAGTAAGATTTCATATGAAATCAATGAATGTTGTTTTAATTAGTTTGCTTAAAATAAGATTTCATAAGTATCATTGAGATATCTCAGAAACCCCTGAGAACTACCAGGTTGGCATAATGTTAGCTACTCTGCTACTCATACACCCAAATAAAATGGATTCATTAGTAGAAAGTTTGGTAAATGGGCAATATTTTATTATTTATCTGTGGCTAAAAGAATTGAATATCTCTTTCAAGCGTCTGTTAGCAACCTTATTGTATGAAAATGTTAAAAAGCATCAATACTGCTATGAAATACCAGTGTTGATAGTTGTGAAATTGTTTTGTTCATCCGTGAAAAAAAAGATATAAAAATATCGGACACCCAGGGAAAAACAGTACTCTGTCATTCTGTGAAGCGTTCAGAAATTTTGAATAGGTTTAATCATGGTTAAAGTAAAGTGCATTTTACTTTTTTGATATGAATGTTCATCTAGTAAAAAAATTTTGTTCACATGGACCAGTTGTGACTCATACTGGGTGAAAGCAATCACTTTTATGCTGTTTGGGAAGGCAAGTCGGGAAGTCAAGGATATGGCAAACCATGACCTCTGTTGCAGATATCAATCACTAGTTAACTGCTTTTTTCGTCATTTTTTCTATGCATGGAATCCATGATGGAAGAGAATTGTCTGAAAGATTCATATCATTATATTTGAAAAGTTCTGTATATACCAGACACTCAAAAAAGTCATTTTAATCGTCTAAAAAAGATAAATCATGTAACATTTTTTATTTGCTAAATTTACTTCTGATGGGACCCATTTTTTCCTGTAGAGTAAGGGAGTAGATG
Source organism: Styela plicata (assembly GCA_963675895.2). Classification (NCBI taxonomy): domain Eukaryota; kingdom Metazoa; phylum Chordata; class Ascidiacea; order Stolidobranchia; family Styelidae; genus Styela; species Styela plicata. Next base: position 9,192,489 of record OZ023147.1, read on the forward strand.
GCATTCTGCCAATCTGGTCATTGCCAGTGTCTATGATATATAAGTCTTGATTAGAATACTTACTACCTGAAATTTTTGTTTTGCAAGACATTAAATATTTTTGCCTCCACAGAAGAAAAAATGTTGCAGTAAAATTAGTGCAAGTTTTGGTCCAGTTATGATATCAATTTATCATGGTGATCTCACAAAGGAAACCAGTGATGTCATACTAAATAGTGGGGGTAGGTGTAATTATTTTAACTTGAATATCAATTTGATAGACTATGAAATCTATTTTTAAGCAATATTAGAGGTGTCCGGCACACCTTATATGCTAAATAAGTATATATATATATATTCATATTAAAAACTTTCTTGTTTTTTTTTAAATTGTAAAAATATGTCCTTGCAAGCCACAGAAATGATTACTGTATTTCAAACAGAGATTGGCTGAGAGATTAGCAGACTACTCTGCTAGTAATACATATATATTAGCAGGAGAAAATTTATCAAAAAGCTGTTATTTTGTGAAAAGATATCAAGGGTGATACAACTTACTGCACTTAGTGTTAATTGGAAAGTTTGGCTTTTATAGTGCAGATGCCAGAACTTTTTATATAGTATAGATTTGTAGTACGTAACATATAGGAGCAAAAACTAGCTGTTGTTTCCTTGCAGGCGCAGTTTTCAAACGTGCTTGGAGTGAATTTCAATGAAGCAGAAAAGCTTCAAAATCGGCTTCTTAGGTTACTCTGAAACTTTCAGACTGATTCAGAACTGGTATCTGCACTATAGTTAATTCTATTCTATTCATTGTCAATACTTTTAGCTCAATCAGTGAAGCGTTGAGAATACGCTTTTGAGCTACGCATCTCTGATCGTCAGGGTGCAGGTTTGAGTTCTACGAGCGATGATAATTATATGTGAGACATCTGGTGGACCCTTCGCCGGTGCACGGTGATTCACGTAGGCACTGGTTTTGGCTTCCTCCACCCAACCAGGTCCATGCACAGAAAAATAAGAAATATGATAAACCATATGATCAGGCTGTATTCTAGGCTTTCCTCTCCAGCGGGAAAAAATGAAATCCTATCCTATCAATACTGCTATGAAGTGCCAACTTATTTCAGGAGAAGTCCAGAAGTCAATCGCAAAATATGCTGGTGTAAATATGCAAATGACTAAAGTCCAAAAGAGACGAGTTGGAAATATCACAACAATGACGAGTGGATCACTCCCATGCAAAAATATCATACAAACAGGTTGGGTTAAAGAATATTTAGCATCAAATTACCTGTTGAAATCTTTTATCATTATTTTCTTTCTCATACTAAAGCATGCTCAAATGCAAGTTATAGAAATACAATTTAGGAATATTCAAAAACGAAATTACCTTTAATCAGAATTCTAAAATACCGGACTATTGGATGAGGACTACTAGGGCGGCCAAAATTGAGTATCTGTTGAATTTAGAATCGAATAATTTTCATGAATCGAATCAGAAGTGTTATAATAAATAAACAAAGATAAACAAAATAAAGATTTTGATTATTAAAAACACTAAAAGATATGTCTATTTTTCAAAAATGTACATTTTTTTAAAATGTTCGGAAATCGAATCGAATTATTTATGCTTCACATGTCAAGATTCAAAATAAATATTTTGGACCTCCCTCATTGTAGGGATACCACTTCCATAATTGAGATTGTCCAGGTCAGATTATTTCGATACCCACTTTTCAAGAAAAATTTTAATTAGATTTGTTATAAGTTTTTCTGCCTTTTGCCTATATGATGAAAAAGCAGTTCATTTATTGATATTTTTCATAAATTTTCTAAAAATAAATAGGATTTGGAAATAATGGTTTTAAAATTACGTGATCCAAAATTTGACCAGAAAATAAAGGTGTCCAAGGTGACAACCCTAATTTGAAGCCTTGTCTGCTTGATTAACTCCTCTTTTTCCAAGAATTGCCAAATATGATCTCTGAATTACCGGGACGACTTTTCGAAATTTTTGAAGAAGTCGAAAGAATGGGTTATGAATCTGTGAGCATTCCTGCAATTGGAACCGGTAAGTCTCCGATAATCTTTTTTTTGCCCTGTAAAAGAACAGCAGCAGGTTTGCAGAATCTTGATTTTCTTTGGGCAAATGATTTTTTTTCATACCCACTGTTTTTGGAGTGGATAACTTTGACCCAGGCCCTGCACTAGTGGTCTCATTGACAAGCAGGGTTGGTGTTTGTTGGAAAAATAAACAAGTTATTACACCGTGGGTTCGGCATGGACTTACAAGCTGAGATCTTCAACCTGCGATGATAACCATTTGGCCAAAACCCACATAACTACACCAATGTTCATGAAATGAAATTTATTTCACAGTATGCAATTAACAATGTTTACAATTATATCTGGTTACGAGATTTATCTTGCGTCTTGCAAGATCTTACATCTTCGGGAAATCTGAACCACTATAATAATTCGCAGTGAGTAGCATCTACCCTTGGCAATAGTTAACCACCTACCACTTCATTGTTTCTTTTTAGTCGTCTGTAAAATGCTTCACCATCATGAACACTGCTATTTAATAACAGTGCCGATGATGTTAAAGCTTTTTAAATCAACAGAAAAAATGACTTGAGAAATGTTAGACACTCGAAGAAAGGCAATATTTTGCTGTTTTTCTTGCTGATGGATTTTTATCTAATTTAGCTCAGAGCAAAGTCGTAAAAGACTTGAATACAAGTCTCGCAAAACCCCTATTTAACAAAATGCATTGCATTGCCGAGCAAGTAAAGTGTGTGACTGCAACAAAAAAATAACAACGTTGATGTTCACAGGAATACATGGGCAGTCATTTTCTGTATCGGCATATGCGATGCTGGAAGCATTCTTGACCATCTCTAGAACTTCTACTCACTGGCAACATCTGAAAACTATTAATGTGGTGATATATTATACCTACAGTGATAAAGTTAAACTGTTTGAAGATATCATATTCAGGAAAATTGAAGATATGTCGCTTCTCAGTGAGTCAATTTTATGTTCGGAATTTGAATTGATTAATATACATCGATTCAGTGAATTGGAGTATGGTATTAGTTCTGTGATCCGACAATGCTTTTAAGCATGAATTTACTCAAAGCTTTTTTCTATAGAGGTTTCCACTTAGTGAGGGAAAGAGAATTGTCTAAAAGCCGTCAAATAAAGACCAGTGCAGTGGAGGGTATCTGGCTGAGCAGTAATATATCATCTACAGCTTCTTTTTATACTATTAGTCGCCTCTTAAAAATAGGTTAGAACTATTCTAAAAATTGTAATTTTACATTTCTTCCAAAATATGTTGCCTATATACAACAAGAACATGTTGTCGAGCATGAGGAACTGATAGTGACTGATATCATGTTTTGTGAATAAGGAGAAATAAATTGAACATGCGTAAAGGTTGCACTAAATGTTTGCGTAGGTTGCATTTCTTCTTGGTTTGCTTTATTTTACTCCTGCGTTTTACGCAAGCACAATGCATTGCATGCACTTACTTATTACGTTTTCCAATAAAATAGAATTTATTGCTATGAAAGAGAACGCAGTATGCTTGTTTCTTTGTTTGCGTTTGTGCTTTGTACGCATGTGGACACGATCAACGCAAAGCAGTGCAGGCGTGTTTTGCCATTTTTTTTATTACCCGAAACATAATACAATGCATCGGTAAGACAACTTCCCGTGTATTGTGGCCTTAACAAGGCTCACATTAAATACTTTGAGAAAGGTTTCCCTGTATTTGCAAATTTGGTTAAATAGTGGTAAAAGTGATGGCCACCTAGTTATTTCTTAAACTTAGTAAAGTAAAACGATTTCACCATATGCCAGAGACAGAATTACTACTGGCAAGGGTATAAAATTTTGACGTTGGGTTTTAATCTAATTTGAACTCTGAACTGTAAGAATAAACCTAATATTTTCTAAGGAGATCCTGAATTCAAAGACATTGAATCAATCAGACTTGCACTGACATCGAGAGCGGAATCAGATATACAGAAGGTATAACATTACTAGTTTAAGAGGAAATTATTCCATAATATTATTTTAATGAAATCGACTCTAAGCAAGACCGGAAGCAGCTCCCAAAACAAACTGACAAACAGTCACTGAATAGCAAAGAGCCGCTAAGAGATGTAGTACCAAAAAGTGCACTCTGAACAAAAAACATCCCAAACAGAACTGATTCATCAGTGCGATGGTAGAACCATCTACCAATTTTTTGTGTCCTTTTAGTCACCTCGTACGACACACAGGAAATATGTTATGGCTATTCTAAGGCCCTTACCTACAGGGTATTATGGTATGGCATTAAAATGCCTCCTTGAGAATCTGGCCTGTAAAAATCCTAAATTTGCAAGACTGTTGTTCTTGAGAAGTGGGTGGGTGGCTAGGTTTTGAATATTTTGATTGTTAAGTTAGGAGTATTGCAGGTGAAAATGCTAATGAGGATAAAAATGGTCTTTCTAAATGTTTTTGGTTGGCGAGGGGCCATGCCATTACGCCACCCCATTGAATATACTTATGTTTGTGATCGCATTTAATTTTATAAATTTGTTTCTCTTTTCTTCAGGCAGTCTGGTTTCTGATAGATGAGAGACACAAAAGAAAGACAACTAAATTTTGGATTTGGGATCAATCCCTGGTATTTATGAACCGAGCACAAAAAGGCAAAATAGATAAAATCGGTAAAGAAAACAATGTGAAAATAGTGCATGCTTACAGGTAAAGAAAATGTTGACCTTCAATTTTTATGCCGTCCCGAGGAAACATTTCGTCGTCATTGGTACTAGTGATCACTTATAGGGTTAGTGATTCAACCTATCTCTCTTGCACATACAGTGTAATATTCAAAAGTCAAGATCAGTGGTTGGTCATAAATATCTTGGTTCACATTCAAACCACACATTCTTAACCATAACAATCCATTTGCCATAGGCGCTAATTTTTTTTTAAATATACCCCAAATTCTGATATTCTTGGAAAAATATTATGAAATATACAAAATTACCTATCGTAAGGTAATTGGATATGGAATTTTAGTTAAAAGTGATTTTGTGCCAAACTGCCTGTAATAGGCTAATGCCCAAGAGATGCATCGGGTGGTTGTGTGTGCTATATATAAACTGCCCATCCTCTGTTCCACTCCTCTTGTGAAGAGGGATCTATGTGCGAACATAGTCACAAGGAAACTTGAATAGCATGAGGTCAAAAGTTGAACAACAGAGATCAGAATTTTATTTTATATACTGGTAATATAGAGTAAATACATTTACTACTGTGATAATACAAGTGAATAGGTTTACTACTGTATTTAGTAAAAAAATACGATACCTAGACAAAGCTAGACTCTGCTTAAGCAAAGTCTTGTTAAAAAAATCAATCTTGTGGTATGTGAGATACGATTTTTGATCATTCTTTATATCCAACCTGCGAAATCATAAGGATTTGTGAGAAAAGCATCATATTCGAATGAATTCAACAAGGTTCTTCACCATCGGCCGCCACTCATATTCAAAAACCCATCATGACAAGCTTTATCGTTTTTCATGTTTGTATTAATAATTAATATCTATCCTCACTACCCTGTTTCCAACGTTTTCTCGATTTTCTTAAATGTCAAAAACGACTTTGAAATTCTATGATTCTTCTTTTATACTCCATACTTTAAGATTCAAGAGTGGAATGATGCTGGAAGGAAAAGCAAGAAATGTGATGAAAGTTCAAAAACTTATCAAAAAAGATCTTGTTCAACTAGCTAGAAGAGGTACGATAATTCAAAGTTGTCAAAAGTTGATTTATAGTGATTAAGTTCTTTCGAGGATGTTCACTCATTTTTTATAGCCACTTCTTGGAGTTCATCACCCTGACCAAGGCCCTGTGCTTGCAGCCACTTATAGGTGGGCAGGGTTAGAATTGCTGGAAAGATATACCCTTTTCTTGTTCGGCCGAGCCTACCCGAATAATAACACCTTGGGTTGAGGTGTGGGCATGGATTAATGAGCCAGACTTGAACCCGAGATCTTTAACACGCGATGCAAACCTGTTTAAACACTAGGCCATCGCGCCCCCACTTGGATTGTAGTTGTGGTAATACATTTTGCCTTAGCTCTTTGCCATATAGCAGACTCATTAATCTGTACCTTTTAGACATTGCTAAGGGCCTTGCTTAAAGCTAGAAATCAATGAAAAAGTCACAAGGGTAATTATTATCCTTTCACAATACAAAACAGATGTTCAGATGTGCAATAGCAACCGTACAATCTCTGTGTCTAACCTATATTATTAGAAGTGGTCCCGCTTGGTCTGGAATGGACGACGGTATTGGGGGTGCGAACTATCTGTGGTGTGGTTTGTGGGCGCGATTGCCTAGTGGAACAAGTTGTCATTGCAGGTTGAAGATCTCTGGTTTGAGTCTGGCTCATTAATCCATGCCCACCACTCTACCTAGGGTGTAATAACTTGGGTAGGCTAAGCCGAACAGGGAAGGATGCATATTTCCAACAATCAGATCATATTTTTTCAGATATCCTGGTTGGGTTGTTGCTAAGTTAATGTCGTTATCTAAATGGTTATAGATATTCTAGAACAATGAATAAAAGTTTTTTTTTTCATTATTCTCAAGAAAGGTGAGTGCACACGGTAATTGTAAAATAATATCTAAAACTTTGTCCTTCCTCCTCAAAACTCAGGAGGAGGCATGTATATCTTCTATATTTCCTCCCCCTGTGGTTCATCTAAAGATAAAACACTCATTGGTGGTGTAATCAATGAAACTTATTATTTGAACACGTCTACTGATTCTTTATCCCATATGTGGAGAGAAAAACACCCATTTCATGGTTTATATTTGCTTTTTAGATGAAATTTTTGATCGTCGTAACGCAATCACTACGTATGAAGAACAAGTGCTTAAGAATGACTAATTGAGATAAAACTATCAAAACAGAACCTCGTCTAAAGGAGGTCAAAATTTGGAAGATTGATGGTTTTGAAGCCCTTTTGTCCTGAAGATATTGACAGTTCGGACATCTTACGCCCAATGGACACAAGATGGTCTGCAAGAATAATCTTCAAGATTGATGAATGAAAAAAGGTGCCCCCTAAAATCGCAATTCATGTGTAGCTTTCTACGCCATTGTGAATTTTACATAAAAACCGTCAAAGAGTGAGGCATTGTAACACACAGACTTGTCGATTTTAATTGGGCTATCACAAAATTCGATACAGGAGGGCCGAATCTTGGTTTTCTTCGGTTGTCAGAAAAGTTCATGTCATTTTATTCGGATGGGCAAAAAGCTTAAAAATCTGCTATTTCATAGCAGTATTGATGATTTTGAATCTTTTCATACAGATACACAAAACAAGGGATTTGAATTTTCCACCCACAGCTCATATGTTGGACAAGTTTTCTTCAGGTGGAGGGGTGTCTGAGTAGCAGAGTAGTTATTATTCTGTCAGTCTGGATCAATAACCTAACCTATTTTTCTCATCGGTTCCATAATATATGGAATGCATGAAGCAAACGAACCCAGTAATCAGTTAAAATTGTAAACATTATTTGAATAACCGTGAAATAAACACATCACACACAATATTATATATAATTAAGCAGAATTGCTTGTTCTTTTAATATGCACTTTTATATCACTGTCGAAATTAATTGAACTAAATTAAAATGACAAAAATATCATGTTCTCATTCCACAGAAATATAAGTTTATTGTAAGCTTTCGTTAGAACAAAGTCTAACTTCTTCAGACAAGATTAAAGTGCAATGTTACTGAATGCTATAATGAATGTTATCTTTGCTTTTTCATTGAACATTTTGGGAGCTCACCTTGCCTGGAGAACCACCAAGAATGAAAGCCAAGAATATAGCTTGACCATAAGGTGAACCACTGAGGTGTTCAGCAGACTTCTCGCATATTATCATCCATAGAAGGATTCGAACCCAGCACATTAGAGATAGGTAGATCCACCAATAAAAACAATAAACACAATCAATGCTTTACCGATTAAGCTAACAGGTCCTGTTCAAACTTTGAATGTCATCCATACTTTATACAAAGCTGAATTTCTCAGACTATATATCCCCCAACTCATCAAAATATGATGAAACTGTTTCCTTTTGCAGAAAACTTTTATTTTAAGGTAATAAAAAGTCAAAGTTGAACCATAAGCATTACAAAACGTTCACATAATAGTAGTATTAAGAAATGGAACATAATTAAACACATAATGAATTGAACTGTTTTGACTAACTGTTGAATGCGGGTATTGGATATATTTTTTTTTGAAAGCAATTTTTTTAGTTACAAGATGCATGGTTGTCGAAATAGTCACTTCTTTTCCTTAGAAGTACAAATAAGCTCCGAAACTATCAACACTGCTATTTCATAGCAGGATTTAGAATCCATTTCCAAAGTTTACATCCTAAAATATTGTCCATTTGGAAAATTTTGTTTTGATGGAATCCATTTTTACGAGTAGCTGGCATTTTGCCAGTCTACCGTACATTTTCCATTTTGCGAGAGAAGTCTTAATAATTGATGGTAAACAATAGGATGAGTTCATTATCTGAATGCTACTTTGTGTTCCACATGATAACAGCTAAATCTGCGAGAATAAATCCACTGGTCAAATTGTACAAGCAAATCTTTTTCTATCCACGATGGCAATTTGCATATTTAGGGGAGGTGCATGGTCATGACTTGACCACAAACGTTTTTTGAATCCCCTCTTTTCGGGGGTCATGACTTGACCACAAACGTTTTTTAGAATCTACTCTTTTCAAAGTTCAAAATACACTTATGATCATGTGCACCTCAACATGGCTTTTTATGATTCTCTGTACAGATTTTGAATTCACTGGTCTGAACAATATTTAAGGATATTATATTGATTTTAATCGCTCTACCAGTGTGCAAACTGTGTTCTATTTTTGCCAACATTTCGATGTTTATACAGACATTCTTCACCAGGGCAATGGAAAGGTCATCTTTCTAAAATAAGCTAATAAACAAGAGACAATCTTTCAATGCATAATACCAGACATTTATATGTTTCTTTACCCCAGAAATTTACAGTATGTTATCTTTTGTTTACTAGCTTTTTTTAAAACAACCCCCTTTTCAGTATATATTAATGTATGCGACTTGACCCTTCCAGTGCCCTGATGAAGAACGTCTGTATAGACATTCGAAACGTTAGCAAAAATAAAACATCATTCGCACATCACCAGTAGAGCATCACTATGAATATCCCTGGTGGCAATCACTCAATCTATTAAAGGATATTCTTAATGCCAATTGAACATTTTGAAACATCAAAATATGCAGATGTTTTCTGCTTAGAGACCAGTTGCTAATTTATATTCCCTTGTGTACCGGTAGCTTTACTTATAGCCGCTCATTTTGAGTGGATCACTCTGAAAAACGCCCCGCAGCAACCATTACCTACAGATGAACAGGATCCACTAGTGGCCGTAAAACATTTAAATAAAGAGTGAATTTTGTTGAAAAAAAAAAACTGAATGAGTTAGCAAAGACTGCATTTGCCAATCATAAGAAAATTCTCGCTTCTGGTTGTTAGATAGTAGTAGGCAGGGATAGTAGACGACTTTTTGCCAGTCCCTGAACCTTGATGGTACGACCCATATGTGGATCACATCAACCAAAACATCATCGAGCTATGAACATTCTGCATTGCAGGATATGAACCTTCAAGTTTTCACAGCCTCAAAAATTTCAATCACTGTCTGAAGAATCATTAGCTTTGCTAACTTTTGGTCGTTTCTTTTTTCTCTTTCCAATCGCTTCTTCATCAGAGCTGCTATTTGAGTCTGAATCAGAGTCATTTTTATATGATGAAGAGGATTGTCTGAGTCTCGCTGTGACACCACTCGTTCCAGAGCGCGATGCGTTTGACTTTGTTCGCTTTCTTCCGTGTCGTAGATCTTTTACAGGTATTTCTTCCTCAGAGTCTTCAACCACAAGAGCAAAAAGTTCACTGAATCTATTCTTATCGCTGTCGTCACAATGTGATTGGACGTAAGTCAAAGACGCGATGAGGGAATCTTGGCTAAATAGTCCACAACTTTTTGGCAAATTGTTTTTTCTCAATTCCTCTAGATGTCCTAGAATTTGTAATGTTGTTGGTTGTGTTGTTTGGAGCAAACCAGTTTGTGAAGACCTGACACTTTGTCGTAAACCTTTCCGTGGTGGTGTACTTCTTGGCTTACTTTTATTTAGAAGCGTACAAATATGCTCCGTAATTTCCGTTTCATGGTGCAAAACCCAATGTCGTAAAAGTGACAATGCAAAGTTATCGTTATCTCTACAATTGCGAGCAGTAATGTGCCGCACCATATCAAGCGTTGGTTTTTTGTTGCGGAAAAGCAACAGGAACATTGTCAAAGCTTCAGGGTGTTTTCTGTGTGACAGATTCGCAACTAGCGGCAAAGCAACATCTGGCACAATATCATGAACGGCAAACAAGTGCCAAGTACTGTATTGTTCGAATGTCTCCCATTCCAAACTTTTCATTAAGACATTCAATATAGAGTCTTTTTTCATCATGACCAATTCACCGGTCATGATCAAGCATTGCAAACGTTGGAGTTGCTCGGAGTCTAACACCGCAACTATCATGTTCAATAACTCTGCATTTCCTATACAGTGTTCAGGAAAATGCTTGTAAACGTGCGGAACAAGATAAATCAACATGTTAACGTCATCATCTTGGCAATGTTTCATATCCATCATAAGACAATTATACATTTCCGCGAGCTGAGTGGATTGAGCAAACGACTCATACACCATCCAGTTGCTTTCCTTGAGTGTAGGATTTGGAACTGCCAGATAAAACAATAAATGATATCCAAGTCTTTGTTGTAAAGTGTACATTTCCGCCAAAAGTGACAACAAAACCATGAAAGAGTCATCCTCTTCACGCCCTTGGCACAATTTCCGAAAAATCACATATAAAGGTTGCTCAATACACCCTGCCAAATATTCATCTGATAGCTCATCTGGCAGCTTGGAACGGCTGAAATTCTCCGAGAACAACTCAACTAAACATGATGCAAGTGGGGTGCAAAGCTCTGCGTCAAATTCCTCTAGTGACAACAAGTGGTCAACAATATCTTCGACTCTCTCACATTTTTCCTCTGTATCGCTTGTAGTCGAGTTCTGCATTTGTGTGACCAAATCCTTCAACGTCTCATCGAGCTTCTCAATGTCCTCTGTGATGTCTCGGTGCACAAGTTCAGGAGAATCTCGTAACGAGAAGAAATTAATTTCTGGGTGCTTGTTCGATTCATCCTCTTCGTCGCTGAAAATTGCCAGATTCTCCTGTCCAGAAGAATCCGCTTCCTCCTCCGTATCACCTTGACTACCAACAACTTTTTCTTCATCTGGATCATCCTCAATTACCATAGGTTCCTCCCCAATGATGTCATCATTTGGGGGCGGTGGAGGCATAGGACCGGAGTCAGGGGGCAAAGGAGGCTTCCCATCCGCTCCGACAGCGCAAAATTCAGGAAAAGTTGAGCGAATTAAATTCAACAATTCCGGATCGAATTTCGGGTTGTCAAAAATTGGTGCAAGACTTGCAAGAACACGTTTTTCGAGAATTGTTTTCAGTGCCGCGCTGACTCCTGCTCGAACTTGATCAAACATCGGTGGATGAAAATTTTTAACAATTCTGCACAAGAAATCGAGCAGGGTTGTGGTAATAGCAGGATGGTTTCTTAAGCTGTTAAACATCACCAAAACACCAGCTTCTATGTCCATAACACTGTTTTTATCGGGCGCATAAAACAACCAGTCCCAAAACAATGCTAAGTAACTGTATGACGATGCTACTCTAGACGTGCAAGTCGACAAAAGCCATCCAATGACTGCCCATCTAGGAATTATATCAGAGCACAAGATATCGTTCGACGGATGTACGCAACCACAAATATAGCGTATTAAATCACCTCGCAAAAGTTGACTTTCGGGTGTTGCCAGATATTGCCTTTGAAACCAATCTTGATAGCGTTTTTGTTGACCAAAACGTACTTTTAAAAGCAGAAATGCAATTTTTCCTTCCATGTCTGATGTGAGCCTTGATACTAAGAACTTTCTTGAAGTTCTCATTTGGACCAAAGATGGAAGACCATTAAAATTTGGAGCCAAACTTTGTGGCTTATGTATTAAATCCGACCATATTCGTTCAAATTCTGGTATCCTAGCAACGCCCATCAACATTCGAACAAGATCCCGTCCAATAGCTCTACATTCGTTAAAATGTTCCCTCAATGTTGCGACACAAAAAGTGATTTCTTTTTGTCTAACAGCAGCAAATTGCGGATGAAAATGATCCTGGATGACACGTAAATATGTAAACACAGCCGTTTGAATCAAAACAGGAGACTTGTCCATCCACGCTCGATTGATGGATAAGATATCAACAATATTTTCAGCCAGCCACACATTTTTAGGTGTAGTATCACCTCCAATAATTTGCTTCATCAAGGATATGAAAAGTCCGTCTGTACCTTGGATATTTATTTTAATCAACTCATTCATAAACCAAAGTATCTGTGCTCTTGCAGCGTCTTCAATTTTGGGGAATTTCTCCAAAATTAATAAACTTAATCTTGAGAGAACGACGTTCAAGCTGTCCCGATTCACCATCATTAGGTCTTGTGTAGCTTTAGGACTGAGGTGTCGGTCGACTAAAATTATGGCAAATAGTCCAAGGCATATGTCATCGTGTTCTGCATTTCCTTTCGAAACTTGATTCGTTAAGATATCATGTCTTTCCCGTTCCGATGTTGCATTTGACAGTAAATTTGTAATGTTTGTGTGACATGTTTCAAGCTTTTCTTCGATATCATCTTTGATATCAATTTGAGTTGATGAAAATATACGAAATGTACGAACCGGGGAATGAGACATATTTTTATATGTTACAAATAATCATGACAATCTGAAAAATAGATTCACACATATTATAACACTCATTAAACGATTTCCAATCATAGCCAGAACGATTTTGTATGTCGCTGCAGAAAGTCAGCTACCCTGTAACTCAGGCATCCGTAGAAAATTGGTCCCATCAGAAGAAAATTAAAAAAATAAGCAATATTTCAACGTAACTTGTGAAAAAGATAAAACTATGAAATAGCGATTTTAATGATTTTGAAGCTTTTGGTACATACAAAGAAAATGATATGAACATTTCGGACACCCTAAGAAAACCAAGACTCTGCCACCTTGTGTCGCTGATGGTTCGCTCCACTGAGGCATTGTCAAATCAATAGCCCTAACATATTTTGGGGACAAAATGTTATGCACACTTTGTCGACCAAAAAAAAGCCAGTATAGCCTTTAAACTTGAAAATTCAAGAAACCGTTTTCTATATTCAGCCAATTCAAGATCCTGAAATCTCGTTTTCGCAATTGTAATTTTTTGTACCTCTAATGAGAATATTGGGTTGTGTTGCTTTAATACAGCAAACGATAAAAATGTTAAAATAGTTTTAAGCAAAAATTTAAGCCTATCAGATTATGACTAGATGACATTATGATTCCATCACCAATTTTTTAAAATATTTGTGAAATGTGGCTCTTTTTCAATAGACTCGCTGGCGGGCAACTATACTGCTATACGTATACTTTCTCCCTTAAACATAAATTTAATCTGGCCCCCCAAGTTGACGTGGACCCTGCTTCAACCGTTCCAGTGACCGCTGAGCCAATTTTGAAAATTCAGAAAAAGTGCGCAAAAGAGCCATTACTCATAAAATGCAAAGCTTACTGGCCTGTGTTGGAATGACTACAGTGATGACCATTTCCGTGAATTTTACACGGATTACAAAATTTACGAGATTTCCACTAATTTTAATTTGATCATCTTGCCCAGTTGCTGCTACTGCACTGCAACATTAAAATTTGTGAACATGGAAGCCTCCGCGAACATTTGGGAAGGGTTCAAATTGTTCCACATTCAGTGATTTTTCTAGGATAGCATACGAATTTACCAATCGCTCTAAATATATTTAGTTTTATATCGGTACGAATTGACCGCCACCCACATTCGGCAAGGGTGTGAATAAACCAACAGTGTTTTGTTTCAGGGTACGAATTGACCTATCGCTCTTTATAGGGTTTTATACTGGTAACAATTGACCAGGGTACAAATTGGCTGCAAGAAGCTTCGGCCTTTGGAAGCATCGTCCTCCAGAGATAATGGCGGGAAACGCCTCTCGAGAGTTTCATAGGCATCTTTAAATTTGTAAGGCTGTTTGCTTCAAATCAATGCTAATAAAAGAGTAAACAAATCACTATGGTTCAGAATTGCAAATGAAAATACTAACTTAAAAGGAAATCTATAATACAATGAACTGTAGATACACAACCATACAAATTGACCGCCACTCATTTTCTGTATTGCGTAATGTTATAAGGTTCAGGGTGCCCAGTTAGCTCACTCGGCAACGACGTTAGGAATACGCTTCAGAAATATTGAGTAAATGTTAAGCCAAAACCTTCACCCGCGATTCGGAACTGGTGTTGCACGAGAGTTAGTGGTTCACCATATGGTTGAGCTGTATTCTAGGCTGCAGGATTAAAATGAATTCCCATCATATCTTTATACTGTATAACACTGGACTTGTCTGCAATCCGGCGAATTGAAAAAAAATTGTAAAATATGATAAGTTAAGGTAGGATTAGGGAGTTCCCAAATCAATTATGCAAGATCTTCTGCGCCATCTAGCGCAGGGTTTCCCAAACTTTTTGGGCAATGGACCCCTAGACGTCAATGTAGTGATTCGCGGACCCCTATCTTATGTCGATTTAATTTCCCGCCTAACCAGCGATAAAGGTTAATACAAATAAAAATAAAGTAACACTGAATCATGTTTATTAATCGAAATAACAACATCAATGGGATGGATGGGGTTGCTTTTTACTGCACAACTTGTCAATTCTAGGAGTCGACAAGCAAACTCGCAATTCAGAGTCTATGAAAAGTCTGGACCGGTATTTTGTCTTCATATTTGTAAAAAATATCCACGTCTGTCTGGATATTAGAAAAATCGCAGAGGTGGCACTGCAGCTGACTACCGGAACACGTTCGACAAATCGCTTTTGCCGTTTATTGAGCTAGGCCTAAGGTCGATTCGTACAAAAATTAAAACTTCAGAACTTCATAACCTGATCACCTATTGGGTTATCTATTTTAATGCTCGGACTACACAGACTTACAGGTAGCCAACAGTTTGGCCTTGTAACTATACAGCAAACATTCCTGACAAACATACACCGTATCCGATTAATTGTTGCGTCACAGACGTCGAATACAATTTTTAAGATGGAGCAACTGCCGAGACATGCTAATTCATTTTAAATATTTGAGATTGACAAGACCTAACATTCTTTGAATAATTTAATTTAGTAACGAATCACAGCAGCATTCATCTGCGACAATGGACGTACGTCACCGTACAATGTCAAGCATGTTTTATCCATTTTGTCATATGATCAGGGTCCCCCTGCGGACCGCACTTTGGGAAACCCTGATCTAGCGGATGAGGCCAAGTCATGTGAGCTATCGTGCACCTTGATCGTGCTACCGTGCATCAAAAGTTTTGTTACAAACAAATTTTAATAATATTTTTTACACACAGCATATGTGTATGTCTACTCTAAGATTTTTACACCGCTGATAAGAGCATTATTTTCATACTCTAATACTGGTACTCTAAGTCTCCTAACGTTACCGGGTATGCTACATTGCAGGCTCTATTGCGTAACGTTATAAGACTCTCATTTGTCTAAAATGTGGTGAATTGAAAAAGAAGTTGTAAAATATGAGTCAAGGTGGGCAAATTAAAAATATTATTGTTTCAGAAATTTCAAAACACGAAAAGGACTAATATTGCGCTTGAATATTTTTTATCAAACTGTATCAAATTGCTACTGTACAGTTCTGAGTTTACTTACCTATGCAGTATGGGGCGCCAAACATAAAAAAGTAGGGCACCAGGTCCATGCAAAGGAAATATGAGAAATACGATAATCCAAGAACGTTCCTTTCAGCCTCTCCCGCAGGATAAAAAGAATACCCTATCCCTGACTGCAGATCCTGTATCGTTAAACAGCTTACCGGTAGCCTACCGTAAAACAGACCATACTTTTAATTCTTCCTCGATACTGATACTCTAGCCTATGTCCCCCGTGCTTGTAGACAAAATATTACGGAGTGGTGACTTGTGAGCGCAATTTAGCCTCAATGATTCGAAAAACGGCAACAGCCGCACAACCGCTAGACAGCCACCACACTACGCTGCGTAGTGCAGTGTTCTCATGGTCTAGGCTGCAAAGACTGTAAATAATTTCACCGCGACATGGCGCTAGAATGCAGATGTGAACGGAGTCGATATTTCCGTGAGATGAATTTTAATATCATGGACATTACCATACGAATATTTTTATTTCATTTCAATTCTACAATAAATATGGCGATCGAGTCCCATGCATTTCCTAATATACGGCAATCATTAATTATAGGATTAGAAAGCTCGATAACACGGCCGCACTCTATGTTTCTTTGAACAATGTTAGTTCGATTTCCCAACAAAATTCAGTCCGTGCTTCCAAAAAATCCCTGTCCTTTCGCAGCAAGGAAGTCCCCCAGCAACCTTCTCTGTAACTTCAGACAATACAGTAATAGACTGTTATGAAAATCGGTAAAATTCCTGTTGAATATGTATAATCGGAATTTTATTATGTGATGGAAGAATTTGAACCAAACCTCATTCGTCGTGAATCTTGACTTGAATTCATTCGTTTTTTATGTTGGCTTATTTATGCGCAAACTTATGTTTCAACTTCAATTACATGACTAAAACCCAAAGGCAGGCTCCGAATACTGTTTCAATCATTGAGTTATGTGTGCATGTATAGCTAAGTTACTTATTGTTATCATTCAGAGCTGCTAGTCTCGGTGTTTGGCGAGGCAGGCTCCGAATACTGTTTTAAACATTGAGTATAGCTAAGTTACTTACTGTTATCATTCGGAGCTGCTAGTCTCGGTGTTTGGAAAGCCCAAATCCTAGCAGCTAGTTGCAGCTAGTAATGTCATCCTAATTACAAGTGTTCTAGAAATATGACAATAAAATATTACCCCCCCCCCCCCTTACTTTTATTAACAAAGCCAATAACCACTTCTCAATTCCATTTAGTTAGTACTTCGTGTGATTACATTCATTTCAAGTGCATTATACTTTGTAATATATTATCGTCACGAAACATAGCCGTCGAGGTCTGCTTTAATAAGCATCATTTTTCCCAAGTTACTGTTATCAAGGTGATATCAGCTAATAATATGATAAGTGTAGTTGTTTGCTAATAATATATATACTATTCTTTTCATGCTTAATTATATTTTACGTCATAAAATGAATGATTGTTATACCGTTGACTGGAAAGTATAATCAAAATTGCAATGCTCTGCAAATGATCTTAGGATCGGGTATTCGGATTGAAAAATATTTGAAACGAATGTTGTGTATACAGACTTCATTTTATAAATTGTATTTCAGCATGAAGATGCGAATTTGTAAGAGAAGAAAAAAAGCAAGATTTATTGCGTAGGGGAAACTTATCCATCCATATCAAGCAACTAGATATCTGCTAGTAAAGGTAGTGCAGGACGAGGCCTGTCCCAAATAGTTGTTCCTATGACTCAAGGATGAAAAGAGCTGTTTGACACTTCTGGAAGCATCCCATGAAACTGAAATATTAATTTACTATTTATGTATGTATGGTTACGAATGGATTTGGATGCCACAATTTTATAACAGGGATAAGAATAAAACAAGAAAAAATAGACCGTCCGCTGGACGCTCCTAGGAATTTTGTGTGTTGGAGTCTGGTTAGCAATCCGACCAATTTTGACAATTTCCTGACTAGTTTAGTCACACCTAAATGTATGTCCCCGGATGTTATACAAGAAGATTGCTGACGGCCTCGTGGTGGTAGCAACTGAATAAGGGGGTTACCAGTAATTACGGCTTCCCCCACCAACCACGTCCATGTACCGGAAAAGTCTGTAAACGGTTAGACGAAAACCCCATCCTTGATTTCGAACTGGTTTCTGCAGTTAGCACTTGATGCCGTCGTTTGTCATATGTGAATCCGTATTCTGTATTCTAGGCTCTCCTAGAAATTCTGTACTATCTTATCTATAAAAGAAACTACATCCGTATTTTTCTCCATCTAATATTTCATAATATTTGCACCTTGTGTTGTATGACCCCCCTAGTTTTGTATATCATTTATACATTTCTGTGTAATAGGCAAAATTGCTTTTGTCTTGGATTTTTGTTCAAGAGGAAGATTCCGATTTTTATGTCCCCCAAAATTTGAGATGTTCCTCGCCATTGTTACTGTCACTAGTTTATCTAAAGATGCCATGAATAATACGGAACGCTTTTTATTAGTCACCTAAAGTTTTTTTTCGTGGCTTTTTTATAGTTATTCCATAATTAATCGATTTAGTTCGTAACGTGATGTAACGACCAGTGTGCTAAAAGGGCAACGACCAATATGCAACGAATGACGACCGCGAAAGAACACGAGGCAACACATTTTACATACAAATATTAAATAAAGGATAAAACCCCGCAACAGTGATCCATTGTCATATGTTCGCAGTGATGATATGACTACCGACGTCCAATGATGTAGTGAATCGGATCAACGCGTGATAATATATAAGTTGCGACCAAAAGTCACTGTTGAATATATGATCAAAAACTGTGGCAATATATCATCATTCATTAGTCATGAAGGATAGAACATCGGTAATCTATTCAAGCAATTGAAACAATATCTACGAAAAGCCACCTTTGTAAACAAAATATCGAAAAAAGACCGATAGGTAGTGAAAATTTACATCATTGAAAGAAGAAAACCTTCCGCTGTCTCCCCAGTCCGTATCACCCATGCCAATGGTTTTACGTATCATTTTTATCCTGTGGGACAGGACAGCCGAGCATATGGTTTTACTATAATTCAATCTGCGATTACTTTGTTATACTACGTTGTAAACGTTTCTAATCTTCCTTTGATTTTTTTTTCTCTCGTCCCCCTATATCCGCCATTGAGCTTACTGCGATGTTGGTTATACTGCGTTTTTATACGCTTCTAATCCTCCTTTAATTTTTTTTCCCTGTCCCCCTATATCCGCCATCGAGCTTACTGCGATGTTGGTTACACTGCATTTTTATACGCTTCTAATCCTCCTTTAATTTTTTTTCCCTTTCCCTCTATATCCGCTATTGAGCTTACTGCAATGTTGGTGACATTTCTTGAAAACATCGATCGCTGGCACTTGTCTTTCTCGACATGTGGAAACCCGATAACGCTTAAGACCAGCAGGTGCGTGCTGTGGCATTGATTAACGCGTCGTAAAATTTCTAATAGTGTCCTAGGTGGCTTTACTATCGCCCAGGGCAGATACTACCTACTACACTTTACCATAGCAGTTTAGTTCCGCTTGGATTGTTTTCGGCTTAGAGTACAGACTTACATCGTCTGGTAGCTTTTTGCTTATAAGTGGCCGTTAGTTGGTCCATTTTAGGCGCTGCATCCGGCCTTGCTCGGAGTGAATTTCAATAAAAAAGGCGCCGATAGTCGCAAAGAGACAGACGATTTCACAGCCACCCATAGCAATATATTTTCTTATCATAGTCCAGTTCTTTATGTTAACAGTAGGGTGTAATTTGCTGTTTTATATTTTATGTGCCAATATTAGTGTCCATTTGGTAGTTCATTCTGTGTTCTTGTTCCTGGCCTAGCTTAACGTGCATTCCTAATACTAAAAAACACAATTTATTATGATTATTAATAGTGAAAAAGTTTCAACAAATTGACCAACCAAATACGTAAAAATAGCAAAATCTAACACTATAAACGCTATAAGTAGAAATAAAATATAGAAGAGGTATTTTTTCTCGTTCAACAATCATTTTTTCCTGAAACAAACCTTATCATTTAAACAGAACGGAAGAACGAGACTCAGTCCTATTGCAACAACAAAAACTATTACTGCAATTACAATTAGCGCGATAATTCCGCCTGGTAAAGTCTCTCGTTCTCTTGCAGTTTTGTCAAAACTGACAGTCCCAGTATGGTTCAATGGTATCGCTGGTGCAGTTGTCGTTTCTGGGGGATGGTTTACATACATAGCGTATGTGTTTACTAAGAATTGAACGTGTGAGTATAAATCGTAAGAGGCGTGGAGATCTTGTGAAACTCCGCCCACTAAAACTACGTCATCATACGTCATCATCTTCGTTCGTAAAATGTCGTCTCCGATCTCTGTTGTGATCTGAATAAGATGAGTAAAATGTGTCTGGGAAATTTTATGTTCACTATAGGGAACTAGAGCACAGATGCCCAATGCCGCCAATCACTGAAGCGTATCTAAAAGAGTTACATAAAAATGTAATGGTTTCCCCGCATTTCCCAAGCCGTGCACCAATTTTACAACACGTATGCCTATTGCTGTCTACTATAAAATATTATCGTGTTGATTGTTTAACATTGTTAAAAACTGCTTCCTATACAAAATGCTAATACTGCCTATTAGCGGAGTATTTTTTATCGAGAAAGGCTTCGTATTTTAAGTGACGTAGTCATATAGGATGCACGGCACAAAGTTTCTTAAGTTCTCGAGAATGTGTTTCAGAAAAATAATTAATTTCTTCCTTCGTCATATTATTGATTTTTGCTACATTATTATGGTTAAATAATTTCTTCTCCAACACTCACCGCTCCATCTTCTACAGACATCGCAACGAGGATTTCTTGCTGGCATTCAGTATCATCGGCCTTCCACCACTGCTCTTGTAGTTCTTTTGCAAAGTCACCGATCAATTCGTTCTTCGGTTTGTTGTCGCTATTTGAGAAAAAACGAGATTTGTATACAAAGTGTCATAAAATAAATACCAAATCGAATATCAATCAATTTGCAACCTAGCAATGTGGTTGTTGTTACTTGATCAGCATCCCAACGAAGCCGAGTTATATATTTCTGCACCTTTTAGAGTTTGTCAACTCAGGCACTTCTTCACGATCATGATATTGCTTTTAAATTTTTTTTTTTTTTAAATTTGTCCCTTACCCTTTTTCAAGGTTCTATAAAGACTCGTCCTTATGTGCGCGTGTGTGTATGTGTGAGAGGGAGAGAGGGAATGGTGATGTGTCGACCACACCTATAAATATCTTTAAAAAGCTTTATAAGAAAAACCTACGGGTTCTTTAATTTCTTTACTACGGCTACAAATATAACAACATTCCATGTGAAGCAATTTTCTCCTTTACAAGGACAAACACTGTTGTTGGCTGCTATCCACAGATCCGTGTTCATCAAATTTGCTGCATCTGGACCTGAAAAAGATGGAAAACAATACAGATGATAATCACGACAAGTAATTCAGTATCGGATTCAAAAATTCTTCTTTAGCTGGATATTATTTAAGTCACCATGTCGATGACGTCATATGTGTGCCGCGGGCAAAAAAATTTGAATAAAATAAGAAAATTTTAAATTCAACAACGAATGCTTTGACAAAGATTTCCCGATTGGGATACGATAGGGCTGGGCAAAACCGAATCATTTTCAATTCGAATCTGTTTCGAATATTTTTCGAATCGGATAGAAATCGCTAATTTCATAAAATACCAAATATTCCATTTTTGCTGTCTATATTTTTGTCTTCTAAAAAATTTACAATTGTGAATTACAAATATTAGCATAAACAGACCTAAAAGCGGTGTGTTTTTAATTACACTCCAGTCCAAAGGCGAACTTTTTTATTTCTAACGACAAAATACAATCGATTTTGATTAAATTTGACAAAAATCGAATTTTGTCGGTAAAATGGAATATTCCACCCTTTTTAGCAAATTTTGTTTAAATGACCGATTCGCGATTGAATAATCTGTGCTTCAAATCACCAAATCGAATTGCCCAGCCCTAGATAAGATCGCGCTTCACTCGACTGAGCTAGCTTTATTTTTCGCTGACATTGCCTGTGATTAAATAACCTTAATCGACTCGTGAATTGTACGACTGAAATAAATAGATCCGATGAATCGATGCCAACACAATTATCAAATTTACGTAGAACTTTCGTTTGAATTGATCGATTTTTGTTTAACGTGGCTTGATTAGTAGACGATACATACCGTGTATACTTTTCAGCAGTGGCTTATTCAGGCCGAAATCAAATCAATATGTCATAATGCGCGCCACTGAGAAAAAATGTTTCCCGGAAAAATTTTTTTTGGACATTACCATAAAACACACCAAATATGGCGCCGAAGGCGCGAAAATTTTTTTAAAAAGAAATTTCCGGCCTGTAATAGAATTACCATAGTCTTATCTATTTCCTACATCTTAAGCACTTAAAAAGTTTGGGACTTTTTCAGTCGGCGTGAGGAGGGCTATGAAACCATTGCCCCGCAACAAATACAATTTGACCAAAATCGACATTAAGTATATTTTCCAGGGAATCTTTTTCCTGCCTATTTTAACATCGTAGTTTTCCGTCGAATTTTTTTAACTTTTGCCCCTTATCCCCTCCAAGGTTCTGAATACGCCACTGAGCGGTGGCTTGCTTGTTTGCTTGTTTTTTTCAAAAGATACTTTCTATTATAATTTATAAAATATTATATGCTGGATTTGTTAGATATAGCGGTATTTAATGCTGTGGGAATCTAAAACCCAATTACCACAGATTACAATTATTTCTGGCAAGCTGATCTCCCGTAATTTAAAGTGAGTTCATTCTAACAAAAATGCTGTAAAATAACCGTTATTTAACAGTAGTTTTACCTGTTCATTTTAAAAATGGAATGCCCTGTAGGTAATAGTTTTAGAAGTATCCTAACATTATTTCCTGCGTGTTGTAAGAGGCGACTAAACAAAGTAGTGGTGGGTGGTTTTGCCATCGTTCAGGGCATGCAGGCAGTTGCTCGTGTTACATCTTGTATTAGCTCTTTGCTACTGAGTGGGAGTTGGTTGGTCTCTTTCGGCACTGCTTCCGGCCTTGCTTGGAGTGAATTTCAATAGAAAAAAAGAACTAAAATCTACATTCGTCTCAATTATGGGCTGTTAATAGAACGCACCACCTAGATGTGTTCCACCAACAGCGCATACTGGGCATAAACCTCATCATCAAGACTTTTCCAAATTCATGAAAATTTATAATCACTGCAAATCAACAAAAAATTTACTATACTTTTACCAACGTGTATGACTTGAATTAACAAGATTATCGAATGTTTAAATTTTTAGATCAAATATATTTCAATGATTATTTCCCGGAAAATCTAGAAAATTTACGTTGACCGAGTAGAAAATCGATAATTTAGGGCTTCATAAAACAATTACAAAGTGTGTGTTTTATCTATTTCATTAATATTAATAAGGGTGTCGAGATAGATAGATTTTAAATTTTCGACTTGTTAAGCCATCAATATTGTTTCAGAGGCTTGTAAATGTATTTTTAAAAAGTCGATAAAAAAGTTGTACAATATGAAATACCGGCAATGAAAATATTTAGGAAAGAAAAAATTGAATTTTATGTAGCCACGGAAATGCATAAACTTTCGTTGGCTAAATCTTGACGTCAGAATGGGCGTTACAGAGCGAGAACTTTTTGCTCAAAACAATCATGACTTTGTCGCATTTATGCGTTCAAAAACAAATTTGCACAAAAGGCGCAGGAAAATTTAAAAATGATATTTCATGGTTCAAAACCATCTAAAAAGTCGAACTTTTTGTGCACGTACGCCACGTGAGAAAATTCTTTGGATTTCACATGTTTTGAAGCACTTGATGTCACCCTGCGATTATTTACCATTGGCACGAGGGAGTGACTCCTTCACCCTGTTAATCGTAACCCTCCAAAGTCGTTCACCTTTTACCCATCCACGCTAGTGTTTCCATTCGCAAAATTACCGCCGGCTTATCTTGTGTTAAGTATGGCCGCCAAGGCACGGTCTATCTGAGGCTAATACCCGACGGCACATTTTGGTTATTTCAGACATTGGCGCGATCCAATAAATAAGGTAAATTGTAATTTTTCGTAACAGTAATGTAAAGTAAAGTAATTTTACACAGAGATCGACGTCTGCTAGCCTGTTGACGTCGCTTTCAAATTCGAATTTTGATTCGGATTCGAATTCTCTCCGATTCGAAAATAAATGCATCTTAAAAGACTAAACCTGTTTAATTTTTGTTATTGAAATTAACTCGGAGCAAGGCGGGACGCAGTGCTTCAAAGAAACCAACTAACGGCCACTTAATAAATAGCAAAGATCTACTAAAAGTTGTAGTACCAGCAATTGCACTAAAAGGAAGACATCCAAAACGGAACCGAACCGCCGTGGTAAAGTGCAGTGAGTGGCATCTGGCGTGGGCGATGGTAAAACCATCTACAACTTTTATGGTTCCTTTAGTCTACGCAGGATATATGTTAGGTCTATTCTAAAGTCCGTAACTACAAGGCATGAAAACCAATATCTTCAAATTGAGCTGCGCATTAGCATGTACTCAATCAACACAGATAATAGCTTTCGTCATTGATATATATAGATTGAGATTAATATTTGTTGAAAGGTTTTTAATTATTATCTACAGCTGTCTACACCGCAACAACTTCTGCGCTGGAATCGCTGGCATTGAAATAAAATAACAACTTTTTGACTAATTTTGCCTGTTATTGAGTTCGTTTATATCAAGCCCAAACGAAAAAAAATCTTTTGCCAAGTTAGTGTCACTGATGGATCGCGTCGATGAGACGCAGTCCATTCCATCCGTGGCGCACTCTTGACAAAATAAAATTTCTGCTTGAAGGATCTCATCGATAAAGTGGCTACTAATTTCGAGGCATTACTCAAAGGAAGACATTACCTGAAGTAAGCTAATCCCCCCCGACCATCAAGATTTTGGAGATTTTATTTTTAAAGGGACGAATGAGTTTATGAGTTCAGTTTTGGAAACAGTAAATCATTGACCGATTTTCACCGCAATATCAACTTACAGAACATGCCTTCTCAGAAGGATGTTATCCAACATGTTTTATTGAGCGATATCCTGTCATGTATGGTTACCAGGCGTGGTTTTCAGTGGCTTATACTTGCCAAAATAAAATTCCCGCTTGCATTATCTGGATTGGAACATTTGTTTAGTCTAGCTTACAAGGCCGACGTAGAAATTCTTGGCGGAGGGGAGCAATAGGTCATGTATAACAGAGATCTGTGTATATTATAGAATTCAGAAGTATAGAAAAAAAATTAATAACACATGTAAACATCCAATTTTAACGTCTTGACCTGATGGCTATCATGTTGGCTTTGAAGAATGAAAATGTCTTGGGATCGAATCTCAGTCCCTACTCGCTAGCTAATCAGTCAACTAGGTTTTGTTTTGAATCGGAGAATCTCTTTGCCTTCAAATAACAAACATCCAATTTTTACTCTTAAAATTTGTCTCTTTATAAAAATCGAAAAACTTATAATAACGATATTTCAATTTTAATATAAACAGGCTTGAAGGCGATGTCTTTTCAATTCACACTGTGTGTTCGAGGAAAATATTTTTCATTTTTAAGCTTGACCCAAATTGATTAAACTTTGTTATTAAAAATGGAAATTCCGTTTTGTTTTTTGTTCCTATGAACGATTCACGATTAATTCGAATAATTTGTGCTTTGGATCGATTCGAATCACGCACTCAAATTGACCATCCCTATACCTAACCCTGTTTGTTTATAACTGGCCAGCAGGGTGACTGAAAAACACAATAGATCCTGAAATGCTTTTGTTATGATGAAGCTAGCAATCATTTATTCACACATAAAGCTGCTATTCGTGAAGCTGCTATTCTCCGAATGAGGATTTAAATCTATAAGGATTAGGGCTTTGCAAAACCGAATCTTTTCACATTCGAATTTGATTCGGATTTTTTTCTCAAATCGGATCACATCAGCAATTTTCCGTAAATACCTATTTTTTTTACAATTCACCCACGTTGTCATAATCAACAGGGCATTAATAATGACCATTGGGACAATGTGACTTCACGTTTAATCCCTCAGAGCCCAAATAGGTTTGCCAATTGTTTTGTTAAAAAGCGACAAATCCACTTTCTTTTGAAACTTTTTGTTCCGAGGGGAGATTCCCGACTGATTTCAAATATTTGTGCTTCGAGTTTATTCGAATCATTGGATCGAATTAAGACACATATTTTATTCCAAAACGCCTCTGATATAGTATGATTCGACAAGAGTGCGAGCAAATATTTCCTCAAATATGTAAAAATTAATTTTATATTTTCGTTTTGAAGTAATGTTGGCAATTCTAGGTAAGGGTACCTAGAATACCTAGTTTACCGAATTTATTCTCAAAGTACCTAGTTGTACCTAGTTTCAAGGATATATAACTCATCTAGTTTAACTTTTATCGAGTTTCTGTTTGATATTTTACCCAGTAAATTTACTAGGTAAAAATGGTAAATTCGCCTATTTTACAACTAGGTACCTAGTATAAAAAAACTGGGTAAACCATTTTTTTTTATCATGAATGAAGTATTCGAAATAGACTATTTAAAGATTCCAACCTTCAAATTTATTAAAAATGCCTTAAATTCAGCCAAACGACAATTACCTAGTTTAACTGGTTTTTAGTCAAGGTACGACCCCAGTTTTTAAAGCGAAACCAGGTTACCTAATAATTCATTACCTAGTTTTCTGGTAATTTTGTTTTACCTCATCTAGTTTAAGAAATAACTTAGTTGCCATCACTATTTTGAAACGTGTGCGCTTATTTTGGGATACGAATCGATGAAGACCAATTACTCGAATCAGTCGGGAATCGTGAATCTGTTGAAAATACAGTGTAATTTCTAAAAATGCAAACAAAATATTTTGTGATATAGGTTGTTGATGGAACGCATCGCGAAGGTGCGGTCCATCGACAGCCCATAATTGGCATAAATTTCATCAAGATGGCATTATTTGACCTTTGAAAATATGCAATCAATGCAAATGACCAGTAAATTTACTGTACTTTTGTTGCAGAATACGGTAAATACTCACAAATTCTTATCCCCACTTATCAATCCATATAGTACGTTTTTTCATAAATACTATTGCCTACGGCAGGTACCACTAACTGCAATTCCACATGTTCTCCGTTTAAGGGGACATTTGCTGCTACTACGATTTGTCGTAGATATTTGCTACTAAGTGGTCGTTAGTTGGTTTCTTTAAGGCTCCCGACCTTCCTTGTTACGATTGAATTTCGAAAAAAAAATTTGGCAATTTTGGCTGTAAAACACCGGTGATAGCGGTGGTTTTCAAGCCGAGATCGATACCTCAAATAGTCTTCAACGAAAACTATACATTCATAATTATAGCCTCTTGTTATTTGTAAACCCGTAATTAAGTTACAGCGATCAGAATAGATCTGGAATCTTAAAAAAATATTGATGACGTCACCTAATGGAAAAATTATATTCTGATAAGGCGTAAAAATAATTGCTGATTTTGTTAAAAATGACAAAACACTCTTGTAGCCATGTGTCAGACGAAATAGTAGTTTTAGTATATTTGGTAGGTTCTTCAAAGTATCTGCAGTAAGGGCTATTTTCAAACTGACACCGATGCAGGTATTCCCAAAAAAGCCGATACCGATACATCAGTACCTCTCCAATTATAACTTCA
This sequence comes from Styela plicata, assembly GCA_963675895.2. Taxonomy (NCBI): domain Eukaryota; kingdom Metazoa; phylum Chordata; class Ascidiacea; order Stolidobranchia; family Styelidae; genus Styela; species Styela plicata. The sequence goes on from OZ023147.1 coordinate 9,220,302, forward strand.
TATTATTCATAACCCTCGAAACATATCAGAATTTTAACAAAACAATGAGCGACACGTAATCTGAAAATTATAACTCGATAATGAAATGTGTGAAGTGGATTTTGACAAGCATGAGCCACAGATAGACCGTGCCTTTGAGGTGCGGACGATCTGTGACCCATGCTTGTAGAAAATAACTTAACATTGCATCAAGTAATAAATATCAGATTGCATCAATGTTTTCTGAAGATTACGGAGATAATTCGATCTTTGTAATTTCAAGCTCATATCATTATCCGCAATAGTACGTCAGTATTTCAGCTTACGCGGGGATGGATGACATGGTATCTTATCTATATAATTGGGATGTTTTTACAGTAGAATTATACCACAAACTACGCCATTACCGGTTAAAATTATATGTTTGGTTCTATGTTGAATTTAAATTAAATTGACAATATAACACGTAGGTACCGGTGAGAGGTCGTGTTTATGCAAATGCGAGTATTAAATTCGATGACAATTAAGTCTGTCCCGAACCGAATCATTAGAATACTTATACTTTCACGAAAGAACATATGAATATAATTTTTATCAATAAAATTTTAACAAATCGGGAAATCTACGTAGCAGCGAACTGACTATATGATAATAAATAAGCAAACTGTTATAGGCAATTGAAGCTTCATATACCATTTGAATAAACAGAATTGTGAAAAATGTGACGAATATATGAAGTATTTTAACAAGATTCGTTCGAAAGTTCACAATTTTTGCAAAATCCAGTGAGAGAATATCTATTTTCTATATATTTTTATAATATTAATGGGATTGGTCCAATGAACTGCCAAAGTTTAGGCAAGACCTATAATTCATGAAATAAGCCAGAAAAAATGTGAGAAGATTTAAAACTTGAAAGGTCTATGATTACGATACAGCTATCACCTAATGTCAATCACCTAATGCAAAACGCGAGCTTCAGAATAATTGATGCACTTTGAGTACATGTATTCATCAGAGTAAACAATGTGAACAAATTTTTGCTCATATTTTCATCATGAAATGATATTTCTTTTAAGCCATCGATACGTTGGTCATGAAAAGAAATTACCCACCCACAGTGGCGGCTATGAAAGGGATAGTCCATTTTCGATTCTAAATTTGCGCGCATCTACACCACTTCTACAACATAATTCAACACCGATGAAGTCGAATTATTCTTCTTTCGCAGCGATATTCTTGTATAAAATCTTGGAGAACTATCACTTCAAGAAAATGTTACCAGAAATTCAAAAAGGCGAATTTACCGTTCGATTGCTCCCCCTGACTACGACAATGTTAGTGTTTACCTTAATTGAAGATGATCATGTTTAAAAAATGGTTAGAATCGAATCGACGATAGATATTTGCGATTAAAGATTTGGTCTGATTCGAGAGTATAAATACTTGAACCAAATTTGAATTCTATTTCGTTTAGTTTTCTCAGGCAATCAATCCCTTGGGGCCCAAACCCTTCACTCAATAAACGGTATGTTATATTGATCGTAACCTTGTTTGATGGTACTTTATTATTCCATGCTTCTTAGTATAGTGGTGATGTGGAAATAAAAGTATATTGCCTTAAAAAATTATTTTGTTGAGTATGAACAACTGATGGATTCATGGAACTGATGGAACAACTGATGAACAAACTGATAAAAAGTAATGGTAGAGGAAATGAAATTTCTAATGAAAGCCCAGCTCTTTGGAAGTTTTGTTGGCGAGCGAACCCTTCAACGAGGCACCTGAATGGTTCCTGTAACACATGATGCATATACTATCCATACAAAGTTATAGCATTGTGGTATAAAAGGTATAAGGCGTGGAGGTTCATCTGATAGATTCATCTGATAGATTTAAATACAGACCATACAAATACCCAACCATACATACCCCCCCCCCCCCCCCAAAGGAAAAAAAAATAAAATAAAAATAAATGAAAAGACACCATAACCAACCTCCGCCGTACGCTCTGTTCTTGAAAACTCCATCCGGATCACAAATCCATCCCGATTCAGAGATTCCGCAGCATTCGGGACAATATCTTGGGTCAGGCATATCCTCAGCTGTCCATCCCCCTGCACCAGGCTTCACGGACACTGGAATACCGACAGGAGGTTCTTCTGAAGCGGTGTGGACCACAGCAGCATTGGTGTGAATGGATTGTTGCAAATGATAACGATACACAAATAAATAATAAAGTCCGACCAGTACAGATGTCCATTTATGAATTATAGTTTAGGTATAAAAAGTCTACATTGGAAATTTTAATATCAGTGTTTATCATGATTATCTTTATATACCCACGCATTTTTTATTGAAATTCTCTCTGAGCATGGCCGGAAGCAGCCGCCAGAAAAGAACCGACTAACGGATACCCAATCGCAAAGATCTACTACAAGATATATTACCAGCAACTGCATTCTGAGTGGAAAAAATCTCGAACCAAAACCGATATGATAAAGTGCAGTGAGTGGTATCTGCCCTGGGCGATGGTAAAATCTTCTACTACGTCTTTTTTTTTTATTCCACTCTTACGACATGCAGGAAATAGTTTAGGACTATTCTAAAGCCCGCATCTGCAGGACGGTTTAGTGAGCCACTCTGAAGAAAGCCTTGCACCAGAAACTACTCGCTACAAACAGGGTTAGTCTGTTGAAAAGACAAGATTTTTTCCGGTTCGGTCAAGACTACCCAACACCTTCTGCTGAATAGTGGGGATTTAACAAGACGAACTTGCCAGAACTCAAATTCAAAATCTTCAACTTAACAACAAATGAACCCACCCAGAAAATTGTTCGTCCAAATGATAGGGATAGATATGACCGAATCATTTGAGATCTGAGTCGACTGATTTTTCGGAATGAATCAAATCGCTACTATTATGTTTTTTTATTGAAATTCACTCTGAGCAAGGCCGGAGGCATTGCGTAATAAAGACCTACTAACGGCCACTTAATAGCAAAGAGTAAATCAATTTATCACTTCTTAAAATATAAGTAAAAAATGCTTATCTTCACCGATATAGTTTATCACCACCGTTAAAGTCAAGAAAGCTATAGCTATGAATTCATTAAAAATTTTATGTACGAGCTCAAATTAGTTGGATCAAAAAAACAAAAAGTCAAAAAAAGTTTGATTGTATTTGGTTAATAAAATATAAAAATTCCGCTTCATTTTACATTTTTTTGCACGTTCTACGGATTCACAAATGATTTAAATAATTTGTGATTCGAAGCGATTCCAATCAGCGAATTGAGTGGACCACCCACAAGTATGGGTTACTGATGGATCGCGCTGACAAGGCGCGATCCATCGGTGACTCATATTTGACAAAACAAAATTTCTGATTACAAGGGGATTTCTGAAAATAAAATGTCAGGCATTTGGATCTATGTAATAACGTTTAAGATTACCAAACTTATTCCATCTCTAATTCGCTAAATTGAAATTGATATATTACAGATATAATAGTGCGGAAAAAAATGTTATTTCCCAGGCATAGGAATTACCCGTGACATTTTCATAAAGCAAAACATTCGCGAAACCCCGGAGTGGTTTCTGAGAAGAGGTGGTCGAATCAATTCGATGATTCTAATCGTTTCGAAGCAAGCATAAATTATTGAAATCAACAGTAAAAAAGAAAAAGAACTGTGATATAAAGTCGAATTTTAAAATTTTTAAATACTAGCAAAATACTATTTTTGATTTTGATAAAACTTTTTTCTGTCTATAGAGACTATGATTTGTTAGTAGTTATTTTAGGACTGGAAAATTGGATTCAGTGATTCGAATCGATTCGAAGCACAATTTATTCGAATCAATCCTGAATCGTTCATAGGAACAAAAACATGATTAATAAACTAAATTTTCATTTTTAACTACAAAATGACATCGATTTTGGCCAAATTTAGTCAAATTCTAACTCTGTCCGTCTATGAGTGGCCGTTAATACAGGGCCTCAGGTCAGGTTGATCCACTCCAAAAGGCTATTGAAAAAACTTTTACAGGGATTTTACTATGTGATTTTGAAATGAAGCCACAAAAATCAACTTTCTAGCCAATTATGCGCTGTTGATGAAACGCATCGTCAAGGTGCGGTCCATCAACAGCTCATACTTGGCATATTAAATCTGTCAACAATCGGGGTTCGAATTTTAAAAATATACAATTACTTTAGATCAATAGTTAATTTGCAGTGCTTTTGTCACAGTGTGACTATTAACAGATTAAACAGCACAAAAGGCAAAGTTAACTACTGTCGTTTAATCGAAAATCACTCCATTCAGAACTGAACCACTATGGTAAAGTGTGATGAGTATCTGCCCTGAGCGATGAAGAAACAACAACTTTTTTCCTTTCGCTGCGTCTATGTTGAGTTAATTTTAAACCCCTGCACATGCTAGCCTTCTACTATATAAAGTCCTGTAAAACATCCTTTGTGATGTTGTTCCATCCTAAGCTAAAATGCTCTCTGATTCAAAATGCACTACGAGAAAAAAAACATATTTATGTCACAAAATTATTCCCATAAGGAATATTACTATTGAAGAACTACTATACTGAGATATCAGAATCTGTCTTCAAAAACGCACCACGTTCGAAGCATCGACTGGACTCTACTTGGAACATTTTGACGTAAGGATACCGCTATAGCGTAGCCTATTGCCTTAGGCATGATTGTGCTGGTTCAAGGTCAACTTTAGTACTTATAACATCAATTTTACATGATCTTTTCTTATAAACCTGATACCAGTCGAACGATAATAATGATATTAAATTTATCCCACACCGGATATGCCCGAAATTAAGCAAAAGACTTCGTGACTGCGTGGAATAATTGGATTTGTACGCCCATACGTTGAACCTTTCCCTGTTGAAACATGTCTTTTAAATTCGAATTCTATGTGCAACGGGCCAGCGATGGTCGTGAGGGAATTATGTACGGTCCAAGCTTGGAATTTATGATTTTTACTTGAACTTGTTTTGAGAAAATCATCGCCGTAGTACCGCATACTATTAAACGGATGGAGTGAATCTTAGTGGAATTTCAAGAACATTCATTTTGTGAATGTGTAAAATAAGCTATGACTATACATGATAATGGAAACACGGCGCATAATTTGCACGTTCCATTTATAAACCATTGATGCTAATGTTTCGGAGAAGGTGGAACATTTCACGGCTTTTCTGGAAGCCTAAAGTTGAACTAATGCATCGATTGGTTGGCGTGAAATTCAAATTCTGAATATATTTTTCCAAACGTATTGTACGTACCAAATTATAAATTTTATTTTGTCAAGTATGAGCCACAGATAGACCGCGCCTCGGAGGCGCGTTCTATCAGTGACTTATGCTTAACAAAAGATAATTGACTAATATTTATATGACTAAGCAGACTGAACAAAAATGTTGATATTTTAAAGACAATTAGTTCAAAATATATAAATAAATATTTAATCAAATGTCTACATGATACGGTATCGATATAGTTTGACTCACCATTGGATCGCATTAAATGAGGGTCAACGCTTGGTCCCGAGGATAAGGTAATAATAGCGCATTCTGGGCAACAACTTCTCCGCAAGAGAGTCACAGTGACTTTTGGCTTTACAGATTGCTTTACTCTGTTTCGTGGTAAAATTCATTAGTAAAAAATGCGCTGATCTTGACGTCATGATTTGATCACCGGCAGTTTTGAAATCTTTTTTTTCAGCTTATGTATACTCAAACATAAAAAGAGGTAGATGGTTTTACCATCGCCAGGGCAGATACCACTCACTGTACTTTAGGGTGTCGGTTTATATCCATTTGGGATGTTTAAAATGAGGTTGCTGGTACTACATCTTTTAGTAACTCTTTGGCATTTAAGTGGTCATTAGTTGTAACAGTTCCTTTTAGGCACTGCTTGCAACCCTTTTCAGAGGGAATTTTAATGAAAAAACAAACAAGATTAAGATATGCAAATTTTCCAGCAAAATATCCAATCAATTGTAGACTTGTATAGTATGGGTCACTGGTGGATCACATCAAATAAGCACCGCCACTCCCCGGAATCTGTGAGACATGGTTGACAAAATTAAGTGAATACTAGAAATGTGATAAAAAGTGATAGTAAAAAAACCTGTGATTTCGAATATCGAGATTTCTCAGCAAGATATTCAATACCATGTCGGCATGTATTGCGACTAGAGCTGGGCAAAACTAAATCACATGGAATTCGAATTTAATTCGAAATTTTTTTCGAATCTGATCGAATCGCGAATTCCATGTAAATAATAAATATGCCAATTTTACTGTTACTACTTGTCTTCTTTGTAAAAATCAAGAAATTTATAGTTCATATAGTGTATGTTGAATTCACACTCCACTCTAAATGCAAAAATGCTATGTTATGATTTTATATGAAAATTCTAGTACATTTATTAAATATTTGTTCCAGTGAACGCTTCACAATCAATTCGAATACATTGTGACCGGAATCATCGAATCGAATTGGCCAGGCCTAATCGTAAGTATATCGGTGCATCGCAATGAGGTAATGTTCGTTGACGGATCGCGTCGTAGAGGCCTCAATGGCGTGTTAGTGAGTGGTAGTTACACAACTTCCTTCCCCAAAAATGGTTACCGGGGCTTTTTAGATTGTTTTATTCTGTTTTATGGTGAAATGTAAGTATCAGTCAAAGATTTTCTGCCTGCAGCGCAAATATTGACGCCGTGATCTGATCATCACAAATTTTTTTTTATACCAGGTACGTAGTTTTGTGAACTAGGTACTTAGTTAAAATGCAGAAATTTACCTAATTTTTCCTAGTAATTTACTAGATAAAACTTTAAAGTGAAAAGTAGGTAAATCAGATATCAGTGAAACTAGGGAAAAGTATGTTCAAAAACAACTCGGTAAAATAGGTATGCGAGGCAAACAAGGTAATTTTACCTAAAATTGCCAGCACTAGCATCTAAGATTCGATTTGACTCGATTCCAAATGATTCGGTTTTGCCCAGCCGTAAACTGTGATCCATTTTTGACAAGAGCACATTAGATACAATAAACAGTGGATTTTTGATATATCGCGCCGCATTGAAGTCACAAATAATGCAGTTAACGGGATCTATCAGCTCATGCTGTAATTCCCAATTTAAGGCAAAATCGTTTTAATATTGCTGTAAAATTACCCCAAATTGGGCGAAAAAGTTTGCTCAAAGTATTGTAAATTCTTACTATCACGTAGTTGTATTTGCATCATTCGATTGCACACGTATCCGCATCAATCCGATGTCTCGGACCTAAAATTGACATTGAAGTGTTACTACCAATACGAAGTGGTAAATGGTTTTACCATCGCGCAGGGCAGATACCACTCACTGCTCTTTACCGTAGCAGTTCAGCGTTTGGATGTTTTTCCGCTTAGAGTGCAGCTGCTGGTACTATATCTTGTATTAGCTATTTGCTATTAAGTGGGGGTTGATTGGTTTCTATTCGGCACTAATTTCAGCCTTGCTCAAAGTGGATTTCAATAAAAAAAATACCGATCCTTTGGGATCCCGATTACAGAACCTGTCAACAACGCACAGAAAAATCAGTGAACGGTCACGCAAAAACCTCTACGACTTGGAACTGGTATCTGCGCGAGAGGTGGTGTTTAGTTATAAGGTGAAGGCTTTGCCTCCCGCAGGATAAAAATGTAATCCTATCCTATCCGCCATGACATTTGTCTGATTGTTTGGTACCTCTCTCGCGAAAAAAGCGAGGTTTAGTTGAATAAAACAACGTAAATAAAATATAAGAAAATATATTTTTATTCATAAACTATAATTTCAGCCATTAGAATAATGTCTATACTGATGATCTAATGACTATTTGTCATTATAGAGAGAAAAATTATTAAAAAAATCTTGTCAGAACAATAAAATGAGCAAACGTGTTTTGACAAGCGTTTGATTAAATTTTAATAATGCTGTAATGTGCGGTTTACCCACTCAGCCTTTTCTCGTTAAGCACGTGTCACTGATGGAGTCGCGGTCCACCCTTGGTCCACCTCATGCTTGACAAAATGGAATTTCTGCACAGGAAAAACAGTTTTGGCTAATTTTGTCCCGCTAAATGTACTTTTATAAGCCATGGAGCATATTTGGCTACTTTGTCATTTTGGATCAAAATTTGCAGTGAATGGCTTTTAAACGTTCTACTATTCTTCAAGTCTATCTTTCAGCCAATGCATGTTCTTGGCAAACAATAGTACAAATCGCCGGACAAATTTGCCGTTTTCCCTGTGTGATTAGGTGAATGAGCAGATGTTGACTGCATACGTGGTTTGGCACATAATAATAAAATAACAACAATAATATCGGGTGAATGGTATATTAAATTCATAGTTATGAAATAGTTTTAGACGTTACAAATACCTTATACAAGAGTTCACAATGAAACCATATATTTTTTGAACATGCGTCAACGATAAACCGATCCATGGCGGCGAGATTTATCGGTGGCGCATACGGTACACAATTATGAAGTCAAAAAATGCATTTTGGTCTGAATTTGTCAACGTTTTAAGTTAGGATCTGGACTTTAAAGATCAGTATGAGAAAAAACTTCAAAAAAAAATTCAGCCCCAAATCACAAATTCGAAATCGATCCTGTTCCTTTAGTATCGTTTTTTTTCTAAAAGAACTCGAGAGGTACATACCAACTTCTAAGGGTTGAATATAATTTCTTTTTATAAACAACATATAAAATTTTCAACATAAAAATAAACATATAAAAGAACACTAATCCTAAATAGTACGTTTCCCGGTAACTGATAGAACAAATCTTTCTCTAATTCAAAAAAATCTAAATAAAAACTAATCTAAAAAAATTGGCAAAATTGATCCTGGGATCAAAGAACTCATTAACGACTTCTAGAGGATGAAAATATGCTAAACTACCACTAAATATTATAATACGTCTATAATGTTTATATTAGGAACTCGAAAACAAAATTCTATGAGATAAAATTTGGAATAAAACCTCTAATGGGGTTTGATGAGTGTGGGGTGCAAATTTAAAAATAATATTGTTCATGTTCTTGTTTTGATAAATTACTACTTAGACGATTTGAAAACTTTTCTCAGTCAGAAAATGAGCTTTTCCGATTGCAAAAGGAGACTACTTCAAGTTTCAGTTTCTTCAGTTTCTTTTTTTGGAGAAATATAAAATTTTAGCAAATTTTCAAATAAACTAGCAATTTCAATATAAATCAACTTTAAAATAAAAAACAAAGAGGGAAAGCGGTTCTAATTTTTTCTACAAAACGCAAAATTTCTACAAAATTTTAGCGTCACAGTGGAGTTTTCAACGTGCCTTATTATGGGTCTAGAATGTTCTATTTAAAATAACACTTCTACTGGCGGGCTTGTTGTACAAAATAGCTAAAATGAAATTAATACATTCAAATACAGTTTTAGTAAGTTTTGATAGAGATTTTGAAGAATATTTAACAGTGTTTTAAAAACTATTTTAGAAGTAAAATTTGGACTTCTCTCCCATCTACCAATATGTTTTTGGGACGGTTTCCCCAAATAGAATTTGAATTTTACAAAAACTTAAAAGCAGGCAAAATTTCACTCTCTATTATTAGACATCAATGCTGAAACAAAAAATATTGAATCACTTATGATCAACTTTTTGAAATATGTATCCATGTCCAATTTTTACAGAAAAAATGACAATGAAATCATGATTTCCAATAATAAAGGTTATTCACAATTATTGAATGAGTGTTATAAAGTATTAAATGCTTATCATTAAGATTAAATAGAAAAATATGAAAATTAAAAAAATAGGTTATAAAACTTACTACAAAAACAGTGGAAAAGACCTTTTGAAAGTTCAAACACACTTCTACGAAAAAAAAAAACATAAAATTAATTAGATAAGTAATCAAACGATTGGTCTGGGTAACGTTGACCGTCGTGCTATACTGCACAAAACGCCAGGGTGCAAAGCAATCGCCAAAATACAGCAAGCAACGCAAGCGTGTATTGTAGCCTTTATCTTATTTATATGCCTTTGTTTTGGCGGTTATGTATGCGTTAAATACAATGTATAGAATAGAAAGTATAATTATGACTCACTCAGATATGCAAACAAATATTTTTTTCTGTCTGAAAAAGTCGAACATAATACGGCATAAAAAAATAGTCGTGAGAAGAATATCATCCCATTCAAAAAAAACACGGATTCAAATCCTCTTTTGTGAAGTATAAGAGACTGTTGGATCGCGCCGACAAAGTGCGGTCCATCTGTGGCGCATACTTGACAAAATTAAATTACTGATTGGGGTCAAAGGCATTTGAGCTTTTGACCCAAACAAGTCGTTATATAAGTTCGAAGCATATATTGATGACAGAAATAATATAGATGAAAACATTAAATTAAAAATTTTTAAATATTACAAATTTTTATAATGTGCATTCAAATAAGAAGTAATGCTAAATCGAATAATATATTTTATTACAAAAAACGATATTTTTCAAATCCAAGTTATGCTTCTCTATATGCTGTGCATCTTGTCCAGTTGAATGGTCATTTTATTCCCAAGCCATTATTATTTTGCTGAAAGGAGCAAAGATGCCTTTGTTTGGCGGACTGAAAAAGAAAATAGATATTTAGGTAGAAGTAACATACTTTAATTATAATAAGCGTCTTTTTCCTACACTGTAACAAAAGTATAGTAAATTTACTGATCATTTGCAGTAACTGCGCATTTTCAAACTTCAAAGCTTCTTTATGGATGAGATTTATGCCAAATATTGGCTGTTGATGGACAGCACCTCGACGGTGCGTTCTATCAACAAACCATAAACAGAAGTAAAAGTATTCCTCACAGTTTAATTTCTATATTATGACCAAATTAAATTTAATGTAAAAAACGATAAATTTACTGCATAGCTTACAGTTTCTATCGCATACACACACACACACATTGGCCGCTGAAGGTGTCAAAATTGCACTATTTTGAGGGGGAAAACACAAAAAAAACTGTGAGATAGGGTAAACTCGCGCCAACGGCGCGCGAAAATTTTGCTCATTTCATAGTTTAAAGGGGTCTGTCTTCAATTTTTGAATATTTTTTACAGACATATTATAAATTAATATTTTTTGTGTAAAAGCCATATTTTGGAATTGGTATTATCCATTAAACGGAATTAGTCGTTTCGATCGACAGGAGAGATAGCGATATCTTCCGTGCAGATCGTTCATCCCTGATATATTAAACTATCTGACAAAAAGTTCGTCAAAAGACTCGAACTTACCAGCTGAAATACTTTGAGCCTTGGAACCTTCCACAGATCGTTTTTCCATCTATAAATATAATAACAAAATGTTTAGTCGATTAAAGACTTGAACTGTACACAGCTGAAATACTGATCAACCTTGAAAGTTCCACATTGGTTTTCCATCTGAAGGCGCTTTTATTTACGAAATTCTATTTGCTTCGATAAATGTCCAATTTGAATGGTGTTCGGAAATTTTTTTCAATGAAATGTTATATTTTATCAGGCATGAAAACCTTTTGAATCTCGCCTAGGCAGTGTGATCTATCTCGGACCCAAGCTCAACAAAACAATTATAATGTTATTATGCTGTGATTGAGTGACTGATCTATTGCACCGCTGTGACGCTACCCATCTATGTCTCATGCTTGACAAAAAAAATCTGATTAGGCCGTCATTCCAACAAAGTTTAACTTTACTCGTATAAATAACAAGTCCAGAGTCATTTAAATGACTGACAGCAAAGTAGAGAATAAAAAGGTAAAAAAAAACTAAACCGTAATTAGGATAAAACAAAAATTCGTTGATTGTTGGACCTTCAAACATTGACTTCGAATTAACGATAATCCAGGGTGTTAGTGTGAGCATCGATGGGAGTGTAAACCCCTTTTTTAATCTTTCCGGACTTTATTTTAAAATTACACTTATGTTATCTGTTGTTATACTTTGCACTGAGTGTATAATCAATGAGCATATACAGACAGGTTTTATAAACAACGTCAATTTTACAAGCATTCAAATTCTTACCAAAGTTATCAGATTCAACGCCGACAAAAACTTCCGATCTTCCTGGTAGATGACCGACATATTTTACGGTGCCACGACTAACTTTACCACCTGGTCTTGTGAACTTGATTGCATATCCTAACTTGAGATCTGATGGATTTCTAGGTGCGAATGCTCGTCTTGGAAGAGATCGAATCATCTCTGGAGGATAACTAGAATAAACGACAAAATATATAAGGCTGTTAAACAAGAGCTCGGCACATATCGCGCAAAGCAGTTATGTATAGCGATTCAGTTCTGTTTACCGTTTGGGGTGCTGGAATAAAACAGAATATCCACCTCAGAAAAAAATGATAAGACATCTTCTGTCATGTATGTCGAGACGCGGTCTATCTGTGGCTGGTTCTTGACAAAATAAAACTTCCTGATGGGAACACCTTTTAGTTAAGTGTATGTCACCGATAGATAGTTAGTGAGCGCGATGTCCTAGTGGTCGTAATTTGGTATTGCAGGTTGAAGATCTCGGGTTCGAGTTTCGGTTAGTCCGGCTCGCTTATCCACGTCCACTACTTAACCAAGGGTGTAATAACTGGGGTAGGCACGGCCGAACCGCAAAGACTATATCTTTCCAGGAACACTAACCATGTCCGTCTATAAGTGGCCGCCGGTTCGGGTTTCGCCCAGGGTGCCCAACTCATATGACCTAAATGAAGAATAAAATTTAAGAAAAGGCATAATGTCGAACAGTAACAGCCAATAATAGTGTTTCAAACCCCGTCTACGGGCAATCACCGATATGTTCGAAAGCTATAAAAAACCTAACAGTAACAGTGACAACTATTTCATAAAAAACTGAACCGCTATAATACAACGTGTGAATGGTAACTTCTCCGATAAAAGTAATAACACCAAAAGTAACACTTACTCAGTCGAGCACTTGGAAGACTTAGTTTGAGTTCCTCTTCCGCGAGGACTAGTTGACCTTTGGCCTCTGCTGCATGGACTGACGGATCGTGGAACCCCTCTGGTGTGTGGGCTGATGGATCGATACCCAGCTGCCCCAAGGGGAGGCGAAGTTGATCGGGAACGAGATGTAGGAGTGATTCGTCCGCCAGTCGATCTCATTGAACAGTCACGTGATCTTCCTGGTGAGCCTGGGAATAGGATCGGAAATCTGGTTATCTGTCAAATAACGATGTTTAATTCCATGCAGATAAAACCATATTTACATGCAGAAAAATGAAAAATACGCCGTGCAAAAACCAATCTAACGTGAATATAATATTATCGATGTCCTCTTCCAAACTTATGCAATCTAAAGTAATAGAATATTTTGAGCAGGATCAAGATACCTTGAATATTTGAATTAATGGATATTTACAGATGATTTTTTCATGCATCAATAAAAGACAAAGACAAATTTAACCAAAATCAATTGCATTTCGTCGTTAAAAATTAAATTCCTAGGTCATTTAACAAGTTTTTGTTCCAATGAACGATTCACGGTTGATTCGATTAAACTGTGCGTCGAATCGATTTGAATCACCGAATCGAACCCTAATCATAAAACATTGAATCAGTCAGCCTATAATAAGTTTTTATTTTTGAATTTTAGTGGCAAACCTCTGGCGCAACGAACTTCTTTTTTGTGTGGCAAATAGGTTTTGTCATTTGTTTTAATGTTAAACAAATATGTTTTTAATCTTACCTTGTCTTGTAGTTGTTGGAACAACGCAAGGCGAGGTCCAAGATTTCACATTAAAAAAAACAAGCAACAATCCTAAACATTAAATTCCATTGCCAAAATCAATACTATTAACACTTGCCAAATCCGTACGTTAGAATGATCAGGCGACGATGTTATCTTAATACTTCAAATCGTATTCAGATCCAACCGACAAATTTATGAACAATGGAAAGTCAACAAATACTACGCCGTTGTTATAATATTTGTATTTGAACAAGACAATCGAGTCATAAAAGTTTTATGATATATTTAAAAAAAGGTTAAAAAAAACTAGGTTTTGTAGTTGTTTAAAAAAAATTCGCCAAGCCTGAGCCGCTGAATAACCGTACATGAATATGAAATATAACTATTTTAATTTGGTTTTGGCGGCTGTGAGTTAATGAAGTACCGCACTGAAAATAGAAAAATTGACCAATTCGAATTTTATTTAGTTACTCAAGAGTCACAGATGGGCCGCGCTGCAATTCCTCAGTGACTCATACTTAACAAAACATACTTTGCATAAAAGTTTTGAAAAAATTCCTGATATGGTTGGAATGTAGTTTCAGATCATAATTGTTCTGTTGCTATAATAGATAATTTGGATGACCCTTCTTTCACTTATTAAAAACCTGCAATTTCTGCATTTCAAAATGTTATATTTCTCATCAATTGATAATAATAGCTCTAATGTACGGAATTATTGAATCGTCGTGCTTAGTACATATTGGTTAACACGTCAAATCCGTTAAATCAGACTCGGTAACAGACTCGGGTGTGAAAGCTTAAACAGAAAACAAAGCCGAAATAGAATACGTTTCTCTTCATAACTCGATTTTGGTCAAATTTGGCCAAAATCCATTGTATTTTGATAATAAAAAATAAAATCTTACGCTTTTAGACATGGAGCGTGAATTGAAAAGGACTTTCCTTCGAGTGTGTTTATGCTAATATTAGTAACTCGTAAACCATAAATTTCTTGATCTCCATAATAAGGACGAATTGTAATAGTAAAAATGGGATATTTATAATTTTAAAAATATTTGAATTAGATTCGAATTCCAAATGCCTTGGTTTTGCCCAACCCTACCATTATGTGATCCTGAACTTCCACACGGATATAAGTCTTTCATAGCGCATCCGTGATATTTTTACAGGGCCATATCTGCCAACAGAAATACCAAAAAAGTCATCAAAACTCCTTACACAAACACTTAATTCCATTGATTAGACTCAAGAATATAACACTGAATTGGAACTGCCAAAATCATTATGAAACTTCGAAAATAAATAGCGCAATAGTATCGAAGTAAATGTTGACAGAACTATCTTTAGTTTGACATTGAAAAGAACAAAGCAAAACGTGTTTGTGGTAAGTGACTTTACCCGTTATAAAAATACTTGCCACATTGTGACAGCTGAATAATGGGCTTTTGATAACCATCGTTGTGGCAGGATTTAAAGGAACAGTGAATGAAGTTTTTATTGCTATCGTTAGCGAAAATTGCGAAAAAAACGAATGAATATTTATAGTAGTAGGAATAATAGTTCACCCAGGGAAGATACCACCCACTGCACCCTACTTTAGCGTGATTTTGATATTTTTTTTTATGTAACATAGCTATGCCAGTGGTCGGCAGTAAACTACAGAGCAAACGCGCGTAAATAAACATCTATCAGGGATGGGGATTCATTAGTTCATATTTCTGCATTTCATGTAGCTCTTTGTACTTTAGTGGTTTCAAGAGAATTTTCAAGTATGATTTGTCTCCTGTGGCCTAGGTCTGACCAAATTTTAATAAGAAAAGAATCCTGTTTGCATATAAGTGTCCATTGTACAGAACTTTTCTCGAGCGATCCATTTACACTAGTAATTAAATAAAAATCATTTACTTTCACACAACACGGCACACAATGATCCATCAAAACATGCATCAGGACCATCGGTAACACCACAACACCACACTCAGAACTTGTTATCAAATCTACCGTTTCTATGAAGCCAATCAAGTATATCATTCTCACTAGAACGAGCAATTCCGTTGACAATTCTTGGTTTGCTGGTTTCGTTGAATTCTAAGTCATCATCTTCGTCATCATCAACCATCAGCTGACGAGCACAGGATGACGACGTCATATTCTTGGAAGAACCGTTGCCAGAGCAACTTGGTTTAAGCAAGAACTCGGTGCTATCACTGTCCATTGACCGGGGAGACTCGCCTAGAATATAATATAGAAAGAAGATGATGAGCGATGAATGTTATTTGGCGAAGCTTGAGGCACTGATTGATTGCATCGGAAGCGCAATTCCAGAAAATCAGAAATTTTATTTTGTCAAGCACGCGCCACAGAGGGACCGCGTCTCATCGACGCGATCCATCATTGACACATGCCCAAAAAAAGTTGTTTTGACAAAGTTTTTCCGATTGGATAAGTGGGGAATATATATTTCCAAATTTTGGTACTACCATTATTTCTGATAGGTCCAAGTCACAGATGTTCCACAGAATCCTCCAAATTCAAAAGGCGGGGATGGATGTGTAATTGCGGGGATTATGATAACTTGGTTACATTTGAGGACCATGCGCTTAAAAACAAGAACTGGACAGTGTTTCCATGTATTTTAATGTTCCCTTTCACAACTTTGAAACTGAGGACCATAAGAATAATCAACGCTTATAAAAAAGAGAATCCCGGGTTCCTGAACATGATGTTGGTTACATTTGTATTTTGAAATGTTTCCATGTATTTCAATGTTCCCTTTCACAACTTTGAAACTGATATTGCAAAAGTAAAAAATCATCGGTTAAATAATAAGAATAATCAACAAGCAATACACTTATAAAAAAGAGTTTAAATCCTGGGTTCGAAGGTTTGCTTTATCGAATTGTCTGTGGAACCACCCTGGCAATATAGAAAAGCAGATTTTAATCTTTAATACTGAGAAAACAACAATATGAAGAAAACATTTGCTAAACCGCCATTAGGTCCCAATGATATCTAAAAAGAACTGTTATCAATATGAGTTTGAAATCAAAAGACAGTTGAAGAAGTTAGGTTCAAGTCCCGGAGAGTCCGATTCCATTAATCCAGGCCCACCACTCAACCCAGGGTGTAATAACTTTGGTAGGCTAGGCCGAACCGCAAAAATCATGTCTTTCCAACACTATAACCCTGTCCGCCTCTAAGTAGTGCCCACTGCGACAGGGCCTTGTTCAGGGTGATCCACTCCAAAATTGGCTATATATAAATAAAACGACTTTCGCAAGCCCTGGTGATCGTTTCATAGAATTACAACATCCGTTTTTGGAAATACTGTAGTAAGTATACTGTCACGTCTGGGGTCATATCGAGTTTATTCAATATTTTAACTTCTATTCTTTAGCCGGTTAAATCGGTCTCCGCGCGTGTTTGAGTAACGCCAATGTGTCAATATTAACCACGCTGCCATTATAGGAATCAGTCAGTAATAGAACGGATCTTTTATAGTCCCAACCAGAAGTTTTAATTTACCGAGCATGAGCCACAGATGGCCCGCGCCTATGCGGCGCGACTCATCAGATGATTTGAATGAATTATTCTGCGGGAGTGGAAAGTTAATAATACGGCTAAACTGTGTGGTGTACCTCAACTCCTCGTGCAGATATGAATTCGAAGTCGTGAGAGGTTTTGGCATAACATTTTATTACCTTGTTCCTGCGCGCTCTTACAGATACGATAGAGGAAGCCGTAACCAGTTTTCACGTTTAGCTCCCGTGGACTCTCTCGCACAAAATCATCCCTCATGAGCAGAATGATCGAAAACGCATGGAAACCGGAGCGTATTCCAACGCGATGACCGACTGCGCTAACCGGACCAGAGCGAACTTTCCGCTTTCCCAGTTGGGACTCATGACTTGCAGCCACCCAAGCGTAGCAAGAATAATAATAAAAAAGTTTTCCTTTGATGAACTTGTTCGTTTATCAAAATCTTCTTTTCGTTAAATCAATATTTATTGAAAATTTCCAGGTCGTTATAGTAGGGATTAGGTCACATTTAAATTTTAAAGAAAGATTTGTGGGAGCCATAGCCTTATCATGTCCCATTTTGATATTATCAGGTAAATATCTCGGGGTCGAGTCCCGATGGATCCGGCTGGTTAGTCCATGCTCACCATTTCACCCAGGGTGCAACAAGTTGGCTTGAGTCGGTGGACTGGTTAGACACGAAAGTTCGTATCGTTCTAACAATACTAACCCTTTTCAAATATAAGTGGCTGTTAGTAGTGATTCAAAACGTATCCTGAAAGTGACTGTCATTGAAGTTACACTATATTGTTGACCAACGGAGTTACACTACGTCCGTATCTTTGTGATGTCAAACATGGACCACAGATGCGCCGCACCTTGGCGGTTCCCTTTCAGCATTGAACTTGACAAATTGACAAAACATGTCTCGTCTTCTAGTCGTCTGCTCTTATGACAAAACATGTTTCGTCATCCCAAATATCGAAATTTCGTTCAAACCTGTTTTGTTAAGTACAAATCACTGATGGGGTGCGCCGCCGAGGTGCGGTGCATCTGAGGCTCATGGCTGACAGAATACAATTTCCTGATTGGGGCCAGTCACCTAAAATAACATAGATTTATTTTGCACGATCGGAAAGACGAAAGAATGATAATACAAAATATGGAGAAGACCGGGGTGAAATTTGTAATATTGTTTAATACACTTTGCTTGACAACTCACCCCAAACACCCGCCATTATCCACTCTCAATTTAATGAGAATCGTACATGAACAATTTAATTCAGAGATTCGAAGCACATTTTATTGGAATCAGTTATAAATCAGTTATTTAAACAAGAACGAACGGAATAACTTGGCGTAAAAAACTACGCTTGGTCGCGGGTTCGAGTACAGATCGGTAACCCATGCCTACTAATCAACCCAACGTGTAATAACTTGGGTACGCCCGGTCTAACGGGAAAGGTGATTACTTTTCAATAAAACTGTCCGTCTATATGTGGCTGCCGGTACGGGGCCTTGATCATGGTGATACACTCAGATGAGTGACGATAAAAATACGAGTCATACGGTACTAATAATTTGATTCGATTAAAAAAATATCCGAATCAGATTTGAAATCTGAACGATTCGGTTTGTCCAACCCGTTATATACACTGTAACAAAACCACAGTAAATTTACTGGTCATATGTAGTAATTGCATATTTCCAAGGTTGAAACAATGCCATGTTGATGAGATTTATGTCAATTATGGGCTGTTGATGGACCGCACCCTCGCGGTGCATTCCATCAACACCCCATATTTGGACAAAAAAGTCAATTTAGACTTTTTTTCAATACCGCCAAGTAAAATTACTGAGAACAGTGAGTTGCAGTGAAGTGCTAGGTCTTTCTATTTATTATCAGTAAATAAAGCGTATTCGTACGCTCCGTTGTAATGAAGCATTCGGTATCCGTATCGGTGTTGGTATCGGCGGTATCGGTTATAAAAATACCAGTGCCAGTACCAGTTTTCCGATAGCAGTACCGATACTTCAAAAATCACCGATACTTGCCGATACCGATTCCGATACCGATAGATCGGCCCGTCTCTAGTTCTAAGTTCCTTCTAGTTAATTTTCTGGGCATATTTTGTAGGTCTTTGGTATTATAATGAAGTAAATGTTGGTTGGTTCGATTGAAGAAATTTAATAAACTTGGTATTGCAAATGCGGCAACAAATGAAGTAATTAATAGTAGCTTGGGACGCTACATTTTCAATTTCCCAACCATAAAACAGAGAACATCTCATTCCGAAAATGTAAGTTTATTGCGAGCTTTCGTCAAGGTGTAATTTCTCTTAATCAGACATAAGGTTATATCCTGACTAAATCTTATAACAAACTTACATTTAGGGGAATGAGATATTGTCAGGATGTTTTATATTATTAATATTATCTTATTCAAGCATCTTTGTGAAGTATCCATATACGGATGCGCAATTATAAGGGTCCACGAGTTCATTGCGCATCACCATTGAGTTCAATACTATAAAATACTTTCCATTTAATGACGAGTTTTTTGCAAAATTTTGCATCTCTATCGTTCATATGTATAAGTACGTAAAAGACTTGTTATGAAAAATCCTGTATCTCAATTTAATTTGTTAAATTCATGTGCTGACAGATTTTAAAGGATTTTATTCAATGCAGGTTGGTAATTACGCAAATATTTCAAACAATGTTAAAAATAAAACGGGTGATATATGTGTATATGCAGTCTAAGTTATTATTTAATTTATTATTTAATTGGCCGTTACGCATCCTTTGTAACCATATTTGCGTGTTATATCTTGGACCACGTTAATTCGTTCATGTTTATTTATAAATCTACGCAAATTGGCGCACGCGTTCATTCACAACTTCTCATATATATATTTTTTACACCCACCTATATTGCCTCTCCCTAGTATATTCTAGGTGTATTTGTGGATTCATCACATTTTAGCAAATGAAATGGAAAACTATTGCCCTGAAAGATCAAGCGCGACATCGACGGCAAGTGAAAATCCGACTGCAACAGCAGAATATATATATTGAAGATACACAATGCAATAATCGATATTGCATCCGGGGGACAAAACATTAAACTTTACCAGTCAACAGTGAGAGTGTCACATGTGCAGAGAAATCGCATAAATGGCTGTGAAACTTTTTCCTGCTATAAAATTTCTCACATCAAAGATAAGCATATGGATAAGCTTTTATCACTCTATTTAAAAAAGTATTTTTATCATAAATATATGTAAGAAACCCTTAATCGCAAATATGTTTCTCGTACATAAATTTGTCCAAGCCTACCTGATGTGTTCATTACTGTTTGGTCACCATCTCCTCCGGGAGATTTCATGCTTCGCATGGACCCATAGGAAGAGGCGAATTTCGCAAAATGCATAATCTTAGGATTAAAATTATACGCTGACGTAACCCAATCGGAATAAGTTCGCGGAAAAGGTGTTTTATCAGGTATGTCAGGTAACTAACGGATCTTGTCGCTGAGGCGCGGGCCATCTGTGGCTCATGCTCAAAGAAATATACTTTCTCATTAGGAAACAATTAATGTGTACATAAACTGAAATAAAAGAATATACACGGGGTTTTTATTTTTTGCTTTCACTCGGAAAAGGTTGAAGGAGTTCTTTTTATTTCAAATTTTGACATTATTAGCATTTAAAAAAACAATGACAAATATCGCTCATTTGAGGCATTATTTTTAATATACGACGCTGAAAAAACAGTAAAATCGTTGATTTTTTACAGTAACTTTACTAAGTGGTAATTAAATGAAACTGTAAAATCGAATCACTTTGTCGATTATGGGCCGTTGGTGGATCGCATCACCGAGGTGCGGTCTATCAACAGCCCATAATTGGGTTAATATCATCAAACAGGCAGTTGCGAACTTACTGCAAATTACCAGTAAATTCACTGTAGTTTTGTCACAGTTTCCAAGATAAACAACATAAACTACTCGTACCCGCCACAATACATGATTGTTTACCTGGATAAATATCATTGTACGTAGGAAGAAATTTTGGCACAAGGTAAGGTTGGGCAGTTGGATTTGGTGATTCGAATCGATCGGAAGCACAAATTATTTGAAATTACCATGAATTGTTCATACGTACAAAAACTTGCTAAATGAAGTGGAATTTTATCGTTTTTAACGATAAAATGTAGTTGATTTTGGTGAAGTTCGACCAAAATCGATTGTATTATGTCGTTAAAATATGAAACGTTGTAATCTGGGACATGGAGTATAATTTAAAAATTCCACATGATCCGGTTTTGCCCGGTCCTATCGTTAGGGAATAGCTGAAAAGCGGGACGAACGCCAACAGAGTTTTGACCTAATTAACAAATTATATTATTCGTTGCAATAATATATACTTTGCCCATTATTTGGTATTTCGCGTATATGTCCGTGGTCAAAAACGAAAATAAACGACAGTCTTTTTAAAGTTTTAAACACCATGATGAAATACAGCTGTGTAAGTTGTCAACTCAATAGTCCAGGCTGGATACAGGTTACTGATGCATCAAGAGATATGCATAAAATTTAGCTAAACGGAAAACAATCCATACGCATCTACAGGCCACATAAAAGTAAAAATTAAAATCCTACTGATGATTAGTAACCAGAATGTCTTATACATCCCAATCAGAAATTTATTTCGTCAAGCTTGAGCCCCAGATGGACCGTGTCTTATCGACACGATCCAGCTGTGACTCATACTTGTCAAAGGATGTGATTTAGAAAACAATTTTCGATTGGTTAGAGTGCAGTTGCCAGTACTTCATTTAATAGTATCTTTTTGGTACTTGGGTATTAGTTGGTTCCATTTTACACGCTGCGTTTGGCCTTCCTTACGATGAAAAATCCTATGAAAAGCCCACTTTTGGTGCCCAGTATGCCAAGTATGAGCCACAGATGCACCCCATGTGACCCACGTGAAAACGGTGACTGCATCCAAAGCGAAAGTATTTGCTTCCACGCCTAAACCGCGAATATTACAAGGCTCAGTGGTACCTACCCGGGGCGCTGGTGAAAGCATTTAATACTTCTTTGCAGTAATTCAGTCGTTCAATACAACACGCAGCCAAAAATACAGGAATTCTAAAGCTATATCAATTCAACGTTGTACAGTAAAAAAAGCAAAGTTAGCCGTCGCCACAGGACTTTTTTAGGGTGATCCAGATAATGAGATGAGCGACTATGAGAAAGCAAAAAGGCCACAAGACAAAAAGTATGAACAGATTACCTTCCATGTGCTTCTGGTATCTATCCATTGTCAAATCTCTTAGGTTGAGTGCAACAGACGGTGACATGTTCTTATCTCTCATGACACGTTCTGCTGCATGCATAGTAGCGTTCGCCGCTGCCAAAGCATCTCCTGCTGATGTTCGTTCAGGTTGTTCGTCCGAAAATCGGACACCCTGGAATAATTAAAATAAATTCATTTAAATCTTGGTGCTGTATATTTTGTACAGCCATGAGCAGCGTAGAGAAGTAGAACGTTTTCAAAAGTTGGAAATATTTTGGGATATCTGCTGTCAAGAAATTAGTATTTTGCTCGCATATCAATAGTAGGCTAGTCCAAGGGCTAACCTAGTCCAAGCTTATATCAGGAGCTCTTAGGTTCAATATCTCTAGTTCTAGTCTCTGCCATATCAGCTACAAGAGAAAGAGTGAGAGTAATTCACTCAAATAGGTGGTCGTGAAGAGGGCAAAAAATGTTGAAACTTTAATCCGATTTAGCGTACTCTTTTGTCTTTCAGTGACGTAGAGGGGCTATTCGATCCATTGTATACGCACCTGCCGTTGCGCGACATGCTTATTTTTTAGACAATTTTATTATTAAAACTGGCTCTGCGCAAGGCCTGAAACAGCACCTGAAAGGAACAAAGGAACGGCTACGTGGGTGGCAAAGAGCTAGTACAAATGAAGTGCCAGCAACTGCACTCTAACTGGAAACATCCCAGGAAGACTGAAGCATTATAAGAAAGTGATTGGTATTATCCCCGGACAATGATTAAATCATCTACCATTGCTGTGTTCCCTTTAGTCGCCTGTTTTCACACACAGGAAATACATCATGGCAATTTTGAAGCCCGTATTTACAGAGCTCGAAACGATAACGATAGAACGCTGGTTTCCCGCGATAAATCAAAAATGTTTGCCAGGTTATTAATTTACCAAAGCTAAGAAAGGATGTTGTTTGTATTATGTGATAATGTTGATATGGGATTATGTGGGATTACCCGCAAACATGTCAAGATATTTGTGCAAAAGCTACCAATTTTTTTATTCCATCAAGCATGAGGTACTAATTGTCGTTAGATGACAAATAACTTGAGCAAAGTCTGTCAAAATTTATTAAATAATCATGCGTGAGCCGACGATGACAAACTATCAGTGACTAATGCTTGACAAAACATAAAACAGTATTCTTTTTGTAACTGTATTGCACATTAGGTTCAAAAAGATCGAATGAGATATTATGTCCCATAACAGATTTTGAAAAACATTGCAGATACTACTAACTGCACGCTAAATTAAGGGGTTCTATTTGGGATGTTATTCACTTATATTTTATATTTGCATAGATATCTGGTCGTTAGTATTTTATTTTCGGTGCTTTTTATCAAAATTTTGTCAAATCAAAAAAAAATATATATATATTTTAATAAAAGGCCCGAGTTATGTAACAACTCGCACAATACCATATCAGGGGGAAAATTTTGCATAATGCTTAGAAATTTCCCACATTAGAACAGATTTTAAAAATTTCAAGATATTAGGGTATATTAATAGGATTCTTTTGTGGCCGCACTCAGGTTAGATAACGCAATATGTAACATAATACAACAGGACCTAAGCACATGCCTTTACTATTGTTTAGCTTGGATGAATAAAAATGCCAAACGTCGCGTTGGTTTTGCGATTTATTAGTTTGCCGAGACTCTTAGTAACCGATTGTATGATGTTCCAGTAAAATAACAATAATGAGTTCGAAATTATAATATGAAAGTAGGACATTTAAGTTAATACCTTATCCTATGCAGACTTTGTAGGCTGTGGTAAAAGAACAGCAAATGTACAGTTCATTTGCAGTACCGTAATTGCATATTTTCAATTTTCAATACCGCCTTGTAGGTGATGTCTATGCACGGGATGCTGATGAACGCACCTAGTTGCAACGATTTTGTGACGTTTCGGCAAAATTAATGAGTTCGAAATCATATTCATGATAGTAAGGTACTTAGGAGAAATTTTAGATAATGTAGACATAGTATCCAAGTCAGAAATTTTATTTCGTCAAGTATGAACCGCTGTCGGACCGCGCCTCGTCGGCGCGATCCATCAGTGACTCTTACTTAATAAACGATGCCTTGATAAATTTCGCTGGGATACTCATGCAGTATACGTAACAAAACGATAAGAGATAATATAAGCATCTTTCGGGCGATTCTCGTGAACATTGTACAATCTGCAAAAGTAGGGAACCCCAGTGGGGTTGTCCAAATTGTTCGATTCGATTCGGGATTCGCCAATCATAAAATATTTGGCTCGACCTTCACAGAGATTTGAAATCAACAGATTAGCCAAGTTTGATCGAAATAAGATAGAATGTTGATTGCCCCGTTTGCAATACATCGAAATATTGAGGGTTTCCCAATTCGATTGTGATTTGCAGCATTGGGGAAGGGGGTCGTCCGAACTACACTCAACCCTGCCCCTTTCGCCACCAATGATCTCTGATAACATGCATTAATGCATTTTCAACCATATAAACATACCTTCGAGGAGGAGGAATGCTGTGATCTCGATGGTGAACTTCGTCTCGGACTGCATGATCGATGAGGACTACTCGGTCTCGGCGGACTAGGACTTCTTGCACACGGGCTGCGAGCCCTTGGACTTCTCGGGGTTATTTCACCCAACCTATGTTTAAGTGACCGAATCTCTTCCAACAATCTGTCGTGCTCGGCTTGGTAATAGTCGATCTTCTCTATCAACTCTTGCCTGGGATCTGAAATATCATAATATTTAATAATTTACATATATCTCATATGCACAGTTGTGAGCAGTAGCTCACCGCTGACGGGAAATAAGCAGAATGGCCCACAATTTTAGACCCTTAGAGCAAGGTTTCAAAATAATTTTAACATGAAAGACTTAAAACCACTAATCCACAAATATTGAGTGCAGAAAATAAAGGCTAAAGAAAGGATCCTTTGTTGTCACTACGGAAGATATGTGTTTACACATCTTCCAAAGCCATGCAGATGGAAACGATCGGGCGAGCCGACAATTCTATAGAATGCTATATACTTTGTGAAAATATCAAATCCAGATTTCGATATTAAATTTCGTAACGTTCTTTATTAATAAAACGTCCAATAGTTCCAGAAATTTGGAATTGCTTTTCTGTGTTAAGCGATATTGAAACCCACCGACATTCCTGCCTTTTGAAATTGCTTCTATATGTCTCCTTAGATCCCTAACTTCCATCTTCAACCCTCTGTTATCTTCTGTAAGTTCGTGGCATCTATTACGTAGATCTCTGGCTTCTTCTCTCAGTTCGCAAAGCTCTCCTTGTAGATCCGCAGCATCTGACGCCAGGAGCAGATTCTCTGCTGACAGTTCGTTCAGTCTTTCCATCTATAATACAAAATTCTTTTAAAGAAATGCATAAAACCAGTCTTCCCATCGACAATGATACCAGTACTGCTGATAATTCACATTAAAGATACTCAGATACCACCAGTAGCGGGGTGGGGGAGGGGGTTGGGGGGGTAAGCGAGGGGGTCGTATCCCTCCCGGCATCACGGCGAACACTTTCTTAAGTGCCTCAACTTGAAGCTAAGAAAACATTGTTTCAGAATGGCACACTAATTCCCAACAACTTGAATGTCGCTATGACGTCATATTGGTGGCGGATTATGCTTTGTACTTGGAATATACTAACGGTCACACACGTGAACATTTTATGTTTTGTTGTCACGCGATCGATGGGGAAAATATTATAATCAATTAAATCTGATAGATAAAGAAGATCTAGATTTGAGTTTTATTGTTTCTGGAACACACGCGGATAAAACTAGGACAATCAATCAATAAAAGCGAATATAGAAATGACAAGGGCATGTGGTCATGATAGTATATCTAACATAACTCTCCTTATAGTACTAATCCAGTTCTATCAGGCAAGTTCGTCGCAGTGAAAAAAAAAACGTAATCCATTCCTATTAATTACACATTGAATCGATCCGAACCATTGAAATTATTTGAAAAATAATTCAACCGCAATTCAAACTGGGAATGGGTATTGGAATTCGGTGATTCGAATTGCTCTGAAGTCGCAAAATATGACCGAAATAGTACTGCTTTTTTTCTGTATTATTATTAATTCTGTATTAATTTATACAGAATATATAAGTAAACTTATATCTCTGTGGAATGAGAACTTGGTATTTTTGTATATTATATGCTTAGTATTATCATTCGTGTATCCTCGTGCATTCCCTCACACACGGATTCAAGATTATATATTATAAGGAAAAATATGGAAAGGATGTAGGATGTAGTTCATAGCAAAAATCGCGTTAATTGAATTACATTGTATTTAGGTTTGTATCATTTTGGGGGAATTCTAAGCTATACAATCCGATTAGGATTTTCCGATAAGGAAAAGTCACAAAAGTTTTATAGTCACAAGAATAAAACTAAAACAATGTACTTACTTTCTCTTTCATTGTGCTGTTCTCGATCTTCATTTCTGCGACTTCTCGTTGGTAACTTCTTCTCATTGAATCGCTGCTCTGACGCAACGAATCTATCTCAGACTCTGCACGTAGTAGCTGACGTGCCCTGGATTAAAGAAACAAAAGGGTGTAAGAGGGAGAAAAAAATGATTCCATTCTACAAACTGGAACAAAGTGGGAAAATATCAATGTTCCACTATCCATGCCCTGATTGGGGATTTTATAAGGTGAAATAAAACCATTTTTAAAAAATACAATTGAGAGCGCCGGAAACGAGCATGGCCGCGTGAGGGTCAGCCATTACATATTGAACATTCTGAAGTATATAAAGATCGCAAGCCGGAGGAACGCATTTTTTTAATGTGTTTCTTTTTGAACGACACGAAGTTAGAGCTAACAAAAGTATTCAGTTTCATAAAATTTATTCATACATATGAAATAAGCGGCGGAGGAAAGTGGAGTTTTCAAATCCGCAGTCTCGCTTCCGGCTTCCCACTAATTAATAAAAAATTGGTTAGGCTTTACTTACTTACTTACCTCGTTTCGTTCAAATGCTCTAATTCCTCGACTCGATCTCTTAGACTCATAGGATCCGGTCACGATGAATATAAAGATTAGAGTGAAATAAAAACAGCCGTAAAGGCTTAGATTTTAAATATTAGTTTCTGCAATTGATCAATATTATTATGCATGGTTATGGTGGGAATATTGGGGATCGGGGACAGCGGATTTCGATATATGATAGACTAATATATGAATCATGGAATTTCCACCTAAAGTAGTACATTGCTAAAAAAATCCAGCGAATAGGCAATATTTTATAGAATAACTGTGGCTAGAAGATTTAAATATCGTGGTTGTAACCAAACTGTATAAAAAGGTTAGAAGTCATCAAATCTGTTATAAAATAGCATCGGTGATGATTTGGAAGCTTACTCATCCGAAGAAAATACCATAAACATTTCGAACACCCGAAGAAAACCAAGATGTTGCCACCCTGAACTAACGCATTATCCGCTTGTGGTAAGGGGCGACTAAAATTAAGCATAAAGGTGCTTTTGTATTTTCCATGGCATATACCACATACTGCACTTTACTATATCGGTGCAGTTTTATAAAAAATGTTTCCCACTTGGAGCGCAGTTGCTGCTGCAGCGTTTTATATTAGCTGAACGTAGGTGATCTTTTGTTGGTTTGCGCAAAACAAACTTGAATCCAGACTACGAACTGTAGAATGATTTGAAAATAAATTAATAAATATATACGTGAGTGACTCTTCAACTGCATGAATATATTTTAAATCAAATGTTCCCAGCGACTTCAAAATTTCACTTGTTAAAACTGTTACTTTTCTGCTAATGAGTTTGCAAAAATTTGTTTATCTTTTCTATGAAGGTCATTTGTCAGAAGGCTATGTCCGAACCAGCATTTCTTGTCTTACTTCTATTGCGTCCTTAACACTAATCAAATATAAAAAATAATCCAGATATTTTTCATGAATCATTCCACTACTACAGGCATTCCACTACTCGAACGCAAACATTGCCGAAATTTTACCGGTATCTATTCATTAACCGGTCCCCACTTCAGTCGGCTGAGTACTTGAAATAAAAATTCTCAAAATGAACTTGAATTCCATCAACGATGTCGAGTCGCGAATAAGCTTCTTAGACAAATATGGTTTGAAATTGGATTATTACTATTAGACACATTTATTTTCAAATCGAATCTCGAATTATTTTCGAATATTTCTGAATCCTATATTTTTTAGGTAATATGGAACACAACTACAGAAACACGCATTCAAACCAATGAAATCAGATATTTGTCCGAAATGATTCGAGTAAGCATGGTACCTACACTGGTATCTCCATATCAGGAACCGTCACACCTTTGATCTATGGACCAGAAATATTAAATAAACTGTAACACTGATCAGCAAGTGTTTGTTGATATGCATTTTGTATGGGTCACTGGTGGATCGGGCCATTAGTGATCTGTGCGTGACGAAAAAACTTCTGGTCGGGATAGTAAATATGATACGCAGAATCCATTTATAACTATAAATTGTCACTAATTTCGCCTATTTTTTACAACGTACAAATCCTATTGAATATTTTTTTCAAATTATTTGGGCTCAAGCATGGCCCACTGATGAATCCCCCGCTCAGGTGAGATTCGTCAATGGCTCAAGCTTAACGTGTTCTAATTAGAGTTTCTTCGGCTAACTTCAGATGTATTGCCATTGTTATTGATGTACTTCACGAAATAGAAGTGGAATTCTTTCAAAAACTGGTGACTGAGTATCATTTTGATGAACTTACCTTGTAACATGGCCAACTGTTGAGAATTAACATTGTTATCAGGCGAGGCCTTTGGCCAATAAAATTATTAAAGAATTTTATTTGTGTTCATAAACATGATGCTTCAAGCAGAAAGTACGATTTGAAACATTGAACGAAGCTCTATAACGAGTACATTATTTGAAAGTGTGGTAGGTTAATCGTACACATTTTTTTTTTGGAAAATATTGGGTGAGAAACAAAATCCTCATGTCGTCGTACAAGCGGCAAAAGGAAACATACGTCGAATATCAGTCTAAGCAAGGAAGAAAGCAGACGATGAAATTAAACTGATTAAGGACAAAAAACTGCGACAAAAAACGTTCCATTTAACACTCGGTGTGTCATCTAACTAAGGAAAATCATCTATCTATCACTCCAACTCTATCTATAAATCACAGCTTCACATAGGAAAAGCGTGCACGTAATATAGACAAATCGAAAGTCGGCACGCACAGGCTTTCTTGTATGATGATTTTTTTTCATGATAATTCTCTCTTTACAAAACCACACTTTAAAGGAACCAACTATCGCTCACTTTATTATGGCATATGTAGTATATATGTGTATATACTAGTGATGGTAACTTAGTTATTTCTTAAAGGAGAGGAGAAAACGAAATTACCTACAACACTGACTATTACTGGGTATCCCAGTTCTACCTTTAAAACTAGGTAGTACCCAGATTAAAAACCACGTAAACCTAGGTAATTGTCGTTTGTTTGTTTAGTTGAAGGCAGAAATCTTCAAACAGTCTATTCTGAATTTTTTTTCATAGCGAAAATTCGGTTTACCTAGTTTTTATAGGTAACTAGTTTTTTCAACCAGGTGTCTTAGTTTTAAAATCGGTAAATTCACCTAATAAACTCGATAAACGAGGTACTTTAACCCAGGTTCGCTCAAACATTAGTATATATACATATATGCAGAAGAGTTGGTATAAAACACGATGCCAGCAACTACACTCTTAAGTGCTAAATATCCCAAAAAGGACCGAACCGCTATAACAACGTATAGATATGCAGGGCATAGTGGCCACCAGATATATTCATGATCAAATATATAGAGCACAACCTGTGAAAGAAGTGGGAGTTGGTTAAACCATCGCCATAGCAGATACCACTAATTGCACTTCCCCTGGCGGCTCAGTTCTGCTTGGGATGTTTTCCGTTTAGAATGCAGTTTCCTGTTACTACATATTTCAGTAGCTCCTTGTTATTAAGCAGCTGTTACTTGTGTCCTTTAGGCACTGCTTTCGGCCTTCCTCGGAGTGAATTTCAATAACAAAAAAGAGCAAATTACACCGTTTTTGCTTTCACCCGTTGTGTTCTAAATATCAGATCAAAGTACAGTTATGCTCCTCCATATCATTTAATATATCAGCGTATTCCATATTAATATCACTGAGCGTTACAGACTTCGACACCTTGCTTCAAGGTGACTAATTTGAATAAAAAACAACTCTTTAGAAATTTCGTCCTTCACTGGCAATGAGAAATCGCAAGTCCTTCGTATGTCCTTGTAGATGAAAAACATAATTCCTATTAAAACAATGACAATAATATTCCCCGAGATCGCCTGGATTCTTCCCTAGAACAATACCCAACTCAAGATATACAAGTCTGCACTAAAACGACGTTTCAATATCTGTTATATTTGGGCCTTAAATAAAGTTCCTATTATAAATATAGTTATGAACGGCCTATGAATGTCACATAATAGCTTAAACTTTAACATACACAAGTAATATAGTATCCAAAACATTCGCGGGTTGACCAGTGTCAAATTGTTACGGAGTATTTGCTGTGCGTTTAGGAATTCTATATTGCCTGTTATGAGCCACTGATGGACCGCGCCTTTTCGGCGCGATTCATCAGTGTCTCATACTTGGTAAAACATAAAACAGTGGAATCTTTTGACTGAAATACGACCTACAAAATGCCGCCTTTCAAAACAAACCGAACGACTCGTCTATTGTTTTCAAACGATCGCATTTCAAACTGTGTTTATTGTAATCCTTACTAGACTGCGATGGAGTGCGGAGAATAAGGGCATCTTTAATAAAATAGGAAACTTTGCCAAAAGGTAGCGTGTTGGGTATGGGCCACTGATGGATTGCACCGCTGTGGCGCGATCTACCTGTCGCTAGAGTGGCGCAGAATCAAAACATTTGGAACTCGAATCCGATCTAATCAAATATTTTTTTTTTCGAATTAGATCGAATCAGTACAATAATTTGTATGAATAACAAATACATTCGTTTTATCATAACAATTCCCCCCCCCCCATATGAAATCCTGGAAATTCACAGTAGCGAATTTACTCACAATGATATGAACAAATCGCACGAGGTAACATACCTTCATTTGACACTATTTCTTCGTCATCGCGTTTGGGCAAAAGATTTCTGAGTGGGACAGTTGACCATGATATTAAATAGCATTTAATAAAACTACGAGTTCATCTGCTAACGACCACCACTCGCTATACTATAGAAACCTTCTACGACCGAACAAAATCATTGTCTGACTATAAATTACTTGTACATCATCGATTTTTCATGACCTTAAAACCGCGACTATCCGTGGCTTCGACCATCATTCACATTGCCTACTCGCCGTAACATGGTCTGTCAAGCATGGGCTACCGATGGATCGTGCCGTCAAAGAGATAGAAAGATTCCAATTGGAATCCTATTGCCGCTACCCATCTGGAATATGCAACGAGGTATTCGTTATCATACATGGTCCACTTGTAAAACGAGATGTGACCGCTTCCATATTATGTTCAATAAAAAAGTGCAACATCATATTGTGCCTTTAAATAGACGAATTTATCTTGTAAAACAGGTTTATTAATTATAAATGAATGAGTCAACTAAAAAATAGAATATCAACGTAGAATGCTCATAAGACATAACAAAATTATTAGCTAAACCCATAACGCACTCTTAGCAAATACAGATTATATTCATATAAATTTAAGATTATTTCAAGATGTCTTATCAACCTAAAATATCAAAGCTAGCTGTTAGATCTTCCGATTTTAATAATCTTTAATTTAATTCCAATCTTACAATCTTAATTTCACAAACTTTCAAACCATATCTGCAGGGAAGTTTGAAGGTTCCCTACGATTCCCTTCATTAGCCGTTTCAACAATGTTGTCACCTATTCTGCCCCCCCCCCCATCATTTAGTGCCATATAGTGCATATTGTCTATTGGTAAAATAAAATTGGCTAAGACTATGCTTGCACCCATCACATAATATACTGTTGCAAATCTACGTGATTTAGATTATTTATATGTTCGCGATTGTCATGTTTGGAATACCATTTCTAATAATCTATATAAACATCCCATACTTTGAATAATGGCAAAATGATGGCATGGAATTTAACAAACTCACAAACTTCACTGAATGTCCTGTCCTAAATTTAAGCCTCCCGCCGCCAACGATTTGAAAAAATGACTGTTGAATATCTTGTTATTTGTTGACTTAAAACGCCGAACATTATTCAGTTAAAACTGCGCGTTAGTACCGATGTTTACATAGGACTTGAGAAATGTACTTTAGGCCGATTCCGAGATTTTCAATGCCACGGCTATGCATGATCAAGTGTGGGCAGTATATGAAACGCGCTCGAGCAGCGCGTCCGTTACACTGCCCACGCTTGGCCGAAATTAACTCAACATCTGGAAAACTATTTCTTAAAAACCGGTCGCTACTGACTCATTTTTTATGATGTTTCGTAACAATACAAGCCGAAGCCGGGGATGATGAATTGGTTGTAAAATTTGAATTTTTGGAATAAATGTGTTAATTTGTTCTAAGAAATGGGTCAGAAAAACTAAATTATAGTAGGTAGCATTATTAGATGGGATTTTCGCAGTAAGACCAGTCGGTCTAAATTTCATGTACCTAAGAGTAATTAGTTGGTTTCCATAATCCGAATGCAGTGGCCTTGGGATGTGGGCGACGAGGTACAGAAATCTACATGTTTTTTTCTCTAACGAAGGTGTTAAATTTTTATTTTTTATGAACTAACGTCTGCTAATTAAAATAAAAAATGTCAAGATGTCAAGCTACATAGTTTTCTTGTTCTTTTTTCGGGTGCCGATGTATGTATGACTGATTGTTTTCGTTGTTTCGTCTATTTCTTGTGAACGGCATTTTTTGTAAATGTGTTCTGTTACAGACGCAGGTTCGAGACAGTAACAGCGGTAAAAATCTCAAACCCAACTATCACACCACCCCACTTGCCTTCCTTCCCCCTTTACTGGTCTGCTGATCTCATACACACACGAACTAACTACACTGGAAGACTAATTAAAATTTTACGAGGGGCTCCTCAAAAGAAATTTTGCTAACGCCGGTACGCGGGGATATTTGATACTCGCATTGTTTACGGTTATAAAATTCGATTGTCTGTCGAATTATTATTGTTTCCTTTTTGTTTTAAAAATTACTACGCCGCTACGAGTCAATCATTTATATTCACGCTCAGCAAGCCATTAAATTCCGCTTTTCAGTCGCAAAACTTTCCAACAAAAACTAAAAGTAATGAGCAGGGGTGCCCTTAATTTTACAGCGTCTCAGCAGGGTTTCCATTGTTGTGTCGTGCGCCTCCTTGTTGAATTATGAGGCTACATAGTATGTCATAACTCGTAAGTCAATTAGATTAATTTGGTTTGTCAAGTATGCGTCACAAATGGATCGCACCGTGTAGGCGTGGTCCATCTGTATCACATGCCGAGCAAAATACGCACACAGCCACAATATATCATAAAAATAATTTAGTGCAATATTCATCGTCAAAATATCGCAACACGAAAAACCACGAATGGAAAACTAATTAGCAATGGCAGTATGGAATTGAAAATACGGATTGATTTTAACGTTCCTAATATTTGTCCTGTGGCTACGGGTTTTATATAGTCCTATCGTATTTCCTGCGTGTCGTAAGATGCAGGTGGTGGTAAATCGTTTTATTGCCGCACATGGCAGATACCACTTACTGCACTTCATCGTGCCGATTTTGGTTCGTTGGGGATATTTTCCGTTTAGAGTGCAGTTGGTGGTAATGCACCTTTTAGTAGCTCTCTACTATCAAGTGGCCGGTAGTTGGTTCATTTTAGGCACAGCTTCTCGCCTTCTCAGAGTGAATTTCAATAAAAAAAAAAAAATTGTGAAGCAACAGCCCAAGCAAGAATGGGATATTGCTGATAGGCGATGACATGGCTTGTCATAAAGCAAATTTTGTGAGTTCAGGGGCTTCCAGATAATCAAAACAAAATTGACGCTCGTCTTCGCAGAAGCATCACGCATCCTAATATGCCTAATATGAGTATTTTCATGTGCCTCAGAAATCTAATTTTAGGTATTTCCTAGCATCATTACAGCATACTCTGTAACGCCACAATCGAACTTGTATGCTCAACCACGTTAAACTAAAAATCAATCCAAAATGACTATTTCCTTCGGAGTAGATGACTTTGTCTTTCCTCAGCGTTATTTTGTCAAGCATGAATGTCTCGCGCTTAACAAGAGATGTTTCAAGATGAACTTTCTGATTGGGTCCCGCATCATTGCTCTGAAAAGTTCACGTCCAAATATTTGCCGTTAAGTAAGTCGCTGATGGAACTAGTCGCCCGGGAACCATCTATGTCTATCGTGCATGTTTAATAAAATAGAAAGTATGATTGAGATGCCAAAAGCGTCAAGTCAAAAACCTGGAGTTTTCTTTCTATCTAATAAAATACTAAATTTTACAAACAAAATTTTCGTCTTTGGTGATCAGAAATATATTTCGAACACAGGCCGGGTCATTAACACTGATTAAAAGAAAATTTGATGACATGTCCACAATCTGGGAAGATTCTTTAATTGATTCAATAGAGTCTTTTTGAATAGGAAAATATTGTCATTATTGACTGAGCATGAAAATAACACCAAGCTGTCAACCAAACTAGCAGGCTACATATCTGCGACGAAGACTGTAGTCTACTGACTTTTCAATTTCGGTTACAAATGAAAACTCGTGTTTTCAACGCTGCTCATACCTTGGTCTACACGGTTAGATTGGTTGGGTGAGCCAAGCACTTTGAACACCGCGT
Source organism: Styela plicata (assembly GCA_963675895.2). Classification (NCBI taxonomy): domain Eukaryota; kingdom Metazoa; phylum Chordata; class Ascidiacea; order Stolidobranchia; family Styelidae; genus Styela; species Styela plicata. The sequence continues at coordinate 9,255,867 of OZ023147.1, forward strand.
TTTCGAACGTTTTCCCAAGGCCAGGGGTTACAGTGTCTCGTGGGGGCATACGGCATGTGTTGCTTATTGAAGCCTTTTTGTTCATTGATCTTAATCATACGTACCAGGGTTTGAACACCCAACAATCGATGGTTAAGTTTAGCTTATATTGTCGGTTTCACCACGTCGTCTCAGCCAACTTCTATTGCAGAAAAACTGCTTACTGATGCAAATCTTGTATTTTTGAAATCCTGAATGTTGTTCTTGCTTTGCCTCTGTTAGGATCGATAGTTTTGATACAGCCTTGCACATTTCACTCCGGACAAAAATATTGCGAGTCTCGGAAAAACTTTCGCCTGGCGTTATGCTCCGCTGATTTAAAATACAAACAAATGATTGCGTAATATTGTAATCGCGAGTCAAAAATATTGCTAAAATTGAAGTGAAAAGGTTTGCGTATTCCTGAGAATAATGCAAATTATGTAGGAGACAAGCGTCGTGAAGCGCACAGATTTCATTTAACGGGTTTATTATGCACATTACATTTCTACAAGAAAAGAGAAAATGCTCACGATTCGACACGGCGGTTGAACACCATGGCACGGAAGGGCGCGAGACGAGAGATATTTCCGTGCATGGTACGAGACGTAAGTATACGTCATATGTACGGTATGCGGTCGTTCATTTTTGAGCAATACGTGCGCCTAGGTCCAGACGCATGTCGTGTCTAAGTTGATATGTAAAATAGTTCAGATTGGCGATGGAAACCAGTACACCTAAACCTATTATCGAAGATGAAGGCATATATTTGGGAGCCGAATTTGACAGCTTTGAACATTTCGATCGTACGTTCAAAGTTTGGTGTCGCCAGAAAAATGTCAAGTATTCAATTCTAAACAGCCAAACTATTTTAAGCGTGAATAATCGTCTGGGACAGGGTGCACTACCTTATGATCCAAAATTCCGATATAAAAGTGCGAGGTTCGTTTGCGTACGTGGGGGTGCACCACGAAGATTGAAAGATCACATCCCAGGAGAATTGCCTAAACCCACAAGGTACGTACATATTTCTGCGTTTTGTTTCTGCATTATTAATTGTGAAAAAGACTGCGACTTATTCTGTGGCTATTTACAACCTTAAAAATGGGCGCGGATCAAAATTTGAAAAAGAAAATATAGTCAAATTTTGGAGTCTTAATGGGCGCCGCAGTGAGGAATTTTCTGCTGTGAAATACATCTTTAGTCTGAGAAAACCCAAAAATGGGTAAAAATAAATTTTTTTTATAAAATAGAATTTTGGGGACATATGCAATGCAGAATGTACAACCCAGGACAGGTGTTTGTTTTCCTTTGGGTGTCATCTTTTTTAAAATCATCGCCGCCCTTTCTAAGGCATTTGTATTGTTTTGTGCCATGTTTAGATTAAGGGGTATAAAATTTAAACCATTGTCTTTGGCAATTTTGTGGGGGTCTAGTGAAGTGTTAGTACCATATTCCCTAATGTCATCAAAATAAAAACTGACAGAAAATTCTAATCCTAACTTGGGGGCACCAATGCTGCAAGCATCTGGCATTGTCTCCCGTCTCAGGATGAGTCGCTTGCAACATGGGAAATTTGTATGATAATGGGATACAGGGTACGGTACTAAGCTTCATGAGATCCATTTTGTGTTACTGGCATATGTAATGTGGTTTAATTAATTAATACCAATTTTTAAACCAAATACAGCAAAATTTAAATCCACAGGCCAAAAATTTAGTTTGTTTATAATGTGTGTATGTTGTTTCACAGTCGCAGATTATTGATTTTCTCTGATTGCTGTGATTTTCCAGCCTTGCTAACTGCTTTTTTGCATCCCTATAAGAGTTTTGGAAACTTTGTTATGTTACTTTTCTATGTTAGCAAATTCTTTCTCATACGAACACAGAACTGTCAAAATATTCCCTCATTTTATCGCTGTGTGGATTTCAAGTAAAAAGTAATATATTTTGTTATTTTAACTCAATCATTATGTTCCAAAATCTCGGCGACCTGTCATTCAAATTTGGAGAACAACTCTTTGAATGCTGAATAAATAATTATCCATTGCCATAATTTATTCAAAAAATTTTTAGATCAGCAAAACAGGGATGTCCAGCCTTCCTGGTGATAACAGTGAGCAAGTTTCAAATGGATAAATTGGTCATCGAAAAATTTAATCCATATCACAATCACAGTGGATCACTTAATGATGAGTAAGTTCTTTTATCAGAAATTTTTATTTTAAATTCATCAATTATTTTATATATTCTAGAATTATAGCTTCCAAACACTTACAAAGCAAAAAACATAAAATATTGTCACCTTGATAGGTAATTTTCCACACTTTATATTAGATTTTTTTAAGATAAGTTGAAAAGGTATTTTTTTGCCAATCTTGACTGAAATTAGATGTAATTTTTGTATTCAAAATTATTATTTTTTCGGAATTCAAATGTAAAATATTTAGTAATGGTCAACACATATATTCACTACATTTTTTTGCTCAGGGAATACTCGTTTGATGGATTTTTTGGTCAAAGAAAAGATTCTTTCAACTCTGAATCATCGTCGACATTTGAGCAAGTTAATCCAGTCCCAACAGTGAGTAATACTTTCGTCTGCTGCGATTCGTTTTCACAAGAAATAATGTTGTAGATTTTTTTGATTGATTAGATGTACAATAGATACATTGCTCTTCTGGCTTGGCAATTTACAAAAATGAGTTGGAATTCTCAATGAGTTTATAGTTTGAATATCAATACTTTGAAGATCATTTCAACTATCATAAATAAACTCTTTACAGAAATGCTTTCGAATCACACCATTTCCCTTTGTATTTTTCATATTTTGAAATTAATTCTGCTCAAGGCCGGAAGCAGTGCATGAAAGAAACCGACCACGGCCATTTAATTGCATGAGATATTAAAAAGTGTGTTACCAGCAACTGCACTCTAGAAGGAAAACATTCTAAATAGAACTGTATCACCATGGTGAAGTGCAGTGAGTGTGTCAGGAGAGGTGATTTGAAGGAAGCAAAAGGGTAGATGGTTTCACCTTTGCCATAGTTCAATACAATTCACTACTCTATACTATAGCGGTTCAGTTTTGCGTGAAATCTTATCCACTTGGTGACTTCTATTTTTTCTGCAGCTATTTGCAGTATTAGGCCACAGTAGTTTCCTTCGGAACTGCTACCTACCAAATTTTAATTGTATAAAAATTATATTATTAAGTTTAAATTTTTCAGATAGAAGAACAGCAATATGCAACGATCATTCCTGATAAATTCCCAATATCTCCAGCATCAACTAGCACATTCCATGCCACTGACAATACAGACTGTCACGAGAGTCCAAGATTACCAACCATCACAAAGCTAAGGTCCCTCAGTGAAAGAAGACCACAGTTTGGACTGAGCGCTGATAGAAGGCCTCACCGGAAAAGAACATTCAATCGAAGCCATCAACAAAGTATGGAAACCTTGAAGAGAAAATATCCTGAAATGAACCATCATGCAACAAATCAAAATGCTACTAGTTCGACATCTCAAGTTGACGTCAATCAAGCTTTCATGAAATTAATTGAAGGTAGGTTATAAACGTTGGAATAGGCAATCTCAATCGATTCAGCTAGACTGTCACGATGACACTGAAACGGCCAAGGAATATGATGGTATAGGTTAATTTTCTTCTGGCACTCTGCTTTACAATAAACTGTCAAATAAGTTTTAATAAGATCCCATGAATTTCATATTTGTCAGACGAATGTTTTTTAGACAGATAAAAAGCCCAAAAACTCATAATATGTAATGAATCTAAAATGGCAGTTGTTCGGGGTGTTCAACTGCTCCTAATCGAGAAAAGTGCTTTCTAATTTTTAAGCTTTTTGTACAGTTTTATGATAATCAGCCATTCAAAAATATGATGGTATAGGTTAATTTTTTTCTGGCACTCTGCTTTACAATAAACTGTCAAATAAGTTTTAATAAGATCCCATCTTCATATATGTTTATCATTTATAAACTAGTCATAATTTTTTCAGATCAACAGAATCGAGACGAAGAAGATATATTTTGCCAAGGACTCGCAATGAAACTCCGGACTTTTGATCCTTCATCAAGGTCTCGAATTAAAATTCAGATTCAAACTTTGATTCATAATATAGAGTTTTCAGAATCTCCTGTGTCACTCGAGATGGGACTAGAAAATGGCGTGAATTTTTGACACCGTGGGGGACGAAATAAACAAGTGCCGAATGTTTGTGATTTTATTCGGGTGAACAAAAAAGCTCCAAGACCTACAACACTGCCATTTCATAGCGGTATTGATGATTTTGAACCTTTTTTTATTGTTAAACATTTTCAGTTCGCTTTCTGCCAGTCTGTTAACATTAAGGCAAGGTATCCACTGGAATGAATGATTGTAGAGAATACAAAGTATGACCAACAAGCATTTGAGGTGTGGCAGGTTTCTATATTACTGGTCTCTAGTGCTGGGCAATTGAATGAGGAAGTTTGAAACAATTTAGGCACAAATTATGTGAATCGTATGAACATGAAGTAAAATGCAGTTGATTTATCGCCCGACGAAAAAATTCTGTCAACCTTAAAAAAAAATTAAGATTGAATTTATGGTACATTATCTCTGATATTATTATAAAATTAATACTTATTGACTTCTTTCTCATGATAATGGGGGGGGGGGGGGGGGGGGGGGGGGGGGGGGGGGGGGGGGGTTGTAATCGAAAAGCAGGGCATTTATTTACTGTGTTCACAAAATTGGCAATTTGATTCAAAAAAAAAAATATTTCAATCAAAAAAACCAAATGATACGGTTTTACCCGGCTTTATCAGTGCCCAAAAATACCTACATCTAATTTCGTTTTAAAATGTTCCAATTGCTTTTTTCATTTATTGTGAAGTAAAATTGTTATTTCCTTAAGAAAGCTCCGACATGTTCTGAAATTCGTATTTGTGAAAGAGACTCTTGACAATGTCAGATAAGGGTAGTTTTTTTAGGATTCGAGATGTGATTAAATTCATTATGTTATTTACTCCGGCTTTGTCGTGACATATTACTGAAGTTTAAACCGCGCTAAATAGAGTGATTAGTGTGGACCTGGCCACTGTCAAAAGATGTACGAACTTGATACTTGCTTGTTCAAAAGCTGTTACCGGCACTTCTTGTGACTTTTAATTTTATTTCACAAATTTTGGTTACCACCAGACACTTCAAATCTTTTAGCAAAATATAATGAACGATTGAAAGACATCTCTAATACATCCTACAGAAAATGCTCCGCTTTTCAAACAAGTTGGTAAGAACCCAATTAAAACCTGACGTTTCTGTGAAGAAAAACCCAGGATTCCATAAATGCAGCAGTAAATCATGCTCAACCTGCCAATATTATGTAGAGTCCCAATATTTTCCTGGTCATACAGGCATACAATTCAGTTTTTATCAAAATATCAATTCAGAGAATGTGATCTACCTAATATCCTGTCTCAAGAGTGGAATGCAATATGTAGGAGTAACGAGTAAGACAACTAAAACTAAGGATAAATGTACAGCATCAGTATCGATTCCTTTTTGAACAACCTGGACATTCGATACAACATTTCACAGTTATAGGAATAGAGAAACTTTTTAGGGATAATACTTAAGGGAAAAAATTATCATTGTTGATCATCACTCTCCCACTGTTTAATGACAATACTTAATTTAATCAATTGTTTACTTTAAAGCATTCCGCTCTTTATATTTACTGCATGCAAATTTTTTTGTCACATTTTTAAAATGCTTGTCTGACTTTGGTTAGACGAAACATTACAGAAATAAATTTGTGTGAGTGTGAAAATAAATTTGTACAAGTGTGAAAATAAGTCTAAGAAAATAAGTGTGAAGCAAGTCTTTGAAAGTCTCCAATCATGATCTGCAATTTCGATAATGAAATATTAAAACATTTTTCATTTATATAGTGGAATAAATATACTGCTGACTTGGGATAATATTATGTTTCGGACTAAAAAATTACAGCAATAAGATTTGAATACACTGGGAAATTTTTTACATGCCTTATTTAGGACAAAAATTATTCTTGGTCTTAATTCACTGAAGGATTATTTACTACGAAAACAACTGAATGGTTGTGATAAATCATGTTAGCAGCATCAAGTTATTGAGGTTTAAAGTGTCATCAAGTTCGGGACAGCTTACTTCGTAGTCCTCTCTCAACGAGTTGTGACTTTGAACTCTCAGTTTTCTGAATTCTGTGTAGTCTGATTGCTGAAGAGCTGTTGCTGCTTTCTGTGTTCGCCGAGTTTCATCAATGGGATGTTTAGCGTGTTAAAAAACGATAAAACGATACGGTACCGTACCTTATCAGGCAATAAATCTTTGTGAGCGTTTAAGTAATCATTGACGCATATCTCAAACTTTCCATTATTCAGGACTGCCACTGCTCCTGGGTGTATACTGTGCTAATTCAGCACCTGTAACAATCGTTGTCGTAGGCAACGCCATAGGCAAAACGAAGCGAGCACTGTAGTCGATGTGCTCACCAATGAAATTAAGACGACCTGGGCGCTAACAATTATCGATGGAGCTTCACCCGAAATATTTTTCAAAACCAAATTTTGCCTTTGTTATAAGTTCATTCTCTGATGAGCAATCAGTTATGATATCCATTCTTACCAAATAAAGTGGGACGGGCACATCAGGCCAGGCGAAAACAACTGCAACGCGATACGACCAGGAGCGCGCAAAAACACTGCAATAGTGAACAAGCTGCAAGGCTCAAATCGATGGTGCGTGACAACTGGTAACAAAATGTAAAATGCAAAATGCATGCTAGGTTGGTGTCATTCTCTGTTTGAAAATGCGTTTTATTTTTTTACTCATTTCAATCAGGGTCTGCCTAAGCAGGCTACCTAAGTAGGATTGAAAATAATTTTCTCGAAACCCAGTTGTGACTGTGAGTTGCCGCCCCTGTGTTTTGTTCTGGCAGAAGACTGAACTTATTGAAGCGCGACGGAATATTATATTGACAGCCGGCGTGATCGAGAAACTTCGGTTTGTCGTTTTGTGGCTGGCGTTGCACATGTTGGGGTTCGTAGGATTGATGGTTTTATCCTGCGGGAGAGGAAAGCCGAGAATACCAGTTTCGAGCCGAGTTAAGGTGTTTTTGCGTACCATATTCCTCTTTTTTCATGTGCTAGTAGTGCTTACGTGAACCACTCTTCACTGTACACCGGCGAGGCGTCTATCAGACCACTCGTGTAATGTAATATGTACCGTACCTAATAACTTATAAATACAGGAATAGATGAAACCAAAATGTATTGGGTGTCGAACATTTGACTCGGCTATAAACTTATCTGCTGAGGAAAGAATGAAAAATGTAATTTGGTGAATATGAAAAGGTTTGAATGGCTTATATAAAGTATGATTTAATGATAATACATTTTTCTGTTATTTTATCTGTATTTTATTCATTTACTTAGGTTGTGTTGATACAAAAAAGATGGATAGTTTATTTCACATTCGGACAGTGTGTCAACCTGAACATTAACTCTGAACTGTAAAAAAAGGGGGGAAAATATTATTGGATTTTCTTTGCCTTGTCTGAGTAGTTCAGCCCTTGTCTGCTGTGTATACATTCAACACTAGGTACTGAAGATGGGAAAATATTTTTTTTGCGAAATATTTCTTTTTTAGAAATTGTCGACAAAAAAGATAGTACCAGCTATTTTTTCCTCCAAATTAATCTCAACAAAAAATACTATCTTAATATAGGCATGTGATACATAAAAAACAAGTATATTCAGTACAGAATCATTATCCAATAGTGCTTACAAAATCATTCATCCTTCAGATTCGTTCTTAAATTTGACATTTATAGTCAAAAATTCAAAGTTTCCATTCAATAGAAAATTTCGTCTGCCACTGGGAGACACTGAGTAGGTCTTACCATCAAGTAATCCAAAAAATATTATTAACATTGTACTGATGCCAAATTTAAAAATTCTATCTTGTTTCGTTTTGAAGCTGAACTCATGTGAAAATAGTAAATCTCTTTGTATAATGAGATATACCTAGTGGTAGAAATTGTAAAAATCTTTGCAATAAACAGCGAAAGTGGTTAAAATAACAAACAATGAACTAAATACCTTAAATACGTGAAGACAAGAACAATTCAGTTAAAATTAGTTTTTCAGTTAATAATTGTTTTTCAGCTGATTATGACAAGTTGTACCAGTGTTTTCATTTTGTCAAGTTTTACTATCTTTGTTCACTATCAAATGAACATTAATTATTTTCCGTATCATGAATTTGAAACGCATATATCTCAAGGGTCCAAACAATTTTTACCGAAATATTATTTCATAATAGGCCAAAAATAAATGTAAAAGGACTAAATAAATGGTGAATGATGAATATTGAGTTGCCAAAATGATTTTTTACAGTAAAAGCTGTATTATATCTGATGCATTACATGCCTCAGCGACATTTTTCCAGTATTTCCCCTAGCAATTTCTCTGAAATTTGTCAAATTTAGACCCATATTCGAGCAAAATACTTTCAAACAATCCTATGTTGGATATTATTGAAGAGGTCAACCCTTTTGCGCCCACTCCTATTGTGTTGATTTTTTCGAAGCATTTGTAGTGATTTTCTTTTTCAGAGTTAAACATAGAAAATATCGTAGGAGATCCGAAAAAGATCCAGATACAGTGTTGCCGTTGGATATATAATATGTTAATAATATTAATAGTCAACCTTACACTTATATCTTTACATTGATCATAGTAGGCTACTAGAATCTTTTGCCAAAAACAATTTGAATACAATTGCCATAAAAAATTATTGAATTGATTATGGAATCGATTGTTGACTGATTTCATAAGAGCATCCTTGCATAAAATTCACATATAAAAGGCTGAATGCTGACCCTGCAGTAATTGTAATTAAATATGCAATAACTCTTATACATTTGACTTTAGATTAGTTTTAGTAAGCTGTTATCAATTTCATAACCATCATGCCATCTGAAGTTCTTTGCTATAACAAGGGATGTGGAAGTAAGTTTGATCCAAATTCTAATAAAGAGGGATCGTGTATTCACCATCCTGGTGTTCCTGTGTTTCATGATGCTTTGAAGGGTTGGAGTTGTTGTAAGAGACGAACGACTGATTTTTCAGACTTTTTAAACATTCCAGGATGCTCGAAAGGTCTCCACAGCAATGTAAAACCAGAGCCAGTTGCACCGAAAGTGACATCCTCCAAAAATAGAGAAACTTCTGAGAAGATCCTTAGTCCTGAACCCGAAAAGGTCACTCCTAAACCCATCAAAACTGTGAAAACTCCAAGACCTTGTGTTTCTGAGCCCATGATTCCACTTCCAATTAAGACTACACCGTCTTTGCAAAAAGCTTTGCAAAAATTATCTTTAGAGACCGCAAATGAAGACGCGTCGAAACAAATCAAAATATGTAAGTTTCTATCATGTCGAACAACATATTCGCCAGGAATTAGTGAAATATGCATACATCATCCTGGTGGTCCCGTGTTTCATGAAGGCATGAAATATTGGTCGTGTTGTCAGAGGAAAACGAGTGACTTCACTTCATTCCTTGCGCAAGAGGGCTGTGTCACTGGAACGCATGAATGGAAAGTGAAGTCTTTAGCAGAAGCAGCACCTTGTCGATATGATTGGCACCAAACTGGTTCTGTCGTCGTTTTATCAGTGTTTGCAAAAATGGCTCTGGAGGAAAACTCATCTGTAAAAGTTAATCAAGTCGCAATAGAAATTGATCTTGAATTTGAAGGCGGAAAAAGGAATTTTAAATTAGAACTTGACCTTGAAGGTGTCATAGACCCTTCCAGAAGCTTTGTCACTCTTTATGGCACTAAAGTTGAAATTACACTTAAAAAAGGTGATGCAAGTCACTGGAAAAAACTGAATATTATTAAAATAGTCAGAGAGGCAGAAGAGAAAAAAAACGTAGAAAAAGTAGAAGAAAATGTTGAAACACCCGAAAAATGGAAGGAAAGTGGAGATAAAAATGATGATGATGACGATAGTGACTTATCTGGAATAGATGATGTTGAATTTGATTGATAGGTGGTGAAATTTTTTTTGTAAATTTATAATGAAATGTTCTGAAAATTTTTGTATATTTTGTAAGAGATTGGCAGTGTAATGATTTTTGCAGATTCTTGTAAATATTTACACTTGTTATCCAAACTGTTGAATTTCCAATCAAGATTAATTTTAGTGGAATGAATGCCCCTTATATATGTGTATTAACTATCATTTCTTTTGGGATTTTGCCAGATTTTTCACTCCCGAAAACAGTCGACAGTCTTCGCAGATTCTGGCAATATGATGCATTTATTCGTATTATTTGTGCTATATTTGCCAGTTACCAAAAAGCCTAATTATCGGTACGGACTATGAAAACCAAAATTGGTGGAGATTCATTTTCCAGAGTATGTTTTCAAACTCAAATACTTCTCAATTGTTTCAAATTGCACTTTTGACCCAATATTCACTACTTGTATATCAAATATCCTATTGATATGTTTATGAGAATTGGGAAAAGAACCAAGTTTGGAATTTCTCAATTCAAAGTACCTCGCTTCACAGTGTTCCGTTTTCATCACAATTGAACTGAGTGGTCTGCTATTCAAACTTTTTTCTATATCGTTATTCAAGCGAGCCAAGCTGCAACGTCTTGACAGAGTGTTAGCTGCCATGCAAGTGCAAACGTCCAGAGTAAATTGTGAAAATGACCAGCTGAAAGTTTACAAAATCTATATTTTTTTGATATGCCACGCCGCCATGCATGACCATCAAAATGTTTTTATTTTGGTACTTAGTGATAAGGTTGAACAAAATCCTTAAAATCATCAACACTGTTAATGATTTAATACGAGATGAAACTTTCAGACACCTTGAACGAAATAAGATGCTTGTTGTTCTGTCATCCATTATTTGTTATTATATTTGTATTTTTCGCTTTGACAATGCATGCATTTATTTAAGTTGTTCTACATAATGATATACCATGTTTTACTACTACTTTATTAGGGTGGTTTAGTGCCGTATCACTGCACTCTAAGTAGTAAACGTCGCATAGAGTCTGTATGGAATGTTTTCCGCTTATGTAGTAGCTCTTGGTCATTTGAGTGCACAATAGTTGGCTTCTTTTAATCATCAGTTGTTGCCTTGCATACAAAAAATTTATTAGTGCAAAATCCTAGCCCGAAAATTTGGATTGAAATGTATTGTGCTCAGTATAAATGTCATTGATAGATCTTGCCACTGCGGTGCGATCCGCCTGTATATTATGCCTGACAAAATGAAGTTTCAGAACTTCCATCTACTGTAAGAATTAATACCAGAAGAAATTAAGATACACATGTTGTATACGTTTGATCTGCTAAATTATGCTGGATTTTTTTTTTGATCTGGGAGTAATAATAAATATATCTCTGCTGTTCCGTCCCCACCCATCCTCATGATTACCTCTAATAGACATGAAACTGGAGAACATTTTTGGTTTTCAATATGATTGCTGCTGAGACACTGTTATATATTAATTCAATACAGTATCACAAGGCGTTATTTCGCTGAAAAAATTTCCATTTTTTTAATATATTTGTAAGAAATATAACAAACAACGATGAAACACAGGAATTTTGCTCTAACTGAACGCATCACAAAGTGATTATCTGGTATGTTTTCTATCATTTTGGATAATTCATCATCATATCATTTTAATAATTATCGAGTGCATTTTCTATATTTTCATGTATATTTATTTATTGCTTCACCTATTCATATCTAAAATCGAACTCTTACAATATCTGTGAATTCATTCATTTAAACCAAGACTAAGAATGGGCAATTCAGAGTACTTCCTATCCCTCCTGGAATCCTATTCTCATTTTGCAAGTTATGGATAACATGATTTAAAATGGGTGTTGGCATCAGGTCTTTAGGTATGAAGTTTTTTACATAGCAAAAGGAGAAGTGCATAAACATTGAAATTGTGAGTTATCTTATAATATAGGCTTGAAAATTTCCATGATATACAAAATTCAGAAAATAAATGTTATTATCCAGGGCAATTACCACTCAATGCGCTGTACTAGTGCTTCATATTTGAGGTGTTTGACACTAAGAATGCGGGTGGTGGTACTACATTCTAAAGTAGTTCTTTGCTATTCTGATGATTTTTAAAAAACAAAATTATATTATATTTAAAAAAAAAATTTTCACAGATGAAAGATAGATCCCTTGGGCTCATTTCCCATCCGGTATAGATTTATTCAAATCAATTGTCTGCTTTTTTTTTGTTCATTGGAATTCGCTAGAAGCAATTTCTGAAGGGAAGCCGTCTAAAAGATAATTAGCAAAGAAATAATTATCGTTGATAGTAAATTATTGTGTATTAAAAATGTTATTTCCTGAACAAAGCTCTGACGTATTCTGAAATCTGTATTCTTGAATGTATCTTACTCATAGTGTATTTACTCCGAAATATTACTATCATTACTCCGGCTTTGTCATGACATGTTATTGAAGTTGAAACAGCTCTTAATTAAGAGATTGGTGTGGAATTATCCACTTTTGTTACTGGTATTACTTATCCATGTGACTGTTACTTTTATTTCACAAATTAAAGTTTGGTTACCACCAGGCACTCAAAATAATATTTCGATCTTCCAGCAAAATATATATTATTAAATCTTGTGATTTTTTTACTTTTTATCCAATGAAACCCATTTTCTTCGGAATTCTGCCTGGGTCTATGTGTAGCAAAGTGCGATTTTTGGCATATTTAGCTATCATACTTTTCTTTCAATGCCATGAAATTAATGTGCTTGAAGAAACGTTTTATTGCAATCAGGAGAAATGTAGTAAAATCGCAAACTGAAGCTAAGAATTGAGAAACAGAAAGAAAAAGCACCAGTAAATACTACAGTAATTCATGAAACTCCCAATGTGATGAAGAAGCAGGTTTTATGATTTATATTATTGATTCAGTAACAGTAATTTACAGGTTTTATATGAAATATTTTAACTTATTTCATTTATATAGTGGAATTAATACACTGCTGGCTCTACACAGGTTACAATATTACAAATCAGACCAACAAATTACAATGATAAGATCTCAGAACACTGGGAAATTTTTCAAATTCTGTTCAACTTTTTACATGCCTGATTCAAGACAAAAAAGGACCATTTACTACAGAACCAACTGAATGGTTAGAGATAATTCATTTGTCAACCTCTAAAAACAGTAAAAATTGCATTAGCAGCATTAAGCTGTTGAAGATTGAAGGTATCGAGGAAAAAATGTAATTAAAAGATTATCAGATGATTTCATGAGCACCATTTGCTGCAGTGGCAATGTAAAAAGTTGCGTTTCCACTATATTTTTTCTGCATGTGATTCACGACATCTTCCACATATTTTGCATAAAGAAGGGTGACAGTGCATCCACCAAAACCTCCGCCTGTCATTCTGCTTCCTAAAACCCCTTCACAATCCAATGCTGATGAGACGAGTTCATCAAGTTCGGGACAGCTTACTTCATAATCATCTCTCAACGAATTGTGACTTTGAACCATCAGTTTTCCAAACTCTGTGTAGTTTAATTGCTGAAGAGCTGTTGCTGCCTTCTGTGTTCGTTCGATTTCACCAATGACATGTTTAGCACGTTTAAAAACGATGTCTGGCATTAAATCTTTGTTAGCGTCCAAGTCAGTCATTGACGCATATCTCAAACTTTTCTTTTTCATGACTGCAGCAGCTTCCATGCACTGCCGCTTACGGGTTGGGTACTCGCTACCAGTTAATTCATGTCGAATGTTGGAATTAGCGATTAGGACCACAACATTTGGGTCTGATAGAGGTACTGCTGTCGACTCCATTGATTCACAGTCGATCATTAAGGCTTTGCCCTGCTCTGCCATGGTTGATATGAACTGATCCATGATGCCACATGGCATTCCAGCATAGTCATGCTCAGCTTTTTGACAAGCCAATGCTTTTTCCTTGAGATTGCCTGCTTTTGTGCTCGTCAGGCTTTCTAGAAACGTATACATTGCTACTTCAAGAGAGGCAGAGCTTGACAAACCTCCTCCCAGTGGCACAGAACTGATGATGATTGCATTGAATGCTGGGACTGGTTTGATGGGAAAATTTGATATAACACCTTTTACATAGTTCCCCCATTTTGGTTCTCCCGGGGTCAGCTCTGTAGCCGCTGAAGGGGGATTGAAAATGATTTTGCGATCATTCCCAACTCCATCCGCAAGGGTGTATACTGTGCTATGCTCAGCACCTGTAGCCCTGTTACCAATGACAACCGTTGTCATAGGTAACGCCATGGGCAATACGAACCCATCGTTGTAGTCGGTGTGCTCACCTATCAAATTAACACGACCTGGGGCGCTGACAACTATTGATGGAGTCTCACCTGGAAATACTTCTTGAAAACCAAATTTTGCCTTTGTTATTAGTTCATTCTCTGATGGACAATCAGTGATACTATCCATTCTTATCGAATAAAGTGGAACAGCACAACTCTAAACTGGCCAAGCGAAAACAACTGCAATGCTGCGAACGGGAGCGTGCAAAAACACTGCAGCCGTGGACAGCTGTGAGGCTGATATCGATGGTGCGTAACGACTGGTTACAAAATGGAAAATGCGGACTGGATATTCTTTATATGATGATTTCTTTTTTTAAACGCGTTGGATTTTTTTTTAAATTTTTTTTCCAAATTAAGGTCTGGACAAGCAGGCGCTGTAAAATGAGAAATACCTTACCCAAACCCAGCTGTGATTTGCCGCTCCCCGGTGTTTTGTCTGGCAAAAGACTGAACTTATTGAAGCGCGGCGGGATATGATATCGACAGCCGGCGTGATCGAGAAACTTCGTTTTGTCTTCAAAGGCTGGCGTCGTATATGTTTGTTCATGTTAGGATACGATAGGCTTTATCAATTCTGCCCTGCGGGAGAGGAAAGCCGAGAATACAGCTTAATCATATGCCGGACTACGACCTCTCCTGCAGATACCAGTTCCGAACCGGGGCAGGGGGTGAAGGTGTTTTGGCTTTTCTCATTTTTCCTATGCTGTGTGGTTGGACCTGCATCCTTTAAATGTTAAAGGAAACCTTGAGCAGTCATTAAGTGAACCACCGTGCACCGTTGAGGCGTCCAGCAGACCTCTCTCATGTATTCACCATCCTTTATACTGTATTGGATTTCTATGCAGTATGTGATGACGGTCAGATACTGGATATGCTCAAAAGCCTCATTTGTCTCAAGCAATGATGTTAACAGATCAAAAAGGCATGATTGATTGGCTTGTTTTACATTATAGGGTGGGCTATAGTTAGAAAAGTACACATAGACATAGTTCATTTTGACACCTCTGTCGACACAAAAAGGTGATACGAATAAAGATATCACAGTACCGGTACAGACTGCAGAGTTATCAGGGAAGCAAACAAAACCTAGAATAAAGTTTAATAACGTTCCAGGGAATAAGCCTTTAAGAGAGATTCAAAGGAAGTAACATTGTTTGCTTACCTAAAAAAAAATATGCATTTATATAAATATTACTAAATACGGCCACACACATCATACGGGACCCTGCTTCCCCTACAATAATACAGAATACAACAATAAAAAAAGCGAGATACTCCAAACATACTAGAGCCTGATCAGTACATCAGCCCAATTTTGCTGTTTTTGCTGTATATCGACAGGTCACAAAAGCAGCCGATAAAGTCGTCCAACCGAAAAATACACATACAGGGATGTGCAATTTTAAATGATGCGTTTTTTGTTCAGATGGCAATAATTGCACAAAATCTTTTGGTTTCATCTGGGGAAATCACCACATTTACAGTCTTATTCCAGCCTCTCTCCGCAAAAATTGCTTAGTAACACATCAGAATGTTATATGCTCATTTGCCTTTCTTACACCAAAGATGTTCGTGTATGATAAAATTTTGGACACTAAAGAACGATGTTAAAGCATTTTTGTCAAGATTTGGCATTTTCAGTGTTGCAATGTTAAATGTGGTGATAGGCGAAACAAATTTTATTTTATTTCAATATTTGTTCAATTGTAGTGAAATAATGCCATTGCAATAGAACTAAAATTTAGGACATCGATGTGGGATGTGAAACATTGGACTAAGCTATAACCAAAACCAAGAACAGAAAATGAAATTTGGTAAATATGAGAAAGATAAATTGGCTTATATAAATTATGATTTAATGATAATACATTTTTCTGTTATTTTATCTGTATATATAAATTATTAATTTACTTATGGATATGGATAGTTTATTCCACAGTCTGACAGTGTGTCAACCTGAACATGAATTCTGAACTGCAAAAATGTAGTGGCAAAATATTATTGGACTTCCTCTGCCTTGTCTGCTTGTGTATACATAAAACACTATAGGTACTGAAGATAGGCAAATAGGGGTGGATGTAAATCTGTAAATACAGGTATATTGAGGAAATATCTCAGATTTTAGTCAACATAGTCGAGTTTGGAAATATATTTCTTGAATAATATGAAAACATATTTTTTTTGCAAATAATTTTTTTTAAAAATTCTGCCAGCAGCAGCAGCTATTTTTTCTCAAAATTACTCTCAACTTGATATGCTATCTTAATATAGGCATGTAATACATATGAAGAGTTTATTCGATACAGAATCATTATCCGATACTGCTTAGAAAATCAATTCATCTTTTAGAATGGACTTTAGATTTTTAGGTGAGATTAGACATTTTACAGCCAAAAATTTAAAGTTTTGATACAATGGAAAAATTTGTCTGTCTCTAGGAGGTGCTGAGTAGGGATTACCAACCATAAGCCTAAAAATTTTGTTAACAATTGTACTAATGCCAAATTTGTAAATTGTACCTTGTTTTGTTTGGAAGCTAAACTCATGTGAAAATAGTAAATCTCTTTGTAAGATGAGTTACACCTCGTGGTCGAAATTGCAAAAATCTCAATAAAAATCTGCAATAAACGACGAAAGTGGTTAAAATAACAGAACAACGAACTAAATAACTTAAATATGTGAAGACTGAACAATTCAGTCCAATTTAACTTCTCAGTTAATAATTGTTTTTCAGTTGATTATGACAAGTTTTACCAGTATTTTCATTTTGTGAAGTGTCTCACTATGAAATGAACATCAATTTTTCCTGTACCATGAATTTGAAGCACACAACTGTCTGGCAAGGGTCCCAAAAAATTTGACTAATTACCAAAATTCATTTTATAATTTGGCCAAATATCGAAGTCAAATGATTGATTTAATGGTGAATGATGAATATTATGTCGTCAAAATGATTTTGCAGTAAAACCCATAATATTATCTGATTTATTACATTCTGTTATGAAACATCAAGTCCCGAACATGTATTAATGTCAATTTATATTAACCGAATATACGGCTTTAAGAAACTACAAAACAAGGCCTAAACTAAACACAATACAATAAAGATAATATTACACTCAGAGTACAGACAAGCTAGAAAACCTGATGCTATGACCACACTACTCAAGACTAAATGCCTTCGTATCGACAAAGCAACAGACCATAATAAGCTTGACTATAATCAGTGATCACTTAGAACAATAACATCACAATGCTGATAAATAATAATGAGGTGTAACACAATGTCTTGCTTGGCCAAACATAATTCTCATAACATTCTCCCCACCTACATATCAATACCATATCTATCGGGTGGAATTCCGATATTGGATCGAGTAGAGCGGCGAGGGCCAAGTGAGTCTGTTATATCAGAGTCCATTTCAACAGGGTTTCCTGTTTAACCACACCATTACGTGTTTTCTTCTAGAACTGGTTGTTTATCTAAATTGAGCTGATTTACTCCACTTCCAATTTCTGGAGTATTATTGTCCTTTTGAACGACACGATCAAGATTAGATTCTGTATTCGGACACGGCGACAAGTCTCTGCATGATACTGTACTCTCCCTCCCATCAGCAAAACGCACTCGAGCATATGCCGGGTTTACATCCATCAATTCAACTTCTTCCACCAGATCGTCGTTTTTATGGGAACGAACGAATTTTCGTAGAAATGCATGCTTTGATTCACACAGCCAGGTAGGTAATGATGGTCCGGTTGGAGAACGCCTTTGAAACTTAAAAAATAGTTCGTGTGGCGTTGTATTAGTAGTAGTACAAAGCAGAGACCGTATAGATTGCAGATCTTTTGGCAGAACAATTTCCCAATGAGTCACTGGTAAATTATGAGAACGTAAACAGAGTCGTACTGCTTTCCATATGATCCCATTGAACCGCTCCACCTGGGAGTTCCCGATGGGATGATAAGGGGACGATTGACTGGTAGCTACACCTCGACTGTGCAAAAAATTTTTCAATTCCGATGAAATGAACGATTTTCCTCTGTCAGAGTGAACAAAATTCACTTGACCACACAACGAAAATAAATTTTCGAGACAATTTATAACAGTTGCCGAAGAAAGATTAGAACACGGAAATGCAAAAGGAAACCTGGAATATTCATCAACTACTGTCAGAATGTATATGTTCTTTGTTCGTGATGGTAATGGTCCTTTAAAATCAATGCTTATTCTTTCGAACGGCTGTGTTGCTTTGATCAATGTTCCAAATGGTGGCGTGAAAAACTTCGGCTTCAATTCTGCACAAATACGACATGACTTACAAGTTCGTTTAACATCATCTGTTGAAAAAGGTATATTTTTCGATTTGACGAAATGCAAAAGTCTGGTCACGCCTGGATGGCACAATCCTTCATGTATTTCCATAAGTGATGCAGGAAAAATAGTTGCGCATGTAGCACGGGTGAATGTGTCGGGACCAACATTTTGTTTACCGGGTCGATACTTGATTTCGTAGCTCAACGATGCAAGTTCTAACCTCCAACACTGGATCTTGTTATTCTTTATTTTTGTCCGTCTTCGATTGTCCAACATGAACGATACTGATCGTTGATCGGTAACAATAGTGAAAGGGCGTCTTGCCAGAAGATGACTCCATTTACGAACAGCCTCTATTATCGCTGTCGCTTCTTTTTCCACAGCAGGATAGAAATCTTTCACTTTTCTGTAAAACACGAGACCAGAATGCCACTGGGCGACCACCCTGATTGAGTGTTGCTGATATTGCAATATCGGAGGCGTCACACTCCACAACAAAGGGTACATGTTCATCAATCGAACTTAGCGTTGCATTTTCAATTTCTAATTTCAGTGCTTCAAAATCTCGCACCGTAGCACTGTCCAAAGGAAAAGTTTTGGCTTTACGAAGACGTCTCATCTTATCGGCGAAATTTCCAATCCATTTTGAGTAATAGGCAAATAGTCCAATAACACGCTGTAAAGAGCGACTATTAGACGGAGGCAAGAGGTTCCGCAGAGGAGCAAGTCGATCAGGATCTGGAGCTACACAGCCATTTCCTACAGTGTATCCCAGGACATTAATCTTCTGAACAACAGAAACAGTTTTGGTCTCGTTTAGAGTCAAGTTTTTCAACTTTACGACCTCGAGGAATTTCTTCACATTGAAGTCGTGTTCCTCCTTCGTGCGACCTGCAACTGTCACATTGTCGAGGTATGGAAAAGTATCCTTCAATTTGCAATCATCTACGATTTCATCCATTACTCGCAGGAACTCCGTTCGTCACCCCAAATGGAATTCTGTTGAACTCCCAGAGTTTTCCATCACCTTCAAATGCTGTATACAATTTGTCCTCTTCACGGATTTTGATTTGATGATATGCCGACTTAAGATCGTAAGTTGAGAACCAAGAATATGCTGCGAGATCGTTGATCATGTCATCTATCCGTGGTAACGGATAAGCGTCGAGTTCAGTATAGATGTTTATCGTTTGAGAATAGTCAATGCACATACGACGTTTTGCAGAGAATGGGTCTTTCACAACTAGCGGTTGCGCCCTCCAGGGGGATGAACTTGGTCTGATAATCCCCTCTTCGTGCATGCGATATATTTCTTTGGCAACGAATTCCTTATCTACAGCACCATAACGACGAGATTTCACTGCTATTGGACGACAATCGCGCTTCAAATTTGAAAACAACGAAGGTGCTGTGTAGTTGGCTGCCATCAAACCACACATATCTAAATTAGCTCGCACTTCGAGTTCCTGAAGTTTTCCATCAAAGTGAAATATCACCCGCTCGTGCTTCTTTTGAAAGTCTTGCCCCCAATAACAGTTCACAACATAAACCTTTGAAAACTTTCAGTGAAACGTTTGAATAAGTTCTCTCGCCAATCGTTATTTCACCAACACAATGGCCGATAGTTGTGCCTTGCAGATGCTGTACTGCCATAGACACATTTTCCTGTGAGTGTTGAATTTTTATTCTCAGACGACTTGCTAATTGTTCGTTGATGAAGGAAATAGAACTACCAGTGTCGATTAAAGCAGTTACAGATTGACCAGATATGGTTACAGGAATCATTGCAGAAGACAGGCATTGCGGTGCTGGTCGCATAGCATAGATTTGTGGAGAAATTGACGCGCTCACTGTTGTGGAACTGGCCATAATCTTAGCTCGACAAACTTTAGCAAAGTGACCTTTTTTATCGCACTTGTAGCAATTTGCATTCCTAGCAGGACATATTCGACGATTATGAGAAGAATATCCACAAAATATACATTTTCGTTCAGTATTTACATATCCAACAACTTTATCAAAGCGGTCTGAACATTCGGAGTTTTTCTTTGGATTATCTGATTGAATGGCCATTGCAGAATCTCTTATCTCATTCCGTGTCAGTTCGTATTTTGATGAATTCCTCTGAGCGAGATCGAGTGATGACGCTTGTGTGAATGCCAAGTCAAGTGTAAGCTCTTTATTTTCCAACAATCTCTGTCTGATATTGTTAGATAATATGCCATTAATAAAGGCATCTCGTACAAGTTCGTCCCGATATTTGGCAGTTGTGAGTTTTGCTTGCAAATCTTCAATGTAATTCTCGAAGGTTCTACGCCAGTGTTTCCACTCCTTGGCAGCACTGGGTGAATTCAAATCCAGATCTAGTCTTGATGGCTTCATTGAAGTATCCATAATATGTAGTTTCTTAAATTGTTATGAAACATCAAGTCCCGAACATGTATTAATGTCAATTTATATTAACCGAATATACGGCTTTAAGAAACTACAAAACAAGGCCTAAACTAAACACAATACAATAAAGATAATATTACACTCAGAGTACAGACAAGCTAGAAAACCTGATGCTATGACCACACTACTCAAGACTAAATGCCTTCGTATCGACAAAGCAACAGACCATAATAAGCTTGACTATAATCAGTGATCACTTAGAACAATAACATCACAATGATGATAAATAATAATGAGGTGTAACACAATGTCTTGCTTGGCCAAACATAATTCTCATAACACATTCCTCAACTTTTAATTTTTGGGAATTTTGAAAGCATGAATTATTGGTTGTGTTGTCAGAGGAAACAAGGGAAAAGGGAATTTCAAATTAGGGCTTGAACCTGAAGGTGTCATAGACTTTGTCACTCTTTATGGCGCTAAAGTTGAAATTACACTTTGTGCCTCGTCAGATTTTCGCTCCCAAAAATAGTCGATATTATTGGTCATTCTATATGATCGCACGGCCACAATCTTCGGCGATTCCACCAAGATCATGCATTTATTCCTATTACAACCAATATTTAAATTTTTTTAAAAAATGCTTGTTCTCGGGGAGTTTGCTTTTAGGATTAGTGCTGTTATTACCGCTTATTATCGGTTATCAAAATTCCCAAGTATTGATATGGACTGTGAAAACCAATATTGGTGGGGATCCATTTTTCATAGCATGTTTTCGAACTCAAATATTGTCAATTGTTTCAAATTGCAATTTTCACCCAATATTCATTACTTGTTTATCGGATATTCTATGTGAATTAAGAGAAGACCCAAGTTTGGATTTTCTCAATTCAAAGTACCTCACATTGCAGTGCTCCATTCACATTACAGTAGCTCTTCCTCACAATTGAACTAGAGTGGTCCGCTATTTGAAGTTTTTTCCATATTGTCATTCAAACTAGCAGAGTGTTAGCTGCAACTCTGTATAAACGCCCTTGAAATACTGCAAAGTTTTTTGACTTGCCACATCCACATGCATGAAAGACAAAATGTCTTGTTTTGGGTACTTGGCGATAATAAGATTGAACAGAAAAATTGAAGCATTTTATCCATCCAAAAAAGTAAGCTTCAATCTTCAGACACCTTGAGTGAAATAATATTATGTTATTCCCTTACTTTATAATTATCATTATTTATTTTTCACTTTGACAATGAATGCATCTTATAGTCATTTTACATAATGATGTACCATGTTTTGCTCAGACCAGATACTGCTTTCTGCACTTTATCATGGTGGTTTAGTTCGGTACAGGATCTTTCCGCTTAGAGTGCAGTTCCTGACACTTTATATCCTGGGGTAGCTCTTTGTCATTAGATCAGCCGATAGTTGGCTTCTTTGAGGCCCTGCTTTCAGCCTTCCTTAGAGCGAACCTTTATAAAAATGTTATTAGTGCAAAATTCTAGTCAGAAAGTTGATTGAAATTTATTCTGCTTAGTATATATGAGTCATTGATAGATCGTGCCACTGAGTCTGTGACTTATACTTGGCAAAATACTGAAGAGTTACTCTCAGAGGAAAATAGGACGCTCATGTTGTATATATTTAGTTTGTTGAATTATAAAAAAAATTTTTTGATTGTTGAATAATAATAAATATCTCTCTGTCGCTCCGTCTCCACACATCCCCAAGTTATCTCATATATACATGGGAATGGACAACTCGTCATTGCTGCTTATTAGACACTAACACATTGTAATTTAAATACAGTACGGTATCAAAATATTTTAGTTAGTTAAAAAAATTTCCATTCCTTTTTTCATTGTATTTATAAGAAGTATATGAAACAATGTTGAAACACAAAAATTTTGTTCTAACCGAATGCATCACAAATGATTGTTACACTAATGTTTCCTATTATTTTGAACATTTAATTACAGGGTGTATTCTCTTAATTTTCATGTGATCTCAATTATTTATTGTTTCACCTATGCATATTGAAAATTGAACTCTTATGATATCTGCGGATTTACAATATCCGTGAATAGATTCATCAGAATCAATCTTTGGGATAGACAATTCAGAAAACTTTGTTTCCAACTTTATTCTGTGATACTTAAAAAATGGAATTCTTCTAACAATTTATGAGTATTATGTGCATTTAAAAAAGGTGTTGACATCATGTATGTGAGTCCTTCACATAGCAAGAACAGAAGCACACTAAACATTGGCATTGTGCGTTACCATATAATATAGGCTTGAAAATTGGTATGATGTACTAGGTTCCTCATATAAATATTTTAATATCCATCATCCAGAGCAGATACCACTCGCTGCACTTTATGGGTGGTTCCTATTTGAGATATCTTCACTTGAAGTGAAGGCTAGTACTACATTCTGAAATAGTTCTTGGCTGTTTATTCTTGGAAGATAATTTCAATAAGAAAAAACTGTACAGTAGATTGAAATAAATCTATACCATATGACATATAAAAATAAGCCAAATAAACCCTAGTAAGACCATCTTTCATCTCTGGACTATGTGTTTTACTTATTAGAGAATCATGTTTGAGATCCCACAATCCGATAATCCTTCGAAATTTGAATTTGCTAGCCTGTGAATGAAATATGTTTAATAAATTATGATTGATGTGAATCCTATTATTTCTATTAAATTGCAGTCACATCTCTGGATAGATTACTATTCTGAATTGCCCATCCCTAAACTAGCCATCTCAAGTTTCAATGGTTTTCGGAAATCACAGTACCAGCATTGCAGTCACATGTATATTCAATTTGTACTTTTTTCTACAGTTCCACTGTATTTGATAATGTTTAGGTCCCAAAAATTATTATGGAGAGGTGCGCTGATTGTGCGAACCTGCACAGAACGGACCGTTTTATCAAATAACAGGCTTGGCACTGTTGCTCCTCAGAGAAAAGACATTTATCATGAATCAGAAAAGGAAAATATTGAAATAAAGCCAATAAATATTGAAAAACATAAAATTAGAGGTGTATCTAATTTGGATGATGATTCAAAAGACTTTGAACAAAAAGAAAATGCCAGCGCAGATCTAGTGATTGGCAAAATGCATGAAAATGATGAAAATGAACTTGCAAGGAAAGCTGATGTGCCTACTAAAGCTCCCAAAAGCTCTGTGGGATTCTGGCAAAGTGAACGTGGACTTGCCATCAAAGAATCTGCATTGATTGGAATGGGAAGAGTTTTGAGAATATATTTTAATAAAGAAAGATATGATAATTTATATGAAGCAGCTTTGGGCCTGGAACGTAAATAGTGAGTTCATATCTCTTGTGTTTTCATTCTCTTCATTCACATTCACTTCTCTCATTCACATTCATTCTCTTGTGTTTAGTCTTGACAACAAGACTAAAATAGGATTTAATCTTTTGGGAGAAGAATGCCGCACCTCTAACGTAGACCCTCTTGACCCCAAAGTAGCAGAATCTTAGTTTTTTTTTGGGTGTTCGAAATAATCATGTTTTTTTTTTGATGACCATAGGAAAACCATCAAAAATGTTCAAAATTGCGATGAAATAGCAGTGTTTATGAGCTTGGAGCTTTTTTGCTTTTACGAAGACAATTACATGATTATTTTACACACACAAATATTCTGCCCCTCTCTTTATGTCTTTATGCACGTCTGTTCATGACTATCAATGTAATCGAATGGAGACAAACTTCATTTTCTGATATTTTTTGATCCTTTCAGTGTTTTACGACAGAACCATGGTGATGAAAACATGCTTAAAGTACACGGACCAGAGTGGGCTCTCGGAGACTTGGTGTTTAGTCTTGGTGGAGCTGTCAAATTAAGATATGATGACAGATGGGTTGATGATCGCCGTTGTCTGAGGTATGGGATAATAAAATTTTTACTTTAAATTATGCCTATTGGCAGATTGTCGTCTTGGAAGTTGAATTGAATAATTCTTGCGATTCTAATCATTAAAGTCGCACAATAAACAAACAGAGACGTCTTTTCATAAAATTGTCAAATAGATCAATATTTTCTTAATATATATACATATTTAATTATGTGGATTTTGAATATTTGGAAAAATGTAATTGAATATTTTGGACAGGACTATCAGTATAGGAATAGAATGAATAGAAGAATAGAACAGTGCGTTGTTGCATCCAAAATCATCAATGCTGCTATGAAAATTCTTTGTTTATTTTCGAACTTATTCAATTTGCAGTAAAATTCTATTATATGCCAGATTCCACAGTGTAGCAACTACTGTAAACAGTAAAGACAACTCTGTCTACCCCAGATTCCAAAGTCAATAATTTTTTATTTTTTTAACAGGACACCGAAAAAAAGAGATTTTCGCTTGGAGGGTATTGATCTGAGGAACTCTGGCATAACGTGGTATGGATTGAGGTTTCTGCAGCAGTCACAATATGTTAGGTATTTATAAACACAAAAGCTGTATTTCATGAT
The DNA here is from genome assembly GCA_963675895.2 of Styela plicata. Lineage (NCBI taxonomy): Eukaryota > Metazoa > Chordata > Ascidiacea > Stolidobranchia > Styelidae > Styela > Styela plicata. The sequence goes on from OZ023147.1 coordinate 9,281,538, forward strand.
ATAGCGATCCATCCACGGTGTCCATAGAAAATAAAACTAGACAAAAGTATCCTTCCTCTACACAACTCTAGAAAAGCGATATTTTGGTCAACGCACGAAACGAAGTTGCAAATCCTGGCATAAACGATCCTTCACACAGTGCTATTGAATTGATGATAAGGATACGATAAAGCATAGCCTGTATTTACGTTTTGGAAGAGTCATTCACATCCTTTGTGATGCGTTCGAGCGCTGATAGAACCATCTTTGCAATGGTTTCTCTGACATAGGATATCTGTCTACGAAATGACATGATATAGGGAAAATCTACAAAATATGGTGAATGAGAAAAAGTGGTAGATGATTTATCATCACTTAGGGCAGATACCACACATTGCACTTTACCGTGTTGGCTCAGTTCTGTACAAGATCTTTCCCGCTTATAGTGCACTTCCTTGGCCATTAAGTGGTAATTAGTTGGCTCCTTTTTGGCACTGATTTCGACCTTGCTTAAAGCGAACTTCAAGATTTAATAAATAAAAGTTACATACGTTTTATTCTATTTTTTTTAGATATTTCAATGTTGGCGATGCGAAGTACTTTGACGATGCCGGTTTAGCGACATTGCATCCAACTTCTAATAGTTTGGAGTTTCTGGATATCAGTGGAACATCAGTAACAGAACGTGGTCTTGCATATTTAAGATTATATACTAAGTTGAAGTATTTAAATATAAGTAGATTAGAGGTAAGTTGGTTATCGAGATGCATTTGAGTTTTATGGAAATTTGATGTGATTTCAACTTTCAAAATTTTATAAAAATGCATCGGTATCTAGTCCTGGATCCCAAAAAACTACCAGAGTGTCATCTGACGAAGATGATGGAAGGTGGCACATTCCCATACCATCGTAATGATTCAAAGGATGCCAAATTCCAGCTGATATACTAATGATATCTTAAAATATTGCCAGATCATCAACTGAGAGACTGAGGAAATGTTCAGCTATTCCGCTACTCAGTTGCCTGGAGAAAATTACTCCCATCGGAAGAAAATGGACAATTTTTAATGATATATCTTTCTAGAAGATTGAAATGTGTTTTTTTGATTTGAAATAGCGTTGTTGATGACTTTAAACCCTGATTGCTCTTCCCAAATAAACAATACATGAACATACTTTCACCTTGGTTCATACATGATTCATCATCTTAATGTAACATCTTATTTTTCAGAAAGCGAAAGATCTTGACCTACTTATACCATTTCTACATGAAATATTGCCCGAAGATTGCGTTATAATATACAATGATAACACACCGTCTGATATGTATGGTTCACCAATACCATTCAGATCTCCGTACAATACTAAGAAAGATAAACCAGTCACCTCTGGAAATAAAAATATAGGTAAGTAATGGTAATTGAAGAGTAGGGATTCAAATTTTGAATCCAAATATTCCCGATTAGGGAAGGAAAGAGTCAGGGTGAGAGCATCTTGTTCCTATTCGGGTGTCTGATTTCTTTGGACGGATGAAAAAGGTTTCAAGCCATCAACCCTGCAATTCCATAACAATATTGATGATTTTGAATGTATTTTTTTTATAATTTTGTTGCTGCCAGACATCATTTTTACCTTTTAGCAGGGGGTATATAATGAAATAACTCATTGTCTTCGGGTACTGAGTAGCAATCCAGCAAAGCAACTGACATCCCAGTCAGAGAACTGTTGAACATATTTGGTGGCTAGAGATTCACTTGAAAGTCTACAGATGGGGGTCTAATAAAAATTTGAAGTTAGACGTGTAATCTCCACTTCCACATGACATATTTTTGAATGTAGTCAGTTGGATATTCTTTATCAAAATTTAATTTTGAGAGTGTATCCCAAATATTCGGGCAATTCTTTTACAAAATCTTTTATTATTTCAGGTGATCTTGTTGCTTATGGGAAAGATATGGGAGAGATAGATCTGTATCGACCAGAGACAATACATGAGTTATGGATGACGCCGGAGATTAGTCAGGATAGAAAATTACGAATAAATTTCATACCTAAACAGCATAATAATTTTTATCATAAAATGACTAAATATATTCTGAAAGCTCATGATTATAAACCTTTGTTCTAATTTTTCTACTTTTTGCATTTGATTAAATTATTTTCCAGTTAAATTTTGTGTTATGTTTGAAATTTCGGGATGTCCAGTCTTTATAGCAAAGATGTTCTTGTCTAGAGATATTAAAAATTCCTAAGTAGATTTGTTTCAAGCCACGGATGATAAGAGTAGCAGTATTGGTGATTTTGAACCTTTTTATACAATTTGATTGCTCTGACACTCAGAAAAGAGATTTTCAAATCTTCTGGTAACAGATGAAATGTTGCCTCCTTGCTAAGTTTTCTACTTGGAGTTGGGCATCCCTGGAGTCCTGGGTTCTGATACCTGTGAGGGATGATTATATGTGATAGGTTTGCTGCATGACTCTGCACACAGTGGTTCATGTAAGTTCCTCCATCAACAAGGTCCATGCACAGCATTATTGAGTGAAATGTAAAGTCAAAAACCTTTACCCACCGTTCGAAACTGGTGTCTGCACAAGAAGGGTTCGCCATACGGTTTAGTAATATTCTCAGCTTTCCTCTTCCACAGGATAAAAATGCAATCCTATACGGAGATGTATGTAAAAAGTTTCCACGCAGAACTGAGCCAGAGTGTAGTGACTGATATTTGAAATGGGTGGTAGTAAAGGCCCCTGCACTACATATTAATTCTGCTATCAGTGGATACCTTGAATAAAAAAAATGTTCCGGCCTTAATCATTTTTCAAAAGAATTAGTGTACACAATGAGGACTTTTTGTGGTCTTTGGCCTAGATCTTATGTTACCAGCTGCTGCATATTGAGCAGCTCTCAACATTATGGGACTATTGATGCTTTTGAATCTGGCTATTTGTTTCTACAGCTGTTGGACATCTATATATATCTCTTATTACAATCACACACATTCAGCGAACTCAATCATTTATCTCAAGATAATCAATCAAATAGTGGATATGTTAGATCTAATTGTCTCCATTTCTGAGGAAATATAAGCGAACAAGATCGTGCAATAGCATTGTCAGTTTGGAGGCACGCAAAATTCTAACAGCTCCATCACAAACTCTTCCCTTTACCTTTTTCTACCCTCCTTATCGGAGAAATTGGTTGAATGTGTGATTGAAGCTTAGAACAAATGGTCATGTATTGGAAGTTGAGTGGTTTAAATTGGCTAATTAGAGGTAAGTTGAATAGGAGAGATGCATATGTTTTTAACAAAATTTCAATGAGACTTTAAATTTTACTTACCGTTATTCAGCGACATCCATTTATAAAATTTTTATAAAAATGTGTGGGTATCTAATAATGAAGACCAAAAAACGCCCAGGGAAGATGGATGGCACATGCCATTGCAATGATAATGATTTTAAAGGTATCAAATGCTGGTGATATCTTCAAACACTAAACGGAACTCAACTGCTACGGTAAAGTGCAGTAAAAATCTGTATTTTTCAAAATGGGTCAAATCTTAACAAAATAAACGCGAGACATCTTATCCAAAGAATAGATTTTCACATTGTAAAAATTTATCTAATTTGGGCAGAGACAGCCGGTTCTCTTAATGTTCAGCACTGAATATTAGGCTTACCCTCCCACCCGAAACTAGGTTTAAATGTTTCAGAAATACAGGTTTTTATTTATATACAACAATGAAAAATTACAATAGTAATATATTACTAATTAGGTAACATAATGGATTGAAATACCATGATAATGACTCTAATATTTAATCAAAATAATTCTAAGCTTTTTGTTTAAATAAAAATTTATACTAGGAAGATTGGAAGCAAGAACTGAAAATGAACTAACCAACTTCCACAATAATTGCAATGACCTAAATATAATGGAAAAATAGCAACTCCATCTTAAATAGAAAACATACCATCCTTAATGGAGCCACCATATTACAGAATAACGAGTTGCATCTACATAGTCAAAAGTAAAATTACATACCCTTTTACTAGCTTCAAACTACACTTATGAAATACATTAGAGCAATTTAAACTGCGCATACAGAGATAATAGGTTGCTCTGTAGCTACCGCCAATTTTTTATCACAATTATTCCCAGTTAGAAATATTTTTACCTAACGTGTTGTGTAAAACATGTGTCACTTATGGATCGTGCGCTTTACAAAATGAAGATTTCGGATTGGGTCACTGATCAAAATAATGGCTGGGCACATTTTATTTTCAGTTTATAATAGAATGAATATATTGAAACAAAAAATGCTTGAAAAAGTAACAAAATCCTGAGCTCAGCAAACTAAGAAACGGAAGTGAATTTTTAATCTGCACAAAAATATACAACACTGATTAAAAAAACTTCAGATAACAAAAACCAACATAAGACAGGGGTGCGAATATACAAATATACACTGTTATGGGTTTAGCTTCGCGTTAACTTCAAGATGCTACATACAATCAGAAGCAGTTACCAAAGTTTTACATTGGATAATTAGAAGATGAATTTAAATATCTCAGAAGTCTGACTATATCAAATTGAAGATAATTTTATCGAATCAAGTATGGCTCATCAATACATGAGCAATGGGATCATATATAGCTCACAAATGATGAAATAAAACTTCATTAAAAATTCTGTTCGAATAAGTTTGAAGGAGGTTTATTTGTAAAGGGTCTTCCACTATTATGGTGCTGGTAAGTTTAGTTATGTAATACATGTTATTCGATCTGCTCAATTTATATGACATGTGGATCATAGATCTGTTGCTTTGGTTTGTGAAAAAATCTCATCAATCTTTTCCATGAATTTTGCTCGATCAGCTGCACTTTCTCTGGTCCACGCAAGGGCAAGGTGAGTAGATTGTGGTTTTCGATCCTGTAAAAAATGTCAATATTTAAATTTACTTTTATTACCATAGATACAATAATATGATACAATAACAAGATGCAATAATATGAGATGAGAATGCCGAGAGTACAACAACCAAGAACAGGTATTGGACGATAAAATTGCCACTCAGTGACCAATGGAACTTACAGGAATATATAATCGATTTGACACTCAACGAATCAGTAGAAATAAAAATTTTATTTCTCAAAATAAATACTTAATAATAATCAATTTTTATTTTACTTGGGATTGGGAATAACAAAAATACAGGCTTAGGTTGCATTTAAACTATAAAAAGAAATATTTTCTAGGAATTGGAAAAAATTCGAACTTGTATTCATGTCCAAACTATTTATTTTCAAAAGATTCAAATGTGAGTCCTTAAAATATATAAATTTCAATATCACACAAGAATAAAAAGTAAACCCAAACTTGAGCAACAGTTTTCGGAGAAAAATTCATATTTTACAAAAAAATTAAAGTTTTCAAAAGGAACCAAACAACGGAGTCCACGGTAATAATGTTGAGTTTTGTTAACTAGCCACTTATGTACAAAACTATGCATAATATCTCGCTACAAAAAAGAATCTTACCAAGAAGAACAATCCATTTTTTTGTTCCAAAGCGGCATCCGATATTGCCAACCAGACAACAGTATCAGCGCCCTGCTCAGGAGAGCGTAATCTATTGCCCATTTGACGATGAAAACTTGGCATTGAAGTTCTAACTGCTGGTGTATCTGCCCATCCTGGGTGCATCGTTGAGAAATGGATATCTGGATGTAACTTCGCTAATTCTTCTGTAATTATCACCTGCAATTTAGTAGAATACAATAAAACTATTACCAGTGATTGGTATTTGCCATGGACAGTGATATACCTATGTATCACTTCTTTGTTTCTTTTTAAGTCGCTTTTTACTACTCGCAGACATCAGGGCAAATTGGAAGCCCTCATCACTGGTACAGCAATTAAAATCACTATGAAAAATTAATATCCTGGTGATAATCCCTTAATCTTAATTATCATTGGTTCCAGCTGGATTCTCTTCATAGTAGTTAGGGTTAATGGTATTCGAAAGTCAACATTATTAAAATTTTTTGCATCAACTTTCATTAAAAAATATAATAAATGAATAGAATGTTTAACTTTTCAGGTGAATGAAATGGTTGATATTTGGCCATATTTTTCCGATGTTGTAGCGAAGACATAATTCATGTCAAATGTAACAACATAAGATTTGCCATATCACTTCACAGTTAAAATGAGTAAATATAGAAATGATCAAAGATTGGAACCACTCCCACTTGGAAATTTTAGAATAAGCCATGATTTTGATAACGATCTCAGCAACATGCAGCAGGTGAATATGACCATTGATTATATTTCAAATTTATATTCCAATTCCAAAGTCAATCGTTACCTGCTGTCTTTTATTGTGAGCATAAGCAAGATCTCCTTGAAATTTATGCTCAGATTGTAAATCTTTGATATTTAGCTTTTGTGTGTACATCCCTCCCGATGACACTGTTATAACTCTCGGCTTGGTAGCTTTTTTCAATAAGGGAAGAAGAGAAATAGTCAATATATATGTCCCTATTGTGTTTGTTGCGAAATTAACTTCAAGATTATCAGGTGTCATGGTTCTCTCATTGACCATGCAACCAGCATTGTTAATCAAACTGTCTAATTTTTCTTCTCTTGATGAAAACTCGTGAGCAAACTTGTGAACTTCAGATGGCTTTGACATATCAAGTATATGAACATGCACATTTTGGTTACCGCTTTCCGAAACAATTTCCTCCCTTGCTTTTTCAGCTCTGTCTGCGCTTCGACAGACCATGTGAATTGTGCCACCTTTCTTGGCTATTGCAGTTGCAGCACTTTTGCCGATTCCACTGTTTGATCCTGTTATCATATACGATCGACCTGTGACATCCACCTCCAAATCTTTAAGATTGAAGGCCTTCTCTGCAGCAGCATATCCACCCTTTGTGAACTCACGTAATCCTTTTATCAAAAAAGCACCTTTTTGATACAGTGACATTTTTATTTATTTTACTACTTGAAGAAGAAAATCTGAAATCATATAAAACGCCTTCTTAATCAAAATCAACATTTTAAGCACTGTTCTAGGCAGACAATAAATTTATACAATAGGCTTTTTCCTTCATTGAAGCCATAGCTTAGATTGTTTGACCTTGATACGAAAAAAAACAATTCAGTTACTGTCACAGATTAGAATGTCCACATTCTTGAGTAGAAACTTCACAGCACTGCTCTGTACAGTGTAGGTACAGACTATAGAATAGTCCTATCATATTTCCTGAGTGTCATAAGAGGTGACTAAAAGAAAAAAAAAGTAGTGGTAGATGATTTTTTTCCTTTTAGTCAAAGGCAGATAATGTTCACTGCACTTTATCATAGAGGTTCAGTTCCGTCTAGGATGTTTTCAGCTTGGATTGCAGCTGCTGGCACTATATCTTGTAGAAGCTCTTTGCTAATAGGTGGCCGATAGTTGGTTCTTTTTAATCACCGCTTTAATCACTGTTACAAACTCTATTACAACTTTTGCCACTAGAATAATTCTTCACGTTTCGATCGAAATTTTAAAACTATAGTTGTACAAATGGAACATAAAAATGTCAGTGTAAGATTGATATGTCGCCAACCTTGCGATACTGGTAAAACAATAGGTCGGTGCAGTTGGATGGTGCAAGGTTATGATTGAACTGAAGAATGGCGACCTTACTGATTCTATTGAGATGGGTGGCAGGCAATTTGTACTCTGGTCAATTCAAACCAGTATAAAACTCTATTAATAATGATTAGTCAATTTTTACACTGAAAAAAACGTCGTTGGTCAATTTGTACCACAGTTCCCAGGAACTTGTTACCAGTTTATTAATTTTGGTGTAGCAGTGCAGTAGTAGAAAAGCATCAAATAAAAATTCACGAAAATAGTCACGATGCTTAACATTCCATCAACTTTGTAATCTGAGCCTCAATGGCCATCATAAACGCGATACCAGTAGTAATTCCATCATAAATAGGCACTTGAAATAGTTTTTTTTTGTTTGAACTAAAATGCCTGCTTTTCCGGGTCAGGATCAGATTTTATTTTATCCTCTGGGATTAATCAAAATTTTTACAGTAAGTTCAATGCAAATTTCATCAGGGTATGAATCGACCTAAGTTATGTGCTATTTTTTGGGTACGAATTGACTACCTGAAAACGTACCGGTACTGGGGTTGTCGTTCGCAGATGTAGTTGTTCTCCCCACGCTCTGCTGCAGTGAAAAAATAATACTGTACCGGTACTCCATCCCAATACAAAACCTGTAATCTCTCTTTCTAAGGTTGTCTGGTTGTGATCCATAAAAATCAAAATAAGTTAGATGGCATTAATCACTTTTAAAATTTCTCTCATTCTGCCTTCGATGTCTAACTGACATTGGACCAGTTCAAGTTAGAACTGCTGAATATTTGAAGACATTAACTTTGCTGGTGAAAGCTGAAAGTTTAAAACCGAAAAGCAATAATTATTCAGTCTGTACAAAATGGTAAACTTGAAACATTATAGTCCTAAGATACAACACAGAACATCATCTTATTCTGTATTCGGTCATGCTGGTGTGGGGTAACCGCTGCACACTTAGGTGTAGGAATGAGCATGCAGGCAGCTGCAAAACGATTTTAAATCATGCCAACGCAACAGATGAAGTAAATTGAAAAAAAATTACTATAAATAATGGTACACTCGCGATTTAAGACGTCCAAACGACCAGGTAACGCCATCAAATCGCAAAACTGGGTCGTACAATACAATACAGAATACAACAATAAGTGCTTAGGTCAGCATTATGCAACGAAATGTTATGTAACTATGTTACTCAAGCGTCCATCCGCTGATTCATCGTCACATAAGGTTGGGAGAAAGCAAAAAGGAAAGAACAACATTACGCAACGAAACGTGAAATTTCAGTTCACGTGCGACAACTTTTGCTTAAACATGGTTTGCCAAGTTTGGCCCACGGATGGTCATGCTGATGAAGAGCGGTTCGACAATGGCCCATGCTGGGTGAACTACAATTTCTAATAGTAGCTTTACTGCCTACTAATAATATATAACGAGTAATAAATATAAACAAGACAAAGAGAGAAAAAGCCGTAAAATAGAAGAAACTTAGAAATTACAAAATAAAGTTTATGCACGCACAGCTCACACTGTTCAAAAAATATGTAAATACAATACAAGTAAAAAATGAAGCAAAGGAAAAACGGTTAAAATTGGAATGAAAGTGCAAAAAACATTACTAAAAGGATTCCATGATAGGCAATCATAGGCTTAGTCTATTGTCTGAAACAGTCAAAATTACTACATCGATTCTACTTTTTATTGTTACTGATATGAATTATCATAATGAATTCGTTTTGGTATTTGGGATACAGCAATTGGGAAAAATATTGATGGTTGTAACATAGATTGATTGAAAAAACATTTACATTATGATACAATGATTCGCGATACTTCAAATAATTCAGAGGTCATTAGGAAAGTTAAAGTAATTTCGCAGGTGTGATTCCCTTTTTGCCTTAACTCAGTACACTATATCAGTAAACCCATTTCGCATTACGTATAGTCAAGGAGGATCCATGGATATAATATGGCGCCAGGGTAAGAGCAACTCAGATCTCTACTGCATAATATTAAGTGTACTGATCGCAAAGATTTCGGTGAGGAAAATATCATTTCTATTAATATTAAAATGGTATTTTGTTGCAGTTCCCTTGTAATATTGCTTTAACTATTATTTTCGCTAAATAGGGATCATGTGGATGCATTCGTGCGTTCCTCAACTTATTTCAAATCGCCTGTCATCAGGTAATTCAAAAACAAAATCAATTCCGACGAAACCTACAGTTTCACCACTATTCTTTATATGTTTCCAGATAGAGTTCCTGAAACTCAGTTTCAGCACAGTTAGAAGATTCGGAAATGAAGGATTATCTACAATCAGTGAAATTGTTCATTAATGTCAGGTGGGAACAACGAGAATGGTTTATAGCGACTTCACGAAGATCAGTTGGAAAGATTCAGAATATAAATTGCTGATACCGGGGTTGAGTTCATAGGTTTTTGATATGCGGATATATTTCACGCACAATCCACGCACCACTGCTGTGAATAATTTTATGTTTACATAATACAAAAATGGGTATAATGTGAGTTAACACATATTCTAAAAACTGTAATGAAAGAATTTTCACATGTATTCTCGTGTACTCATATTTTGTCTCTACCTATTATAACGAGGTGGCTCAAATATCTAGAGCGAGGCTCAGATAGTCGCAACTATTTCGCCTTTATTTCTGAGGCCCAGGAGGTGTGTCACCACCACTGTCACCACTGTGTCGCACAGAATAAACAATTCAAAATACACAAAATCAAAAAAACATTTACGCGCTTGTCCGCTTATATTCCGGTGTCTGGTAAAATTAGATGACTCAGCATCAAGAATCTTTTATAAATTTCGCGGAATAGTGAATTATTTTGTTTCTTGCAATACAAAGAGTTCTAAATTATTGAAGACAATATCTCTTTCTTCCTCCAATATCGCAAAATAATGACTAAGTGACATGATGTGTTGGCCTTGTGGTTAACATGTTGGCATCGCTGGTTGAATATCGCCGGTTCGAGTCCCGTCGAGTCCGGTTCGTTAATCCATGCCCGCCACTCAACCCAGGGTGTAGCGAATTAGGTAGGCTAAGCCAGACAGGAAAGGGCAATAATATGTTTTATTCATGTTATTTGTATCGGATTGATAATGAGAAGCAGTGACATCTAGTAACGTTTCAGAATGTTTTATTCTTGTTATTTGTATCTGATTGACAGTGAAAAACTGTGACTTCTAGAAACAGCTCAATTTGTTTTATTCTTATTGTTTGTTTCTGGTTGATGCGATGGCCTTGCGGTTAACATGAAGGCATCGCGGCTCGAATATCTCGCTACGTGTCCGGTTCGTTATCCATTCACTGAAAGCGAGTTGCTATTCTTCTTCAATTAAACTTGCAATTAAAATGTCGTCCAAAAAGATAAAAATACGGTTCGAACCTTTACTTCTGCCAGAAAATGACATGTATCGAACAAGCGTTGCACAATCCTAACGGCAGTCTTACTGTATCGAATAATACTTCAGGACAAATAAATGCTGCCTAATGTAAGTAATGGTGACTTTTTAAAAAGGTCGATCTTGCTGAAATACTGACATTCATAAAACTTTTTTTTTATTTTCTAATATGAACATACCTAATGGCAAAAGCTCGTTATCTTGGTATCAATCGTGAATCTGTCATTGGAACAAAAACATGCTAAATGGAGTGAAATTTTTGTTCTTGGACTGGAGCCCAATAAAAAATACATACGCTTTTAAGTCAGTTTATGCTAATATTTATTAGTTGTGAATTCGAATTTCCTATTTATCATCATGGAGACAATAATATTGATAATATCACTTTAGACTATATAGACTATTGATTATGCTCTAAAAATTGTGTTTTTCACAACAATACGGTTGGTAAATATGATGAAATATAATGTTTCTCTATATTTTCAAACAAGCCTTTAGGTATATAAACGATATGGCGTATAGATATAAACATATTGAGCTATTCAAAGACTCCGACCATGCACGTTTATAGATATAATGTATATTGATTCATATCGATTCATCACTTTCTGTTCATTTAATTACGGGCGTTGTGATCCATGGCTTATTTGTTGGATTTGATTTTGTCAAGATGGCACCTTTTCTATCTATGCCTGCATTGGTTTTGCTGATGTGTACTTTGTTTCTGGCTGATGCTTCAGAATGCAAACTGCCTAAAGTAAGCGAAGAGGTCGATTTTGGAAAATATCATGGAAAGTGGTTCTATTCTATTCACCAAAATCTTCCGATTTTCGATTCTGTTTCGTGCATGGTGTTTAAAGTTTCAAAAACAGATGACGGCTATAGGGCAAAAGGAAGATTTTATAACAAAGACACTTCAAAACCTTACATAACAGTTAATAGTAGGGAAATTCGTATCGGAACATCTACATACAAAGACAAATACACTACTGGAAAATCGCGCGAAATCGCAGTAGCAATGAAAGACGCAAAAAACTACAAGACCGCTGCAAAAGTAAGGATGGGGAGCTTGTCATGGTCTGCATTGGAAAAAGTTTATATCGGTGACAACAACTCGTATTTGCTTGAATTGAGATGTGACCTGATGGGAGGAAAAATCGCCGGAGTGGCAACTAAAAATCCAACTCCAACAGCGGAAGACATATTGAAGATACACAACGCATTAATCGATATTGGATCAGGGTGGCAAAACATTAAACTCTACCAGTCAGAATGTAATAAGGACATGTAAACTGCTGCGGTCAGTGGCGTATTCGGAACCTTGGTAATGGAAAGGCAAAATTTGAAATATTTTTCGAGACCTAATTAAGACGTGATAATGTATCCCAAATGCAAAAACTTTTCCCTAATAAATACCGTTTTCATTGCATTACTACAAAATACACAGAAAATATTTTGATATACAAGGATTCCAGAATTTTTTTTTATGATTTTCTACGTTTTAAGAGAACTAAAATTTGGGTGTTTTTCCAGTAGACTATTGGGTAATCGTTCCCCTTACATCCGTGATAAGCTTGTGGCTACGTTGTTTAAAAATGAATCGTAGTCCTGTGGGGTATCACAATCAATTGAGCAGGAAATTGAGCAGCTATCAGCAACAGCATATTGTGTATTAAAATTCAGTCTGAGCGAGGTGTGAAGCGGCGCAACTAAAAACAATTTATATGACAGCAATAAGAGACAAGGTATAAATAGAACATTTAGGAACTTGAAATGGATACTCGGCAGATGCGAAAGGATTTTTCAGTCAATTCATCGCCGCATTCAATATTTATATGTATATATACGGATCACGGCCCGGACTGCCTGGTAAATAGGGTTAGGCAAGATCGAATAAAGATCTGATATTTCTTTCGAATCGAATCAATGATTCCTTGAAATTAACATTATTTAGCCTTTTCCCCCTACAATTCCCCCCCATCATCATCAAGAGCACTAATAATGGCTAATAGGGACAATGTGTACATTGTCTCTAATAGGCATTATTAGTAAATTCGCGCTTGATCTTTCAGGGCAATAGTTTTCCATTTCATTTGCTAAAATGTGATGAATCTACAAATCCACCTACCTAGAGGGAGAGGCATACTAGGGTGTAAAAGGCATATGGGAAGTTGTGAATGAACGCGTGCGCCAATTTGCGTAGATTTATATATAAACATGAACGAATTAACGTGGTTCAAGATATAACACGCAAATATGGTTACAAAGGATGCGTAACGGCCAATTCAAGTAAAATTATTTAATAATTTAGACTGCACATACACATATATAGGATAGAGAATCTTCCATAACAAGTCTTTAACGTACTTATACATATGAACGATGGAAATGCAAAATTTTGCAAAAAACTCGTCATCAAATGGAAAGTTTTTTATAGTATTGAACTCAATTGTGATGCGCAATAAACTCGTGGTCCCTTATAATTGCGCATCCGTATATGGATAAATCTACAAAGATGCTTAAATAAAATAATATTAATAATATAAAACAACCTGGCAACATCTCATTCCCCTAAATGTAAGTTTGTAATAAGCTTTCGTCAGGATATAACCTTATGTCTAATTAGGAAAAATGACACCTTGACGAAAGCTCGCAATAAACTTATATTTTCGGAATGAGACGTTCTCTGTTATATGGATAGGTACATTCGAATTGCATTTGTTTCTGCATATGCAATCACAATTTCATAAAATTTCTTTCAAAGTAAGACCGGGATCATGGCTTCAATCGAACCAACCAACGTTTACTTGAATATGATACCAGAGAGCTACAAAATATGCCCAGAAAATTAACTACAAGAAATTCAGAAGAGTTTATAATTAATACGATGCACTACAAGCCTTTGCCTAGATGCAGATATGATCGTTGAAAAAACTCGCGTAGAATTCTCTGTAAAACGGATAACTTTGAATATTGATAAGTATGAATCCATTCCACGCAGCGAATACTCCATATGCCAACTAGAATCATTATATTATTAAGCACGAGCCACAGATGGAACGCGCCTCACCGTGATTTATACTTTAAAAAACATAGTGAGACAATGGTTTTTTGAAATATGTCGAATTTAAAATTGTAGATAATTTAAACTTGGCACAAATTGCAGGTATGTTTATTTTTAGTTTTATGTTGTTGTAGTTTTAGGTGTATATTAGTTTTTTTATGGCGCGAGCTTTATGTATGTGTGTATTGGTTTCAATGTTCTGCAGTTTGCATCTGGTTGATGCTATAAAATTAGAATGCAAACCTCCTCAAGCAAACATAGAGATTGATTTTGATAAATTTTCTGGGGAGTGGTTTTATTCTATTCATCAAAAATTGCCAGTTTTCGATTCCGTTTCGTGCATAGTGTTTCGAATTTTTAAAACAGAAGTTAGAAGGAAAGTTGTATCACAGGAATACCTCGAAACCTTTTGGGCTATTTTAATTGAAGAAAACCGTATTGGAGTATCCACTTATAGAGAAAGTTATCTGGAAGGTAGGTCAGAGGAAATCCTTAATGAAATTAATGAAAAATCCGAGGAATCAGCAAATGAGATATAATCGACATCCCCCCCCCCCCTATTCTAAAATGCCAAGCGTTTATTTCAGCGACGAAATGTCGTATCTTATTGCATTAATGTGCGATATAAATGAGAAGAAAATTATCACAATTAATACTAAAACTCCAAGCCAACTGCTGAAGACACGTTGACCATACGCAACGCGATAATCGATATATAGGATCTGGTTGGCAAGACATTAAGCTCTAACCGTCTGACTGTGATATGAATATATGTATGTAAACTGTCACAAAATCACTGGTCTTTGACAGTAATTTTACTTGACGGTTTTGAAAAATTTCAAAATTGACTTTTTTGGCCAAATAGGGTGTGGCATAAATCTCATCAACATGGCGTTGTTCTAACTTTGAAAATATGCAATTACTACAGATGACCAGTAAATTTACTGTGCTTTTGTCACAGTGTAGATTACGGGTTGGACAATCCGATTCATTCAGATTTCAAATCTGTTTCGGATATTTTTTTAATCGAATCAAATTACTAGTACCGTATCACTAATGACTCGTATTTTTTATAGTCACTCATCTGAGTGTATCACCCTGACCAAGACCCTGTACCGGCAGCTACTTATAGACGGATGCACGTGGAGAGCGAAAGGTTAAGGGGCGAGGTCCTGGCAATATTGGATATTTTTCAATTCTTGCTAAGCGCACCACTGCTGTGAATAATTTTATGTTTATATAATACAAAAATGGCTATAATGTGAGTTAGCACATATTCTAAAAACTGTAATAAAAGAATTTTTGTCATGTCTCTACCTATTATAACGAGGTGGCTCAAGGACCTAGACTCTGAGCAAGGGTCAGACAGTCACAACTTTTCTACCCTCATTTCTGAGGCCCAGTAGGTGTGTCACCACTGTGTCGCACAGAATAAATAATCCAAAATTAACAATATCCGGTTCGAGTTCCGACGGGTCCGGTTCTTTAATCCATGTGCCCGCCACTCAACCCAGGGTGTAGCGAATTAGGTAGGCTAAGCCAAACAGGAAAGGGCGATAATATGTTTTATTCTTGTTATTTGTATCGGATTGATAATGAGAAGCAGTGACTTCTAGAAACGTCTCAATTTGTTTTATTCTTATTGTTTGTTTCTGTTTGATGCGATGGCCTTGTGGTTAACATGAAGGCATCGAGGGTTGAATATGTCCGATACGAGTCCGGTTCGTTAATCCATGCCCATCACTCAACCCACCCAAGGTGCAATAACTTGGGTAGGCTAACCCGAACAAGAAAGGTCATCTCTTTTCATAAACTCTACCCCTGTCCGTGGCCGCCGGTGTGTGGCCTTGGCCGCCGGTGCAAGGCCTTGGACAGGGTGATCCACTCCAAGAAGTTGTTATGAAAAAACGTCTCAATATTAATCTTTATTCTTATAATTTGTATCTGACCGATAATGAAAAGCTGTATCCACCAGCGTATTGAGAGGGCGGGGCCATAGTACTACACCGACTGCTGGAGCGGGTGGGAAATACCTTTTGATGTTGTTGAAGTTTGTTCGCAGCGACGCCGGAAGAATGTTATATAGGAAGAGCTACTTTGAACTGTAGCACCAGCAACTGCACTTTAGGAGGAGACCATGTACCCTCAGGAATGCGTGCAATTGAAAGAACGAACAGAACATACAAGATCTCAACGACACCCTATGCAGCATATTCCCCCTTACGCAGTTGATACCCAACGTTTCTTCTACCGATGAGCTACATGATTAGAAAGGAATTCGGACTGTATTAGAAAGGCATTCTAACTTCGAGATACATGTTTCATTCCAAATGGCTGTTGAGCCAAGCTTGACAAAAACGATTATATTGATCAAAATCAGATATATATATAACTAAAGAGAAAACCATCTTTACGGAAGGCAGTGATTGGTCACTGCCCGGGCGATATTAACACCGACTAGTACTTCATAAACTAGTCACCGGAAAACAATTTTTTTTTAAATTGCGGCACAGTTCTCGATAAAACGATGTTAATACCAGAAAAGATCGGAGTTGCTAAGCATAAGAGGGTAAGGGGACTTTGGTGCCATCGACATTTTGAGGAAGGAGGAAGACATGGTGACCAAGGAATTCTTGTTTTCCGAGCTCAAACTTGTCGACATTTTGCACAAGACCATATTTCAACAGTTCACTGAAAGCGAGTTGCTATTCTTCTTCAATTTAACTTGCAATTAAAATGTCGTCTAAAAAGATAAAAATACGGTTCGTACAGTTACTTCTGCCAGAAAATGACATGTAGCGAACAAGCGTTGCACAATCCTAACGGCAGTCTTACTGTATCGAATAATACTTCAGGACAAATAAATGCTGCCTAATGTAAGTAATGGTGACTTTTTAAAAAGTTCGATCTTGCTGAAATACTGACATTCATGAAACTTTTTTATTTTCTAATATGAACATACCTAATGGCAAAAGCTCGTTATCTTGGTATCAATCGTGAATCTGTCATTGGAACAAAAACATGCTAAATAGAGTGAAATTTTTGTTCTTTGTTCGGAGCCTAATTGAAAATACATACGCTTTTAAGTCAGTTTATGCTAATGTTTATGATTTGTGAATACGAATTTTCTATTTATCATAATGGAGACAATAATAGTGACAATATCATTGTGTTTTCCACAACAATACGGTCACACTTAATTTAGAACTCTTTGTATTGCAAGAACGAAAATAATTAAATATTCCACGAAAAGTGTTTATTGTGGAAATATTTAGAAGATATTATAGTTGGAGAGACTGAACGAACTGTCAGCAGAGAATGTGCTCCTGGCGTCAGATGCTGCGGATCTACAAGGAGAGCTTTGCGAACTGCGGGAAGAAGCCAGATTTCTACGTAATAGATGCCACGAACCTACCGGAGATAACAGAGGGTTGAAGATGGAAGTTAGGGATCTAAGGAGACGTATAGAAGCAATTCCAAATGACAGGAATGTCGGTGGGTTCCAATATCGTTTATCACAGAACAGCAATTCAAATTTTTAGAAACTAGTAGACGTTTATTTCAAAAGAAAGAGCGTTGTGAAATTCTCATATCGAAATACTTGTCGATTAGTGGTTTTAGGTCTTTCCTTCTAGAATTATTTTGGAACCTTGCTCTAAGGGTCCTAAATTGAAGGCCATTCGGCTTTTTCCCGTCCGTGGCGAGCTACTGCTCACAACTGTGCATATGAGATATATGTAAATTATTATGATATTTCAGATCCCAGGCAAGAGTTGATAGAGAAGATCGACTATTACAAAGCCGAGCACGACAGATTGTTGGAAGAGATTCGTTCACTTAAACATAGGCCGGGTGAAGGGCGCGTAGGCCGTGTGCAAGAAGTCCTAGTCCGCCGAAATTTAATAGTTTTCATCGACCTTGTCGTCCGAGATGAAGTTCTCCGTCGAGATCACAACATTCTTCCTCCTCGAAGGTAAGTTTATATGGTTGAAAACTGCATTATTGCATTAAAGACCATTGGCAGCGAGGTCGAAGTTTAGACACTCCCACATAAAAGAGCTAACATTACGATCGAATTGAGAAACCGTCAATATGTGGATGAATCGCAAACGGGGGAGTCAACATTCGATCTTATTTCGATCAGACTGGGCTAATTTGTTGAATTCAAACCCCTGTGAAGGTCGAGTCAAGTATTTTCTGATTAGCGAATCCCGAATAGAATCGAACATTTTGGACAGCCATACTGGGGTTCCCTACAAGGCGGTTTTGAATATTGAAAATATGCATTTACGATACTGCAAATTAACGGTGCATTTGCTGTTCTTTTGTCACAACCTATAAAGTCTGCATAGGACAATGTATTAACCTAATTGTCTTACTTTCATAAATGTAATTTCGAAATCATTATTGTTATTTTTGCTGAAACGTAATAAAATCGGTTACTAAGAATCTCGGCAAACTAATAAATCGCAAAACCAACGCGGCGTTTGGCAGTTTTATTCATCCAAGCTGAACAATAGTAGTCATGACCTTAAGGTGAGTGCGGCCACAAAAGAATTCCATTACTATACTGTAATATCTTGAAAAAATTTTAAATCCGTTTTTATGTGGCAAATTTCTAGACATTATGCAAAGTTTGGCCGATGAAGTATTAGTCACTGAGAAACACTATCAGTGGCTGACGCTTGATTGATTAATGAATTCTGACAGACGTTGCTCAAGTTATTTGTCATCTAAGGATAATTAGTACCTCATGCTTGGTAGAATAAAAAAATTTGTAGCTTTCGCACAAATATCTTGACATGTTTGCGGGTAATCCCGCATAATCCCATATCAAGATTATCACATAAAGCAAACAACATCCTTTTTTAGGTTTGGTAAATTAATAGCCTGACAAACATTTTTGATTTATGGCGGGAATCCAGCGTTCTATCGTTTTCGTCTCGAGCTCTGTAAGCACGGGCTTCAAAATTGCCATGACGTATTTCCTGCGCGTGAAAAGAGGCGACTAAACTAAAGGAAACAAAGCAATGGTAGATGATATAACCATCGTCCAGGGCTAATTCCAATCACTTTCTTATAGTGCTTCAGTCGTTTCGAGATGTTTTCCAGTTAGAGTGGTTTTGCTTTGGTGGCATTCATTTCGTACTAGCACTTTGCTACCCACTTAGCCGTTTTTTGGTTCCGTTCAGGCGGGCTCAGTCGAGTCTACCCTTAGTTGAGTAGTGCGCTTGAAGCCGAAATGACCGAGACGAGAACTAGATATATCAAACATATAAAGTCCTGGGGCTAAATGATTGAGCGGGATGAAATATACATATAGAAGAATTCGTATGAGAGCGAAAACACTAATTTTGTGAAAACCGATATCCCAATATATGTCTAACTTTTGAGATATTCAAATTTATTCTACAACAAATATGATTTTGTTGCAAAATTTTGACACTTACGTGAACCACCAGCTTTATATAAATTTCCTCCAATTGTTTCAGGGTGTCCGCTTTTCGGACGAACAACCTGAACAAACATCAGCAGGAGATGCTTTGTAGGCGGCGACCGCTACTATGCATACAGCATAACGTGTCATGACAGATAAGAACATGTCACCGTCTGTTGCACTCAACTTAAGAGATTTGACAATGGATAGATACCAGAAGCACATGGAAGGTAATCTGTTCATACTTCTTGTCTTGTGGGTTTTTTTGCGTTCTCACAGTCACTCATTTATCTGGATCACCCTCAAGAAGGCCCTATGGCGACGGCTTACTTATGTTTTTTTACTCTACAACGTTGAATTGATGGCTTTAGAATTTCTGCAATATTTTGGCTGCGTGTTGTATTGATCGACTGAATTACTGCAAAGAAGTGTTAGATGCTTTCACTATTGCCCAGATTAGGAACTATTGACTACACTGTAATATTAGCGGTTCAGGCGTGTAGGCAAATACTTTCGCTTTTGGGGCAGTTACGGGTTTATTTGGGTCACCTGCGGATCGCGCCCCCTTGGCGCTGTCTATCTGTGGCTCATACTTCGCAAAATAAAATTATCTCTGGGCATCACACGTAGGCTTTTCATTGAATTTTTCATCGTGAGGAAATCCGAAAGCAGCGTCTGAAAGGAACCAACTAATTCCCGAGTACCAAAAACTAATGTTAAATGAAGTACAGACAACTGCTCTTGAACCAATCTGAATTTTTTTCCAAATCACATCTTTTGACAAGTATGAGTCACTGAGTCACTAAACAATCGTGTATTATGTCGGGTACGAGTAGTTTATGTTGTTTTTCTTAGAAACTGTGACAAAACTACAGTTAATTTACTGGTAATTTGCAGTAAGTTTGCAACTGCCTGTTTGATAAAAATAACCTAATTACCGGCTGTTCATGGACCGGACCTCGGGGGTGCGATCCACCAACGGCCCATAATCGACAAAATGATTCGATTTTACAGTTTTTATTTAATTACCACTTAGTAAAGTTACTGTAAAAGAGCGATGATTTTACTGTTTTTACAGCGTCATATAATAAACATACTGCCGCAAATAAGCGGTATTTTAATTCAGTAAATTAATAATTTAATAATTCAATAATCTATGAATATACAATTGTCAACAGGCAACATCCCACTCGCACGCAATTTATTTTTAAAGAACGTGATGCTTACATGTCCTTATCCCACTCTGACTAGTAAAGTTTAGTGCCTTGCCACTAGGATCCTCTATCGATTAATGCGTTGTGTATCTTCAATATATTTTTAGTTGTCACTCCGACAATTTTCGTCCCGTCAGGTTACGTTTTAGTTTAAGCAAATAAGAGTTGCTGTAATCGATATAAACTATTTTCATACTATTTCCATAGCAGACCATGACAAGCTTTGCAACTCCACTTCTACCGTGGCCTCGAAGGTTTTTTCCATTGAGACTGCAATCGTGCGCGATTTTCTCTTCGTGTATTTGTCTCTGTATGTGAATGTTGCAACACGAATTTCTTGACCAAAGACCGGTGTGTAGTCTTTATGGTAAAATTTGACTTTTGCCTTTGGCGCGGTTCATCTGTGACTCGTGCTTGACAAAATAATATTTCCTATTTACGAACAGGTAAATTAAATATAAAATTGTTTATTTCAAATCTCTTGACACGCTCACTCGTGATATTATAACAACGCGTTTATTAATACTAATTTCACATCTTTTGTTAAGTATTTGTCACTGATGGATCTTGCCGATGATGAGCGGTGCATCTGTAGAACATATTTGACAAAATAGAAATTCTGGTTGGTAAATATGATGAAATATAATGTTAGTCTATATTTTCATACTGCAATGTTATTCTATATTTTCAAACAAGCCTTTAAGAATATAAACAATGTGGCGTATAGATATAAACATCTTAAGCTATTCGAAGACTCCGACCGTGCACGTTTATAGATATAATGTATATTGATTCATATCAATTCATCACCTTCTGTTCATTTATTTACGGGCGTTGTGATCAATGGCTTATTAGTTGGATTTGATTTTGT
Organism: Styela plicata; assembly: GCA_963675895.2. Lineage (NCBI taxonomy): Eukaryota > Metazoa > Chordata > Ascidiacea > Stolidobranchia > Styelidae > Styela > Styela plicata. Next base: position 9,303,183 of record OZ023147.1, read on the forward strand.
CAAGATGGCACCTTTTCTATCTATGCCTGCATTGGTTTTGCTGATGTGTACTTTGTTTCTGGCTGATGCTTCAGAATGCAAACTTCCTAAAGTAAGCGAAGAGGTCGATTTTGGAAAATATCATGGAAAGTGGTTCTATTCTATTCACCAAAATCTTCCGATTTTCGATTCTGTTTCGTGCATGGTGTTTAAAGTTTCAAAAACAGATGACGGCTATAGGGCAAAACGAAGATTTTATAACAAAGACACTTCAAAACCTTACATAACAGTTAATAGTAGGGAAATTCGTATCGGAACATCTACATACAAAGACAAATACACTACTGGAAAATCGCGCGAAATCGCAGTAGCAATGAAAGACGCAAAAAACTACAAGACCGCTGCGAAAGTAAGGATGGGAAGCTTGTCATGGTCTGCATTGGAAAGAGTTTATATCGGTGACAACAACTCGTATTTGCTTGAATTGAGATGTGACCTGATGGGAGGAAAAATCGCCGGAGTGTCAACTAAAAATCCAACTCCAACAGCGGAAGACATATTGAAGATACACAACGCATTAATCGATATTGGATCAGGGTGGCAAAACATTAAACTCTACCAGTCAGAATGTAATAAGGACATGTAAACTGCTGCGGTCAGTGGCGTATTCGGAACCTTGGTAAAGAAAAGGCGAAATTTAAAATATTATTCGAGACCTACTTAAGACGTGATAATGTATCCCAAATGCAAAAACCTTTCCCTAATAAATACCGTTTTCATTGCATTCCTACAAAATACACAGAAAATATTTTGAAATACAAGGATTCCAGGGCCCTCAATAGGCTAATCTAGAGTATTATCCTACGCGCAATTTTTTTAAGATTTTCTACGTTTGAGGGCACTAAAATTTGGGTGTTTTCCCAGTAGACTATTGGGTAATCGTTCCCCTTACATCCGTGATAAGCTAGTGGCTACGTTGTTTAAAAATGAATCGTAGTCCTGCGTGGGTATCACAATCAATTGAGCAGTAAATTGGACAGCTACCAGCAACAGTATATTGTGAATTAAAATTCAGTCTGAGCGAGGTGTGAAGCGGCGCAACTAAAAACAATTTATATGACAGCAATAGGAAACAAGGTATAAATAGCACATTTAGGAACTTGAAATGGATACTCGGCAGATGCGAAAGAATCTTTCAGTCAATTCACCGCCGCATTCAATTTATATGTATATATACGGATTACGGCCCGAACTGCTTCGTAAATAGGGTTGGGCAAGATCGAATAAAGATCTGATATCTCTTTCGAATCGAATCAATGATTCCTTGAAATGACATTATTTAGTCTTCCCCCCCTACAATTTCCCCCCTTCATCAAAAGCACTAATAATGGCTAATAGAGACAATGTGTACATTGTCTCTAATAGGCATTATTAGTAAATTCGCGCTTGATCTTTCAGGGCAATAGTTTTCCATTTCATTTGCTAAAATTTGATGAATCTACAAATCCACCTAGAATATACTAGGGAGAGGCAATATAGGTGGGTGTAAAAAATATATATATGAGAAGTTATGAATGAACGCGTGCGCCAATTTGCGTAGATTTATATATAAACATGAACGAATTAACGTGGTTCAAGATATAACACGCAAATATGGTAACAAAGGATGCGTAACGGCCAATTCAAGTAAAATTATTTAATAATTTAGACTGCATATACACATATATATGATAGAGAATCTTCCATAACAAGACTTTAACGTACTTATACATATGAACGATAGAAATGCAAAATTTTGCAAAAAATTCGTCATCAAATGGAAAGTATTCTATAGTATTGAAATCAATGTTGATGTGCAATGAACTCGTGGACTCTTATAATTTCGCATCCGTGTATGGATAACTCTACAAAGATGCTCAAATAAGATAATATTATTATTATAAAACAACCTGGCAACATCTCATTCCCCCAAATGTAAGTTTGTTATAAGCTTTCGTCAGGATATAACCTTATGTCTGATTAGGAGAAATTACACCTTGACGAAAGCTCGCAATAAACTTATATTTTCGGAATGAGACGTTCTCTGTTATATGGATAGGTACATTCAAATTGCATTTGTTTCTGCATTTGCAATCACAATTTTATTAAATTTCTTTCAAAGTAAGACCGGGATCAGGGCTTCAATCGAACCAACCAACATTTACTTGAATATGATACCAGAGAGCTACAAAATATGCCCAGAAAATTAACTACAAGAAATTTAGAAGAGTTTATAATTAATACGATGCACTACGAGCCTTTCCTAGATGCAGATATGATCGTTGAAAAAACTCGCGTAGAATTCTCCTTAAAACGGATAACTTTGAATATTGATAAGTATGAATCCATTCCACGCAGTGAATACTTCATATGCCAACTAGAGTCATTATATTATTAAGCACGAGCCACTGATGGAACGCGCCTCGCCGTGATTTATACTTTAAAAAACATAGTGACACAATGGTTTTTTGAAATATGTCGGATTTAAAATTGTAGATAATTTAAACTTGGTCCAAATTGCAGATATGTGTATTTTTAGTTATGTTGTAGTTTTATGTGTATATCAGTTTTATGTTTTTATGGAGCTTTATGTATGTGTGTATTGGTTCAATGTTCTGCAGTTTGAATCTGGTTGATGCTATAAAATTAGAATGCAAACCTCCTCAAGCGAACATAGAGATTGATTTTGATAATTTTTCTGGGGAGTGGTTTTATTCTATTCATCAAAAATTGCCAGTTTCCGATTCCGTTTCATGCATAGTGTTTCGAATTTTTAAAACAGAAGTTAGAAGGAAAGTTGTATCACAGGAATGCCTCGAAACCTTTTACGGCTATTTTAATTGAAGAAAACCGCATTGGAGTATCCACTTATAGAGAAAGTTATCTGAAAGGTAGCTCAGAGGAAATCCTTAATGAAATGAATGGAAAATCCGAGGAATCAGCAAATGAGATATGCCCTAAATCCCCCCCCCCCCCCCCCCCCCTATTCTAAAATGCCAAGCGTTTATTTCAGCGACGAAATGTCGTATCTTATTGCATTAATGTGTGATATAAAAGGGGAAGAAAATTATCACAATTAATACTAAAACTCCAAGCCAACTGCTGAAGACACGTTGACCATACGCAACGCGATAATCGATATAGGATCAGATTGACAAAACATTAAGCTCTACCTGTCTGACTGTGATATGAATATGTGATACACCGTAACAATGTAACAAAATCACTGGTCTTTGGCAGTAAACAGCCAAACAGGAAAGGGCGATAATATGTTTTATTCTTGTGATTTGTATCGGATGGATAATGAGAAGCAGTGATTTCTAGAAACGTCTCAATTTGTTTTATTCTTATTGTTTGTTTCTGTTTGATGCGATGGCCTTGTGATTAACATGAAGGCATCGCTCGTTGAATATCTCCGATACGAGTCCGGTTCGTTAATCCATGCCCATCACTCAAACCACCCAAGGTGTAATAACTTGGGTAGGCTAAGCCGAACAAGAAAGGTCATCTCTTTTCCTAAACTCTAACCCTGTCCGTCTATAAGTGGCCGCCGGTGCAAGGCCTTGGACAGGGTGATCCACTCCAAGAAATTGTTATGAAAAACCGTCTCAATATTATGCTTTATTCTTATAATTTGTATCTGACCGATAATAAAAAGTTGTATCCACCAGCGTATTCAGGGTTCGGGGCCATAGTACTACACCGACTGCTGGAGCGGGTGGGAAATACCTTTTGATGTTGTTGAAGTTTGTTCTGAGCGAGGCCTGAAGCATGTTATATGGGAAGAACTTCTTTGAACTGTAGCACCAGCAACTGCACTTTAGGAGGAGACCATGTACCCTCAGGAATGCGTGCAATTGAAAGAACGAACAGAACATACAAGATCTCAACGACACCTTATGCAGCATATTCCCCCTTACGCAGTTAATACCCAGCGTTTCTTCTACCGATGAGCTACATGATTAGAAAGGAATTCGAACTGTATTAGAAATGCATTCTAACTTCGAGATACATGTTTCATTCCAAATGGCTGTTGAGCCAAGCTTGACAAAAACGATTATATTGATCAAAATCAGATGTATAACTAGAGGGAAAAACCATCTTTACGGAAAGCAGTGATTGGTCACTGCCCGGGCGATATTAACACCGACTAGTACTTCATAAACTAGTCACCGGAAAACAATTTTTTTTTAAAATTGCGGCACAGTTCTCGGTAAAACGATGTTAATACCAGAAAAGATCGGAGTAATTAAGCATAAGAGGGTAAGGGGACTTTGGTGCCATCGACATTTTGAGGAAGGAGGAAGACATGGTGACCAAGGAATTCTTGTTTTCCGAGCTCAAACTTGTCGACATTTTGCACAAGACCATATTTCAATAAGATGAACAACAGTTCACTGAAAGCGAGTTGCTATTCTTCTTCAATTTAACTTGCAATTAAAATGTCGTCTAAAAAGATAAAAATACGGTTCGTACAGTTACTTCTGCCAGAAAATGACATGTAGCGAACAAGCGTTGCACAATCCTAACGGCAGTCTTACTGTATCGAATAATACTTCAGGACAAATAAATGCTGCCTAATGTAAGTAATGGTGACTTTTTAAAAAGGTCGATTTTGCTGAAATACTGACATTCATAAAACTTTTTTTTTATTTACCAATATGAACATACCTAATGGCAAAAGCTCGTTATCTTGGTATCAATCGTGAATCTGTCATTGGAACAAAAACATGCTAAATAGAGTGAAATTTTTGTTCTTTGTTTGGAGCCTAATTGAAAATACATACGCTTTTAAGTCAGTTTATGCTAATGTTTATGATTTGTGAATACGAATTTTCTATTTATCATAATGGAGACAATAATAATGACAATATCATTGTGTTTTCCACAACAATACGGTCACACTTAATTTAGAACTCTATGTATTGCAAGAACGAAAATATTTAAATATTCCACGAAAAGTGTTTATTGTGGAAATATTTAGAAGATATTATAGATGGAGAGACTGAACGAACTGTCAGCAGGGAATGTGCTCCTGGCGTCAGATGCTGCGGATCTACAAGGAGAGCTTTGCGAACTGAGGGAAGAAGCCAGAGATCTACGTAATAGATGCCACGAACCTACCGAAGATAACAGAGGGTTGAAGATGGAAGTTAGGGATCTAAGGAGACATATAGAAGCAATTCCAAATGACAGGAATGTCGGTGGGTTCCAATATCGTTTATCACAGAACAGCAATTCAAATTTTTAGAAACTAGTAGACGTTTATTTCAAAAGAAAGAGCGTTGTGAAATTCTCATATCGAAATACTTGTCGATTAGTGGTTTTAGGTCTTTCCTTTTAGAATTATTTTGGAACCTTGCTCTAAGGGTCCTAAATTGAAGGCCATTCGGCTTTTTCCCGTCCGTGGCGAGCTACTGCACACAACTGTGCATATGAGATATATGTAAATTATTATGATATTTCAGATCCCAGGCAAGAGTTGATAGAGAAGATCGACTATTACAAAGCCGAGCACGACAGATTGTTGGAAGAGATTCGTTCACTTAAACATAGGCCGGGTGAAGGGCGCGTAGGCCGTGTGCAAGAAGTCCTAGTCCGCCGAAATTTAATAGTTTTCATCGACCTTGTCGTCCGAGATGAAGTTCTCCGTCGAGATCACAACATTCTTCCTCCTCGAAGGTAAGTTTATATGGTTGAAAACTGCATTAAAGACCATTGGCAGCGAGGTCGAAGTTTAGACCCTCCCACATAAAAGAGCTAACATTACGATCAAATTGAGAAACCGTCAATATGTGGATGAATCGCAAACGGGGGAGTCAACATTCGATCTTATTTCGATCAGACTGGGCTAATCTGTTGAATTCAAACCCCTGTGAAGGTCGAGTCAAGTATTTTCCGATTAGCGAATCCCGAATAGAATCGAACATTTTGGACAGCCATACTGGGGTTCCCTATAAGGCGGTTTTGAATATTGAAAATATGCATTTACGGTACTGCAAATTAACGGTGCATTTGCTGTTCTTTTGTCACAGCCTATAAAGTCTACATAGGATAAGGTATTAACCTAATTGTCTTACTTTCATAAATGTAATTTCGAAATCATTATTGTTATTTTTGCTGAAACGTCATAAAATCGGTTACTAAGAATCTCGGCAAACTAATAAATCGCAAAACCAACGCGGCGTTTGGCAGTTTTATTCATCCAAGCTGAACAATAGTAGTCATGACCTTAAGGTGAGTGCGGCCACAAAAGAATTCCATTACTATACTGTAATATCTTGAAAAAATTTTAAATCCGTTTTTATGTGGCAAATTTCTAAGCATTATGCAAAGTTTGGCCGGTGAAGTATTAGTCACTGATAGACACTATCAGTGGCTGACGCTTGATTGATTAACGAATTCTGACAGACGTTGCTCAAGTTATTTGTCATCTAACGACAATTAGTACCTCATGCTTGGTAGAATAAAAAATTTGGTAGCTTTTGCACAAATATCTTGACATGTTTGCGGTAATCCCGCATAATCCCATATCAAGATTATCACATAAAGAAAACAACATCCTTTCTTAGGTTTGGTAAATTAATAGCCTGACAAACATTTTTGATTTATGGCGGGAATCCAGCGTTGTATCGTTTTCGTCTCGAGCTCTGTAAGCACGGGCTTCAAAATTGCCATGACGTATTTCCTGCGCGTGAAAAGAGGCGACTAAACTAAAGGAAACAAAGCAATGGTAGATGATTTAACCATCGTCCAGGGCTAATACCAATCACTTTCTTATAATGCTTCAGTCGTTTCGAGATGTTTTCCAGTTAGAGTGGTTTTGCTTTGGTGGCATTCATTTCGTACTAGCTCTTTGCTACCCACTTAGCCGTTTTTTGGTTCCGTTCAGGCGGGCTCAGTCGAGTCTACCCTTAGTTGAGTAGTGCGCTTGAAGCCGAAATGACCGAGACGAGAACTAGATATATCAAACATATAAAGTCCTGGGGCTAAATGATTGAGCGGGATGAAATATACATATAGAAGAATTCGTATGAGAGCGAAAACACTAATTTTGTGAAAACCGATATCCCAATATATGTCTAACTTTTGAGATATTCAAATTTATTCTACAACAAATATGATTTTGTTGCAAAATTTTGACACTTACGTGAACCACCAGCTTTATATAAATTTCCTCCAATTGTTTCAGGATGTCTGATTTTCGGACGAACAACCTGAACAAACATCAGCAGGAGATGCTTTGTAGGCGGCGACCGCTACTATGCATACAGCATAACGTGTCATGACAGATAAGAACATGTCACCGTTTGTTGCACTCAACCTAAGAGATTTGACAATGGATAGATACCAGAAGCACATGGAAGGTAATCTGTTCATACTTCTTGTCTTGTGGGTTTTTTGCGTTCTCACAGTCACTCATTTATCTGGATCACCCTCAGGAAGGCCCTATGGCGACGGCTTACTTATGTTTTTTTACTCCACAACGTTGAATTGATGGCTTTAGAATTTCTGCAATATTTTGGCTGCGTGTTGTATTGATCGACTGAATTACTGCAAAGAAGTGTTAGATGCTTTCACTATTGCCCAGATTAGGAACTACTGACTACACTGTAATATTAGCGGTTCAGGCGTGTAGGCAAATACTTTCGCTTTTGGGGCAGTTACGGGTTTATTTGGGTCACCTGCGGATCGCGCCCCCTTGGCGCTGTCTATCTGTGGCTCATACTTCGCAAAATAAAATTCTCTCTGGGCATCACACGTAGGCTTTTCATTGAATTTTTCATCGTGAGGAAATCCAAAAGCAGCGTCTGAAAGGAACCAACTAATTCCCGAGTACCAAAAACTAATGTTAAATGAAGTACAGACAACTGCTCTTGAACCAATCTGAATTTTTTTTCCAAATCACATCTTTTGACAAGTATGAGTCACTGAGTCACTAAACAATCGTGTATTATGTCGGGTACGAGTAGTTTATGTTGTTTTTCTCAGAAACTGAGACAAAACTACAGTGAATTTACTGGTAATTTGCAGTAAGTTTGCAACTGCCTGTTTGATAAAAATAACCTAATTACCGGCTGTTCATGGACCGGACCTCGGGGGTGCGATCCACCAACGGCCCATAATCGACAAAATGATTCGATTTTACAGTTTTTATTTAATTACCACTTAGTGAAGTTACTGTAAAAGAGCGATGATTTTACTGTTTTTACAGCGGCATATAATAAACATACTGCCGCAAATAAGCGGTATTTTAATTTAGTAAATTAATAATTTAATAATTCAATAATCTATGAATATACAATTGTCAACAGGCAACATCCCACTCGCACGCAATTTATTTTTAAAGAACGTGATGCTTACATGTCCTTACCACACTCTGACTAGTAAAGTTTAGTGCCTTGCCACTAGGATCCTCTATCGATTAATGCGTTGTGTATCTTCAATATATTTTTAGTTGTCACTCCGACAATTTTCGTCCCGTCAGGTTACGTTTTAGTTTAAGCAAATAAGAGTTGCTGTAACCGATATAAACTATTTTCATACTATTTCCATAGCAGACCATGACAAGCTTTGCAACTCCACTTCTACCGTGGCCTCGAAGGTTTTTTCCACTGAGACTGCAATCGTGCGCGATTTTCTCTTCGTGTATTTGTCTCTGTATGTGAATGTTGCAACACGAATTTCTTGACCAAAGACCGGTGTGTAGTCTTTATGGTAAAATTTGACTTTTGCCTTTGGCGCGGTTCATCTGTGACTCGTGCTTGAAAAAATAATGTTTCCTATTTACGAACAGATAAATTAAATATGAAATTGTTTATTTAAATCTCTTGATACGCTCACTCGTGATATTATAACAACGCGTTTATTAATACTAATTTCACATCTTTTGTTAAGTATTTGTCACTGATGGATCTTGCCGATGATGAGCGGTGCATCTGTAGAACACATTTGACAAAATAGAAATTCTGGTTGGTAAATATGATGAAATATAATGTTAGTCTATATTTTCATACTGCAATGTTATTCTATATTTTCAAACAAGCCTTTAAGAATATAAACAATATGGTGTATAGATATAAACATCTTAAGCTATTCGAAGACTCCGACCGTGCACGTTTATAGATATAATGTATATTGATTCGAATCAATTCATCACCTTCTGTTCATTTATTTACGGGCGTTGTGATCAATGGCTTATTATTTGGATTTGATTTTGTCAAGATGGCACCTTTTCTATCTATGCCTGCATTGGTTTTGCTGATGTGTACTTTGTTTCTGGCTGATGCTTCAGAATGTAAACTGCCTAAAGTAAGCGAAGAGGTCGATTTTGGAAAATATCATGGAAAGTGGTTCTATTCTATTCACCAAAATCTTCCGATTTTCGATTCTGTTTCGTGCATGGTGTTTAAAGTTTCAAAAACAGATGACGGCTATAGGGCAAAAGGAAGATTTTATAACAAAGACACTTCAAAACCGTACATAACAGTTAATAGTAGGGAAATTCGTATCGGAACATCTACATACAAAGACAAATACACTACTGGAAAATCGCGCGAAATCGCAGTAGCAATGAAAGCCGCAAAAAACTACAAGACCGCTGCGAAAGTAAGGATGGCAAGCTTGTCATGGTCTGCATTGGAAAGAGTTTATATCGGTGACAACAACTCATATTTGCTTGAATTGAGATGTGACCTGATGGGAGGAAAAATCGCCGGAGTGGCAACTAAAAATCCAACTCCAACAGCGGAAGACATATTGAAGATACACAACGCATTAATCGATATTGGATTAGGGTGGCAAAACATTAAACTCTACCAGTCAGAATGTAATGAGGACATGTAAACTGCTGCGGTCAGTGGCGTATTCGGAACCTTAGTAAAGGAAAAGAAAAATTTGAAATATTTTTCGAGTCCTAATAAAGACGTGATAATGTATCCCAAATGCAAAAACCTTTCCCTAATAAATACCGTTTTCATTGCATTACTACAAAATACACAGAAAATATTTTGACATACAAGGATTCCAGAGCCCACAATAGGCTAATCTAAAGTATTATCCCACGCGAATTTTTTTATGATTTTCTACGTTTTAAAAGAACTAAAATTTGGGTGTTTTTCTAGTATACTATTGACTAATCGTGCCCCTTACATCCGTGATAAGCTAGTGGCTACGTTGTTCAAAAATGAATCCTAGTCCTGTGGGGTATCACAATCAATTGAGCAGTAAATTGAACAGCTACCAGCAACAGAATATTGTGTATTGAATTCAGTCTGAGCGAGGTGTGAAGCGGCGCAACTAACAACAATTTATATGACAGCAATAACAAGACAAGGACATAGGTATAAATAGAACATTTAGGAACTTGAAATGGATACTCGGCAGATGCGAAAGAATCTTTCAGTCAATTCATCGCCGCATTCAATATTTATATGTATATCTACGGATCACGGCCCGAACTGCTTCGTAAATAGGGTTGGGCAAGAACGAATAAAGATCTGATATTTCATTCGAATCGAATCAATGATTCCTTGAAATGACATTATTTAGCCTCCCCCCCTACAATTTCCCCCTTCATCAAAAGCACTAATAATGGCTAATAGAGACAATGTGTACATTGTCTCTAATAGGCATTATTAGTAAATTCGCGCTTGATCTTTCAGGGCAATAATTTTCCATTCCATTTGCTAAAATGTGATGAATCTACAAATCCACCTAGAATATACTAGGGAGAGGCAATATAGGTGGGTGTAAAAAATATACATATGAGAAGTTATGAATGAACGCGTGCGCCAATTTGCGTAGATTTATATATAAACATGAACGAATTAACGTGGTTCAAGATATAACACGCAAATATGGTAACAAAGGATGCGTAACGGCCAATTCAAGTAAAATTATTTAATAATTTAGACTGCATATACACATATATAGGATAGACAATCTTCCATAACAAGACTTTAACGTACTTATACATATGAACGATAGAAATGCAAAATTTTGCAAAAAATTCGTCATCAAATGGAAAGTATTCTATAGTATTGAAATCAATGTTGATGTGCAATGAACTCGTGGACTCTTATAATTTCGCATCCGTGTATGGATAACTCTACAAAGATGCTCAAATAAGATAATATTAATATTATAAAACAACCTGGCAACATCTCATTCCCCCAAATGTAAGTTTGTTATAAGCTTTCGTCAGGATATAACCTTATGTCTGATTAGGAGAAATTACACCTTGACGAAAGCTCGCAATAAACTTATATTTTCGGAATGAGACGTTCTCTGTTTTATGGATAGGTACATTCAAATTGCATTTGTTTCTGCATTTGCAATCACAATTTTATTAAATTTCTTTCAAAGTAAGACCGGGATCAGGGCTTCAATCGAACCAACCAACGTTTACTTGAATATGATACCAGAGAGCTACAAAATATGCCCAGAAAATTAACTACAAGAAATTTAGAAGAGTTTATAATTAATACGATGCACTACGAGCCTTTCCTAGATGCAGATATGATCGTTGAAAAAACTCGCGTAGAATTCTCCTTAAAACGGATAACTTTGAATATTGATAAGTATGAATCCATTCCACGCAGTGAATACTTCATATGCCAACTAGAGTCATTATATTATTAAGCACGAGCCACTGATGGAACGCGCCTCGCCGTGATTTATACTTTAAAAAACATAGTGACACAATGGTTTTTTGAAATATGTCGGATTTAAAATTGTAGATAATTTAAACTTGGTCCAAATTGCAGATATGTGTATTTTTAGTTATGTTGTAGTTTTATGTGTATATCAGTTTTTTGTTTTTATGGAGCTTTATGTATGTGTGTATTGGTTCAATGTTCTGCAGTTTGCATCTGGTTGATGCTATAAAATTAGAATGCAAACCTCCTCAAGCGAACATAGAGATTGATTTTGATAAATTTTCTGGGGAGTGGTTTTATTCTATTCATCAAAAATTGCCAGTTTCCGATTCCGTTTCATGCATAGTGTTTCGAATTTTTAAAACAGAAGTTAGAAGGAAAGTTGTATCACAGGAATGCCTCGAAACCTTTTACGGCTATTTTAATTGAAGAAAACCGCATTGGAGTATCCACTTATAGAGAAAGTTATCTGAAAGGTAGCTCAGAGGAAATCCTTAATGAAATGAATGGAAAATCCGAGGAATCAGCAAATGAGATATACCCGAAATCCCCCCCCCCCCCCTATTCTAAAATGCCATATTCTAAAAAAATGCAAGAATTTTTTATTTCAGCGACGAAATGTCGTATCTTATTGCATTAATGTGTGATATAAAAGGGGAAGAAAATTATCACAATTAATACTAAAACTCCAAGCCAACTGCTGAAGACACGTTGACCATACGCAACGCGATAATCGATATAGGATCAGATTGACAAAACATTAAGCTCCACCTGTCTGACTGTGATATGAATATGTGATACACCGTAACAATGTAACAAAATCACTGGTCTTTGGCAGTAAACAGCCAAACAGGAAAGGGCGATAATATGTTTTATTCTTGTGATTTGTATCGGATGGATAATGAGAAGCAGTGATTTCTAGAAACGTCTCAATTTGTTTTATCCTTATTGTTTGTTTCTGTTTGATGCGATGGCCTTGTGATTAACATGAAGGCATCGCTCGTTGAATATCTCCGATACGAGTCCGGTTCGTTAATCCATGCCCATCACTCAAACCACCCAAGGTGTAATAACTTGGGTAGGCTAAGCCGAACAAGAAAGGTCATCTCTTTTCATAAACTCTAACCCTGTCCGTCTATAAGTGGCCGCCGGTGCAAGGCCTTGGACAGGGTGATCCACTCCAAGAAATTGTTATGAAAAACCGTCTCAATATTATGCTTTATTCTTATAATTTGTATCTGACCGATAATGAAAAGTTGTATCCACCAGCGTATTCAGGGTTCGGGGCCATAGTACTACACCGACTGCTGGAGCGGGTGGGAAATACCTTTTGATGTTGTTGAAGTTTGTTCTGAGCGAGGCCTGAAGCATGTTATATGGGAAGAACTTCTTTGAACTGTAGCACCAGCAACTGCACTTTAGGAGGAGACCATGTACCCTCAGGAATGCGTGCAATTGAAAGAACGAACAGAACATACAAGATCTCAACGACACCTTATGCAGCATATTCCCCCTTACGCAGTTGATACCCAGCGTTTCTTCTACCGATGAGCTACATGATTAGAAAGGAATTCGAACTGTATTAGAAAGGCATTCTAACTTCGAGATACATGTTTCATTCCAAATGGCTGTTGAGCCAAGCTTGACAAAAACGATTATATTGATCAAAATCAGATGTATACCTAGAGGGAAAAACCATCTTTACGGAAAGCAGTGATTGGTCACTGCCCGGGCGATATTAACACCGACTAGTACTTCATAAACTAGTCACCGGAAAACAATTTTTTTTTAAATTGCGGCACAGTTCTCGGTAAAACGATGTTAATACCAGAAAAGATCGGAGTTATTAAGCATAAGAGGGTAAGGGGACTTTGGTGCCATCGACATTTTGAGGAAGGAGGAAGACATGGTGACCAAGGAATTCTTGTTTTCCGAGCTCAAACTTGTCGACATTTTGCACAAGACCATATTTCAATAAGATGAACAACAGTTCACTGAAAGCGAGTTGCTATTCTTCTTCAATTTAACTTGCAATTAAAATGTCGTCTAAAAAGATAAAAATACGGTTCGTACAGTTACTTCTGCCAGAAAATGACATGTAGCGAACAAGCGTTGCACAATCCTAACGGCAGTCTTACTGTATCGAATAATACTTCAGGACAAATAAATGCTGCCTAATGTAAGTAATGGTGACTTTTTAAAAAGGTCGATCTTGCTGAAATACTGACATTCATGAAACTTTTTCTATTTTCTAATATGAACATACCTAATGGCAAAAGCTCGTTATCTTGGTATCAATCGTGAATCTGTCATTGGAACAAAAACATGCTAAATAGAGTGAAATTTTTGTTCTTTGTTTTGAGCCTAAATGAAAATACATACGCTTTTAAGTCAGTTTATGCTAATGTTTATGATTTGTGAATACGAATTTTCTATTTATCATAATGGAGACAATAATAGTGACAATATCATTGTGTTTTCCACAACAATACGGTCACACTTAGTTTAGAACTCTATGTATTGCAAGAACGAAAATATTTAAATATTCCACGAAAAGTGTTTATTGTGGAAATATTTAGAAGATATTATAGATGGAGAGACTGAACGAACTGTCAGCAGGGAATGTGCTCCTGGCGTCAGATGCTGCGGATCTACAAGGAGAGCTTTGCGAACTGAGGGAAGAAGCCAGAGATCTACGTAATAGATGCCACGAACCTACCGGAGATAACAGAGGGTTGAAGATGGAAGTTAGGGATCTAAGGAGACATATAGAAGCAATTCCAAATGACAGGAATGTCGGTGGGTTCCAATATCGTTTATCACAGAACAGCAATTCAATTTTTTAGAAACTAGTAGACGTTTATTTCAAAAGAAAGAGCGTTGAGAAATTCTCATATCGAAATACTTGTCGATTAGTGGTTTTAGGTCTTTCCTTCTAGAATTATTTTGGAACCTTGCTCTCAGGGTCCTAAATTGAAGGCCATTCGGCTTTTTCCCGTCCGTGGCGAGCTACTGCTCACAACTGTGCTTATGAGATATATGTAAATTATTATGATATTTCAGATCCCAGGCAAGAGTTGATAGAGAAGATCGACTATTACAAAGCCGAACACGACAGATTGTTGGAAGAGATTCGTTCACTTAAACATAGGCCGGGTGAAGGGCGCGTAGGCCGTGTGCAAGAAGTCCTAGTCCGTCGAAATTTAGTAGTTTTCATCGACCTTGTCGTCCGAGACGAAGTTCTCCGTCGAGATCACAGTATTCTTCCTCCTCGAAGGTAAGTTTATATGGTTGAAAACTGCATTATTGCATTAAAGACCATTGGCGGCGAGGTCGAAGTTTAGACCCTCCCACATAAAAGAGCTGACATTACGATCAAATTGATAAACCGTCAATAGGTGGATGAATTGCAAACGGGGGAGTCAACATTCGATCTTATCTCGATCAGACTGGGCTAATCTGTTGAATTCAAACCCCTGTGAAGGTCGAGTCAAGTATTTTCTGATTAGCGAATCCCGAATAGAATCGAACATTTTGGACAGCCATACTGGGGTTCCCTACAAGGCGGTTTTGAATATTGAAAATATGCATTTACGATACTGCAAATTAACGGTGCATCTGCTGTTCTTTTGTCACAGTCTATAAAGTCTGCATAGGATAAGGCATTAACCTAATTGTCTTACTTTCATAAATGTAATTTCGAAATCATTATTGTTATTTTTGCTGAAACGTCATAAAATCGGTTACTAAGAATCTCGGCAAACTAATAAATCGCAAAACCAACGCGGCGTTTGGCAGTTTTATTCATCCAAGCTGATCAATAGTAGTCATGACCTTAAGGCGAGTGCGGCCACAAAAGAATTCCATTACTGTACTGTAATATCTTGAAAAAATTTAAATCCGTTTTTATGTGGCAAATTTCTAAGCATTATGCAAAGTTTGGCCGGTGAAGTATTAGTCACTGAGAAACACTATCAGTGGCTGACGCTTGATTGATTAATGAATTCTGACAGACGTTGCTCAAGTTATTTGTCATTTAACGATAATTAGTACCTCATGCTTGGTAGAATAAAAAAATTTGTAGCTTTCGCACAAATATCTTGACATGTTTGCGGGTAATCCCGCATAATCCCATATCATGATTATCACATAAAGCAAACAACATCCTTTCTTAGGTTTGGTAAATTAATAGCCTGACAAACATTTTTGATTTATGGCGGGAATCCAGCGTTCTATCGTTTTCGTCTCGAGCTCTGTAAGCACGGGCTTCAAAAAATTGCCATGACGTATTTCCTGCGCGTGAAAAGAGACGACTAAACTAAAGGAAACAAAGCAATGGTAGATGATTTAACCATCGTCCAGGGCTAATACCAATCACTTTCTTATAATGCTTCAGTCGTTTCGAGATGTTTTCCAGTTAGAGTGGTTTTGCTTTGGTGGCATTCATTTCGTACTAGCTCTTTGCTACCCACTTAGCCGTTATTTGGTTCCGTTCAGGCGGGCTCAGTCGAGTCTACCCTTAGTTGAGTAGTGCGCTTGAAGCCGAAATGACCGAGACGAGAACTAGATATATCAAACATATAAAGTCCTGGGGCTAAATGATTGAGCGGGATGAAATATACATATAGAAGAATTCGTATGAGAGCGAAAACACTAATTTTGTGAAAACCGATATCCCAATATATGTCTAACTTTTGAGATATTCAAATTTATTCTACAACAAATATGATTTTGTTGCAAAATTTTGACACTTACGTGAACCACCAGCTTTATATAAATTTCCTCCAATTGTTTCAGGGTGTCCCATTTTCGGACGAACAACCTGAACAAACATCAGCAGGAGATGCTTTGTAGGCGGCGACCGCTACTATGCATACAGCATAACGTGTCATGACAGATAGGAACATGTCACCGTTTGTTGCACTCAACCTAAGAGATTTGACAATGGATAGATACCAGAAGCACATGGAAGGTAATCTGTTCATACTTCTTGTCTTGTGGGTTTTTTGCGTTCTCACAGTCACTCATTTATCTGGATCACCCTCAAGAAGGCCCTATGGCGACGGCTTACTTATGTTTTTTTACTCTACAACGTTGAATTGATGGCTTTAGAATTTCTGCAATATTTTGGCTGCGTGTTGTATTGATCGACTGAATTACTGCAAAGAAGTGTTAGATGCTTTCACTATTGCCCAGATTAGGAACTACTGACTACACTGTAATATTAGCGGTTCAGGCGTGTAGGCAAATACTTTCGCTTTTGGGGCAGTTACGGGTTTATTTGGGTCACCTGCGGATCGCGCCCCCTTGGCGCTGTCTATCTGTGGCTCATACTTCGCAAAATAAAATTCTCTCTGGGCATCACACGTAGGCTTTTCATTGAATTTTTCATCGTGAGGAAATCCAAAAGCAGCGTCTGAAAGGAACCAACTAATTCCCGAGTACCAAAAACTAATGTTAAATGAAGTACAGACAACTGCTCTTGAACCAATCTGAATTTTTTTTCCAAATCACATCTTTTGACAAGTATGAGTCACTGAGTCACTAAACAATCGTGTATTATGTCGGGTACGAGTAGTTTATGTTGTTTTTCTTAGAAACTGTGACAAAACTACAGTGAATTTACTGGTAATTTGCAGTAAGTTTGCAACTGCCTGTTTGATAAAAATAACCTAATTACCGGCTGTTCATGGACCGGACCTCGGGGGTGCGATCCACCAACGGCCCATAATCGACAAAATGATTCGATTTTACAGTTTTTATTTAATTACCACTTAGTAAAGTTACTGTAAAAGAGCGATGATTTTACTGTTTTTACAGCGTCATATAATAAACATACTGCCGCAAATAAGCGGTATTTTAATTTAGTAAATTAATAATTTAATAATTCAATAATCTATGAATATACAATTGTCAACAGGCAACATCCCACTCGCACGCAATTTATTTTTAAAGAACGTGATGCTTACATGTCCTTATCACACTCTGACTAGTAAAGTTTAGTGCCTTGCCACTAGGATCCTCTATCGATTAATGCGTTGTGTATCTTCAATATATTTTTAGTTGTCACTCCGACAATTTTCGTCCCGTCAGGTTACGTTTTAGTTTAAGCAAATAAGAGTTGCTGTAACCGATATAAACTATTTTCATACTATTTCCATAGCAGACCATGACAAGCTTTGCAACTCCACTTCTACCGTGGCCTCGAAGGTTTTTTCCACTGAGACTGCAATCGTGCGCGATTTTCTCTTCGTGTATTTGTCACTGTATGTGAATGTTGCAACACGAATTTCTTGACCAAAGACCGGTGTGTAGTCTTTATGTTAAAATTTGACTTTTGCCTTTGGCGCGGTCCATCTGTGACTCGTGCTTGACAAAATAATATTTCCTATTTACGAACAGGTAAATTAAATATAAAATTGTTTATTTCAAATCTCTTGACACGCTCACTCGTGATATTATAACAACGCGTTTATTAATACTAATTTCACATCTTTTGTTAAGTATTTGTCACTGACGGATCTTGCCGATGATGAGCGGTGCATCTGTAGAACATATTTGACAAAATAGAAATTCTGGTTGGTAAATATGATGAAATATAATGTTAGTCTATATTTTCATACTGCAATGTTATTCTATATTTTCAAACAAGCCTTTAAGAATATAAACAATATGGCGTATAGATATAAACATCTTAAGCTATTCGAAGACTCAGACCGTGCACGTTTATAGATAAAATGTATATTGATTCGAATTAATTCATCGACTTTTATTTATTTATTTACTGGCGTTGTGATTAATGGTTTATTAGTTGGATTTGATTTTGTCAAGATGGCACCTTTTCTATCTATGCCTGCATTGGTTTTGCTGATGTGTACTTTGTTTCTGGCTGATGCTTCAGAATGCAAACTTCCTAAAGTAAGCGAAGAGGTCGATTTTGGAAAATATCATGGAAAGTGGTTCTATTCTATTCACCAAAATCTTCCGATTTTCGATTCTGTTTCGTGCATGGTGTTTAAAGTTTCAAAAACGGATGACGGCTATAGGGCAAAAGGAAGATTTTATAACAAAGACACTTCAAAACCTTACATAACAGTTAATAGTAGGGAAATTCGTATCGGAACATCTACATACAAAGACAAATACACTACTGGAAAATCGCGCGAAATCGCAGTTTTAATGAAAGACGCAAAAAACTACAAGACCGCTGCGAAAGTAAGGATGGCAAGCTTGTCATGGTCTGCATTGGAAAGAGTTTATATCGGTGACAACAACTCATATTTGCTTGAATTGAGATGTGACCTGATGGGAGGAAAAATCGCCGGAGTGGCAACTAAAAATCCAACTCCAACAGCGGAAGACATATTGAAGATACACAACGCATTAATCGATATTGGATCAGGGTGGCAAAACATTAAACTCTACCAGTCAGAATGTAATAAGGACATGTAAACTGCTGCGGTCAGTGGCGGATTCGGAACCTTAGTAAAGGAAAAGCAAAATTTGAAATATTTTTCGAGTCCTAATAAAGACGTGATAATGTATCCCAAATGCAAAAACCTTTCCCTAATAAATACCGTTTTCATTGCATTACTACAAAATACACAGAAAATATTTTGATATACAAGGATTCCAGAGCCCTCAATAGGCTAATCTAGAGTATTATCCTACGCGAATTTTTTTTATGATTTTCTACGTTTTAAAAGAACTAAAATTTGGGTGTTTTTCCAGTATACTATTGGGTAATCGTGCCCCTTACATCCGTGATAAGCTAGTGGCTACGTTGTTCAAAAATGAATCGTAGTCCTGTGGGGTATCACAATCAATTGAGCAGTAAATTGAACAGCTACCAGCAACAGTATATTGTGTATTGAAATTCAGTCTGAGCGAGGTGTGAAGCGGCGCAACTAACAACAATTTATATGACAGCAATAAGAGACAAGGTATAAATAGAACATTTAGGAACTTGAAATGGATACTCGGCAGATGCGAAAGAATTTTTCAGTCAATTCATCGCCGCATTCAATATTTATATGTATATATACGGATCACGGCCCGGACTGCCCCGTAAATAGGGTTGGGCAAGATCGAATAAAGATCTGATATTTCTTTCGAATCGAATCAATGATTCCTTGAAATTAACATTATTTAGCCCCCCCCCCCCTACAATTTCCCCCCATCATCAGAACCACTAATAATGGCTAATAGGGACAATGTGTACATTGTCTCTAATAGGCATTATTAGTAAATTCGCGCTTGATCATTCAGGGCAATAGTTTTCCATTTCATTTGCTAAAATGTGATGAATCTACAAATCCACCTAGAATATACTAGGGAGAGGCAATGCGTGCGCCATTTTGCGTAGATTTATATATGAACATGAACGAATTAACGTGGTCCAAGATATAACACGCAAATATGAATACAAAAGATGCATAACAGCCAATTCAAGTAAAATTATTTAATAACTTAGACTGTATATACACATATATAGGATAGAGAAATCTTCCATAACAAGTCTTTAACGTACTTATACATATGAACGATAGAGATGCAAAATTTTGCAAAAAACTCGTCATCAAATGGAAAGTATTTTATAGTATTGAACTCAATGGTGATGCGCAATGAACTCGTGGACCCTTATAATTTCGCATCCGTATATGGATAACTCTACAAAGCTGCTCAAATAAGATAATATTAATATATATAAAACAACCTGGCAACATCTCATTCCCCTAAATGTAAGTTTGTTATAAGCTTTAGTCAGGATATAACCTTATGTCTGATTAGGAGAAATTACACCTTGACGAAAGATCGCAATAAACTTATATTTTCGGAATGAGATGTTCTCTGTTTTATGTACATTCAAATTACATTTGTTTCTGCATTTGCAATCACAATTTTATTAAATTTCTTTCAAAGTAAGACCGAGATCAGGGCTTCAATCGAACCAACCAACGCTTACTTTAATATGATACCAGAGAGCTACAAAATATACGCAGAAAATTAACTAGAAGGAATTTAGAACAGTTCATTAATACGATGCACTACAAGCCTTTGCCTAGATGCAGATATGATCGTTGAAAAAACTCGCGTAGAATTCCCCTTGGAACGGAAAAAAATGTGAAAGTATGAATCCATTCCGCGCAGTGAATTAATTACTTCATATGCCAACTAGAGTCAATATATTATTAAGCATGAGCCACTGATGGAACGCGATTCGGCGTGATTTATACTTTAAAAAACATAGTGAGACAATGGTTTTCTGAAATATGTCGAATTTAAAATTGTAGTTAAAGTAAACTTGGCAAATTGCAGATATGTTTATTTTTATTTTTTTGTTGTTGTAGTTTTATGAGTATATTAGTTTTATGTTTTTATGGAGCTTTATGTATGTGTGTATTGGTTTCAATGTTCTGCAGTTTGAATCTGGTTGATGCTATAAAATTAGAATGCAAACCTCCTCAAGCAAACATAGAGATTGATTTTGAAAAATTTTCTGGGGAGTGGTTTTATTCTATTCATCAAAAATTGCCAGTTTCCGATTCCGTTTCATGCATAGTGTTTCGAATTTTTAAAACAGAAGTTGGAAGGAAAGTTGTATCACAGGAATGCCTCGAAACCTTTTGGGCTATTTTAATTGAAGAAAACCGCATTGGAGTATCCACTTATAGAGAAAGTTATCTGGAAGGTAGGTCAGAGGAAATCCATAATGAAATTAATGAAAAATCCAAGGAATCAGCAAATGAGATATAACCGACATCCCCTCCTACTCTAAAATGCCAAGCGTTTATTTCAGCGACCAAATGTCGTATCTTATTGCATTAATGTGTGATATAAAAGGGGAAGAAAATTATCACAATTAATACTAAAACTCCAAAGCCAACTGCTGAAGATACGTTGACGATATGCAACGCGATAATTGATATAGGATCAGTTTGGCAAAACATTAAGCTCTGTCTGTCTGACTGTGATATGAATATGTGATATGTAGACTGTAACAAAATCACTGGTCTTTGACAGTAATTTTACTTGACGGTTTTGAAAAAATTCAAAATTGACTTTTTTGGCCAAATAGGGTGTGACATAAATCTCATCAACATGGCGTTGTTCCAACTTTGAAAATATGCAATTACTACAGATGACCAGTAAATTTACTGTGCTTTTGTCACAGTGTAGATTACGGGTTGGACAAACCGAATCGTTCAGATTTCAAATCTGATTCGGATATTTTTTAAATCGAATCAAATTACTAATACCGAATCACTAATGACTCGTATTTTTTATAGTCACTCATCTGATCAAGACCCTGTACCGACAGCCACTTATAGACGGACGGTTTTATTGAGAAGTAATCATTTTTCCAGTCAGACCAAGCGTGCCCAAGTTATTGCACCGTGGGTTGAGCAGTGGGTATGGGTTAACAAGCTGTACTCGAACCCGCGACCTTCAAACTGCGCTGCAAATATGATAAGCACTGGGCCATTGCGCATCTTAGCTAAATAATATCGGATAATGAAATATATAGCTCCTTAATTTATTCCGTTCGTTTTTGTTCCAATAACTTATTTATAACTGATGCCAATAGAATGTGCTTCCAATCACCGAATTGAATTGCTCTTGTACGATTCTCATTAATTTGAGAATGGACAATGGGTGTTTGGGGTGAGTTGCCAAGCAAAGTGTCTTAAACAATATCGAAAATTTCACCCTGGTCTTCTGCATATTTTGTATCATCATTCTTTTCTCTTTTCGATCGTGCACAATAAATGTTATTTAAGTGACCATTTAGTCGCACAGCACTGAAACTGACCCCTTCGGGAATTTGTATTTTTTCGTCAGCCTTGAGCCACAGATGCACCGCACCTCGGCGTGGCACCCCATCATTGACTCATACTTAACAAAACAGGTTTGAACGAAATTTTGATATTTGGAAACACGCGACATGTTTTGTCATAAGAGCGGACGACTTAAATCTCGATTACTGTTCAGCGCCACGGAAATGAATTTAGGACCATCAGTACGATGGCTTATGGAAGGATTTTTCGAACACACATGCGTTGTCTTTACGGCAATGCGATATGACTTGAATTGGCATATTTGAAAGAGCTAGATTCTTAGAAGATGTGAGTGCGTACTGCATATTGGGTGTGATGTTTGTGTTTAAGGGATTCTAATGACAACGACAATGTCAAAGATGTCTCGCTATTCGGATTTAGCGAAACCGTACGTAAGGAACTACATGCAGAGCATTGTATGAACCAAGAAAAAACACAATCTACGTTAACGTGTATTGCGGCCTCACGCGTGTATCGCCGTCTTTATTTTGTAACCAAAAACGCAATGCATCGGTGAGGCAACTTTACGTGTATTGAGGCCTTTACCGTTTTTAATTAATTTAAGGAAGAAATGGTAAGAAAGAGGGTCGGGCAAGTGATAAAGTCGAGGAGTGGGGGGTACAAAATTGATTACGTTCTCGTGATATATTGGAATCATGCGTCAAGATAAACATACAGGTTGCATAAGAATCGACTTTGTTCTGAATGCTCTTCGCTGTTTTCCTCCCTCCTCTTTATCCGGCGTAAGAGTCGTTTTCGTTATTCCTAATTATTGCGCCATCGTAAATTTCCCCGGGATTTGAGATGAGGACAGGAATTGTTCTTGCAGACAAACATTGTGTTTGGCTATTCGGGATTACGGCTCTGTTGCTCTGCTGTTCTTTACTGTTTACGGTTTGTATCGTGTTTTTGTTGTATTAACTGCGCATAAAAAATGTTGAAGTTTGGATGGGCGTAGCAATACGGTAATTTTGTTTTGTAAATGCACGCGTAGTCTACCGCTGTGATGCATTGCGCAACCTTCAATATGTATTTCCTGTCAAAGTGAATAAAACGTGACCTAAAGGGGATGGGGATTTGAGCGCAAAATCGCATATTTGCTAATTAAGCTTTTGTTTAAGGCTTGATTGAAGTGAAATTAAATAAAGAAAAAAAGTTGCATGTATGTACTAGTTTAAATTATTTGTCAATGCCTTAATTGGCCAAAAAAGGTATTGTTGTTAATTTGGATGAGAAATTTTCTTCTAACAAAGATAAAACATGATATTTTTAAAACATAAAAAGATAGGTCGCAAATACTTACCATACTCAGGTGTCGTAATCTCGACATTCTCGTTTAGAATTTGAACTCTTGTACCGCGAATGAGAATCCTACAGCTAGATTTTTGATTTGGCACCACAAGTTTCCACTTAAAAATATAATAGCTCATTATTTTGACGATAATTCGGTAATTCTGACGGTAATTCTTATTGTAGAGATTGTCGCAATAAAGACAAAACACCCATAAAAAGCAAAGTAGTGATGGAAAGTCGTTCTGCGTTCAATAATGACCTGTTGTAGCATTTGGACCCACGACCATCGAAAGCATGAGTCTTACACCAAGGTCAGCCGGCTATAACATACTTCCAAATCATGTTTTAGAGGGCGGAGAGGTACTGGGTAAGAATGAAAAAAATTAAGTTAATAAATGGGAGATTATATTTGCAAATCCTTATTTCGCTGTTAATAAGGTGAATAAACTTTAATATTAGCAAAATAAATTTTTTTGCTATCTCGCCTTTTCTCCTGTATGCCTGGGATGCAAAGCAATGCGAGTTTACTTTGTGCGATGATCTGTCTCACCCCAACACCAATGACCCAAACATGGTTAATCCTCTCGAAAATCTATCGATGAATTTTTTTTATCAAGATTTTTTTTGTCATTCTTTAGTGAATAGTCAAAGTGTTGGGAACGTTATCCAACTTTAACGTACCATCTTTTATTTACTATTATGAGGACATTCCGCTAAGGAAAAGGTTTAAGGATGTGGCCCATTAACACCAGAGTATTATGCAAACTTCTTTGCCCTGTACAGAAAAATATATAAAATTTGTTATCAAGAATCAGCAGTTGGTAATATTTGAGAGAATCTATGATTCCTGAACCGCAGCCTCCACTGTTATGACCAACATATTGAAACTGACTTGTCATTATAGTATTACAAATAATAATACTTTTAAAACTTAGCCATTATTAGTAAAATGAAATTATCTATTGTATTTTTCTATAGGAAATTTAATCTAATGGTCAACAATCAGACAAAGAGATTTGGTGTTAAGATAACTGTCTTCATCCATCAGATTCTTGTAACGGTAATAGTAATCTTGGTGTGAAACAAGGTAAAGTTTTGTAAATTATTTTTTCATGTTATTCTTATGTTCAGTAAGTACAGTGAAAATTTATATTGAACTTAATTAGGCTGAACAAAACTTATTCAACTGAAATTTGAATCTAATTTTGACATTGTTTCCAAAAAATCTTGAATTAAAAGATAGAATTTTTTTCAGCTTCACTCACAAAAATGATATTCTACTACATTCGATTGTCTGTAGAAAAACAATAGTTTAAATTTATTTTGCATGCGAGTTACAATATTGAATTGTCCAGACTTTAAATACATATATTTTTAAATTCACTCACATTTTCCTAATATTTCACCCGATGGCCACGAATAAACTGCGATGAGTTATCGAATATCTAAATTTCCAAGCTTAGTTTTTTGAAGAGTGAATTTGGTGTTTCATATTCTAGATAGCTAAAAGTTTGTCTTTGTACTTTGCATTCTCATATATGCTTAGACGAGTTGTTGCAGAAATAATTAAGTGAGAAGTTATTCTGCAGAAACTTGAACCCTGATTGAACTTGTCAGTGGAAAGACAGTTAATAAGCACTGAAGTTTTGAAGACATTTCTACCACTAGTTTTTGTGAGCATTGATATTTGTGGGAAAATATTTTATGGTTATGGAAATGTATTTGGCCTTGTTGCTTAAAATGGGAAAAATGGTATTGTTGGTAGTACATTAAAGTGACACTTTTTGTTTGACTTGTAAAAGAATACTATTGATGTATAAATCTGGTTTCCCCTAATTTAGATGGCAAGATTTAGGGGTTCCACATTTTAGTTGCCAATTTTAGATGCATTTGTCTTCAAATGATATCTTAAATCATTCCGTTTTGAGTTGAATCCTTTGAGTCTACTTCCATTCAGTTCACTGTTCAGATAAAATATACTTAATTCATATTTCAATCAGCCTAAATTTAAATTTCAAGGGATTTTCAATCGCACACAGATATGCATATGGTTATGAAACCAGGAAAACTACCGCATATGTTATTATCTTTAGTTTTTGTTCGTCACTTTTGATGAAGCATATTCCCAATTTAGCAATATTATAATGGTTTTCTTTTTTTGTTCTTGAGAACCTTTTATACACATTAATTTATTTAAATAGTGTCAGTTCGTGTACTGGATTGGTGTTGCCAAGAAAAATTCACCTCGTAAGATCAAATTGTAATGGTTTGTTTATATTGAAAAAATATGAAAGAAACAGTGTTAAAGATGCCTTTGGAAATATATATATCTTCAAAGTAAGGAATTAAGCTTTTCTCCTAGATCCTTCGGAAACGCGTAGTCGCACCAGTGCTATGGAAAATTTTCAATGTATTATTTCCTTTTGTCCTATGACCATATAATCATGAATTTAAAAAGCCACGAGTCAACAAATCTTGAATTATTTTAAATTCGAACTTATTTTTTTTTCAATGGTAATGTATTGCACAAAGGGACAACGACTTATTATTTCTCACCTTGCTGTATGTTTAAATATACATTCGGAGTGCAATAAATTCAAGGTTGGAAGTCATTGTAAATAGAAAATATTCGAATTTTAACAATTGTTACCAATATCATCCGCAAAAATATCGGATTTAGCTTTGTGGCTAAACCTAAAAATGCAGATCACTGGACTGAGCTATGCAAAAATAATCCATCCAGCTAAAATTTTTGCTGTCATGAATATGTTTCAAGATTCCACTTGTGGTGTAGATAACAATGAAAATAGTTTCCCTTGTATTCCCAGTTGTGTTTGCAAACTTTTCCGTTGTGGAATATATGTGTAAGATTAAAAATACTATTCAATGCTTTTCATAAATGTAGAAGTTTTAAAATATTATTCCTCAACAATCCCTATCTTATGAAATTTTTTTTATCCTACAGGGGTTTACACGGTGGTTGAGCTTCCTTCACTTTTGATAGGAAAACTCCAACTGTCTTATTTATTCAGTACAGAATGATTAATGTTTTCCTTCCGATATTTCTCGAAATTTTCCAAATAATATTAATACAGTGATTATGATCAAATTTGATTCTTGAGGAATTATATTCTGTTTTATTTTTCGGTGCATTCAGAGTATGACCAAATGAATTCTTTGGAAAATTTCTCCAAATATAGTGCCATAATAGAGAAATGTCCATTGGCCTTCCAAACTTATTTTGATGAATATTTGCAATAGAACGTTTTGAAATGCAATTCAATTTTTTTTTATTGTCTCGTGTTTCATGAAATGTTGCTCTCAATTCCTTTCTGGTAACCCAACAAACTGGTTTTCCTAAAATTTTTCATTTAGAATAAAATTGTCACTTGTAACCTGTATGAAAAGGAATGTTGTTTGACATTTCTGTCACTATCAATTGGTAATCCCTCCTCCCTGCAAAAATGCCCCGAAATAGCAGTTATAAGCGAATATGACTGTTGTTCCGTTTCTTGGTTTCAAGTGAATTTCTTTGGCTGTGCAAAAATGTTTTGATTTCATTTTAGTGACATGTGATCTCTTTGTTTTATTTGATGACCTCCCCTCTCAAACATCGATCTGATTTGTTGCCGTGTTGAGGGCCATAGTGAATTAGAATTGCGGATAATTTCCACTGATATGTAGGGATACATTTCTGAAATTTATCAAACTGCATAAATATGATGATTTTTAATTAATATTTCCTGGCCAAATTGTTTTTCAATGCATCTCTCGTACGGCTCACCAAATAAATTTTGTGAGAGTTCTTAATACGGTTTCGCAACTTGAAGTAGGTTGAACTGGCAAACCTTGTTTTAAACCCCCCCCCCCCCCCCCCCCCCCCCCCCCCCCCCCCAATCATTCCTGGAGGGCAAGATTTTATTTATATGCTTATTGAATGTGTTTAGTTCATATCCGTTTGTCCAACAAAGCAAATTTTACGGATATTATTTTTCCTAAATTGCCCGTTATATGAACTTCTTTTCAACATCTCGATTACTCGTATAAATTTGAGGAAATATTATCCTGAAAAGAATTCATGTTTGTTTTCAATACTGAAATTCAGTTTTGCGCAGTAAAAATTTAATTATATCTGATCTGTCCTGCTTCCCGTGGTCCTAGTCAAATGCATTCCTTGAAACAGCAGTCATAAAAATATGACGACTGTTTTGTAGATTACAATGCTCTGTGAAAATTTGTTTGGTTGTCCAGAGAAGTCTTTTTCAGTTTAATGATTATTATTTTGATGTAGATATGATCTGTCAAGAAGCTAAAATTGTATTTATGCAAAAATCGTTCGATACATTGTCATGGCCTTATGTAACATGGCATGTGCTTTCATGTTCATCAAAATAATGCAGGACTGTCTATTAAATTTGTCACCGTTAAATTATCTCTCCTGAATCCTGCAGCCCTGTCCATTTACTTAGCATCAGTTTGTATTCCATCCATTCAAAACTACAAAATTAGATATTTGACTTCCTTCACCTATGGTAGCAAAACTTCAGCTGCCATTCTTTATTCAGTACAGAATAATTGAAGTTTTCCTTCCGATATCTTCCTTATTTTTCTAAATCTTTAATAAGTTTAATGCAGTGATTATAATCAAGTTTGATTCTTGTGAAATTCGTATTCTACTGTGGTGTTATTTTTCAGTGCATTCAGAGTATGACCAAATGAATTCTTTGGAAAATTTCTTTAAATATGATGCCATAATAGGGAATTGTCCATTGTCCCTGTCAAAACTTATTTTGATGATTGGTTATTGGCAATAGAACGTTTTAAAATGCATTTCAAATTTTTTTATTTTTACGCGATTTTTTGGTCTTGCAGAAAAGCTTTGATTTCAATTTAGTGACATGTGATCTCTTTGTTCTATTTCACTTTCTGTGCTGTAAAACTGGCATACCCTCTCATATATTGATCTGGATCTATTAAATTTGTTATCGTTAACACGCGTTATCGTTTTACGCGATCCATGCAATGTTATTGGGTATTGCTGTCAATTACTTCCTGGTAGCCCAACAAACTGATTTTACTTAAAATTTTAATTCCGAATGAATTTTCATTTGTGCATTAAATAAAAATGAAATGTTGTCTGTCATTGGTAATCCCACCTCCCTGAAAAAAGCCTTGAAATAGCAGTCCTAGGCGAATATGACTGTTGTTCCGTACCTTCGTTTCAATTGAATTTTTTTTGGTCTTGCAGAAAAGCTTTGATTTCAATTTAGTGACATGTGATCCCTTTGTTCTATTTCACTTTCTGTGCTGTAAAACTGGCATACCCTCTCATATATTGATCTGGATCTATTAAATTTGTTATCGTTAAATTACGGCTTCTATAAATCATGCAATCCTATCTATTTACTTATGATTAGTTTGCATTCCATCCATTCAAAACTACAAAATTACAAGGGTTTTACTTCCTTCACATTTTGTAGCAAAACTTCTACAGCCATTCTTTATTCAGTACAGTAACGTCTAATGAGACTAATGCAGTGATTATAATCAAGTTTGATTCTTATGAATGTTATATTCTACTCTTGTGTTATTTATCAGTGCATTCAGAGTATGACCAAATGAATTCTTTGGAAATTTTTTCCTAATCATGTGCCATAATATTGAATTGTTCATTATCCCTTTCAAAACCTATTTTGATGATTATTGGTAATAGAACGTTTTGAAATGCAATTCATTTTTTTTTTATTCGCGTTTCAT
Source organism: Styela plicata (assembly GCA_963675895.2). Taxonomy (NCBI): domain Eukaryota; kingdom Metazoa; phylum Chordata; class Ascidiacea; order Stolidobranchia; family Styelidae; genus Styela; species Styela plicata. The sequence goes on from OZ023147.1 coordinate 9,332,749, forward strand.
GCAATGTTGCTCTTAATTTCTTTCTGGTAACCCAACTAATTGATTTTCTTAATTTTTGATTCAGAATGAAATTGTCACTTGTACCCTGTATGAAAAAGGAATGTTGTTTGACATTTCTGTTAATATTAATTGGTAATCCCTCCTCCCTGCAAAAATGCCCCGAAATAGCAGTCATAAGCGAATATGACTGTTGTTCCGTTCCTTGGTTTCAAGTGAATTTCTTTGGTCACACAAAAAAGTGTTGATTTTAATTTTGTGAATGTAATCTCTTTGTTTTATTTCACTTGTTGTGCAGTAGAAGTGGCATCCCTCTCAAACATTATTCTGATCCGCTGCCATCTTGAAATCCATTGGGAATTAGAATTACAGATAATTTCCGCTTATATTCCTGAAATCCATCAAAGTGTTAAAGTTCGCGCAGAAATGTCAAAATTTTTAGTTTTCATTGTAAATATAGCTTAAGATCTTTGACTGTCAATGCATTAAAAAAACAGTGAAAGTATTCTCCATTCCCGTGCAACCTTTACTGCAAGATTCTTTCTTAATTAATATTTTTCTGCCAAATTATAAGTATGTAGCATTATGTATGTTTGTTGTGTATTTTACATTCTGCTATTCGGTATTGTTTTTCAATGCATCTCTTGTACTGCTTACCAAATAAATTTCTTGCAAGTCCCCAACATGGTATCGCGATTTGTGGTAGGGTGAAATGACAAACTGAACTGTTTTAACGCTCCTTCTTTCCTAAGTGCATTTTTTTAATGTGTTTAATTCATATCCGTTTGTCCAATAAAAAGAATTTTACAAATATTTTTAAAACTAAATTGCCACTTCTATGATTTCAATTACTATCATACATTTGTGCAAATATTATCGTGCAAAGACTCGTGATTTTTTTTCAATATTGAATCACTGTTTTGCGCAGTAGAATTTTTATTCATATCTGATCGGTTCCACTTCCCTCGTTCCTAACAAAATATCTCCCTTGAAACAGCAGTCATAAAAATATGACGACTGTTTCGTAAGTTTCATTGCTTCGTTGAAATCTGTTTGGTTGTGCAGAGGAGTCTTTTTCAGTTTGATGACTGCTATTTTGATGTAGCTATGTTCTGTCTAAAACTAACATTGCATTTAAAAAATAAAAATATGAAAAAATTCCTTGATATCCTGTTATGGTATTATGTTACATGACTTGTGCTTTCATGTTCATCAAAATAATGCAGTACTGTATTGCTGTCATTTTTTTTCCGGTGAACCAAAATATTGTTTTTATTAAAAACTTTCATTTAGAACGTAAATTTCACTTGCACCTTTTATGGAAATGGGATGTTGTTTGACATTTCTGCTAATATTAATTGGTAATCCCTCCTCCCACTCTGGCCCGAAATAGCAGTCATAAGCGAATATGACTGTTGTTCCGTTCCTTGGTTTCAAGTGAATTTCTTTGGTTGTGCAGAAAAGTTTTGATTTTAATTTAGTGACATGTGATGCGGTTGTTTTATTTCACTTCCTGTGCAGTAAAATTGGCATCCCCTCCCAATCCCCTCCAATTTTGACTGCAAGATTCTTTTTTTAAATTAATTTTTTTTTGCCAAATTATAAGTATGCAGCATTTGGTATGTTTGTTGTGCGTTTTACATTCTGCTATTCGGTGTAGTTTTTCAATGCATCTCTTGTACTGCTTACCAAATAAATTTCTTGAAAGTCCCCAACATGGTATCGCGACTTGTGGTAGGGTGAAATTATAAACTGACCTGTTTTAACGTCCCTCCTACCCGGAGTGCTTTTTTTAATGCGTTTGGTTTATATCCGTTTGTCCAATATAACGAATTTTACGAATATTTTTAAAACTAAATTGCCTCTTCTATGATTTCAATTACTATCATACTTTTGTGGAAATATTATCGTGCAAAGACTCGTGATGTTTTTTTTCAATATTGAATCACTGTTTTGCGCAGTAAAAATTTAGTCATATCTGATCGGTTCCACTTCCCTCGTTCCTAACAAAATATCTCCCCCTTGAAACAGCAGTCATAAAAATATGACGACTGTTCGTAGATTTCATTGCTTCGTGGAAATCTGTTTGGTTGTGCAGAGGAGTCTTTTTCAGTTTAATGACTGCTATTTTGATGTAGCTATGTTCTCTCTAAAACTAACATTGTATTTAAAGAATAGAAAAATGAAAACATTTCTTTGATATCATGTCATGGTATTATGTTACATGACGTGTGCCTTCATCTTCATCAAAATAATGCGGGACTGTATTGCTGCCAATTTTTTTCTGGTGACCCTAAAAATTTATTTTAATAAAATTTTTCATTCAGAATGTAATTGTCACTTGCACCTTTTATGGAAATGGAATGTTGTTTGACATTTCTTGTTAATATTGCTTAGTAATCCCACCTCCCACCCCGAAATAGCAGTCATAAGGGAATATGACTGTTGTTCCGTTCCTTGGTTTCAAGTGCATTTCTTTGGTTGTGCAGAAAAGTTTTGATTTTAATTTAGTGACATGTGATGCCGTTGTTTTATTTCACTTTCTGTGCACTGCAAGATTTTTTTAAATTAATATTTTTCTGCCAAATTATAAGTATGCAGCAGTTGGTATGTTTGTTGTGCGTTTTAAATTCTGCGACTCTGTGTGGTTTTTCAATGCATCCCTTGTACTGCTTACCAAATGAATATATTAACTTTCTCATTATGGTATTGCAACGTATGGTAGGGTGAACTGAAATATCGCATGTGTCGTATTCTATTGGATTCCTGATTGTAATGCAGTTTATGCTTTGCTGTTTGTTGTTCCATCCCATTCATCTTTGGTTGTACACCAAAGCGAATTCGATGCAAATAGCCATTTTACTATTGAATTACCGTTTTTCACAGAGAAGGTTTCGTTTAATCCTAATTAATTTCCCTTCCTGGCAGACTTGCAACAACAGTCAAAAAAATTATAAATTTGGAAGTTGTTTTGTAGTCTGATAACTTTATTTCAAATGAAATTAGTTTACCGTTCAGAATCGTCTTCATCTCAATCATTGAATGTTGAATCATTGTATTTCTGTGTACTATTTTTCTTATCCTTCAATTATATTATTCATTTTGAATATTCTTATGTTGCGTATTGCATTTTATCCTCGATATTGTTGTTAAATGATTATCTTGAGCCAACCAAATAAATTCTTTGATTGTTTTTAAATGCTTTCTCAATAGGAAGAAAAACCCATTTTATTCAAGCCTACTTTATGGTCCACAAAAGCCTTGATTTTAATTTGAAGGTGTTATATGCATTCAAATCTCTGTTCAATATGCAATACTTGCTTTACCATTTGGTATTGCTGTCCACGTCATGCTAGATAGTTTAAACAAAGCAAATTCCATGAAAATGTTATCAAAGTAATATTTCATGCGATAGAATGTTGTTTTGCATTCTCTTACTGCCATGAATTCGTGGGTTCCAATTTAGGTGGGTTTTGATAGATATTAAAAAATTAGTCTCTGATTTTTGCATTGAAGGATATGCCAATATGAAGCTTTTGCAACATTTGTCATAAAGAAGTATGGCTATTGTTCCATGGTTTGATAACTTTGTTTCAAATGAATTCGTTTGGTTGTGCAGAAAATTGTCTTGTTTGATTCAATGAATGTTTTGGATTTGTATACCATCACTTAAATGTTTATTGGGATCTTGTGAATATTTAATATCAACTGATATATTCTTGTATTCATACCTTTTCAAATCATCATATTTCGTTACAAATGTAATGCAATTTATTCTATTGATTTTAGAATATCAATGTTGTGTTTGAATGCACTTGAAGCCCGACCAAATGAATTCTTTATAAACTTTTTATTCGTTCTCGCATAATGGAACTGCCAATTAGTTCGAAACCTCTTTTTGGTTGACACTTTTTTCTAGAGTGGCTAATACAGTCCATACATCTCTAAATTTACCTAAAATACGCACTTTGTTCCAGTACTTGTACTGATATGAATTGTTTGCCAACAATCCCCGTATTGGTATAAATAAGGTATTTTATGTTTAGACATTGTTTCGGACAATTTGCCAATGATTTAGACGGCATTTAGTCACTGTTTCTTGCTGTGACAATACCCTATGGTAATTACCCTTTATTTATGGTTAGTTTTAAGATCCGATTAATTATAACGCAACATCAGTCATAATTAATATGACAGATGTTCCGAAGTTCATTTCTAAGAGAATTTGTTTGGCCCTGCAGAAATGTCTTTATTTCATTTAGTCACTTTTTGTTTCATGCTGATATTTTTCATTCTGGTCTGGTAAATTTGTGAATATTGTGACAGTTCTTGCTAATTATTTTCGACTTTGTTATATATTTTTATTTTGTCATTGTTATCATTCATTTTATATTTATATTCTGCTATCTTATGTAAATGCATCTCTTGTAAAATGACTAATTAAATTCTTTGTAATTACATTAATGCTCAGTTAGTATGATGCATTTGGAAAACTAAAATTTCTTTTGATATCGAATGTGTTCGATGCCATCAGCTTTCTGATTGTTATGCATCTTATGTTTCGCGTTTGGAGCATTACTGTCCATTCAGCACTGCTAGTTCACCAGAACAATTGCCAAGAGTTTACGTTAGATGGACTATTTATTGTTCAACAATGTTGTTATTGCTTTAAATTTATGAAAATAACATTTCTAGTTCAAATGAGTTTTGGTCACCCCTCCTTCTATAAATGAATCACGTTTGTAGTGGTGAAAATTTAATTGTTCCGACTAGAACAGTTCATTCTCCCGCAGCTCTAATAAAATGAATCCATTGAGACAGCGGTCATAAAAATATGACTGTTGTTTTCGTAAATACAATCGTTTCGAAAGAATTTATTCAGTCATGCAGAAATTTTTTTATTTTACCTCTGTGTGTGTAATTTCCATGTCACTATATTCTGTCTAACCTAAACCGATTTTTTCAAAAAATGTTTGTTATATTTAATGTCATGGCCCCAAAATAATCGAGCCTCTCAAATTTCTGATTGTGCTACCTGGCGATTATTTTAGCGTTTGTCAACATTTTCTACGTTTCAAAACTGCCATAAAAATATCCTTAGGTCATTTTTTTTAAATTAAATCTAAATACGATGATCTAAATTTTGTGCAGTTGTCAAATTAACCGCAAATTCATAGCTATACATTATTTATTGATCACTTCATGTGGTAGTGTCAGAAATGGTATCAGGTATTTTAGACTCTTCGTGTAGTACTAAAAATTGTCCTTCATTCTTTTTGATTCTTGGAAAAGTATTTCTGTCAAATCATGTATACTTGTGTTAATTTGTCTTTTCAGAATATACTTTTTTGTCTTGTTTCAGAATATACTGTTTTTTTACTGTATATCTGATCTTCTATTATTCAATTATGTTTTTAATTCAACAAATGAAGTCCAAATAAATTCCTGGAAACCTTCCTCGACCTGTTGCCACGATGTAGAGATAGGTGCATTGGTTTGAACTACTCCTTCTTATTTGAATAATGCAAATTGCAATATTACTTCTTACTCCCTAATAAAGGAACCAAAATCGTTTAATATGTCGTATGCAATACGACTTGGATTGCTGTACATTTCATGCGCAATTCCCCCTATTATTTTTGACTTCTTGTCTTCGCAACAGCTGTCAAACAATTATGACAGTTGTTCCGTAGTTTAATAACCCAGTTTCAAAAGAATTTATTTGGCCATGCATTAGAGTGTTTATTTGATTTAGTGAATATTAATTTTGCACAGTTAGGTTTTATCTAACCTGATTTGTTTTTTGTTAAATGTTTGGGGCTTTCCTTGGATCACGTTTTAAATGAAATATGAACTCATTGCATCAAACTGTATGCTTTCCTGTGTACCAAAATTGTTGTTACCATGTTTTTACTTTATGCGAATTACAGTAGGTTTCCGATATTCGTACCAACTATGCAGTTGCAGTTAAATCCACCCCATGGTAAATACTGATCCATTTCCTTTTACTTATATAGTCCAGAAATAATTAAACTTCAACATTCAAGAAATAAAGAAAAGTTATTAAAATATTATTAAATTAAAATTCAACGATTTATCTAGATTTCGGGACAATTTCAAAAACCATTGAGATATTCCCCATTCCTTTCCTACAGCCCTTTCGCAGGCTGCTATTTGCTTGATACTTTTCCATCAAATTAAAAATATGAAGCATTTAATAACATTTTGCAAATTATATGTTTCTTCGTTTTTTTAATTTTGCAATGCATTTGCATCTTTTACCGTGTCGACCAAATCAATTTCTTGAAAAATTTCCATTAGTTCGACCCCTCTCCTCTTAAGATTGGAAATCCTCTGATGAAAATCTATTGCAATATATGCAATCGCATTTTTGTTTGTTTATGCATACATCCACAATCTGTGTTATTGGTTTTTGCGATCCATTCATCTCAAGTATTCCAACCAAAACAAATTCCATTCAAATTTCTAGACTAAATTGTTATACACCTTATTTTGTAGATTAATCTTATTATCACCAACATTTTTTTTTGATGGGCATTTCAGTATAAATGACTGTTTTTGCATTGGGAATCTCATTTTAAGTTATTAGTTTTACCTTCCGTGTTACAAAATATTTTTCTTGGAACAGCAGTCATACGCTAATATGACAGTTGTTCATTTAACTTCAAGTGAATTGGTTTGGCCGTGAAGAAATGATTTTCTTTTCAGTGATTGTTGTTTTACCGTCTGTCTGATAACTGCAGTATTTTTTGTTTGAATATATTTGTTGGCATTTTACACGTCATGTGATTCCATTATCTCAAAACAATGCAGCCATTTGTTTGGCTTCTGCCCAATAGACGTTTATCATCCCTGTAATATGGTAATTGTGGATTATTTCTAAATTGATTATAACATATCTGGCAAACCGTTTTCATGAAGTTTTTAGGCTTTTGGAGTAAAATCCATTGGTGTGTTTTAGAGAATTCTATCACAGTCTATATAAGTAACATTGTTGTTAAAAATAAAGCTAAAAATAATAAAAAAACAAAAATAATAGAAAAGCAAAATAGTAAAAGAGCAAAATATATAAGGAAAAAAATATTCGATTCGATTTTTCCAGCGATTCGAATATATTAAAACAAAGGAAATATCATATTGAAATAATTTCTATAGTTTATTCCTGTGCTGTGCTGTTCTCATCGAAATGCTGTATCGTGTTCTTTTCTTGTGGCGTTACCGGGTTATACTATTTCGACAACTTTGTTTGTCAGTGGTGTACTTCCAACACTGTTTCAGTCATATTTAACAAAATTAAAATTATACTTGTTTTAACATTGTTTCCAGCAATTGTTAAAAAAATACTGTTTGCTAGCTCTGATACCTCGTCAGAAAAAGTATGCACATGTCAAATTATTTACAAAAAGGAAAGTATATTATAACAAAAGCGTACGCAATAGATATGTATGCATTATCATTCGTGTTTCGCGGTAGATCATGGTATGATCTTTAATTTTGCTTGGTGTAAACTATTAAATCGTTCACCTATGCACACGTGCTACTGTTATGATCCATGTTTAGCACATGGATAGAAGCTATGAAATTGGAGAAAGTAAATAAGAACACATTATCGTGCTACCCATCCTTTTGTTGATATTTGCAAATGACTTATTACTTACTCTCATGTACAAATTCTGTTGAATGTGGCTGAAAGAATTCAATGTAACATATGTGAGGTGTAATAACCCACGTGAAGGTATTAAATTTGATGATTTATATTTGGCTTAAAATTGATTTGACTGAGTTACACACTAAAGTGCATTTTTGAACATAATTCAAAAACCGCATTTTTCGATTCATATCCCAGGATTCAGTCTTGTATATTGTCGAATCCTGTTCCGTCTATCATTTATCTTGATTTGCTTTCAATTTGCTTTAATTTATTTTCACTGGTTTATTCACAATTCAGATTATCTTGAAATTGTTTGAATCTTGAAAGAGAGATCGCTAATAGGCATGTCCAGAACCCTAGTGGCTCCCAAATTTTCCAAAAATAATAACATTTATTTTTCTGTGAAAATCTGGTATTTAGGCGAGGCACCAGTTTGTGACAATATAATTAAACTATTTTTTCAGATACCGCTCCAGTCGCACTTGCACAAATCCGATTCATTAATTGCGTATTTTGTTAAATCTCAATACTATTATTATTTCGAAATTTTATAACAATGTCTAATTCATTGTCACAATTTTTCTGAAATTTTTGTTTTTGCCGTATGTCGCGGCTATATCTAGTTTAAATTTTTTGGATGGCAATGTCTAATTTATTATCTCTTGAAAACATTCGTCGTTGCAAAATATGTGTGTCATTGTTTTATTTATGGCGACGATGGTCTTATTGAAACTCTACGTTTAGTATTCTTATTATTATTATTATGCTAATTGGCTTTAGCATCAAAGGTACACGATCTGAGGTCTAATTCAATGGGTCTGTGTAGATGAAAATTCTTTGTTCCATATTTTTAATCAAAGTTTTCCCTTTCCAGGATTTCAGATTTCCGTCAAAATGCATCTTTTTTAAAATTTGTGAAGGAATCTTCGATAGAACATTTAAGAATGATTTTGGTGTCTGAAATAACATGTTCCGTACGGTTTTCGGTTTTTCTTGGGTGTTGTGCTCTAGTAACTGCGTATAAAAAATGTTGAAGGTGGGATGAGCGTAGCAAAAGGGTAATTTTTTTTTTAAATTTAAGCATGTTTTTCCTGTCAAAGTGAATGAAACGTGACCTAAAGAGGATGAGGATATGAGCGCAAAATCACGTATTTGCTATTTAAGCTTTTGTTTAAGGCTTGATTGGAGTGAACTTGAATAAAGAAAAAAAAAGTTGCATATATATACTAGTTCAAATTTGTCAATGCCTCGATTGGTCAGAAAAGATTTGCTACTGCCTCCTATTTGCCTCCGATTCAACTCGGCAACAATTCATGTTTACACGGTTACTCTGGTAGTTAATTTGGTTGACAAATTTTCTGCTGAAGGTAAAACATAATATTTAAAAAAAAAAGTTTACAAATATTAACCCTACCCAGATGCCATGGTCGCGACGTTCTGATTTATAATATGATCTTGAATTTTGCACCGTAAATGAGAATCTTACAGATAGGCTTTTTACGTTGGACACCACAAGTTTCTACTCAAAAATCTAATAGTTCATTTTTTTAACGTTCGATAATTTTTATTGGTCAGGTTCCACAACCATCGAAAGCATGAATCGTACACCAAGGTTAGCCAGTCAACACATACCTACAAAGTATGTTTTAGAGAGGGGTACCAGGTAATAACACGAGAAATTAAAATTAGGATTTATAAAATAGAACTGATATTTGCAATCTTTCGTTTGGTGTTAAAAGGTGGATAAACTTTAATATATATGTACGACCGACCACAATAAGAGCGATAAACTGACCAAAAGTTTTCGCCATTTCTTCTCCATATGCCTAGGCTGCAAAGCAAATGCTAGTTTAGTATGTGTGATGATCTATCTCACTCCCAGACCAATGACCCGAACACATTAAATCCTTGGATTCCATTGATTAATTTGTTTTATATGGTTACTCATGTCATCTCCAGTCAACATTCTCCAAATTTACCATACCATGTTTTATTTACTATTATAAGGACGATCCACCGAGGACAAAGTTTGTGGATGTGGCACATTAACATAGGGGTATTATGCAAACTCTATTGTCCTGTACAGATAAATATATAAAATCTGTTCTCAAGAATCAGCAGTTGGAAATAATTGACTGAATCTATATTTCTAATCCGCAGCCCCAGCTGTCATGACCAACATATTTGAACTGACTTGGCATTGCAATATTTTAAATAATATTGTTAGCTATTACTAACATGAAATTATCTATTGTATTTTTCATGGAATATTCAATTAAATGGTAAACAATCAAACAATATTGATATTTGGTGTTTAAACAACTATCTTCAACCATCAGATTCTTGTAACGGTAATAGTAATCTTGCTGTGGAACAAGGTAAAGTTTGTAAATTATGTTTTCATGTCATTCTTATGTTCAGTAATTAGAGTGAAAATTTATATTGGGCTTAATTAGGCTGAACAAAACTTGATCAACTGAAAGTGTTGAATAGAATTTTGACATTGTTTCCAAACAAATCACTCACTCACAAAAATGATATTTACTACATTCGATTGCCTGTAGAAAAACAATAGTTTAAATTTATTTTGCATACGAGTATAGGATTCAAATATTTTTGAATCACAATATTGAATTGGCCAGATTTTTAAATATATATATTTTTAAAATTCACTCACATTTTTCTTATATTTTACCCAATGGCCATGAATGAAATCTAATGAGTCCTTCGGAATGCAATCTTAACATGGTTATCGAATACCTAAATTTCTATGCTTAGTTCTTTGTATGAGTGAATTTGGGGTTTTATATTCTAGATAGCTAAAAGTTTGTCTTTGTAGTTTGCATTCTCATATATGCTAAGGCAGGTTGTTGTAGATATAATTAATTGAGAAGTTATTGTGCAGAAACCCCTACCCCGATTGAACTTGTCAGTGGAAAGACAGTTAGTAAGCACTGAAGTTTTGAAGACATTTCTACCATTAGTTTTTGTGTGTATTGATATTTGAGGGAGATATTTTATGGTTTTAAAAATGTCTTTGGTCTTGTTGCTTAAAATGGTAAAAATTGTATTGTTGGTTGTACATTAATGTGGCACTTTTTGTTTAGCTTGTAAAACAATACTATTAATTTCTAAATCTGTTTTCCCCTAATTTAGATGGCAAGAATTTGTGGTTCCACATTTTAGTTGCCAATTTTAGCTGCATTTGTCTTCAAATGATATCTTAATTCATTCCGTTTTGAATTGAATTTTCGAGTCTACTTCTATTCAGTTCACTGTTCAGATAAAATATATTTAATTTTTATTTCAATTAGCCTAAATTTACATTTCAAGTGATTTTTCAATCGCACACAGATATGCATATGGTTATGAAACCAGGAAAACTACCGCACACATGTTATTAACCTTTGTTTTTGTGATTGAAGAACACGTTCATCACTACTAATGAGCTATATTCCAAATTTAGCATTATTATAATGGTTTTCTTTTTTTTTTGTTCTTGATAATGTTTTATACACATCAATTTATTTAAATAGTGTCAGTTCATGTACTGGATTGGTGTTTCCAAGAAAAATTCACCTTCTAAGGTCAAATTTTAATAGGTTGTTTATATTGAAAAAATATGAAAGAAACAGTGTTAAAGATGCATTTGGAAATTATATAGCTTCAAATTAAGGAATTAAGCTTCTTGCTAGATCCCTTCGGAACGCATAGTCGCATCAGTGGTATGGAAAATTTTCAATGTATTGTTTCCTTTCGTCCAACCATATTATCATGAATTTAAAAATCCACGAGACACAAAATCCTAAAGGGACAACTACATAATATTTTTGTTGTATGTTTAAATATACATTCGGAGTGTAATAAATTTAATCCACCCCAGGCTGGAAGTCATTGTGAATAAAAAATATTCGAATTTTAACAATTGTTACAAATATCATCCGCAAAAATATATTGGATTTAGCTTTGTGGCTATACCTAAAAATGCAGATCACTGTACTGAGCCATGCAAACATAATCCATCCAGCTAAAATTTTAGCTGTCATGAATATGTTTCAAGATTCCACTTGCGGTGTAGATAACAATGAAAATAGTTTCCCTTGTGTTCCCCGTTGTGTTTGCAAACTTTCCCGTTATGGAATATATGTGTAAGATTAAAAATACTATTCAATGCTTTTCATAAATGTAGAAATTTTAAAATATTATTCCTCAGCAATCCCTATCTTATGAAATTATTTTATCCTACAGTGGTTTACACGGTGGTTGAACTTCCTTCACTTTTTATAGGAAAACTTCAACTGCCTTTTATTTATTCAGTACATAATAATTAAATTTTTTCTTTCGATATTTCTCGAAATTTGCTAAATATTAATAACAGTGATTATTATCAAATTTGATTGAGAAATTATATTCCGTTGTTTTATTTTTCAGTGTATTTAGAGTATGACCAAATGTATTCCTTGGAAAATTTCTTCAAATATGGTGCCATAATAGGGAAATGTCCATTGGCCTTTCAAAACTGATTTTCATAAATATTGGCAATAGAATGTTTCAAAATGAAATTCAAATTATTTTTTTTTACGAGTTCCATGCAATGTTGCTCTCAATTCTTTTCTGGTAACTCAAAAAATTGATTTTACTAAAATTTTTCATTCAGAATGAAATTGTCACTTGTACTTTTTTATGAAAGTGGAATGTTGTTTGACATTTCTGTTAATATTAATTGGTAATCCCACCTCCCAGCAAAAATGCCCCGAAATAGCAGTCATAAGCGAATATGACTGTTGTTCCGTTTCTTGGTTTCAAGTGAATTTCTTTGACTGTGCAAAAATGTTTTGATTTCATTTTAGTGACATGTGATCTCTTTGTTTTATTTGATGACCTCCCCTCTCAAACATCGATCTGACTTGTTGCCGTGTTGAGGGCCATGCCAAATTAGAAGTATTGCATTATAGTATTTTTGTTGATATGTAGGGATTCTACATTTCCTGAAATTTATCAAACTGCATAAATCTTGATGATTTTTAATTAATATTTTTTGTGAAATTGTTTTAATAATGTCGCATCTCTAGGTACGGTTGAACCAAATAAACCTTTTGTGAGAGTTCTTAATACGGTTTCGCAACTTGAGGTAGCTTATTGAACTGTGTTTAGTTCATATCCGTTTGTCCAACAAAGCAAATTTTACGGATATTATTTTTCAAGTAAATTGCCCCTTATATGAACTTCTTGTCAACATTTCTATTACTAGTATAAATTTGAGGAAACGTTATCTTGCAAAGAATTCATGTTTTTTTTCAATACTGAAATTCAGTTTTGCGCAGTAAAAAATGTAATTATATCTGATCTGTCCTGCTTCCCGTGGTTCTAGTCAAATGCATTCTTTGAAACAGCAGTCATAAAAATATGACGACTGTTTTGTAGATTACAATGCTCTGTGAAAATTTGTTTGGTTGTCCAGAGAAGTCTTTTTTAGTTTAATGATTATTATTTTGATGTAGATATGATCTGTCAAGAAGCTAAAATTGTATTTATGCAAAAATCGTTTGATACATTGTTATGGCCTTATGTAACATGGCATGTGCTTTCCTGTTCAGCAAAATAATGCAGGACTGTCTATTAAATTTGTCACCGTTAAATTATCTCTCCTGAATCTTGCAGCCCTGTTCATTTACTTAGCATCAGTTTGTATTCCATCCATTCAAAACTACAAAATTAGACATTTGACTTCCTTCACCTATGGTAGCAAAACTTCAGGTGCCATTCTTTATTTAGTACAGAATAATTGAAGTTTTCCTTCCGATATCTTCCTTATTTTTCCAAATCTTTAATAAGTTTAATGCAGTGATTATAATCAAGTTTGATTCTTGTGAAATTCGTATTCTACTGTTGTGTTATTTTTCAGTGCATTCAGAGTATTACCAAATGAATTCTTTGGAAAATTTCTTTAAATATGATGCCATAATAGGGAATTGTCCATTGTCCCTGTCAAAACTTATTTTGATGATTGGTTACTGGCAATAGAACGTTTTAAAATGCATTTCAAATTTTTTTATTTTTACGCGATCCATGCAATGTTATTGGGTATTGCTGTCAATTACTTCCTGGTAGCCCAACAAATTGATTTTACTTAAAATTTTAATTCCGAATGAATTTTCATTTGTGCATTAAATGAAAATGAAATGTTGTCTGTCATTGGTAATCCCACCTCCCTGAAAAAAGCCTTGAAATAGCAGTCCTAGACGAATATGACTGTTGTTCCGTACCTTCGTTTCAATTGAATTTTTTTGGTCTTGCAGAAAAGCTTTGATTTCAATTTAGTGACATGTGATCCCTTTGTTCTATTTCACTTTCTGTGCTGTAAAACTGGCATACCCTCTCATATATTGATTTGGATCTATTAAATTTGTTATCGTTAAATTACGGCTTCTATAAATCATGCAATCCTATCTATTTACTTATGATTAGTTTGCATTCCATCCATTCAAAACTACAAAATTACAAGGTTTTACTTCCTTCACTTCTTTTGTAGCAAATGCAGTCATAAGACTAATGCAATTATAATCAAGTTTGATTCTTATGAAATTCGTATTCTACTCTTGTGTTATTTATCAGTGCATTCAGAGTATGACCAAATGAATTCTTTGGAAATTTTTTCCTAATCATGTGCCATAATATTGAATTGTCCATTATCCCTTTCAAAACTTATTTTGATGATTATTGGTAATAGAACGTTTTGAAATGCAATTCATTTTTTTATTCGCGTTTCATGCAATGTGGCTCTTAATTTCTTTCTGGTAACCCAACAGATTGGTTTTACTAAAATTCTTCATTCTGAATGAAATTGTCACTTGTATCTTTTATGAAAAAGAAATGTTGTTTGACATTTTTGTTAATATTTAATGGTAATCCCTCTTCCCTGCAAAAATGCCCCAAAATAGCAGTCATAAGCGAATATGACTGTTGTTCCGTTCCTTGGTTTCAAGTGAATTTCTTTGGTCATGCATAAAAGTTTTGATTTTAATTTTGTGAATGTAATCCCTTTGTTTTATTTCACTTGCTGTGCAGTAGAAGTGGCATCCCCCTCTCAAACATTATTCTGATCCGCTGCCATCTTGAAATCCATTGGGAATTAGAATTACAGAGATAATTTCCGCTTATATTCCTGAAATCCATCAAAGTGTTAAAGTTCGCGCAGAAATGTCAAAATTTTTAGTTTTCATTGTAAATATAGCTTAAGATCTTTGACTGTCAATGCGTTAAAAAAACAGTGAAAGTATTCTCCATTCCCGTGCAACCTTTACTGCAAGATTCTTTCTTAATTAATATTTTTCTGCCAAATTATAAGTATGTAGCATTATGTATGTTTGTTGTGTATTTTACATTCTGCTATTCGGTATTGTTTTTCAATGCATCTCTTGTACTGCTTACCAAATAAATTTCTTGCAAGTCCTCTACATGGTATCGCGATTTGTGGTAGGGTGAAATGACAAACTGAACTGTTTTAACGCTCCTTCTTTCCTAAGTGCATTTTTTTAATGTGTTTAATTCATATCCGTTTGTCTAATAAAACGAATTTTACAAATATTTTTAAAACTAAATTGCCACTTCTATGATTTCAATTACTAGCATACATTTGTGCAAATATTATCGTGCAAAGACTCGTGATGTTTTTTTTCAATATTGAATCACTGTTTTGCGCAGTAAAATTTTTATTCATATCTGATCGGTTCCACTTCCCGCGTTCCTAACAAAATATCTCCCTTGAAACAGCAGTCATAAAAATATGACGACTGTTTCGTAAGTTTCATTGCTTCGTTGAAATATGTTTGGTTGTGCAGAGGAGTCTTTTTTCAGTTTGATGACTGCTATTTTGATGTAGCTATGTTTTGTCTAAAACTAACATTGCATTTAAAAAATAAAAATATGAAAAAATTTCTTGATATCCTGTTATGGTATTATGTTACATGACTTGTGCTTTCATGTTCATCAAAATAATGCAGTACTGTATTGCTGTCAATTTTTTTCTGGTGAACCAAAATATCGTTTTTATTAAAAACTTTCATTTAGAACGTAAATTTCACTTGCACCTTTTATGGAAATGGAATGTTGTTTGACATTTCTGCTAATATTAATTGGTAATCCCTCCTCCCACTCTGGCCCGAAATAGCAGTCATAAGCGAATATGACTGTTGTTCCGTTCCATGGTTTCAAGTGAATTTCTTTGGTTGTGCAGAAAAGTTTTGATTTTAATTTAGTGACATGTGATGCGGTTGTTTTATTTCACTTCCTGTGCAGTAAAATTGGCATCCCCTCCCAATCCCCTCCAATCTTGACTGCAAGATTCTTTTTTTAAATTAATTTTTTTTGCCAAATTATAAGTATGCAGCATTTGGTATGTTTGTTGTGCGTTTTACATTCTGCTATTCGGTGTAGTTTTTCAATGCATCTCTTGTACTGCTTACCAAATAAATTTCTTGAAAGTCCCCAACATGGTATCGCGACTTGTGGTAGGGTGAAATTATAAACTGACCTGTTTTAACGCCCCTCCTACCCGGAGTGCTTTTTTTAATGCGTTTGGTTTATATCCGTTTGTCCAATAAAACGAATTTAACGAATATTTTTAAAACTAAATAGCCACTTCTATAATTTCAATTACCATCATACATTTGTGCAAATATTATCGTGCAAAGACTCGTGATGTTTTTTTTCAATATTGAATCACTGTTTTGCGCAGTAAAATTTTAGTCGTATCTGATCGGTTCCACTTCCCTCGTTCCTAACAAAATATCTCCCCCTTGAAACAGCAGTCATAAAAAATATGACGACTGTTCGTAGATTTCATTGCTTCGTGGAAATCTGTTTGGTTGTGCAGAGGAGTCTTTTTCAGTTTAATGACTGCTATTTTGATGTGGCTATGTTCTCTCTAAAACTAACATTGTATTTAAAGAATAGAAAAATGAAAACATTTCTTTGATATCATGTTATGGTATTATGTTACATGACGTGTGCCTTCATCTTCATCATAATAATGCGGGACTGTATTGCTGCCAATTTTTTTCTGGTGACCCCAAAAATTTATTTTAATAAAATTTTTCATTTAGAATGTAATTGCCACTTGCACCTTTTATGGAAATGGAATGTTGTTTGACATTTCTTGTTAATATTGCTTAGTAATCCCACCTCCCACCCCGAAATAGCAGTCATAAGGGAATATGACTGTTGTTCCGTTCCTTGGTTTCAAGTGCATTTCTTTGGTTGTGCAGAAAAGTTTTGATTTTAATTTAGTGACATGTGATGCCGTTGTTTTATTTCACTTTCTGTGCACTGCAAGATTTTTTAAATTAATATTTTTCTGCCAAATTATAAGTATGCAGTAGTTGGTATGTTTGTTGTGCGGTTTAAATTCTGCGACTCTGTGGTTTTTCAATGCATCTCTTGTACTGCTTACCAAATGAATATATTAACTTTCTCATTATGGTATTGCAACGTATGGTAGGGTGAACTGAAATATCGCATGTGTCGTATTCTATTGGATTCCTGATTGTAATGCAGTTTATGCTTTGCTGTTTGTTGTTCCATCCCATTCATCTTTGGTTGTACACCAAAGCGAATTCTATGCAAATAGCCATTTTACTATTGAATTACCGTTTTTCACAGAGAAGGTTTCGTTTAATCCTAATTAATTTCCCTTCCTGGCAGACTTGCAACAACAGTCAAAAAAAGTATCAATTTGGAAGTTGTTTTGTAGTCTGATAACTTTATTTCAAATGAAATCAGTTTACCGTTCAGAATCGTCTTCATCTCAATCATTGAATGTTGAATCATTGTATTTCTGTGTACTATTTTTCTTATCCTTCAATTATATTATTCATTTTGAATATTCTTATGTTGCGTATTGCATTTTATCCTCGATATTGTTGTTAAATGATTATCTTGAGCCCAACCAAATAAATTCTTTGATTGTTTTTAAATGCTTTCTCAATAGGAAGAAAAACCCATTTTATTCAAGCCTACTTTATGGTCCACAAAAGCCTTGATTCTAATTTGAAGGTGTTATATGCATTCAAATTTCTGTTCAATATGCAATACTTGCTTTACCATTTGGTATTGCTGTCCACGTCATGCTAGGTAGTTTAAACAAAGGAAATTCCATAAAAATGTTATCAAAGTAATATTTCATGCGATAGAATGTTGTTGAGCATTCTCTTACTGCCATGAATTCGTGGGTTCCAATTTAGGTGGATTTTGATAGATATTCAAAAATTAGTCTCTGATTTCTGCATTGAAGAATATGCCAATAGGAAGCTTTTGCAACAGTTGTCATAAAAAAGTATGGCTATTGTTCCATGGTTTGATAACTTTGTTTCAAATGAATTCGCTTGGTTGTGCAGAAAAGTGTCTTGTTTGATTCAATGAATGTTTTGGATTTGTATACCATCACTTAAATGTTTATTGGGATTTTGTGAATATTTAATATCAACTGATATATTCTTGTATTCATACTTTTTCAAATCATCATATTCCGTTACAAATGTAATGCAACTTATTCTATTGATTTTACAATATCAAAGTTGTTTTTGAATGCACTTGAAGCCCGACCAAATGAAGAAATTTTTTATTCGCTCTCGCATAATGAAACTGCCAATTAGTTCGAAACCTCTTTTTGGTTGACACCTTTTTCTAGAGTGGTCAATACTGTCCATACATCTCTAAATTTACCTAAAATATCGCTCTTTGTTCCAGTACTTGTACTGATATGAATTGTTTGCCAACAATGCCCGTATTGATATAAATACAGGTGTTTTATGTTTAGACATTGTTTCGGACAATTTGCCAATGATTTACACGGCATTTAGTCACTGCTTCTTGCTGTTGAAATACCCCATGGTATTTAACCCTTTATTTTTGGTTAGTTTCAAGATCCGATTAATTATAACGCAACATCAGTCATAATTAATATGACAGATGTTCCGAAGTTCATTTCTAAGAGAATTTATTTGGCCCTGCAGAAATGTCTTTATTTCGTTTAGTCACTTTTTGTTTCATGCTGATATGTCTCATTCTGTCTGGTAAATTTGTGAATATTGTGACAGTTCTTGCTAATTATTTTGAACTTTGTTATGCATTTTTATTTTGTCATTGTTATCATTCATTTTATATTTATATTCCGCTATCTTGTGTAAATGCATCTCTTGTAAAATGACCAATTAAATTCTTTGTAATTACATTGATGCCCAGTTAGTATGAAAATGAAAATTTCTTTTGATATCGAATGTGTTCTATGCTATCAGCATTCTGATTGTTACGCATCTTATGCTTCGCGTTTGAGCATTACTGTCCATTCAGCACTGTTAGTTCACCAGAACAATTGCCAGGATTTTACGCTAGATGGACTATTTATTGTTCAACAATGCTGTTATTGCTTTAAACTTATGAAAATAATATTCCTAATTTAAATGAGTTTTGGTCACCCTTCCTTCTATAAATGAATCACGTTTGTAGCGGTGAAAATTTCATTGTTCCGAATAGAACAGTTCATTCTCCCGCAGCTCTAGTAAAATGAATTCATTGAAACAGCGGTCATAAAAATATGACTGTTGTTTTCGTAAGTAACGTCGTTTTAAAAGAATTTATTTGGTCATGCAGAAAGTTTTTTATTCTACCTCGTTGTGTGTAATTTCCATGCCAATGTATTCTGTCTAACCTAAACCGATGTTTTCTAAAAATGTTTGTTATATTTGATACCATGGCCCCAAAATAATCGAGCCTCCTTCTCAAATTTCTGATTGTGCTACCTGGCAATTATTTTCAACATTTTCTAGGTTTCAAAACTGCCATAAAAATATCCTTAGGTCATTTTTTTTAAATTAAATCTAATATACGATTATCTAAATTTAGTGCAGTTGTCAAATTAACCGCAAATTCATAGGTATACATTATTTATTGATCACTTCATGTGGTAGTGTCAGAAATGGTATCAGGTATTTTAGACTCTTCGTGTAGTACTAAAAATTGTCCTCCATTCTTTTTGATTCTGTATTTCTGTCAAATCATGTATACTTGTGTTAATTTGTCTTTTCAGAATATACTTTTTTGTCTTGTTGTAAAGTTTTTACTGTATATTTGATCTTCTATTATTCAATTATGTTTTTAATTCAACAAATGAAGTCCAAATAAATTCCTGGAAACCTTCCTCGACCTGTTGCCACGATGTAGAGATAGGTGCATTGGTTTGAACTACTCCTTCTTATTTGAATAATGCAAATTGCAATATTTCTTCTTACTCCCTAATAAAGGAACCAAAATCGTTTAATATGTCGTATGCAATACGACTTGGATTGCTGTACATTTCATGCGCAATTCCCCCTATTATTTTTGACTTCTTGTCTTCGCAACAGCTGTCAAACAATTATGACAGTTGTTCCGTAGTTTAATAAATAACCCAGTTTCAAAAGAATTTATTTGGCCATGCATTAGAGTGTTTATTTGATTTAGTGAATATTAATTTTGCACAGTTAGGTTTTATCTAACCTGATTTGTTTTTTGTTAAATGTTTGGGGCATTAATGGATCACGTTTTAAATGAAATATGAACTCATTGCTTCAAACTGTATGCTTCCCTGTGTACCAAAATTGTTGTTACCATGTTTTTACTTTATGCGAATTACAGTAGGTTTCCGATATTCGTACCAACTATGCAGTTGCAGTTAAATTCACCCCATGGTAAATACTGATCCATTTCTTTTTACTTATATAGTCCAGAAATAATTAAACTTCAACATTCAAGAAATAAAGAAAAGTTATTGAAATATTATTAAATTAAAATTCAACGATTTATCTAGATTTCCGGACTATTTCAAAAACCATTGAGATATTCCCCATTCCTTTCCTACAGCCCTTTCGCAGGCTGCTATTTGCTTGATACTTTTCCATCAAATTAAAAATATGAAGCATTTAATAACATTTTGCAAATTATATGTTTCTTCGTTTTTTTAATTTTGCAATGCATTTGCATCTTTTACCGTGTCGACCAAATCAATTTCTTGAAAAATTTCCATTAGTTCGACCCATCTCCTCTTAAGATTGGAAACCCTCTGATGAAAATCTATTGCAATATATGCAATCGCATTTTTGTTTGTTTATGCATACATCCACAATTAGTATTATTGGTTTTTGCGATCCATTCATCTCAAGTTTTCCAACCAAAACAAATTCCATTCAAATTTCTAGACTAAATTATTATATACCTTATTTTGTAGATTAACCTTATTATCACCAACAATTTTTTTTGATGGGCATTTCAGTATAAATGACTGTTTTTGCATTGGGAATCTCATTTTAAGTTATTAGTTTTACCTTCCGTGTTACAAAATATTTTTCTTGGAACAGCAGTCATACGCTAATATGACAGTTGTTCATTTAACTTCAAGTGAATTGGTTTGGCCGTGAAGAAATGATTTTCTTTTCAGTGATTGTTGTTTTACCGTCTGTCTGATAACTGCAGTATTTTTTGTTTAAATATGTTTGTTGGCATTTTACATGTCATGTGATTCCATTACCAAAAAACAATGCAGCCATTTGTTTGGCTTCTGTCCAATAGACGTTTATCATCCCTGTAATATGGTAATTGTGGATTATTTCTAAATTGGTTATAACATATCTGGCAAACCGTTTTTATGAAGTGTTTAGGCTTTTGGAGTAAAATCCTTTGGTGTGTTTTAGAGAATTCTATCACAGTCTATATAAGTAACATTGTTGTTAAAAATAAAGCTAAAAATAATAGAAAAACAAAAATAATAGAAAAGCAAAATAGTAAAAGAGCAAAATATATAAGGAAAAAAATATTCGATTCGATTTTTCCAGCGATTCGAATGTATTAAAACAAAGGAAATATCATATTGAAATAATTTCTATAGTTTATTCCTGTGCTGTGCTGTTCTCATCGAAATGCTGTATCGTGTTCTTTTCTTGTGGCGTTACCCAGTTATACTATTTCGACAACTTTGTTTGTCAGTGGTGTACTTCCAACACTGTTTCAGTCATATTTAACAAAATTAAAATTATACTTGTTTTAACATTGTTTCCAGCAATTGTTAAAAAAATACTGTTTGCTAGCTCTGATACCTCGTCAGAAAAAAGTATGCACATGTCAAATTATTTACAAAAAGGAAAATGTATTATAACAAAAGCGTACGCAATAGATAAGTATGCATTATCATTCGTGTTTCGCGGAAGATCATGGTATGATCTTTAATTTTGCTTGGTGTAAACTATTAAATCGTTCACCTATGCACACGTGCTACTGTTATGCTCCATGTTTAGCACATGGATAGTAGCTATGAAATTGGAGAAAGTGAATAAGAACACATTATCGTGCTACCCATCATTTTGTTGATATTTGCAAATGACTTATTACTTACTGTCATGTACAAATTCTGTTGAATGTGGCTGGAAGAATTCAATGTAACATATGCGAGGTGTAATAACCCACGTGAAGGTATTAAATTTGATGATTTATATTTGGCTTAAAATTGATTTGACTGAGTTACACACTAAAGTGCATTTTTGAACATAATTCAAAAACCGCATTTTTCGATTCATATCCCAGAATTCAGTCTTGTATATTGTCGAATCCTGTTCCGTCTATCATTTATCTTGATTTGCTTTTACTTTGCTTTAATTTATTTTCACTGGTTTATTCACAATTCAGATTATCTTGAAATTGTTTGAATCTTAAAAGAGAGATCGCTAATAGGCATGTCCAGAACCCTAGTGGCTCCCAAATTTTCCAAAAATAATAACATTTATTTTTCTGTGAAAATCTGGTATTTAGGCGAGGCACCAGTTTGTGACAATATAACTAAACTATTTTTTCAGATACCGCTCCAGTCGCACTTGCACAAATCCGATTCATTAATTGCGTATTTTGTTAAATCTCAATACTATTATTATTTCGAAATTTTATAACAATGTCTAATTCATTGTCACAATTTTTCTGAAATTTTTGTTTTTGCCGTATGTCGCGGCTATATCTAGTTTAAATTTTTTGGATGGCAACGTCTAATTTATTATCTCTTGAAAACATTCGTCGTTGCAAAATATGTGTGTCATTGTTTTATTTATGGCGACGATGGTCTTATTGAAACTCTAAGTTTAGTATTATTATTATTATAATTATTATTATTATTATGCTACTTGGCTTTAGCATCAAAGGTACACGATCTGAGGTCTAATTCAATGTGTCTGTGTAGATGAAAATTCTTTGTTCCATATTTTTAATCAAAGTTTTCCCTTTCCAGGATTTCAGATTTCCGTTAAAATGCATCTTTTTTAAAATTTGTGAAGGAATCTTCGATAGGACATTTAAGAATGATTTTGGTGTCTGAAATAACATGTTCCGTACTGTTTTCGGTTTTTCTTGGGTGTTGTGATCTAGTAACTGCGTATAAAAAATGTTGAAGGTGGGATGAGCGTAGCAAAAGGGTAATTTATTTTTTAAATTTAAGCATGTTTTTCCTGTCAAAGTGAATGAAACGTGACCTAAAGAGGATGAGGATATGAGCGCAAAATCACGTATTTGCTAATTAAGCTTTTGTTTAAGGCTTGATTAGAGTGAACTTGAATAAAGAAAAAAAAGTTGCATATATATATTAGTTCAAATTTGTCAATGCCTCGATTGGTCAGAAAAGATTTGCTACTGCCTCCTAATTGCCTCCGATTCAACTCAACAACAATTCATGTTTACACGGTTACTCTGGTAGTTAATTTGGTTGACAAATTTTCTGCTGAAGGTAAAACATAATATTTAAAAAAAAAAGTTTACAAATATTAACCCTACCCAGATGCCATGGTCGCGACGTTCTGATTTATAATATGATCTTGAATTTTGCACCGTGAATGAGAATCTTTTTACGTTGGACACCACAAGTTTCTACTCAAAAATCTAATAGTTCATTTTTTTAACGTTCGATAATTTTTATTGGTCAGGTTCCACAACCATCGAAAGCATGAATCGTACACCAAGGTTAGCCAGTCAACACATACCTCCAAAGTATGTTTTAGAGAGGGGTACCAGGTAATAACACGAGAAATTAAAATTAGGATTTATAAAATATAGCTGATATTTACAATCTTTCGTTTGGTGTTAAAAGGTGGATAAACTTTAATATATATGTACAACCGACCACAATAAGAGCGATAAACTGACCAAAAGTTTAGCCATTTCTTCTCCATATGCCTAGGCTGCAAAGAAAATGCTAGTTTAGTATGTGTGATGATCTATCTCACTCCCAGACCAATGACCCGAACACATTAAATCCTTGGATTCCATTGATTAATTTGTTTTATATGGTTACTCATGTCATCTCCAGTGAACATTCTCCAAATTTACCATACCATGTTTTATTTACTATTATAAGGACAATCCACCGAGGACAAAGTTTGGGGATGTGGCACATTAACATAGGGGTATTATGCAAACTCTATTGTCCTTTACAGAAAAATATATAAAATCTGTTCTCAAGAATCAGCAGTTGGAAATAAATGACTGAATCTATGATTTCTAATCCGCAGGCCCAGCTGTCATGACCAACATATTTGAACTGACTTGGCATTGCATTATTTTAAATAATATTGTTAGCTATTACTAACATGAAATTATCTATTGTATTTTTCATGGAATATTCAATTAAATGGTAAACAATCAAACAATATTGATATTTGGTGTTTAAACAACTATCTTCAACCATCAGATTCTTGTAACGGTAATAGTAATCTTGCTGTGGAACAAGGTAAAGTTTGTAAATTATTTTTTCATGTCATTCTTATGTTCAGTAATTAGAGTGAAAATTTATATTGGGCTTAATTAGGCTGAACAAAACTTGATCAACTGAAAGTGTTGAATAGAATTTTGACATTGTTTCCAAACAAATCTTGAAATAAAGGAGAATTTTTATGAACTTCACTCACAAAAATGATATTTACTACATTCGATTGTCTGTAGAAAAACAATAGTTTAAATTTATTTTGCATACGAGTATAGGATTCAAATATTTTTGAATCACAATATTGAATTGGCCAGATTTTTAAATATATATATTTTTAAAATTCACTCACATTTTTCTTATATTTTACCCAATGGCCATGAATGAAATCTAAATGAGTCCTTTGGAATGCAATCTTAACATGGTTATCGAATACCTAAATTTCTATGCTTAGTTCTTTGTATGAGTGAATTTGGGGTTTTATATTCTAGATAGCTAAAAGTTTGTCTATGCTAAGGCAGGTTGTTGTAGATATAATTGAGAAGTTATTGTGCAGAAACCCCTACCTCGATTGAACTTGTCAATGGAAAGACAGTTAGTAAGCACTGAAGTTTTGAAGACACTTCTACCATTAGTTTTTGTGTGTATTGATATTTAATGGAGATATTTTATGGTTTTAAAAATGTCTTTGGTCTTGTTGCTTAAAATGGTAAAAATTGTATTGTTGGTTGTACATTAATGTGGCACTTTTTGTTTAGCTTGTAAAACAATACTATTAATTTCTAAATCTGTTTTCCCCTAATTAAGATGGCAAGAATTTGTGGTTCCACATTTTAGTTGCCAATTTTAGCTACATATGTCTTCAAATGATATCTTAATTCATTCCGTTTTGAATTGAATTTTCGAGTCTACTTCTATTCAGTTCACTGTTCAGATAAAATATATTTAATTTTTATTTCAATCAGCCTAAATTTACATCTCAAGTGATTTTTCAATTGCACACAGATATGCATATAGTTATGAAACCAGGAAAACTACCGCACATATGTTATTAACCTTTGTTTTTGTGATTGAAGGATACGTTCATCACTACTAATGAGCTATATTCCAAATTTAGCATTATTATAATGGTTTTCTTTTTTTTTTGTTCTTGATAATGTTTTATACACATCAATTTATTTAATTAGTGTCAGTTCATGTACTGGGTTAGTGTTTCCAAGAAAAATTCACCTTCTAAGGTCAAATTTTAATAGGTCGTTTATATTGAAAAAATATGAAAGAAACAGTGTTAAAGATGCATTTGGAAATTATGTAGCTTCAAATTAAGGAATTAAGCTTCTTGCTAGATCCCTTCGGAACGCATAGTCGCATCAGTGGTATGGAAAATTTTCAATGTATTGTTTCCTTTCGTCCAACCATATTATCATGAATTTAAAAATCCACGAGACACAAAATCCTAAAGGGACAACTACATAATATTTTTGTTGTATGTTTAAATATACATTCGGAGTGTAATAAATTTAATCCACCCCAGGCTGGAAGTCATTGTGAATAGAAAATATTCGAATTTTAACAATTGTTACAAATATCATCCGCAAAAATAGATTGGATTTAGCTTTGTGGCTAAACCTAAAAATGCAGATCACTGGACTGAGCCATGCAAACATAATCCATCCAGCTAAAAGTTTAGCTGTCATGAATATGTTTCAAGATTCCACTTGCGGTGTAGATAACAATGAAAATAGTTTCCCTTGTGTTCCCCGTTGTGTTTGCAAACTTTTCCGTTATGGAATATATGTGTAAGATTAAAAATACTATTCAATGCTTTTCATAAATGTAGAAGTTTTAAAATATTATTCCTCAACAATCCCTATCTTATAAAATTTTTTTTATCCTACAGGGGTTTACACGGTGGTTGAACTTCCTTCGCTTTTGATAGGAAAACTCCAACTGTCTTATTTATTCAGTACAGAATGATTAATGTTTTCCTTCCGATATTTCTCGAAATTTTCCAAATAATATTAATGCAGTGATTATGATCAAATTTGATTCTTGAGGAATTATATTCTGTTTTATTTATCGGTGCATTCAGAGTATGACCAAATGAATTCTTTGGAAAATTTCTCTAAATATAGTGCCATAATAGGGAAATGTCCATTGGCCTTCCAAACTTATTTTGATGAATATTTGCAATAGAACGTTTTGAAATGCAATTCAATTTTTTTTATTGTCTCGTGTCACATGAAATGTTGCTCTCAATTCCTTTCTGGTAACCCAACAAACTGGTTTTCCTAAAAGTTTTCATTTAGAATGAAATTGTCACTTGTAACCTGTATGAAAAGGAATATTGTTTGACATTTCTGTCACTATCAATTGGTAATCCCTCCTCCCTGCAAAAATGCCCCGAAATAGCAGTTATAAGCGAATATGACTGTTGTTCCGTTTCTTGGTTTCAAGTGAATTTCTTTGGCTGTGCAAAAATGTTTTGATTTCATTTTAGTGACATGTGATCTTATTGTTTTATTTGATGACCTCCCCTCTCAAACATCGATCTGATTTGTTGCCGTATTGAGGGCCATAGTGAATTAGAATTGCGGATAATTTCCACTGATATGTAGGGATACATTTCTGAAATTTATCAAACTGCATAAATATGATGATTTTTAATTAATATTTCCTGCCAAATTGTTTTTCAATGCATCTCTCGTACGGCTCACCAAATAAATTTTGTGAGAGTTCTTAATACGGTTTCGCAACTTGAGGTAGGTTGAACTGTGTTTAGTTCATATCCGTTTGTCCAACAAAGCAAATTTTGCGGATATTATTTTTCCTAAATTGCCCGTTATATGAACTTCTTTTCAACATCTTGATTACTCGTATAAATTTGAGGAAATATTATCCTGAAAAGAATTCGTTTGTTTTCAATACTGAAATTCAGTTTTGCGCAGTAAAAATGTAATTATATCTGATCTGTCCTGCTTCCCGTGGTTCTAGTCAAATGCATTCCTTAAAACAGCAGTCATAAAAATATGACGACTGTTTTGTAGATTACAATGCTCTGTGAAAATTTGTTTGGTTGTCCAGAGAAGTCTTTTTCAGTTTAATGATTATTATTTTGATGTAGATATGAT
Organism: Styela plicata; assembly: GCA_963675895.2. Classification (NCBI taxonomy): domain Eukaryota; kingdom Metazoa; phylum Chordata; class Ascidiacea; order Stolidobranchia; family Styelidae; genus Styela; species Styela plicata. The sequence continues at coordinate 9,360,314 of OZ023147.1, forward strand.
CTGTCAAGAAGCTAAAATTGTATTTATGCAAAAATCGTTTGATACATTGTTATGGCCTTATGTAACATGGCATGTGCTTTCATGTTCATCAAAATAATGCAGGACTGTCTATTAAATTTGTCACCGTTAAATTATCTCTCCTGAATCCTGCAGCCCTGTCCATTTACTTAGCATCAGTTTGTATTCCATCCATTCAAAACTACAAAATTAGATATTTGACTTCCTTCACCTATGGTAGCAAAACTTCAGCTGCCATTTTTTATTTAGTACAGAATAATTGAAGTTTTCCTTCCGATATCTTACTTATTTTTATAAATCTTTAATAATTTTAATGCAGTGATTATAATCAAGTATGATTCTTGTGAAACTCGTATTCTACTGTTGTGTTATTTTTCAGTGCATTCACGAGTATGACCAAATGAATTCTTTGGAAAATTTCTTTAAATATGATGCCATAATAGGGAATTGTCCATTGTCCCTGTCAAAACTTATTTTGATGATTGGTTACTGGCAATAGAACGTTTTAAAATGCATTTCAAATTTTTTTATTTTTACGCGATCCATGCAATGTTATTGGGTATTGCTGTCAATTACTTCCTGGTAGCCCAACAAATTGATTTTACTTAAAATTTTAATTCCGAATGAATTTTCATTTGTGCATTAAATGAAAATGAAATGTTGTCTGTCATTGGTAATCCCACCTCCCTGAAAAAAACCTTGAAATAGCAGTCCCAGGCGAATATGACTGTTGTTCCGTACCTTCGTTTCAATTGAATTTTTTTGGTCTTGCAGAAAAGCTTTGATTTCAATTTAGTGACATGTGATCCCTTTGTTCTATTTCACTTTCTGTGCTGTAAAACTGGCATACCCTCTCATATATCGATCTGGATCTATTAAATTTGTTATCGTTAAATTACGGCTTCTATAAATCATGCAATCCTATCTATTTATTTATGATTAGTTTGCATTCCATCCATTCAAAACTACAAAATTACAAGGGTTTTACTTCCTTCACATTTTGTAGCAAATGCAGTCATTATAATCAAGTTTGATTCTTATGAAATTCGTATTCTACTCTTGTGTTATTTATCAGTCATTCAGAGTATGACCAAATGAATTCTTTGGAAATTTTTTCCTAATCATGTGCCATAATATTGAATTGTTCATTATCCCTTTCAAAACTTATTTCGATGATTATTGGTAATAGAACGTTTTGAAATGCAATTCATTTTTTTTTTTTATTCGCGTTTCATGCAATGTTGCTCTTAATTTCTTTCTGGTAACCCAACAAATTGATTTTCTTAAAATTTTTGATTCAGAATGAAATTGTCACTTGTACCCTGTATGAAAAAGGAATGTTGTTTGACATTTCTGTTAATATTATTTGGTAATCCCTCCTCCCTGCAAAAATGCCCCGAAATAGCAGTCATAAGCGAATATGACTGTTGTTCCGTTCCTTGGTTTCAAGTGAATTTCTTTGGTCACACAAAAAAGTGTTGATTTTAATTTTGTGAATGTAATCTCTTTTCTCTTTCACTTGTTGTGCAGTAGAAGTGGCATCCCTCTCAAACATTATTCTGATCCGCTGCCATCTTGAAATCCATTGGGAATTAGAATTACAGATAATTTCCGCTTATATTCCTGAAATCCATCAAAGTGTTAAAGTTCGCGCAGAAATGTCAAAATTTTTAGTTTTCATTGTAAATATAGCTTAAGATCTTTGACTGTCAATGCATTAAAAAAACAGTGAAAGTATTCTCCATTCCCGTGCAACCTTTACTGCAAGATTCTTTCTTAATTAATATTTTTCTGCCAAATTATAAGTATGTAGCATTATGTATGTTTGTTGTTTATTTTACATTCTGCTATTCGGTATTGTTTTTCAATGCATCTCTTGTACTGCTTACCAAATAAATTTCTTGCAAGTCCCCAACATGGTATCGCGATTTGTGGTAGGGTGAAATGACAAACTGAACTGTTTTAACGCTCCTTCTTTCCTAAGTGCATTTTTTTAATTGTGTTTAATTCATATCCGTTTGTCTAATAAAACGAATTTTACAAATATTTTTAAAACTAAATTGCCACTTCTATGATTTCAATTACTATCATACATTTGTGCAAATATTATCGTGCAAAGACTCGTGATGTTTTTTTCAATATTGAATCACTGTTTTGCGCAGTAAAATTTTCCACTTCCCTCGTTCCTAACAAAATATCTCCCTTGAAACAGCAGTCATAAAAGTATGACGACTGTTTCGTAAGTTTCATTGTTTCGTTGAAATCTGTTTGGTTGTGCAGAGGAGTCTTTTTCAGTTTAATTACTGCTATTTTGATGTAGATATGTTCCGTCTAAAACTAACATTGTATTTAAAGAATAGAAAAATGAAAACATTTCTTTGATATCATGTTATGGTATTATGTTACATGACGTGTGCCTTCATCTTCATCAAAATAATGCGGGACTGTATTGCTGCCAATTTTTTTCTGGTGACCCCAAAAATTTATTTTAATAAAATTTTTCATTTAGAATGTAATTGTCACTTACTCGTTTTATGGAAATGGAATGTTGTTTGACATTTCTTGTTAATATTGCTTAGTAATCCCACCTTCCACCCCGAAATAGCAGTCATAAGGGAATATGACTGTTGTTCCGTTCCTTGGTTTCAAGTGAATTTCTTTGGTTGTGCAGAAAAGTTTTGATTTTAATTTAGTGACATGTGATGCCGTTGTTTTATTTCACTTTCTGTGCACTGCAAGATTTTATTAAATTAATATTTTTCTGCCAAATTATAAGTATGCAGCATTTGGTATGTTTGTTGTGCGTTTTAAATTCTGCGACTCTGTGTGGTTTTTCAATGCATCTCTTGTACTGCTTACCAAATGAATATATTAACTTTCTAATTATGGTATTGCAACGTATGGTAGGGTGAACTGAAATATCGCATGTGTCGTATTCTATTGGATTCCTGATTGTAATGCAGTTTATGCTTTGCTGTTTGTTGTTCCATCCCATTCGTCTTTGGTTGTACACCATAGCGAATTCTATGAAAATAGCCATTTTACTATTGAATTACCGTTTTTTACAGAAGGTTTCGTTTAATCCTAATTAATTTCCCTTCCTGGCAGACTTGCAACAACAGTCAAAAAATTATAAATTTGGACGTTGTTTTGTAGTCTGATAACTTTATTTCAAATGAAAATATTTTACCGTTCAGAACCGTCTTCATCTCAATCATTGAATGTATTGCATTTCTGTGTACTATTTTTCTTATTTTTCAACTATGTTATTCATTTTGAATATTCTTATATTGCGTATTGCCTTTTATCCTCGATATTGTTGTTGAATGATTATCTTGTGCCCAACCAAATAAATTCTTTGATTGTTTTTAAATGCTTCCTTAATAGAAAGAGAAACCCATTTTATTCAAGCCTACTTTGTGGTCCACAAAAGCCTTGGTTCTAATTTGAAGGTGTTATTAGCATTCGAATTTCTGTACAATATGCAATACTTGCTTTACCATTTGGTATTGCTGTCCACGTTATGCTAGGTAGTTTAAACAAAGGTAATTCCATAAAAATGTTATCAAAGTAATATTTCATGCGATAGAATGTTGTTGAGCATTCTCTTAATGCCATGAATTCGTGGGTTCCAATTTAGGTGGATTTTGTTAGATATTCAAAAATTAGTCTCTGATTTTTGCATTGAAGAATATGCCAATATGAAGCTTTTGCAACAGTTGTCATAAAGAAGTATGGCTATTGTTCCATGGTTTGATAACTTTTGTTTCAAATGGATTCGTTTGGTTGTGCAGAAAGTGTCTTGTTTGATTCAATGAATGTTTTGGATTTGTATACCATCACTTAAATGTTTATTGGGATTTTGTGAATATTTAATATCAACTGATATAGTCTTGTATTCATACTTTTTCAAATCACCATATTCCGTTACAAATATAATGCAACTTATTCTATTGATTTTACAATATCAAAGTTGTTTTTGAATGCACTTGAAGCCCGACCAAATGAATTCCTTATAAATTTTTTATTCGCTCTCGCATAATGAAACTGCCAATTAGTTCGAAACCTCTTTTTGGTTGACACCTTTTTCTAGAGTGGTCAATACTGTCCATACATCTCTAAATTTACCCAAAATTTCGCTCTTTGTTCCAGTACTTGTACTGATATGAATTGTTTGCCAACAATGCCCGTATTGATATAAATACAGGTGTTTTATGTTTAGACATTGTTTCGGACAATTTGCCAATGATTTACACGGCATTTAGTCACTGCTTCTTGCTGTTAAAATACCCCATGGTATTTAACCCTTTATTTATGGTTAGTTTTAAGATCCGGTTAATTATAACGCAACATCAGTCATAATTAATATGACAGATGTTCCGAAGTTCATTTCTAAGAGAATTTATTTGGCCCTGCAGAAATGTCTTTATTTCGTTTAGTCACTTTTTGTTTCATGCTGATATGTCTCATTCTGTCTGGTAAATTTGTAAATATTGTGACAGTTCTTGCTAATTATTTTGAACTTTGTTATGCATTTTTATTTTGTCATTATTATCATTCATTTTATATTTATATTCCGCTATCTTGTGTAAATGCATCTCTTGTAAAATGACCAATTAAATTCTTTGTAATTACATTGATGCCCAGTTAGTATGATCCACTCCATTTGGAAAATGAAAATTTCTTTTGATATCGAATGTGTTCTATGCTATCAGCATTCTGATTGTTACGCATCTTATGCTTCGCGTTTGAGCATTACTGTCCATTCAGCACTGTTAGTTCACCAGAACAATTGCCAGGATTTTACGCTAGATGGACTATTTATTGTTCAACAATGCTGTTATTGCTTTAAACTTATGAAAATAACATTCCTAATTTAAATGAGTTTTGGTCACCCTTTCTTCTTTAAATGAATCACGTTTGTAGCGGTGAAAATTTCATTGTTCCGACTAGAACAGTTCATTCTCCCGCAGCTCTAGTAAAATGAATTCTTTGAACCGGCGTCATAAAAATATGACTGTTGTTTTCGTAAGTAACGTCGTTTTGAAAGAATTTATTTGGTCATGCAGAAAGTTTTTTATTCTACCTCGTTGTGTGTAATTTCCATGCCAATGTATTCTGTCTAACCTAAACCGATGTTTTCTAAAAATGTTTGCTATATTTAATATCATGGCCCCAAAATAATCGAGCCTCCTCAAATTTCTGATTGTGCTACCTGGCGATTATTTTAGCACATGTCAACATTTTCTAGGTTTCAAAACTGCCATAAAAATATCTTTAGGTCATATATTATGAAATTAAATCTAATATTCGATTATCTAAATTTAGTGCAGTTGTCAAATTAACCGCAAATTCATAGGCATACATTATTTGTTGATCACTTAATGTGGTTTGTAGTGTCAGAAATGTTATCAGGTATTTTAGACTCTTCGTGTAGTACTAAAAATTGTCCTCCATTCTTTTTGATTCTTAGAGAAGTATTTCTGTCAAATCATGTATACTTGTGTTAATTTGTCTTTTCAGAATATACTTTTTTGTCTTGTTAAGTTTTTACTGTATATTTGATCTTCTATTATGCAATTATGTTTTTAATTCAACAAATCAAGTCCAAATAAATTCCTGGAAACCTTCCTCGACCTGTTGTCACAATGTAGAGATAGGTGCATTGGTTTGAACTACTCCTTTATATTTGAATAATGCAAATTGCAATATTACTTCTTACCCCTTAATAAAGGAACCAAAATCGTTTAATATGTCGTATGCAATACGACTTGGATTGCTGTACATTCCATGCGCAATTCCCCCTATTATTTTTGACTTCTTGTCTTCGCAACAGCT